>CM045492.1:4064276-5269678 GCA_024704745.1 Rosa lucieae
CTAGTCAATCATGTCATGTTTAATGCATTAAGCACCTAGAAAGGCTATCAACTCAAATGTGCAACTTAGTATGAAAAAGTCCACCTAATTGCAATCTTCTTTGATTAAATTCGGTTTTTGCACAAAACCTTTACCACTTATTGATTCAAGAACACAAAACCAAAAAGTTGATTCATGTTCTCAAATTCGTAGCACCAATTATATCAAAACCCTAAGTGTTTGCAACCACATAAGATTAAAATACAAAAGTTATCTATCATGCAAATTTAATCAAACACTCACACAAAAGCAACCATAAATCGCAATATATGAATCTGAAAATTAACAATTAATCATAAAATTCCAGAATTTAACAATTGTTCAAACATATGTGTCAACTAAGGCAAAACCAACGAAAATACAAAGCAAAGGTTACAAGGAGAATCGGATTACACCGTGGATGAAGATGAGATGAATGAAGTGATGAATGGTCTCTTGAATTTCGAAAGCAATCTTCAAGGTGGAGGATGGATGGTGTTCACGGCTTGTCTTCTTCTTCCTTGGCCTTGCTTGCACTTCGTGGTTGCCCTAGAGGATGGAGAAGAGCACGGCTAGGCTAGAGAGAGTTTTCTGATTTTTTTCAAAGTGTAAAACGTAAAAGTGGGAACTCCTTGACGTTGAGAATGTGTGAGAATATATAGGGGACGGCCCCTAGGTCTCCAATCCGTGCACAACCCTAGAAAAGCTCACGGCAATCTCTTGCTTCCTCCACATAATTTTCTCCAATGATTTCTTGCCACATAAGCCCTATGAGGTGATGCAACCAATCACAAAATTCCAATATTAATTCCCTAAATAATCTTGCCGAAATAAAGAGATAAATTCTGATTTTAAGCTTCCCAATTCGGCCAAAATTCTTTAGGGAATGTAGGAATGTATCTAGACTTCATTTGAGCTTTTCTTGGTCTCCACCTTTTTCTCTTTCCTTAAAACTCTCTAGGGAATATCTTTGCCGTCCAAAACCCTAGGGTTTTCACGTCCTCCCTTGTTTATCTCTTCCTTTTTCACGGCAAAGCTTCTAGGGTTTATCTCCAAGTATTTTCTTTCCATAAAAATAGCCCTAGAAAATCTCCCTAGAAAATCTCTTTTTAATTTCTGATTTTTGGACGCCTCTTCCTTGTTTCTCTCTTGCAAATTCACGGCAAAACATCTTTAGGGCTAGGGTTTGCGTCACAAACCCTAGTTCCATGGGCTTTGGTGGGCTTTTATCCAATTAGCCGAAAATCCAACAAGTCTTGAGAGTTTTTGGGCCTCCATGCGTCACTTCTATGCCATGTCATCTTCCAACGTCACAACACTTTATTTTTCCATTTCTTTTTCATAGTAACGTTGGAAACTTCATTGGTGGGCTTTCCTCCTTTCCGCAGGGTTTCCTGGTTGGACCAGGAAAACTTCTTTTCTTCATTTCTGCTCATTTCTGTGGCTCATTGTTCTTCATCTTTGCTCCCCTTGGTGATCGCAAGCTCCTCTTTCCATTTGTGAGTTCATTTCCACTTTCTAGCTCGGAGGTCCTGAAAATAGAAACTAGTAAGAAAAATAGAAACTTTCCTAAAATGAAAAATGGCAACTTTCCTAAACTGAAAAAGGGAAACTTTCTAAAAATGAAAAAATAGAAACTACCGAAAATGGAAACTTACTAAAAATGATAAATAGAAACTACAAAAATAGAAACTTTCTACAAATAGGAACTTTCCCAATCAAAGAATGGAAACTTTCCTAAACAGGGTTTTATTAAGGAAATAACGCAGAAAATGTAGGGAAAAACAAGTAAAACGTCGCATTAAAATGCTCCTATCACATCCTCCAAAATTATCACTAAGATCCAACGATCAGATCTTCCTGAATCGTCCTTATAAACATCTCCACAAAATTTCATGAAAATCCGACGGTCGGATTCTCACGAATAGCCTCCCGAATCACTATTTCACAATTATATGAAGATCCAACGGTCGGATCTTCGCCCGTGACCTCACAAAGTCATCGGGACAGTCATACGATCAACATATTAAAATTTGAAGTAAAACCGATGGTCTGATCTTCACAGATCGTAAACCGAAGATAAAACGTAAAAACGTTAAAACGTAAATCCACTATTTATCAACTTTTTCTAAAATAACCTTGTAATATATCAAAACGCTCGTATGGATGCGTAGATCATCGCCTAGATAATGAAAACTAAAAAAAAAAGGTCCGACGCGCCGCCACAAGCGGTGGTCAGTGGGTGGTCAACGTGGCGGTCAACCACCTCCGATGCAAAAGTCGTCAACTACAAACTTCTTCAAAATGAAAGGGTGATCAACTTTCATACCTGGAGCTAAGTCTGGTTCGGCCTAGATCGTCCTAGATCAAGCTTTGAAGTTTGGATTAATCTGGTGCGTCTGATCAGATTCCAGATTGAATCAGGGACGTCGAAATCTTTAACTCGTGATCTTTCACTCCACACTCAAAATCGTCGACCAAGGAGGATATGAGGATGATCAGGGGGAGGAGGAGATCACGAAAATGGGAAGGATCGGCCCGTGAAACGCCGGCGTCGATGTTTTCCGGCCGGGTCGGGTTTCACATGGCTGGGGTGGCTTCGATCCGCGTCTGGGGGCAGCGGCGGGGCGAGATGACTTCACCAGGCGACAGAGCGGCTTGGTCTGAGTGCGGGGAGGGCCGGGTCAGCGGTGGAGGAGGCCGGAGGAGCGAAATGTGGCCGGGTCGGGTCAAGCGGGTCGGCGGCGTGGGAGAGGAGAGAGAACGGAGAAAACTAGGGACCAAAGCGCAAAATCTGGAATTTTTCGTCCTTAATGAAAAATCCGGAAATTTCCTCTATTTATAGAAAATTCCCAAATTTCAAATATTCATAACTTATTCATACGAACTCCGAATATTGCGTTCCACATATGCACGCGATCGTATCGACGAATTCTACAACTTTCATGAAGGAAGTTTTCCCAAATTCCATACGTATAAAAAGTCACTTTTTGAGATCCCCTAAATAACGTTCGATTTCGAAAATAAAATCGTTCGAACTACTTCCACAACTTCTCCAAGCTTCGTACTCGCTCCTAATACCGCGAAATCAATTCTAAAAATCCACGGAATTTAATTTGGATTTTTCGGGGTATTACAGAAGTGTCCTACTTGAGTGTAATAGACGCATTGTTGTACTTAGCTCATTGCACAAGATCGAACATCTCATTTATAGTGAATTTGTTAGCTAGATATTGCTCTGCGTCAACACGACGCCATTAAACTGGTGTAAAAGATATCTTTCGATACTTGAGATGTACGATTGATATGAGCTTGTTCTATCTCTACATAGTGATGATGGATTCGAACCCATCACATACCAGGAATGCTGCTAACACTGGCTTGCATCCTTTGTCCCCATCCCAAAATGACATTACTGTTTTGGAAGGTTTTGCTGATGCTGGGTACCTCTTTGACCCACACAATGGTCGTTCCCAAACTGGTTATGTGTTCACTACGGGTAAGACTGCAATATCTTGAAGGTCTATAGAACAGACCATAGTCGCTACATCTTCGAACCTTGCAGAGATTATCGCTCTTCACAAAAAGTAGTTTGTGAATGTATATGGATTGAATCCATAATTACGCATGTTCAAAGCAATTGTGGTTTGAAGTCTACCACAAATGAGCCTACGAGCATTTATGAGGATAATGCTTCTTGCTTTAAACAAATGAAGCAAGGCTACATCAAAGGCCACAACACCGAGCATAATCAGCGCTCTCCTCAAGATAAAAGTGAACTAGGTTCGATCTGAGGACAATATGGCAAGCTTGTTCCTTAAGTCATTGCCTAAATTCACCTTCGAGAAACATGTTGGTAGCATTGTTTGTGAAAGTTATCCAAACTCCCATGACCGTTGTCATCAGGGGGACATGCAAACATTAGGGGGAGATGTCTACACGTATGGTCTTAAAACGTGAAGGGTGTATTGTACTTTTTTTCTCCTTTGACCGAGGTTATTTTTGTCCCACTGGGTTTTGGTATTCAGTAAGGTTCTTGATGAGACAACAAGAGGAGCACCACGTTTGGGTGACACAAGGGGGAGTGTTTAAATACATTTGATAAATTGATGCAGCTAAAAGCAAGCGCATAATTTAACCCTGAAATGTCATCGTTAGTATAGAATAAGTAGGGATCGTTCTAACCGGGGATTGAGGGTACACCTGTAATTGCAAAAACAACTAAAGAATTAAAATAAAAGTATTATTTACAAAAAATAAAACAAAGAATAAAAATATATACAAGTAAATACAAATAAGGGGGTTTTAGAATTATAAATTAAAAATTAAATAAATAAAATAAAGAAAATGTAAAAACATATATACACTGGTGGAATAAGAGAACAAAGATCAAAACCGAAACTATGATCAAATTCAATTAAACCCTAATATTGTTCATCTAAGTCATGAGAAAGGAGTTGATCATGTGAAATATTCGAAAGCAAATAATTTCCCATTTTTTACTTTTCAATGCTAATTAACCTAAGTGAAAGCACAAAGATTAATCCTATCAAGCATGTAATCAAGCCCTAGAAAGCTAGTCAATCATGACATGTTTAACGCATTAAGAACAAAGAAAGGCTATCAACTCAAGTGTGCAACTTAGTATGAAAAAGTCCACCTAATTGCAATCCTCTTTAATTAAATTCGGTTTTTGTCCAAAACCTTTACTACTTCGATTCAAGTTACACAAAACAAAAAGTTGATTTCATGTTCTTAAATCTAACACCATTCATATCAAAACCCTAAGTGTTTCGAACCACATAAGATTAAAATACAAAAGATATCTATAAAGCAAATTTTAATTAAACAAACTCACATAAGCAACTCTTGAATTACAATAATAAGAGTCGAAATTCTCATTTAATCATAAAAATTCCAGAAATAATAACTTTGTTCAATCATGAATGTCAACTAAAACAAAACCAACGAAATTCAAACAAAGGTTACAAAGTAGAGGTCGAATTACACCGTGGATGGAAGATGAGGATGGATGATTTTCGTTGTGATCCTTGAAGCTTGAAAGCAAGTCTTCAATGGTGGATGGTGGAGGAATAGGTCATGGCTCCTTCTTCTCTCTTCGGCCTTGCTTGAACTCCGTGGCTTGCTTTAGAGGATGGAGAGAATTTTCTGAATAAAGAGGTGTTTGTTGTGGTGGTGGTGTATTGTGTAGAGAATGCTCCTATTTATAGGAGGATGGCAACTTAGTCTCCAAGTCTTCAAGATTGATCCATACAGCATTAGCCAATTAGATAACACCACGTTAGCTCTGCTATGTCATCCAACCAATAAGAAATCTCCAATTTAACACCTTGATTTAGGGAGATTATTTTTGAATTAATTGCATAATTATTTTCTGATTTATCTCCTCAAATAACTATCCAATCATGCCACACAGCTTCGGTCAATCACAGAATGCCATGTCAGCTCTACCATGTCACTCAACCAATCAAAAAGCTCCAAAATAAATCCATAATCTTTCCAAATATATTATTGCTTATTTTCCCAAGATTTAATCTGATTTTTCTCTTAATTTTCGGCCAAAATACTCTTGAGTGAAAATAGGAATGAATCTGGACTTGTTTTGGACCTTTTCTCCCTTAAATCTCTCCATGGCGTAATTATCCTTGATCCTCTCTTGATTTTTGACATTAACTCCATGATTTTCACCTTATCTCCATGATTTCCCATGCAAAAATCAGATTTAATCTCTCATAATATCTCCCACGTCATCATGTGGTCTCCTAATGCCTTCAGGTTTCCTAGCCTCATCAGGATTCCTGCGTTGACTGGGATTCCTAGTCGGACCAGGAAAACTCCATTTCTTCATGTCTGCTCATTTCTTCTCCATTTATTCCAATGTACCTAGAAAATAAAAATTATATTAAAATTTATTTATTTAAGGAAATAACTAAGTAAAATATGAGGAAATAACAATTAAAACGTCGCATTAAAATGCTCCTATCATTTATGTGTCTGGCCCATTCATTGTATGATTCAGTTTTCATGTAAAACTCATATTCTCTGGTTATAATCTTTTATATAAAGAAGTCCCTATTATTAATGAAAGCACAACTCATTCTCTCCCAATTTCTGATTTCCTAAAACACTTCTCATTTTTTTTTCTTTTAAGTTCTCATTGAAATTTCAATATTTTCAACGAAGTTGGCCTCTTTGTCAAAGATAATGTTTCAAGAAAAAGTCAAATACAATTTGAAACGGAACAATCCAAAGAATATAGAATAAATATAAAATATTTACCATGTCCTACAGATTTTATCAAGCCATTTTTTGAAATCTTACTTTATTTCAATTACGGGGGGTGATGCAAAGGACGAAGTGTGGGGGAATTTATTCTAAGTCAAATTCAAGGAAGAAAAGGCTTATCAAACAAGAAAAAAATGTTAAAAAAAAGAAGAAGAAGAAGAAAAGGAAATAGCTGTGGAAAAATAATGTCTATACTTTTGGAAATAAGAAAAATGATTAAATTCAGTTTATTCCCCTGAACTTTGGGCCTAAAATTAGATTGGTCTCTCTTTCTGAAAATCGATTACGATGGTCTCTATACTCTCAAATGACATCACCCGAGTCCAAAATTTGAATTTGACTCGAAACATGACGTCAGCTGCTGAGTTGGAGCCAACATGGGGGCCCATAAGAGGGCAAAATTGACATTTCAAAAAAAATTTCAATTTTTTTTTTTAACTCTCTCTCTCTCTCTCTCGCTGAAGCGGCCATGGAAGCAAATAGAGCTTCTAAGCGACTTCTGGGCATTCGCACCCGTAGCCAATCCCAGATCCAACTCAACTACACCTGCTCGGGTCTAGTCATCAACAACTTCCTCACTAGCTCTAAGTAGGACCGGACCGATCGATTCTTCCGATGGCAACGACGTTGTCTCCGCCGACACCTCCATGTCCGCCGCCTCTTTCACTGACATATTTGTCTTCCAAGAACCCTTCAAGTAATTCCTCTGTCTTCTCTCACTCTCCTCCTCCTCTCTTTCTCCGTCGCCGCCTCTCCGTACACGCCTTCGACGACTCATCATCTATGACCAAACCAGACGAATCGACTGAAAATGGCAGCATTTCGGCCCCCGAGGCTAAAATCGATGCCGAGACTGCAAAGCTACGACAGACAAGGAATATTCGAGCTGCGAGTTTCAGTTTCAGGAGGCGAGCCTCTGGAAAAGCTTCGTCGTCTAGCTTCGAATACTCTTTGCTTATCTTTGGGAGCGGGTCAAGAAAGGAAGTGTCTTGACCATGACATTGCGTGGCGTGGTTTTGATCCATTCTCACATTTTGCTTTTGATTTTGTGTATTTATAGTGTTCGGTGTTGAATTTGATAGAGCTGTGGTTTTTGGTTTTCCAGATAGCTAATCAGTGAAAGAGTCAATTCTCTAGTGGATTATCGCTGCCTCAAATTTGTGAGAATTTTGTGAAAATAGCATATGATCCTCGAATTGCTGGTGTGTATTTTCAATTTAGAGCTTAAACTGTGGTTGGGGTACAGTGGAAGATGTTGTCAATTGTGAATATGTGTTTTGAACTACAATTTGTGTTTGAAGATGTGCATTTGAGCTTATATGGATTGTTACAGGTAAGTTTGTTGTGGCATACGTATGCACCTGCATGTAGGTGGGTTTGTAATGCTACCAGGCAGGTGATCACTCTGTGACATTTGTTTTTCTTTGTAATATGATATCAATGTTGTGTTTAGATGTGGAAATTGAGTGATACAGTTATGGGAATTGATAAGACTTCTTTGACGATGGTTGGTTTTTGATGGGTTCGGAAGAAGAAGGAGGAAGAGGAGGAGGAAAGGGAATTGGAGGTTCGGAAGAAAATGAAGACATCTTTTTTTAAAAAAAAAATCATTTTATTGTGAAAATGTCCATTTTGCCCTTTTTGTGGGTTGAAAAAACTGAAAAGTGGGCCCCTATGTCAGATCCAACTCAGCAGCTGAAGTCATGTTTCGAGGCAAATTCAAATTTTGGACTCAGGTGATGTCATTTGAGACTATAGAGACCATCGTAATCGATTTTTAGAAAGAGGGACCAATCTGATTTTAGGCCCAAACTTCAAGGAAGTAAACTAAATTTAATCCTAAGAAAAATTAAAAGAATTGAAAAGTAGAAAGTTTGTTAATACATATTGTGTTGATGAAGTGGAATGATCGAACGAAACCTAAACCCAACAAGATGACACTTGGTCTTATAATATATTCATGCTTCGTCTGTTTTTTTTTTTTTAAGACATCCTTAGCTTCCCTAATACTTCATTCAATGTTATACAGTAAGCTGCAAAATATGGCCTACATGACAACCACAAGACTGTTACAGTTATCTGGAAACAATCTAAAATAAATCATTTAAGATGGATTGATAGTGAGCCAACACAATTTGTTCACTGCACACTAGTTTTTGGCATCACAGAGGAAAGTGAAATATCCAAATGTTTAGGAATGATTTCATGGAGAGGGGGGCACAACATGTATAGTGGTTCACTTCTCATTTTTGGGAGGATACATCTACTTGAAAGTTTCTACTATATGAGGGAGTCCCTTTTTATAGGTAAAGAAGGCTCTATCATTTCCCTCATCTTCTATGTGGGATGCAAAAGTGCTATTCTAATGTACATAGGCTATTCTAGTATACAAAAGGTTTATTATGAAGCAACTTGGTGAGGTCGGGAGGGTGGCCTCCTGTTGAGTCTGCTTGGTCGGCTTCCACCATAACTAAGTAGCCCATATGTCGGTCTTCGTTATTCAAGTCGCCGTCGGACCCCACCATGGCTCGCGTCCCCACTAAGAGGGTGTCAATTATGCTTTGTAAAATAGCTACGCTAGAGCCATACTCAACAAGCACTACATAGCAACAGGTTTCAAAATTTCTTGCATGAAAATCATATTTGCAGATGTTGATAACCAACCAGATATCTCATTAACTCATCTATAAGAGCATGTAGACATTGTAATACCTACCAATAACAGCAGTTATCTGCAAACAACTACGCCCAGGTGGTGGATGATGGACAAAGATGTCATCACCAATATCGGAGAAGAGGGTAGGGTAGGCAAGAAGTACAGCAATAAAGCCAACCAAAAGAATTAGCTTCCAATGAGCCAAACCAGACACATGACTAGCTAGTTTCCTCTTCATGAGAGTGAGTGGAGTATGCCTCACCAGTTTCATCTCACTCCGATCTGAAACCCTTAGAATTGGCCATGGTTGGAGCTCGATCTACGACCGAGTAAAAACTCGCTTGCTCATTCTTTCTTTCTTTATTTATTTTTGAGATGAAACTTGATGGCTATTGTTCTCGAGGAGATGCTTCATCTACTTTATTGTTATGACCTTGAGAAAATATAAGAGATTATCCTTTATCTCTATACTTCTTTATTACGCTCTAATATTCGTAAGATGTTTGAATTTCCCACATCTTTTGTTTCCTGAAACCTTATTCTTTTGGCCCCAACAGTAACCTTAAATAAAAGACTTTTTGATCAAAGGGGTAGTGCAATTGATATGTGGAGACCAGTGCAGCGGGGTAAGTTCATGACTGTGGTCCGTACGGTCGAGTAGTTAGTATATTTCATAAGATCTTATATATGAAAATACATATGGTCTAAAAAGCCTTCCTTCATGCATTGTTATGGTGGCTATTTGTTATTTTATTACATTAATCCTCCCACGTAAAAATTAGATGAGTGAAGAATACATCAGTCAAACCATATCTTGTGGTAAGGTTGATCAAGCGGCCTAGCATGAGATTTCTATG
This sequence comes from Rosa lucieae, assembly GCA_024704745.1. Lineage (NCBI taxonomy): Eukaryota > Viridiplantae > Streptophyta > Magnoliopsida > Rosales > Rosaceae > Rosa > Rosa lucieae. The sequence goes on from CM045492.1 coordinate 4,074,114, forward strand.
TCTAGCATTTGAGTCCCAACTCCCACTAGTTACTGGCCAGCAGATTTGAGGGGCCTTTGAGTTCGTTGCCTATGGCGGAGAATTAGTCTAGCTTTTTGTGATATTGACTGGGTGGGTGTGTTACTAACTCGCTAACATAACCGAGGTGGCTTTCCTCATCATTTGGCCTGCAGATCAAATGGGCCAATGGAGGCTCGCAAACCCAGTTGGTAAAAGCCCGGCCCGGTCGACATAAAACCCTCAAAAGGCCCCGCCTGGTTGGTAGAGGGCCAGACTTGGTTTAGGGGTTTGAAGCCCAGCCTAGCCTATAGGCCAGTAAAAACCCGCCAAGCCTGGCCAGTAAATACCTGGCCCGTAAGCCCGCAAATTCAATACTATGCTATGTAAATTCAATACTATGCTATGCATGTGCATATATATAAATAGACACACACACAAACACATATATGTGTGTACGCACGCTCACGCGCATTGTCTAATATTAGACAATACATGCGCGCACACACACACACATATGTATATGCATGTGCATGTTCTTCTCCGAAATTAAATTCTACAAGCTATACTTCAAGAATCCTAATTAACTTATTTAAGTAAAAAGTTAAATGTAGATTAAATTATTTATTATTTGGAACTAGAGAATATAGGCCAAGCCCGCAAGGCCTGGTTTATATGGACGATTTTGGATTTTGAAATTTATAATAAAGCCAAGTCTGGTCTGGGCCCAGTCTGGTCTGGGCCGTTGTTATGTAAAAATATTGTAAGGCCAGGCTAGACCCGGCTCAGGCCGTTGACGACCCCTAGGTGACTTGCTATCTCAACCCCGATTTCAAAAAAGAAAAAAAAAAGGTTAGTTAGAATATCATGAGAGAAAACAAATTAAGTGCATCTATGTGAGAAGATTGAGTCAATACTGCTTGTTTGAACCATGAGGATTTTAGTTTTCTGTTGTTGCATTGATACTGACTATACTCACATGATATCTTGAGCATAATGGTTATTAAAATGAATTGGCTCCCTGATTTTATGACTGCTTGAATCATGTTAGCAATATTTGTGGGTACTACAAGTTATCTGAGATATTTAGAAGATATAAAGTCTGTCTCTTTGAGTCATAGTCATGTAAAATGAGATTCTACATAGTTTCAAGAAAGAATTCAAAAATAAAGAAGCGTTGTCATATTAAGAAGAACAATTTGAATATTGAAAATTTGTATTCAGATAGGCTGCTGAATAGTGGAATTGCTCGTAAATGACTCATGTGGATACATCGGGTTTCTCGAGCAAAAACTCAGTTGGGACTCCAAATACAGATTGACATAATTACTTTGACAACATTTTATAATTTAGGCAAATTTGGTATTGTTTTTGAATCTAAGATTTTAATTTCCATTTTAGTCAAATATATATAATTACCTTTTTATTTGCATTTTCTAGTCTATAAGGTCATCTCCAATCGTTAAGGTCTAAAACTATGTTCTAAATTTTTAGACATTTAAAAAGTATTATTCATCCAAATAGTAAGGTCTATATTTTTCCAACTTTAATAGTTTGAGATCTGAATTATAGACTCTCATATATTTTATTATTCTAATTTGTATACATTAAAATTATACGTGTTTTTAGTTATATTACTAATTCAAATCTACTTAAAATGTATCTTTGTGACAAACGTATAATTTTAGTGAGTAGACTGAAGGAATTTTATAGGAAAAATTGTTAATTTATGAAGAGGTGAAAATGAGAATTTATAGGAAAAGTTGGCTAATTTATTAAAAAAAAGGAAAGAACTGTTGGCCGTTCAACGGCTGGGTAATGAAAGTTCAAGTTTGAATTTTGAACATTTGAATCATCCATGCATGTGGGACAATTTTTATGGTCTAAAGTCTAAACCAATCTCTATGGTTCAGTTGTCTAAGAAAGTTTGAAAAACCTAGTTAAAAAACTAGAGCCTCTCTCTCTAAAACCTAGAGAAAGAAACCCGATTTGAAAATCAATTCCCCTCCTCTCCCATTCTCTCACCTAGATCTTGATCCACCCGAATCTAGATTAAGGGCTAAAGAGCTGTGGGAGGCCACTCTAGCACTTACTTTGACTCTATTTTCTTCCATCTCCACTGTTCATCTCCTTCCTCTGGCTTTTCTAGCTTTTTCTCACCCTTGTGGTGATTTTGTACCCTCTGTGGTGTATATCCTGGCAACGTCCAGCACGGGAGTACTTTATTCCTCGATTTCTCGCTTCTTTTCTTCTCACTGTCAATCAATCCCACACATTTTCAGGTCAAAAATGAATCAACCTTACAACAAATATCCTCTCTCTACGCTCAACCTACAAGGGGGTTCTTATGGCTGCAATTACAAAGTACAAATCACTTACCTAGGCGAGTATGGGTGCTCACGCATGGGTTTTTCACCCCGCATTCTCCATTGTTACTGTTCTTGTTTTGGTTTTATGCTCTGAATCTCGAATCCTGTTTGGCAGTCATGTTTTCTTCTTGGTCTCGATGGTGGAGAAATTGAGTTTGTTGTGAGGGATCTCATCCATTTGGTTGTTGGTACTCTTTTGACTTATGTTTTGGGATTTGAATGACATCAGTTTTTCAGCACGGAACTTCTGGTTAATCTGTTTCCGGAAATACCTCAGCAACAGTGCATGGCTGGTGGCGTGAGTTGGACGACAATAGCTAGGGTTTCAGTTGTGGGCTAGGCCTCTTATCGGGAATATGTTTTCATTTTTATTATTATAACGTCTCGAACCTAAATTCACCGGTTTACTAGTTGTTGGACAGTGAACGACAATTTGTTTTACCTTTACTCTTTTTCGGTAACTTTAGTGGCCCTAAATTGTTGACTTTTGTTCAGGTCAAAATTTGAGAAAGTTTTCTTCATGAAAGTTGTAGAGGGCGTTAAACCGAGCGCGTGCATATGTGGTATGTAAAAATCAGAGTTCGTATGCGAAAGTTATCAGAGAAAAGGTAAAGTTACTGTTCATGGTAGAAATTAGTATAAATAATGAAAATTTACTGTGGTAGGTTTCCAAATCCGGAAACCCACCTTTCTCTCTCCTCTCCCCCGATCTCTCCCCTTTCCTCTTTGGGTGATTTCTTCTCCCCTTCGATTCGCAGCCATCCGGCCATTAACCGGTGGGCAACCGGCCACCACGTGATCGCCTCTTCCTCCTCTTGACGCTAGTGCCCTTGTGTTTCGGCGATTTGGCCGGAAAACTCCGGATCGAAGCAAGTAACCTCACGGGGGCAGTTTGAGCTTTTCCGGCGATTCAGCCATTTCCGGCCGTCTCCGGCCACCAAACCTGCGTCGAAGGTGGGGTTTTTGCCAAGGATCATTTTCCCCCTAGCCTTGAGCCGAGATTTGCAGCGTGGAAGGAGAATCAAGGAAAGCCCGATCCTAGGGTTTGGGATTTTTCTGGAAATTTTTCATCGGCCGAATTGGAGCTCTTAAAGGTAAAAATTGGATTGTGTTGTGGTTGAGAAAAATGTTGGGTTTGATGAATAGGTGGCGCTGTTGATATTTGGTGACCATTGGAGGTGGTGGCCACCGGCGCGTGAGCCCCACATGCCGCCATTGTAGGTGGCGCGTGAAGGCGCGTAAGGCAGTGTTTTAATTCTGGTTTTTAGCCCATTAAATCCTATAAATTGTGTAGAGCTTGTATGTGAAGTTTGGTAATTTTTGGAGAAACTTGGAATTATTTATGAATTTTGAAGTTTGGGGTTTCGATTGTCGAATTACGAGAATCCGACCGTCGGATATCTCTCGGTTCTGCCTTAGAATCTTTAAATTAACGAATTGGTATTAGTGGTATAATTTGGGCTAAATCCGAGGAGAATTGGGAGGTGAAATTATGAGGAATTGATTTTAGGAATTGTATTAAATTATTGAAGAATTATTCACGGAATATAATTGTGTACAGGACGACGTACCGAGCTATTGCTCGATGGCAGAACACGAATGCGTGATTGTCGGAATAGTACTGTGAGTGGACTTTTATTTTTCAAAGAATGATGCATGCTTTTATTTAATTGGTTCCGAGGTTATAATTTGTTTATTGTATTCATTTCCCGAGCATATGGTTAATTTCAGGAATGGTTTTGGATATTTGTTTATTTGAAGGTTTTATGGCGTGCGGGGTCACGTCATTGGATTATGCTTATTTTCTTTTATTTATTTATTTCCGATGTGATTTCCGGATTTATACTATTTATATTATATTTATATTCGGCGATTTGAGATTTTTATGAGATTTTCGAAATGAGATTTCGATGGAGTAAATCTTTATATTTATTTATCTCCTATTTATTTTGAACTTGAGATTATCTTGGCGTGTGGGACACGTCGTTGGAAATTCATTTACGAGAGATGGGGAAGCTTTATGTACTTATGGATTTACTTGGTTTTCGGGTTTCTTTTGCCATACTTGGGTGACTTATCATTGCTAGCATTGATTTTCCGCCTTTGTGGCGCAGGTTACTGTCTCTGTGACAGTAATTTTGTAGCCCGGTATCCTATCGCTACACTTAGTGGCGTAAGGGTATATTACGGGAGTAATGGGAGTATTTTAGCCTGGGAGGCTATCACCCGAGCCTGGGAGGCTCACTCTTATGGCTATCACCTTCCCCTACTTACTTTACTACTTAAGCTAGCGGGGCTAGCTCGATTTTCGTTTAACCAGCGCGGCTGGTCTTATTTTCCTTGAGTATCAGAGTTCCAACTTTTTCTTTTAAATCTTATGTGACTAGCGGGGCTAGTCGGTTTTCATGAGTGGAACTCCTCTTGTTTTATTTTCGTTAATCCTTGTATGCATCGGGAATTTCTTTTAAAAAAAAAATAAATGTGGGAAAGTATAAAATCCATTTGGTTTAAAAATTGTTTATTTTTGTCCACTCACGCTAACGTTTTTATGTACTTTCCCCTGGGGCCTTCGGTTTCAAATGCCCAGTTTGCAGGCGAATTGGTTGAGGTCGGGCGTACACGGAGTTGAGGCATAGTCAACAGCATGGCTTCCGCATCTGTCTTTGAATTAGGTTTTCCTCTTATACCTTTCTGTTAGAATTGCTCTGATTACCTATGGGATTTATGCTATCCGAGTTGAGATGTGTGTTTTGTGAATTGGAGACTGATGTTGATTTGGGGAGCAGGGTGGCTCCAGGAGCATAAGGATGAATTGATTGAGAAGTGTAAAATGTTTTCTACAGGTTTGGGTAGCCCATTTTAGGGGAAGTTCCGCCAAATTTTTGGTAGAATTTCTTCTAAGGTGGGCCCCGCAGGGTCACTTCGGATTTCAGGGTGAAATCTGGGCGGGTCCTGTCAATTATTTTAAGGATTAATTTCCTGATACTGGCTCTCTTGGAGCTCAAGAGGAAATTAATTTTCCTTTTTTTTTTTTTTTTTAATAAAGGGCTGGTGCGGCTGCCCTCAAGCCTTGATTAATGAAACTGTCGAATACAAGAGGGGGACATTGAGCCTAAACCCTTTATTACAATAAGCATCTAGAGAACGTCCTGAAATACTATCATACGTCTCTACAAAATAACTGTATTCAACTAGGCACCAAGTAGCAAAGAGCGCACTACTGGCGACTCTATTTGATTTGACATGACGGTGACATAACGGAAAGATAACTCGATATGTAACCCGATTACAACGTAGCATAATTACCATACGCACAGCTTTCCTATGATGTTGCCGCCGGAGGATAAATCCGACGACACGTAGTCTCACCCTGCCACTAGGAGGTAGCGACCATTTGACGAAGCAAGGAACTAGTCGCCTACCTAGAGCAGACAAGACACTTTGAGTGCACACACAGGCAACTAGCCTGACTAGCCCTACACGAATATTGTAGGGACTTATTTCTCGCAAAAATTGCAACCAAATTAAACATAAAACAATAACAACATTAAAATAAAATAACAGCCAGGTCAAAGCCCAATAGATGAGCCCAAACCCACACACCAACCCTGATTGAGCCCAAATCCCGAACTCAGACCCAAATCCGAGCAACAGCCATTCTGCCAAGGAAGTGAGAAGACCACCACCGACAATCGAAGCCCAACCCAGACCCAGCACGGCCACCCCAAAACTGCCACCGTCTCCGCCGCACGACCGCCTATGTTGGATCGCCTCTGCCATCGCCTCATCATATCCCTCATGCGAGCAAGGAACACCACACTACCTCCACCCCAAATCAGAGCCATAAAACCCAAAAGAGATCGGAACCATCTGACCGAAATTAAGCAACATAACAGCCAACCTCGCCCCCACAAGATCGTCACCCTCAAGCGATCCCAAATCCTGTGCCAGCAAGAACACCCGCCCACCAGATCAGTAGGGAATGACTCCAGATCTGCCGGCGACAGCAACCTCCACCTCCCTCAACACACAAACAAACCCCATGATCTCCCCAACTAGCACAAGATCGCGCCGATCGAGGACCACAATGACTCAAATAGAGTCGACAGAGCCCGTCCAACGACGGCGCCGTACGGGCGCGCCACCGGATAGTGAAGGAGAGCTATTCTTTTTCGTACAACGCGTGCAAGCGCAAACCTATTCTTTTTATTAATTAATTTTCTTTTCTAGTTCTTGTCTGTTTGGGCTTGTCCAATAGATTGGTTAATCATTTCTATTAACAGCCCATTGGGCTAGCTTATTTATCCCCCTTTCCAGGAAAAAAGAAAAGAAAAAGCGTCTATAATTAGACCAACCTATAGACTTTGGACCCTCATTACTGATTTTTGTAATAGAGCAAACTTCTTATTGGAGATGAGTTTTGAAAAACAAGGGTCTTTAATATGGACTATGAACCTGCTCTATAATGAGGCTTCAATATATTTGTAAATGATAGGAGCTTCTAAGCTTGTCTATCTACTTAAAGAACTCCATAACCCAAAAATTACAAACAAAACATTCATATCTAATGCCACGAAAACCAGCAGCAGTTGCCAAGGCTATGAATTCTTGTTCGCTTCGCTCTTTCCCTCCCGGGTTCTGTGTCATCATACTCACATCCGTTTGGCAGGTGCTCTTTGCAGCAGTGCTGGTCCCTGGCAGAACTGGAAGAAGTGCTTCCACAACAATTATTTTTCCATTGTCCGGTATAGCATTGTAACAATTTTTCAGGAGCTTCAAGCAGTGCTCATCATTCCAGTCATGAAGTATCCACTACAATTTAACAAAACATGGCAACATCAAATTGCCTATCCTTCACAGAACAAATTCTACATGAAAAAGCTTCACAAATTCACAAACGAAAACATAAAGCTTGAGAAATTGAAAAATCACCTTCATAAAAATGGCATCCCCACTTGGAACACTTGCAAACATGTCTCCTCCAACATGTTCCACTCCTACGTACAAATCAAATTAACGCCCAAATCAAACACGCAAAAATAGTGACGAATGTGTTCGAACATGTTGCAACGTCAAGATCATTAACCACTAAACCGTCAGGAAAAACTTTTATTAAAAAAAATTGATTAATAATGCAAACATTACAGTACAATACTTAAAGTTATACCAGTGTAAGAAGGGGCATCTTTGATGACATGAGGCAAGTCAAAGTTGATGCCCTTAATATGAGGGTATCTAGAAGTGATTAGGCTAAGAGTCACTCCAAGGCCACCCCCAACATCAACAAGTTGCTTAAGGAGCTCAAAACCGTTGTACAGATCAAGAATTTTCTTGATAACAATAGTGGTGTGGTTGCACATTGCTGTGTTGAACAATTGGTTAAACCTGGTGTCCAAACCTGGATACTCAAAGGCATGTGTGCCATGGACCCTGTTAAATGGGATTCCTCCTTCCACAACAGCACCTTTCAACTGGAACCTATATTTCAATGCGTGTACCAAATTAGAGTTAGGAACTGAATCAAATGCGCAAGTTTAAAGATCTTAATATTTTTGTTTCTTTGACTTGTGGAAATAATAATACCGTTTCTTCAATTATTGGGGTTGATTCTTACAGGGATTCAATTGTTTCTGGTACTTATGTATAGAAATGGAGATATTGAATGATCCTTCTCCACTCCACTCCACTCATGTACAGAAATGAAGATAATTAAGTTATACTACCTTGTTCTCGTATATATGAGTTAATATATACTATTATTTAAGAAAACGATTGTAGTAATATCCATATTCATTTGTAGTCTATACTAACAAAGCTCAAAATTCTTAAAAAAGAAACAATGAAAAGAGAACTAAACTAATTAACAAGAGAAAACAAACCAGCTGTCCAAGAAGACCTTGTCTTGAGTCAATGCCAGCAGGGCGCCTAAAGAAACACCATCTTCATCACTCTTCACAAAGTACTTGGACACAGGAGCAAGACTATAAACCCTCTGAAAATTAGGCCCATCAACATGATCATCATCATTTGCATTAACCACAGTGCAATTGAGCACAGAGTGACTTGCCAATAGCCTGAGTATTCGATCCAACATGATGGGCGCCTCGGGGTTCTGGGTGCCTAGCTGAGCTGCAATCTGGGATGCGGAAAGACCCTCACCCGCACCAGCTTTGGCTATGATGTCGAAAACTCCAAGCTCAGCTGCTGATTGCATGGACATAGGCAGCACATTAGAAGTCACCAGCTGCATGGCATAGCTGAAGCTTTCTTCTTCTTCTTCTTCTTCTTTTGTGGACATCGTTACTGGCTTAGAACTGTCTGTGCTCATTCTGAACTCAAGGAAAACAGTTTATTTACAGGTACAAAACTATACTATATAACAGTACATTCCGCGTGTCTGATTTTCATATAAGATAAGAAGTGGTGGGTGGTAAATGCATGATTCTTTTTTTTTTTTGGTAATAGTGATACAATAACAAAGAGCCAAAAAACAACTCAAAGAAACAGAAACAGCCAGAGAGAAAAAGAAACTTCAGAGCAGAAAGAAAACACAGTACAACAGCAACGATGAATTGGGGGGCCGTGAGGTCCAGCAGAATCAAAAAGGAGAATGCGCATGATGAGTACCCTCACAAATAAAAGAGAAGAAAACAAGGAAAACTGAAAGAGAAAATATTTTTTGCGAAGGCAATTCTGTGCTGTCGGAAATTTTCGTCGGAAATGAGGACTTTTGTTGTAGTGGTTTAATTTGACTGAATAGGATGATCCGGGGAGTGAACCAGTCACTATATAATCATTTCCAAGGTTCTAAAAAACGCTAGGCGCTAGTCGGGCGGTGCCTCAAGGACTAGCGCCTAGAGGCCTAGGCGGGGACTAGGCGGTTTTTATATTTTTAATTATTTTAATTATTTTTATGATATATAATTATATAAATAAAAATATCTAAAGTCTAACAATTAATTATAAATTTAAAAATAGTCACAATATAGAATAAAATTAAGAATTTAGCAATTACACGTTTGTTATAGGACATATATCCTTTTATTTAAATTGAGTTTGTCATATCAGTATACTATTCTAGTTGGTGTGTTGTATGACTACACTATTTTAGTGGGTGTTGATTGCTACACGTCTGCAAGCTGCATGTATATCCTTTTATAATATTTGCAAATGAAACCTCCTTTGCTGGGTTCCAATTTCTCTCTCTCTTCTCTTCCTTCGCCTCACTGCATCTCCAACTTACAGTCCCACATCTGAGCAGCCTCACTCGCACCAGAACCAAATTAACCCTCCCCCCCCTCTCTCTTTCTCTCCCTGCTTCCTCCTCCTTTCTCTCTTTCTATCCCTTCCTCCCTCTTTCTCTCCCTTCCTCCCTCTTTAATTTCTAGTCATCGTCGGAACCACTACTGTCCAGTCAAGTCGCCGGCGCTGGGTTGTCAATTTTGAATCAAGGGCTTAATTGAGGACTGGGTTTAGTTCAAAGAGTAGTTTCTAAATGGTTTTGATTTTTGAATCTTCTTCATCATCCTTTTGATACTTGACCAGAATCAAAAGAAAAAAAAAAAAAAAATTCAACGCCCAGTGCCTAAAAGATCCGCCTAGGCCGCCTACTCTCCGCCTAACCCGCCTAGGCGGCCGCCTGGAGGCCCGACGCCTAATCACTTCGCCCAGGCCAAAATCGGAACGGGATGCCGACGCCCAGCGCCTAGGCGCCGCCTAGTCGGCCGCCTAGCCCGTCTTTTAGAACACTGATCATTTCTATGAGTTTAGTGCAAGCAGCATTACAAGTGGACAATGGCACAACACGTGACTAACGTGTTTGCGTTTCAACTAATGTCATAAAATATTTAAATGTCCGCAAGTTGGTTGAATTAGTCCGCAGAATCCCCTTGGATTCTATGTAAGTACAGAATGAATATTTTCGTATTCTTTGCATAGGATAGTCTCAGTCCTAATTTCCCTGAGGAACAAGCTTCGTAAAACGAGCGAAAGGCCTTAGAAGCAACCAATAAGGATTTTTGTTGGGCTTGAGCATCTGAAATGCTATTTGAAGCAAAGTTGGTGATTGCTGCATCACCTGAGGCTTCATCACCATGATGGACGTCATCCATGACATCATGGATATGGACTGTGCCAGCCCTAGAAAGGTGGTGGACGGCAGCAGCACCAGAGGCAGCGGCGGCAGTCACACTTAGTATAGGAATCAACTTTTGATTTATGCTTCGTTTTGCTCGAAAGAAAGGATGTCCTTGTGAAGTCTTTAGTAGACGGATCATCATATCATGACTAGAATGACCTATCATGTCGTGACAAAGCCAATATATGTCTAAATTCAAGAGATATTCTCTCATAACTTTATTGGATTTAATAGCTCGAACCGATCATGTCGTGACAAAGCCATGCCAATATGTGTCTAAATCCAAGAGATCTTTTCTCATAACTTTATTGGATTTAATAGCTCGAATAGTAGTGAAATAAAATCCACTAGAGAGACACATATGTTTCTCTAAGATGCGTCTTTATTCACAATCATTAGAGATAGTGCAAAGAAACTCTTTTTTGTTATGTACGTACATGCATTTCTGCATGAAATCCATTGGCTCGAAAAGCTCAATATGATGTGTTTGGCACTAAGAGCGTAGAGTGCTTCTACAACATTAATCAAGGTGTCATTTGGCAAGAGGAATTGGGCTATTCCATGTCATTGAACTAATCCTGATGGCCCAGCCATTGTAGTCACAAAGTAATATGCTAAATCAAAATGGAGTCATAATGAAAATGACTCGAAATTTTATTCATAAGTCAATGGAGTATATCATTGTTTTTTAACCATTAAGAGAATCTAATCCAAGTACTAGCTAAGGCAAAAAAATGGTAGTCGTTTAACTTTTTTTGATAACTCCAAAATAAATATGACCAGGTGAGTAGAGAGATGTCGGTAGAGCAAAGCTCGCTTAAGTATCACTTATCTCAAAATCTTCCTAGACATCATACTCACTTTGGATGAGCCTATTTTGAAGAGAAACTAAACCAATGGCATTTAGTACAAATTATAAGGTAATTGCCTATTAGATCTCTTGGAAAAATAAAGACTTAAAAAGAATTGACAATATATTGATCCCTGCCAGATTTGAAGTCTTCAACCCTTCATTCTAGATCATCTTCTAGATCTTCTTGTTCCACATAGTGAGCTTCTCTTGCTTCACAATATGCTTTGTAGGTAGTGACAATATTTGGCAATATTTCCACGAGCTCTACACATGTATGCCCAATGACCGGACACTCCACATCGGGAACATACATCTGTGCTCAGACTCTATTGATTGAGGCGCTTTGACAACGTCATAAGGATGACTCTTAGTATTGGTGGCGCCACCAACATGGCCAGAGGCGTTGCCTCTCACTCTTTTTCCATGTTGACCTCTTCGGTTCCGTGTTCGCCTATTTTGGCAGTTACCTTCCTTAGTAGAGCAATTATATGGACTAGAATGTCCAGAAGTATCCCTAAGATTAGGGTTTCGCTCTTTGAGCCCTCTCTTAGGGGCACGACTATAATTGAACTCCGGAATATGCTAATTATTGTTCTTCACAAGGATGTTGTCATGTTTTTCAGTGACATTCATAGCTCCAATGAGCTCATGAAACCTTGTGATCCGTCTTGTACTAACATCGATTCGATAGTTCTTAGCAACCATCAATGCAAAGACGGGGAAGGTAAAGAGAATCTTCTCAATCAACATTGCATTCGTGATCTCTTTACCACATAATTCCATTAAGGAATTATTGCGAAGTGCTTCCGAGTTGTATTCAAGAACTGACTTGAAATCACAGAAGCGGAGGCTATGCCATCTCACTTCTAGATCAGGAAGCAGGGAGTCACGGACGTTACCAAATCTTTCTTCGAGTGAGACCCACAGTATTCTGGGGTCTTGTTCATTCATACACTCGTAATGGAGCGAATTATCCATATGATGAGTCATTAGGATGATGACTTTCACCTTATTTGCCTCTAAGGCTGCTCTATTTGCTTCCAAAGCATGAGCTTCCTCAACAGTTAGCACGTCCTAGCTAGGCTAGAAAATCGTATCCAGGATTCCATCGGCCTTGAGAGGCTGGCAGACATCACGAACACACTTGTGATATCCAGAGCTAGTTGTTCCCAATGGAGTGAAGTCCAGTTTGTTCAGGTTACTAATCCTAAAAGAGAACAAGAAAAATGGTTAGTTTCGGAGTGGAAGAAGCTACCACGAAAGCAAAAGAAATTTCTGAGCGTAGTTGTTCCCAAGAAATTAGGAATTTCTGAGCGTAATCGCTCCCAAAAAAATCGATTCCAAGAGGTATTGGATTAGATCGAAAGAATGATGTAAGTGGTCGATCATAAATTGTCTACAAACTCTAAGTCTGGAGATCTCAACAAGCTACAAGCTTGGAGTGAGCACGAACCCCCATAATTCGGCTTTTGGTCTCCCATATGAAGAAGAAGGAGGGGGGGATAGCGGAAAGGAGTTTGCAAGTCCCTGAGAAAAGAAGAGAAAAAGGATAAAAAATTCAAAAACGGGAACTTTTAGTGAAACATACCTCGAAAAAAATGTTGAAAAATTGCTGGAAAGTTAGCTGGAGAAGTGCTCGAAAAGTTGCCGGAAACCGGTGGTCAGCGGTGGCTGCAGGTGAGGCTAGTAAGGCTGCACACAGGAGGCTGCAGGGCTGCTACGAAGCTGCGCAACAGCTGCCGAGGGGTGCGGAGGGCTAGCGAGGCTAGCTGTCAAGTTCTGTAGAGAGGATGCCAAGGCGATCGATGCACCCAGATGGCTGCAGGGGCTTGCACAAGCTGCTGCACAGGGGAGCCGAGTTGCTGTCGACAGATGCACGTGGGGATTGCTGGAGTGCTGTTGAGAGGTTGTCAACAGATGCGTGCAAGAGGTGGGCAGAGGCAGGTGAGGCTATCAGAGGGCTAGTAAGGCTAACCAAATAGGTTCAGAACTTCAAGCGGCCGGTCGTACATTAATTGAATATCTACTAAGATTCTCTGATATTATCTCTAATACAAACCCTATCAGAACTAGAGTAAGTAATCTAGAGTTTGAGCCAGACATATATTCTGAATTTACTTGAACAATTTCTATTTTTTCTTAAAATAGAGAAAATAAAAAATATAAAGGAGTTGTTGGAAATACGCTAAATAAAATGTCTTAAAATTGACTAAAGTCTGTCCTTATTCGTCTATAAGCCGTTGATTGTTTGAGAGTGCGAGTCACGCATGATATGGGTGCTTGTCATGGCTATGAAAATTGTAAGGCCTAGAGCTGTCGCCACAGCTATTTCTTAGTTCTTTATGTTTTTTGCTTTCTTTTCTGGGTCTTTGACCCCCATTGTACCAAAAAAAAAAAAGCCACTTGCTTTCTCTTCCTCAAAGTTTCGTTCACAGTTCCGTTTGAATTTTCCATTCATTCAATCATGCAGTTCCAGTTTGGAGTATTGTTTTTTGTCCCCTTAACCCAAGACTTGGACTTTATTAAACTAAACTATGTATGGCCTTCAAAAATCCTACCTTTTTTCTATATCCCTTCAATTATTCATCTTAAGTCTTAACCAACAAGAAGAAAGATAAAATCGTGCACTTTTTACTTAGTACTGGTAAAATCTCAAATAATCAGAAAGATAAATTTCTTGTAACTTTAGAAAAATAAACTTTATATCACTTGAGTTTTTTTTAACCTTTTTATGGTCTCTAAAGTGTTAATTTAATTTAGATCATGATTCGGTGGAATTGGTAATTATCTCGAGTTGGATTGATGTATCTCAAGCGATGTATGAATGATGAATTAGCTACTATTTGTTTGCTAGAAAGTAGCATTCTATTTTGTACCACAGATGCGTGAAGGCTAATGGAGAGCTAGTTTATGATTTTTTCCCCTAGAAGATAAGGAGTTGTACTTTGTTTATAGGTTCACCTTAAAAAGTGAGCTCAAATAGTTTTGCAATGAGTTGTAGCGTTTAGTTGTAATTTCACCAATTTTTTATATTTAAGTGTTTGTAGTCTATGACCTTTTGGCTGTTGATCTAATGCAATAAACTTATAGTTAAAAAAAAAAAGAACTTTTATATCACTCTCATCCATGTAAATACACCCTAAATGACATATAAGCTGCAAATTTCATCACGAGTTCTTATGTATTCACTAATATTAATGAATATTGTTCAACATCCAACTCTTTTTGCAATTATTGTGTTAAATGCTATACCAGTGAATGCTGATGACTAGGCCTCATCATATGGCCCTTGGGCCCTAAGCCCGCCCGGCCCGGCCCTTCCATTAGGGCGGGCCGGCCCGACCCTTTTTTATTTAGGGTAGGGTATGGGTCACACAAATAAAGCTCGGCCCTACCCTACGGCCCGGCCCTAAAAGCCCGGCCTTAAAATTTATATTTTATTTTTGTTATTTTCTATTACATGTGTTATATGTATAAAACTATGGAAGTGTAGAAAATTATTTCAATCTACCATATTAGGAAATGAGTCTTTTAAATTGAGCCATATTTTGAGAAGAAAAAAATAATTTTTTTAAAAGAATTAACCGTTAATTCGGCAAAAACGCCGCCGTTTTAATATAATCTTATGGGTATTTTAATATTTACCAATAATTACTGTTAACTAATTAACTGTAATAATTACAAAGCTATTATTTCAAATTGGACAATATATTCATGTAATACCAATTTTGAAATAAATCAAGTAATCAACATAACTAAAAATAATCAATTGGTCGAGTTGAAACCATTTTACCAATGTAATGTTAACTTCTTAATGAGCAAAATGGGGGACGAAATGGAATTTTTTAAAATGCACTGCTGGATGTTATTTGCATATGAATATATGTTAGTGGTAGAAATTTCAACAATTTCCGCCTTCGTTTGGACCTCAATCTACCCGGTCAACTCAATACCCTAAATAGAACATAAAACAAATATTCTCTTAACCGGTCCTTGGCAATTCACTTTTTTCGATCTTTCAGCTCCCACACTCTCATGGGTAGGGGGTCTACTTATGGATGTCAAAATTCCGCAACGTTTGTCCGCGCATGGTGCCGCTCCCCTTAGGGAAGTTTGCTTGTGCAAAGCGTTGACCACTCCATTAGGTGCCTTATTCACG
This sequence comes from Rosa lucieae, assembly GCA_024704745.1. Lineage (NCBI taxonomy): Eukaryota > Viridiplantae > Streptophyta > Magnoliopsida > Rosales > Rosaceae > Rosa > Rosa lucieae. The sequence continues at coordinate 4,089,629 of CM045492.1, forward strand.
GCGGATCAGCCTAATTTCTTTACACAATACCTATCACTATTGTATAAACATATAAGAATTTTCCGATTGATCGATTTTCATTTCAAAATTTTTGGATCGCACATAATCCTTATATGTCTTGTAATGTAGTATAACTAGTTTATTAGGCTTGTTACCCTCCATGAGCAAAATAGGGGACGAAATGGAATTTTTTAAAATGAACCGCTGGATGTTGTTTTCATATGAATATATGTTAGTGGTAGAAATTTCAACAATTTCTGCATTCGGTTGGACCTCGATCTACCCGGTCAACTCAATACCCTAAATAGAACATAAAACAAATATGCTCTTAACCGGTCCTTGGCAATTCATTTTTTTCGATCTTTCAGCTCCCACACTCTCATGGCTAGGGGGTCTACTTATGGATGTCAAAATTCCGCAACGTTTGTCCGCGCACGGTGCCGCTCCCCTTAGGGAAGTTTGCTTGTGCAAAGCGTTGACCGCTACATTGGGCGCCTTATTCATGGTAGATCGGCCTAATTTTTTTACACAATACCTATCAATGTTGTATAAACATATGAGAATTTTCAGATTGGTCGATTTCCATTTCAGAATTTTTGGATCACATATAATCCTTATATGCCTATTAATGTAGTATAACTCGTTTATTAGGCTTGTTATCCTCCATGAGCAAAATGGGGGACGAAATGGAATTTTTTAAAATGCACCGTTGGATGTCGTCCGTATATGAATATATGGTAGCGGTAAAAATTTCAGTGACTTCCACCTTCGGTTGGGTCTCTATCGACCCGGTCAACTCCATACCCTAAATAAAACCTAACACAAATATGCTCATAACCAAGAATTTGCAATTTTTTTTTTTGATCTATCAGCTCCCACACTCTCATGGGGAGGGGGGGTCTATCACCTGCTGTCAAAATACGGGGATGTTTGTCCGCAAAAGGTGCCGCTCCCCTTACGGAAGTTTGCTTATACAAAGTGTTGACCGCTCCGTTTGGTGCCTTATTTAATGCAGATCGACATAATTTTTTTACACAATACCTACTACTGTTGTATATGCATATGACCATTGTCAGATTGATCAATTTCCATTTCGAAATTTTTGGCCCGCCCGAATAAGCCCTAAATTTTTTTTATTTTTTCTATTTTTTAATTATGTTTCTCTTTTTTCTATAGTATGCAATTTATTTATTTCTTTGTAATTGATTTCATAAGTTTTGTTTTCTTTAATTTCTATTTTATTTGTTACACAACAATTAATATTGAGAGATTTATATAGACAGTTAATTGAATATAACCACCTTAACTAATATTAATAAATGTTATAAGTTACAAGTGTGTGCGTGTGTGTGTATTAAATATGTTCAATAAAAAACAATGAGTCTTTTATTACCAATATATACCATTAAGCCATATTTTGAGAAGAAAAAAATAATGTTTTTTTTTTGTTAAACAAAATAAGGCCCTTTTTTGGCCCATTTCGGCCCTATTTTGCCCTATTTGAGGGCCGGCCCTAACGGATCGGGCTTTTCGGGCGGGTAAGGGTTAGCATATTTAAGCCCTGGCCCGACCCTACCCGGCCCTAAATTTTGTTGACTTTGACTAGGCTCGGCCCGACCCTACCCTAAGCCCTAAAATTTAGGGTAGGGCCGGCCCTAGCCCGGCCCATGATGACCCCTACTGATGACCCTAGAAGAAGGAACATAAAATTTGTGACCCTAATTAACTCGCTCCAGCTACTAATTGCCCTAGTATATCCTTAGAAGAAGGAACATTTTCAGTTAGAACTTTTGCACTCTTGCTTCTCATCAAGATCATTCTATGGTTTTGTTATTTCCTCTAGATGCTCTTGTCTTTTGCCTGAATTGAACACGAGGGGAAGGAATCCAATAGTCTAAAATTTTACCTTGGGCGTAATTGTTTCTCACCGAAGTCAAATCGGGCCGATCAATAGAACGAAGCAATAGTGTATGCTTTGGTGGACCCATGCTCTCCACTTAATTTTTATTGATCATTGGCCTCCTCTGAGATTATAGAATTAGAAATCAAATCCCAACTTAACTCTTTTCAAATCAAATCAAGAAATCCTAATAGATTCAGGTAAAGAACGTCGACTTGCAACCATTTTAATATGACATTTCCTCTGTTGGTGAAGCGTGTCAGATGAAATGTCACCATGATTGATGTCGTGAAAATACGAGACTGCTCAAAATCTTTTTGTCTAGCTCATCGCATTAGTGATTAGTCTATAGTTCTATACAAAAATCCAAAGCATGAAACACCGTTAGTAGAGATGAGGATCTAAAAACCGTTGGTATTGTCAATTCTTATTAGCTCTTAGAATTTAGAACAACAACCTAAGTAATGAGTAGTATTCACACAATCACTAACTGATCACATATTTTGCACTCAACTACCATTGCATATTTGAATTCAAGAGTTGAGATTAAAACACTCAATATCAACTCTTAGTATTAACTCAAAAAGCGACTGATACAAAAAAAAAAAAAAAATTGACCTCGTAAATAATCCTATTATAGCTGCTTAAAGTAAAATGTCCTAAAATCGACTACTGTTGTTATTCTTATATGAAGGGCTCTTGAACAGAGAGTAATGACATGAGAATGATGAGAAACTTTCAAGCCTTTGACTCTTTGAGAGTGACCGATTTTAGTCACTGACATCAGCTATTTGTTCTGGCAATGCAAAAGCCACTTGCTTTGTTTCTCTTCCTCACAGTTTCGCTTCGGTTTGAATTTTCCATTCAATCATTCACTTCCAGTTTGGAGTTTTGTTTTTTGTCCCCTTAACCCAAGTAGTCACCCAAGACTTGGACTTTTTATAAACTAATCTAATCTATGTACACATATACATGTATGGCCTTCAAAAATCCCACCTTTTTTTTTTCTATATCCCCTCAATTTTTCATCTTAAGTCTTAACCCAACAAGAAGAAGAAGAAGAAGAAGAAGACCAGTCGGAGAAGACTGACAGACAGACTAGCTTAGCTAAGCGCGTGTCACCCACTTTCCCATTTCTGTGAAGAAGTCCGATCACTCGAGATCGGACGACTTGCAACAATGGCGGTCGCTACCTTTTCCAATTTCTCCACTTTCACCACTCGCAACCCCTCTCTCTCTTCTTCTTCACCTTTCCCGCGCACCACAAACTTCACTTTCACTACCCTCACCAAACCTCCCACCTCCCTCTCTCTCGCCACGTCACCGCGCCTCCCCCGCTCCTCTTTCGCCACGTGTTTCTCCTCCGGCGGCCCACCTTCCTCCGGCGGAGGCGGCGGGGGAGGAGATCACGGAAATGGCGGCGGTGACGGAGAGGGAGGGGAGGACAGAGAGAGGAACAAAAAGGAGGCGGCGATGGCGATTGCGGAGGCGGGAAGGACGGCGGAGAGTCTGCCGAAGGACTTGGCGGCGGCGGTGGAGGCGGGTCGGGTCCCCGGGTTGATTATGAAGAGGTTCTTTGAGCTGGAGAAGTCGGTGATCTTCAGGTGGCTGCTTCAGTTTGATGGATTCAAGGAGCGGTTGCTGGCCGACGACTTGTTCTTGACCAAAGTTGGCATCGAGTGCGGTGTTGGAATTTTCACCAAGGTCTCTAACCTCTGCTTCTTCAACGTTTTTACCATCAAGTTTTTTACTTTTACCGCGTGATCATTTGTATTCTGCTGCCTCTTGATTCATTTCGTGATGTTAAGCATGAACTTGATCTCTTTTGATGCTGCTTTATGTTTCAGACTGCTGCAGAGTTGGAGCGGCGCAGAGAAAAATTTACCAAGGAGCTGGATTTTGTGTTTGCGGATGTGGTATGGATTTCGTTGCATATTCTCTCAAAATTGAGTTGGTTTCTCAGTTAATATAAGTGATGGATGTTTGTACAAATCGGTCCGGCAACAGAGTTGCTCTAAACAGTAATGGAATATGGGGGATATAGTGCATTATGTTATCTATGTTGAACTAGGATAATCTGCCTTTAAATTCGACAATGGTATCTCAATTCAGCGATATGCATTTAAAATCTGATAGATGGAGAAAAGCTATCTTTGCTCATTTAAACTAAGCTGCAATTCTGGCATCTAGAGATTTACTTTATTAAGCGACCAAGCGTTTCTGTTGAAAGAAAGAAATTTTGGCATCCACTAACTTTGTTTTATTTATTATGTTTTTATCTTAGGTGATGGCCATTATAGCTGATTTTATGCTTGTCTGGCTTCCTGCTCCTACTGTTTCGCTTCGAAAACCTCTTGTTGTCAGTGCTGGGCGTGTTGCTAAGTTCTTCTATGGCTGTCCTGACAATGCATTTCAGGTTTGTGCTCGACTATGGCTTTCTTAGTTGCTGCTGTGTCAATTAGAACATCATGGGAACTGTTAATCCTGTCTGCAGGTAGCTTTGTCTGGAACATCTTACTCAGTCTTACAGAGAATAGGCGCAATCTTGGTACGTTCTCAGCTCATGAACTTTAGCAGTCATGTTGATTGTGAATTGATATTTATGGTATTATAATCTTTTGGTCAGAGAAATGGAGCAAAACTATTCGTGGTTGGGACTGGTGCATCTCTGGTAATTAAACACTATACTTACTTTGATTTTTGAACTTCATGCCTCTGATTAGCTTTTTTAATTAAATTATAATATCTCTGCAACAGATGACAAGTTAACTGTTATAAGTTAATTTCATTTTCAGTTTCTGTACACAATAATGGAGTTTAGTACATGATTAGAGCAATATTTGTTTTATTTTCCTGCTAAACAATGTGCTTATGCTAACATGTTCCTTGTGTTGTTTGTTTCTTAGCAACTAAATAATTAAAACTTACCTAGTTTAAGGACTAGAGATATAGCAAGCTAAAAGGAACTAGTCAAGACCGATTTTCTTCGCATTCCTTATGCATGGTATCATATGACTAATTGCAGTGATTTCTTTCTTTAAATTTATTATCAGATTGGTACTGGTGTAACAAATGCATTGATTGCTGCAAGAAAAGCTTTGGACAAATCCTTTCTTGGTGAAGCGGAAGATGTTCCCATATTATCAACTAGTGCAGCCTATGGGGTCTATATGGCAGTTTCTAGCAATCTAAGGTACACCTGCTATGGTTTGCAAATTTAAGTATATCTGACTATCTGTGACATGGGTATTTTAATTGGAAACCTCACTACTACTTGGTCATTTCTTATAAATGATGCATGCTTGTTGCAAGTCATAGATTTGTAATGATTTATTTTGTGCATCATCTCAACTTACACAAGAATATACCTTTTGTTCAAAGGTACCAAGTTCTCGCTGGAATAATCGAACAACGTATTCTAGAACCCTTGCTACACCAACACAAGCTTGCACTGAGTGCAATTTGCTTTGCTGTTCGAACTGGAAACACATTTTTGGGGTCCTTGATGTAAGATCTGAGTTATCCTTGAATTTCATTATATGATTCTGTTACTATTTTAGTGTTTTGATATGCATGTTTTATAATTATCCATATTCTGGGACAGGTGGGTTGATTATGCACGCTGGATTGGAATTCAATAGATATGGAGTAGAGCATAGGGGTCCATAAGCTACATCATTCTGTAAGTGTATTTTTGAATGGATTCGGATATATTTGATAAATTTAGTTTTGTTCATCCTCTATAGTTAACATAAAAGCAGAACTGTGCTTTTTGGTATGCACACTAAGCTTTCCTTGATGTTAAACAAAAGTGGTAGGATGAAAAAGGCAGCATGTGATCTAATACTCACTGATTGATGCACGTTATGTTTGGAAAGGATGTTGCTTGAAGTGTGATCATAACGTTTAATCTGGTTTGATTACTTTGTAGCTTTTTTAAGCTGCATTTCAAGTCTCAGCTGATTTTTTTTTTTTTTTTTGGTTTTCATTTTCACTGATCTTGTCATCGTATTTAATGCTTTAACAAGGTTTTTAGAATGCCCTTCAAATTTGTAGGTAATCTAACATCACTAACTATACCATCTGTTGCATTCAAACCAAGTATTTTCTTAGAGTTTTTATGCTAGGAACTAAACTTCGTTTGCAAAATGGTAGAGCATTGAAAAAAGGGCGGTTTAACAATGTTTGGATATGCTGGAGTTTCTTGTGGTAGATGCTACCCACTAAAGAGAAAAGTCTGATGTTTAATATCCCCAGGTGGGTATGTACTGTGGAGACATTTTGAGAATCAATTGATTTTCATGATTTGATATCATGTTCTAAGTATTAAATTTGGAGAATTCATTTGCAAATTAGCTGATCGTTCTTTTTCTTCTCTGATGTAGTTCAACACAATGTGGAGCTTGGTGTGCTGTTGTGAATCTTTGTGCGATTTATCCTAAGAAGGTAAATTGTGTCTGTAGATGATAGGCATACAAGCTCGGCGTAAATAGAAATATTTGATCTCAAGTTGGTTCAAGTGCAGTAACTAATTGATTACCTCTTGGTGGCGGAACAAAATGGTGGCAATGGGACATTTAGTTCCTATGTAATAAAGAAACAAGTTTTCTGGAATATATTTGCTGGGTGCTATTGTTATATTTCATTTCTCCAACGTAAAGTAAATATTGAAGCACTGTTTCCCTTATACACCAATGATGGTTTTTTTTTTTTTTTTTTTTTTTTTTTTTTAACCGGAGGAAATAATATTTGATGTGTTTGTTTTTCGTCTCTCAAGCAGCTGACATATCATGAGATAGCAAATAAACTAAACAGTAGAATATCTGTTGAAGGAAATCAGTTTTGTGTGCCTTATCAAACTAGGAGTAGTTCCATGATTGTAATAGGATAGAATGTTCTAGAATTTCTAGTTCTATTCGGAATAGTTTTCCTTGTATCATTAGAACATGTACTTTGTAATCCCTATATATAGGGCTTCTATTCTCAATATTGAATATACAATTCTCTCATCAATTCTCTCTTGAATCTATTATCCTTAAACACGTTATCAGTACGAGCCCTAACCTTGAGATCAAAAATCCAAAACCAGAAAATTCTTCAACATCACTTTTTCCACTGTTGCACCTAGCTCGTGCTAGACTAGCCGCTACTGCCCTCCTGCACGCTGCCCCTGCAGCCCTTACGCACTCGTGTGCCGCCTACTGCCCCTGCAGCATCGCCACACGCTTGCTGCCCCTGCAGGACGCTCGTCCCTGTGCAGATCAGCCTGCTTGCACGACCCGAAACGTCTTGATCGGGACCTCAGATCAAAATCCTTCCTTCATCAAAGTTGTTCGTCTCTGTCTCTTCTATTTGACCTCCAAATTTCAGCTTTATCGGAGTTGTTTTGAGACTTGTACACCAATCAAAGTGAAAGCTGTTTAGAGGCAAATATGCTCAGAAATTCAACAAAAAAATCCTTGAAAACCGCCGCTGCCACCTTCAAGCATCACTGCAGCAGCCCCTAGAGCACGCTAGCCTCATCTGCGTGCCTGCCCCTGCAGCACCTACGCGCCCCTGCGCACGCATCCATCGGCCAGACCTGTATCGGCCACATAGCAGGGATTGAAAGATAGTTTGCAATCCCCAACCCAGGATCGATAGCACGCCTGCATCAACACGCGTGTGTATTGAGAATTTTAAATTCTGAAATTCATGAGTAAGTATGCACTAGTAAGTTGTTCCCGTTTTTGAAATTTGAATTTATTTTTATTTTTCTTCGGGGACTTACGAAGTCCTTCTACATCCCACCTTTCTGTAACGTGGGTTCGATTTGCTAAAAACGGAATCGTGGGGATTCATGCTACATACTAACTAAAAGCGTTCGTAATCTTCGGACTAAGAACGTCCATGAGCATCGATTTTTACGAACTAAGAGTGCTCGTAGGCTACAGACTAAGAGCGTTCGTAAGCATAAAAATTTGACCATGTAAACGTCATTGGTTTCAATCCAAAAAATTTGGAAACTATCAACAAAGACAATGGTTACAACTTTTTCTCACTAGGCGTACTCAAGAGTAATTGTGATGTCTAGGAAAGGTTTGAACTGAGAGAACGGTTTTAAAAGTGAGCAACGCTCCACCAAAATCTCGCCTTACCTTACCTGGTCACAACCAAATTGGAATTACCTTACTCAAATTGGATTGAGTAATTACTACTTGTCTAAGCTTGATTATCCTTTTTGGATTAAATTTAGAAACTTTGACGTAATCATTGGCTTTCATTGAAATAAAGTGTCGATTTTGATTCGAACTTTATTCATTCAAGTATGTTTCCTGGAGAGCTAGAATGCCTCGTGGATAGTGCTACTACGCACACCATAGTTCGAAATAGGCAGTTATTTCTTGAGATGACGCCTACTCGATCTTCAGTGACTACAATGGTAGGGTCATCTAAATTGATTCATGGTCGAGGACAAGCTCAATTCTTGTTGCCACATGGCACAATCATTAATGTCACTGAAGCTCTCTCCGCTTTTTAGGGTTGAAGGAACCCTTTTGAGCTTCAAAGATATAAGAGCCAATGATTTTCATGTGGAAACATATTGTGAGAATGGACAAGAGTTCCTTTGCATCACCTCTAATGACTACGGACATAAAAGAGTCTTAGAGAAACTTATGTGTAGATCTAGTGTGTTATATGCAACCACTATTCAAGTAATTGAATCCAATCATGTTATGAGAGATGATTTATGGGATTCTGACACATATAGGCTTTGGCATGACCGTCTGGGACACCCAGGTCGTGATATGATGATCTGTATATTAAAGGCTTCACACGGACATCCATTCTTCATAACGAAGAGAAGTAAGAATCAAAAATTGTTTCGAGGAGATGCACCTACGCCTCATGGCGCCAAGACTGTGCAAGATCGGCCACTTAGGGCCGGCGCTGTCTACCCCCTACGGCAACAACATGGCATTGACGCCATGGACCATTCTTTGACTCCTCCTTCTACTTCTAAAGTCAATTGTGACTTCATGGCTCAACCAAAATCCTCATTGGTTGTTTATAAAGCCCATCATTCATTCTGCAAAGCCTGCTCTTTGGCAAAATTAGGATCAAGACCATCCTATGCAAATGACACTAAAGAAAATATACCATTCTTACAAAGAATCCAAGGTGATATATGTGGACCTATTCAACCACCATGCGGACCATTTAGATATTTTATGGTGTTGGTTGATGCATCGACACGCTAGTCACATGTCATGCTATTGTCCACTAGGAACGCTGCATTTGCTAAACTCCTAGCACAAATTATTAAGTTAAGGGCTCACCACCCTGATCATCCTATTAAGTCTATAAGATTAGACAACGCTGAGGAGTTTACATCAAATTTTTTTGATGATTATTGCATATCCATTGGGATTGAAGTTGAACATCCAGTTCCTCATGTTCACACCCAAAATGGTCTCGCAGAAGCCGCCATTAAACTACTACAAATGGTAGCTAGGGCATTGGTAATGCGCACCAATCTCCCTATTTCTGCTTGGGGCTATGCAATATTACAGCTGTGCTTATTCGTCTGAGGCCTACTGCCACTCAACCCTTTTCTGCGTCCCAGATGGTGACTGGGTATGAGCCTAATGTCTCACACTTACGCATATTTGGGTGTGCAGTTTATGTGCCAATTGCGCCGCCACAGCGCACCAAAATGGGTCCTCAAAGACGATTAGGCATTTATGTTGGATATGATTCTCCAACGATTGTCCGCTACTTAGAACCCTTGACAGGTGATCTCTTCACTGCTAGATTTGCGGATTGTTACTTTGATGAGACAGTCTTCCCGTCGTTAGGGGCAGATAAGAACATCAATGTTCAACAGGAACGACAGGAATTGTCGTGGTCTATCCCCACTCTGTCTCATCTTGATCTCCGAACCGCACAGTCTAAAATTGAAGTGCGGAGAATTCTCGATCTTCATAACATAGCAGAATCGATGCCTGATGCGTTTTCTGATATCGCTAAAGTGATGAGATCACATATACCTGCTGCAAACGTGCCTGCAAGGATTGATGTCCCTAAAATTAGAGGACATGATGCCATCTCAAGGGCAAATGAGCATGGCGCCAACGTCCCCTCTCACAGTGATAGTGACGTTGTGGCTAGGCCCATGGCTCCTGCCAGGAAGCTCGGGAGGCCCCTAGGTTTGATAGATTCTCACCCAAGAAAGAAAGCGAGTTTGGCACAGAATAATCCATTAATCATCGATGTGAATAATCCATCTCATGAGAATATTCCGGATTATGGTTATGTCCAAGAGACATCATTGAGGGACGCTCCAATGTCAGAACCAACTCCAGAGAATAGAGAGATCTCCATGAATTACACTAGTGTACATGAGATGATGGATATAAATTCTATGGCTATTGATGATGCATTTGCATATCATGTTGCAAAAGGAATTATAGAATATGATGATATCGAATCTCGCTCTGTCGAAGAATGTCAACAAAGAGCGGATTGGCCTAAATGGAAAGATGCGATCCAAGCTGAATTAGATTCACTAGCAAAGAGACAGGTATTTGGGCATATAATGCAGACACCCCTAGATGTAAAACCTGTTGGCCATAAATGAGTCTTTGTTAGAAAGCGTAATGAGAAAAATGAGGTGGTTAGATATAAAGCCCGCCTCATGGTGCAAGGTTTCTCACAATGCCCTGAAATCGACTACGAGGAGACATATTCTCCAGTAATGGACGTTATAACGTTCTGCTACCTTATTAGTTTGGTAGTTTCCGAAAAACTTGATATGCAGCTTATGGATGTGGTTTCAGCATATCTCTATGGGGATTTAGATTCAGAGATATATATGAAGGTTCCAGATGGACTTCAATTACCCAAATCAAGTGGCTCTAAACCACGGAGCGCATTTTCAATAAGATTAAAACGTTCACTATATGGATTAAAACAATCCGGACAGATGTGGTATAACCGTCTAAGTGACTACTTGATTGGGAAGGGATATATTAATAATGAAATATGCCCATGAGTGTTCATTAAAAGAACAAGTTCCGGATTTGCAATCGTAGCAGTTTATGTCGATGACATGAACCTAATTGGAACTCTAGACGAGTTGAAGGAAACTGCTAAATACTTGAAATCCGAATTTGAGATGAAAGATCTTGGGAAAACACGGTTTTGTCTCGGTTTAGAACTCGAGCATCGTAGTGATAGGATTTTGATCCATCAGTCTGCATATACTCAGAAAATCTTAAGGTGCTTTAATGAAGATAAAGCAAAACCTGTGAATACTCCCATGATTGGTCGTAGTCTTGAGCCCAAAAAAGATCCGTTTCATCCAAAGGATGAGGATGAAGAATCATTAGAGGCCGAAGTGCCCTATTTAAGTGCAATAGGCGCATTATTGTACTTAGCTCAATGCTTAAGACCAGACATCTCCTTCGCAGTGAACTTGTTAGCTAGACATAGCTCTGCACCAACACGCCGCCATTGGATTGGTGTAAAGACAATCTTTCGATACTTAAGAGGTACGATTGATATAGGCCTATTTTATCCCTACAGAGAGAAAAGGAATGACGGAAGGATGGGATCGGATCATATTGGCTCAAGAGCCAACGTCCAAAACGCCATGACTGGCAACATTGCCGCCACCACCACCAAGGGTGGCCGGCCTCACCCTCCTCCACTTCATCAAAACGACAATGATATTTTGATGGATTTTGCTGATGTAGGGTACCTCTCTGACCCTCACAAAGGTCGCTCCCAAATAGGTTATGTCTTTACCATGAAAAGCACTGCGATATCTTGGAGGTCTACAAAACAGACCCTTGTTGCTACTTCCTCAAATCATGAAGATATTATTTCTCTACATTAAGCTGTACGTGAATGCATATGACTAAGGTCTGTAATTAGACATATTCAAGGAAGTTGTGGTTTGAAGTCTACCACAGATGAACCTACATGCATTTATGAGGATAATGCAGCTTGTATTGAACAAATGAAGTTAGGTTTCATCAAGAGCGACAACACCAAGCATATATCGCCTAAATTCTTTTATAATCAGCAACAACAATCACTTCTAAAGATTGAAGTGAATCAAATCCGATCAGAGGATAATGTAGCAGACTTATTCACTAAGTCGTTACCTAAATCCACCTTCGAGAAACATGTGAAGAGTTTCGGATTGAGAAAGTTATTCGAACTCCCATCATTGTAGCAATCAGGGGGAGATATCGACATCAGGGGGAGTTATGATGTCTACATGTTCGATCTCGAAGAGTGAATGCGGTGTTGTGCTCTTTTTGTCCTTCGACCAGGGTTATTTTTGTCCTACTGGGTTTTTGTTTCCTGGCAAGGTTTTTAACGAGGCAACGGATGAAACGTCACCACCAAGTTTGAGCGGCACAAGGGGGAGTGTTGAAGGAAATCAGCTTTGTGTGCCTTATCAAACTAGGAGTAGTTCCATGATTGTAATAGGAGAGAATGCTCTAGAATTCCTAGTTCAATTCGGAATAGTTTTCCTTATATCATTAGAACATGTACTTTGTAATCACTATATATAGGGCTCCTATTCTCAATATTGAATATACAATTCTCTCATCAATTCTCTCTCGAATCTATTATCCTTAAACAATATCTACGATGACAAGAAATATAAGTTAAAAAAGGTGCAATACTGTGGAAAGACAAATGAAACAATTACTGGAAGTTAGAGGAAAAACAAAATGGAACACCTGCTATATGGCAAAAGAAGAAATGCTGCTTTCATTAATAATTGAGAAGCTTACAACAGTGAGAGCGCATATTTCATGGATCAAAATTCTGAACTAAGGAAACCATATGGCAAGCTCTATCTAAACAAAAACATCATTAAGTCTCTAGAGGTGAGAATTGCATCATCTTGTTTTGAGTACATCCCAACTAGGTTGGCACCTACTCATCGATCAATCGTTTGCATCATTCCTCAAACCTTTTACATAACCAAATAACAACCTATTCATGGTGGTAAAATAAACGTTTGCATTCTGCTACAAAATTTATTTTGTACTCAATAATGTTGAACTCTGCTGCTTCTACTCAAGAGATTGGTTTCATACTTCCAAGTCTAGCATTTGTGGATGGCATGCATGTGTCCTCTGCTTCAAGGTGTAGCAAATCTGGGGAATAACAAATTATATGAAGCTGTGAGTGTGGGGTAAATATCGTAGCATGGTGCCTCGTATTTCTGGACTTCCTTGTATAGGGTACCGCCATATGGTGCATCGCAATACCGATTGCCTGATGAGCTGTACTTTGACTTCTCAGAGCTCTTCCCATTCTATTTGTCCCTTTTGTTGTTGTAACCTAGTCGCTCTTGTGGGGTTGTGTCATTGTGTTGGACAGGCTTGTCTCTATTGGTGTGCCTGTTCCTGTTGTCGATTGTCCCGCTGGGGTTGGTGAGCTGGGGTACATTGACTGGATGTGTATTGTTACTAGTGTCCAAGGTTCTAAAAAACGCTAGGCGCTAGTCGGGCGGTAGTCCGGGGCCTAGCGCCCAGAGGACTAGGCGGTTTTCTTTTTTTTATTAATTTTATTTTTACAAATATATAATTATATAAATAAATAAGTGTTAATTAGTGTGAGTGTGTTTTTTTTCATTTAAAAACTTTCCTTTTTTCTTTTGGTCTTAATCATCTCCACTATCTCTCCCCACCAAATCAATATTTCTTTTGGTTTAAAGGAAACGTCAGATACTTCTTCTCCTCTTATATACTATAACATAATATATTTTTTTATTCTTTGTATTTGAAACCAACATGATCTTCATCCAACTAGTGTTGACCTTATCTCCAAACTCCAAAGCATATTTAGATAAGCATAAAAAGAAAAAGAAAAAACCAAACCAGTTTAGCCTGGGCTCTTTGCTTCCGATGAGATTCAATCATACCCACCACCATAAAGCTCAAGCTCTAATCTATCTCTCTCTCTCTCTCTCTCTCTCGCATTGGTTGATCAAGACGGTACATTTCTTCTTCATTGCTTCTTCAATTTTATTTTCTGAGTTTTGGCCTACCATGCCGTTGCCGGAGAGAGTTAGAAACTCTGAAACTGAGAGTCAGAGAGAGAGAGAGAAGTCTGAGATTCCTGTACTAAGTCAAAGTTGAAGTCTGAAAGAAAAAAAAAAAAGGCAAAGCGCCCAGCGTCCAACGCCCAACGCCCAGCGCCTAATGCCCGCCTAATACCTCCTAGGTGGCCGCCGAGAAGCCAAACGCCCAGAAGGATCGCCTAGCCTCTAATCAGAACGGTGAAGCCACTCCCAGCGCCTAGGCGCCACCTAGTCGGCCGCCTAGGCCGATTTTTAGAACCTTGCTAGTGTCACAGTCCAAGGTGTTGTACTCATCCTACACGAAAGTAATGGCGGCGTTGAGGAGGTCGTCATATGTTGCAGGGGGATTGGTGTTGATTTGCAAGAGGAAGTATCCCGGCTGGAGGGCTTGTTTGAATGCTAAAGCCGCTAGGGCTTGGTCAATGGAACGACATTGTGTAGCCTGCTTTTGCCATCAGCGGACAAAGTCTCACAATCGCTCATTTGGCCGTTGCTTGAATCTGAACAGGTCAGGTGTTGTGCGATATCCACTGCCACATAAAATGAACCGGCATAGGAATTTGTCCCCAAGCTCCTGGAAGCTAACAATGAAATTAGCAGGTAGGTTAAGGACCTAACGCAAGGCCTCTTCCGTCAGGGTTTCCTCGAACCCTTGGCATGCCATCGCTCCCGTGTATCGGGTTCCATGTAGGAGGGATTGGATGACTTCCAAGTTGTGGTATGGGTCTCGGGTGCCATTATACTTCTTAATCTTGAAGGGTTTGACCTCCTGTGGGCCTTCTTAGCTTGTATCCGGGTAGTGAATGGTCCCATCTTTCCTTGGAAGCCAGCTATGATTGGTTGCCAACCGGACCTGCTCTCTACACTCTCTATCCGCGCTTGCAATGCGGCGATGGTCTCGCTCATTTGGAGCAACAATCGGGTGTTGGGGTTTGGTGGAGGTATATTGGCAGTTGCAGCTACGTTTGTGCTTGACACCCTTACCATATCAAGTACGGGCTGTGGCGGTGGAGCTGTGCCGAGTTGGTTGGGGAGAAAAGGGGAGTTCAGGTAAATCACTTGTGGTCCTGTGCTAGTAGTTCCTGAAGTCGGTCCCATGGGGCTTCCAGAGGTTGTTGCTTGGATCTGTGGTGAGGACGGTTCCAGGTGTCGGGACACCACCGATGGCTAGTATCGGGGTCTCTTGCTGATGGGCCCTGTCTAATGCCTTGTTGCTCGCGACTCACCTCTAAAGTGCCTCTTGGGAGGATGCGATTCTGGTTTGTCATGTTCTCAATCTCCCGGTGAATTTCCACGGTTGCCGTGTGCTAGGCCTCGGCCTATGCACATGTCTCCATTAGGTCTCCCATTGCTATCTCTAGCGCGGTGGTTGCATCGGTTGTCATGACTAATCGCGCCTCGATACTCAGGAAAAAATTCGGGTGTGTGCTGGACCTCAAGGGTCGCTGCCTCGTGGGGCGGATCATCTTTGTTGGTATTGAGAGTACAGGTAGCCATTGGCAGTGTGTTGTTCTATCAGCAAGGAGCAAAGGGACTCTTTCTAGCTCCAAATGTTTCAGCTATCTCAGGAAGAGTCTGATCTAAATCACGGGATGTCTTGGTCTGCTACTATAGTTATCGGTCTCGCTTATCTGTAAAACAACAAAGGTCAGAGGAAAGACCGGGTGTGCAGCCCTTCGATGCTCCGATGACTAAGTCAGTATTGTTATGAGATAATGATAATGAAAAGTGATAGTAAACAGTTACTTCTTTTGGGTTGTTGGAGATGACCTTAATGTAGCAGATTTGTGGAAGCTTCGTTCATTTCATTTGGTGTGGGATGTTTCGGGTTCCTGATATCACTCCGAGGGGTGTCAGAACCCCTAGCTGGGAGCTCTTTCCCTACTTTGCACTAGTTGGGCAAGTCTTGTGCTTCCGATACTTGTGCCTGGGAGGTATATGCATACCAATAGCCATAACTTTCACATATGAACTCCGATTTTTGCGTTCTATATATCCGCAAACTCATATCGATGCGCTCTACGACTTTTATGAAGGAAGTTTTAGGAGAAACCCAACGTATAAAAATTCAAACTTCGTACACCTCCTAAAACTTTGAAATTCGAATAATTTTTTGTATGAAAATAATTCCACTTCACAAAAGAAAAAAAAACGAACAAAGCAAAACACTTATAAATCATATAACTGGTCAATTATTAATTGTAATAATTAAATAACGAAAATTCAAGTCATCACAGTAGATCTTTAAGAGATCAGGTAATTGGCCTTTGCATGACACGGACAACAGTGATGGACAGTTCACTATATATTGTCAAGAACTCAAGACAAGGTGAGGAAGAACCATCTGCCAACACCTTCTCCTCCTCTATTATTGATTTCAATTTCCAATAACTCTGAATATATGTTCTTCTTAGACTTGGAGGAATCTAGTATCTTGCAAAGTATAGTAAAGAGTTGTAGGTTTAATCTATATAACTTATATATAAGGTGGCAGACCAATATGTGGAAAAGAAACTTGACTTGAACAATGAGATAAGTGAAGCTTTTGCAGAGACATCAGCTAGTGTAACCCTTCTGGTATCATCAAAAGACTTCCGCAGTTTTTAAATTTCAAACATTCTAGTTCACATGCCAATTGTATTCGCAATTGCTGCAAATTCTCTGCTTCTTTCCCTAGCTCTTCAACGAGGATAGAGTTGTCTTCAACATACAAGTGATGAAGAAAAACCAGGTGTTGAAGTAATCACTCACTCTGAAATGAACTTATCAGCTCTTCACAACTAGTAAACTTCAACTCTTTAACGTTTGACAAGCCTTTCATAAATTCCTCTGTTCAGACTCTAACGTCTGAAATATTTGGAAAGCAGCACGACTCTAGGAAGTCAAATTGAACAGTAGTTGTATGCATCACCTCTTTGCAGTCTCGGATGTCTGATTCATGAAGTTGTTTATAATTGGACATTGAAACCATCAATTCCTTACATTCAGATATCTCAAGCTTACTAATGAATCAAGTTTCTCTGGTAAACCACCTTCCAATTTGGGGCACTCCTCGATGGAAAACATTTTCATACAAGAGAAGACCCCATTTCCATGATTTTTTGGCGAGGAGACCTTTCCTGCCAATTTTCCCATAGCCTTACATGTAATTAAGGGTCTTCGAGGCTTGAAAAGGCAAGTTACCTTCTCCATAGAACTCAAGTCCAACAGTTTCCACTGACTCCATTCCTTGGTGGTTGGCATCCGGGTTGCAACGACTGCACGGGTCGCTTTGGATTATGCAGCTGGGCGCTGGAGTCAGGCCAACCCTAGGCCAGGCTTTGTTTAGTTTGTTTTTCCAATAAAGCCCCTCTTTTCTGGTGGGTTTAGAGGGCTTTTCGCCCTGTTATGCCTTGATTTTTATGTTGTTACATGTGTGGCAGGTTTGATAGAACTATACGTTAAACAAACACAAATCTACATTCATAATGAATACATGTAATTAGACATTTCTGTGCAAATAGAGCAAGGATACATACAGTATCATTAATCCCAGAATTTCCATGAAGTGTTAAAACTAGAAGAACTGCATACTTACTTGAAGAACTTGATTCATTCATTTTGTTCTTCTCCTGATTACACCTTTATGATTCTCTATAAGTAGATGGGACTATTTTATGAATGAGAAAAGGGACGTGTATCAGCAGGGACCAAAACCTGATTATATAGAGTTTAACCATGCATGGCAGTTTCTTCCATCAAGAAACTGTCATGCCATTTCAACTGCAATTTCAAACTTGTCCTAATCAGATTTATCCTAATAACTGTACTCATTTGAATTTGAAATCAAAACAGATTAATGAGGTGGACCAATATGATTTAATTAAGTCTGCAACCTCAATTATTGACAATCGAATCCAATACCAGTTACATGTATGCATCTATGTCCAGCTTAATACAATGTCTTGTTCTTAAGACATCTAACAATCTCCCACTGAACTAGACATTGTTAGGACTTAGACATACACATATAACATAGCATACTAGAGTGTGCACTTGAATCCAATTCACATCACAAATTTGTTCTCAAAATTCTGTCAGTTATACTTAAACTGTAATGAACCAAAGAATGTCTTGGTGAGTTAGTAAATCACCAGCTTTCCAAAGCCACACTGCAGCAAGTAAAAACCACATGAATTACCTCAAAGTACAATAGTGAATATATGCTTAAACTTGAGCAATCATCTGCAGTTAAGCATATATATATATAGTCCTACCAAAATTTCAACATACATTGAAGACTGAATTTATTTCATACTAAAATCATTTGTCTGCAAATATACTGTTACATTAACAGCATCCATAGTTGTACAACTTTATTTTGCAGCAAACAACACATTAAATACATTAATGTAAATGAACTACAATATTTTACTCGCTCTTAATGAATAAAACCAGAACACATAGTATTAGATACAATGTGATTAGTTCATATCAGCATCCAAGCTTCCCAAAACTCCCATAGTTTTGATGTGCTCAATGAAAATAGACACAGGTAATGCCTTTGTCAAAGGATCTGCTAGTTGATCCTTTGTTCCAATTTTGACTACTTCTATTTCACCATCTCTCACACTTTCTCTAACAGCAAAATACTTCACATCTATGTTCTTAGATCCAGATGATCTTTTATTGTTCTTTGAGAAGAACACTGCAGATGCATTGTCACAGTAGATGATTATAGGTCTCTCAATAGACTCCACTAGTTTCAATTGAGATACAAAATTCCTTAACCACAGTGCATGACCAGTTGCTTCAAAAATAGCTATATATTCTGCTTGGAATGTTGAAGTTGCTGTCAAACTTTGCTTGGCAGTTTTCCATGAAATTGCACCTCCAGCCAAAACAAAAACATAGCCTGAAGTGGATTTTAGATCATCCATATCAGACTTGTATGAAGCATTTGCATATGCTTTTATCTCAAAATCTTCATCTTCAATTTTCTTGTAAACCAGCATATGATCTCTGGTTTTCTTCAAATACCTTAAAACCTTCTTACCTGCAACCCAATGCTCATATCCTGGATTTGCTTGGTACCTTGACAACATGTTTATGGCAAAGGATATGTCAGGTCTTGTACATACCTGAGCATACATTAAACTTCCAACCAGGCTTGCATATGGTACATTTTCCATACTCCTCTTCCGCAGAATGTTACTTGGACATTGCCCTTTGTGCAATCTGCCTCCTTTAGATATAGGTGCTTCTCCTTGCCTGCAATCTTGCATCCCAAATCTTTGGAGCACTTTATCTATGTAGTTCTTTTGGGACAGTCCCAATACACCTTGCTTTCTGTCCCTTGTAATTTCAATTCCAAGTACATAATGTGCCTCCCCCATGTCTTTCATATCAAATTGCTTTGAAAGAAAAGTTTTTGTCTCTTTCAACAAACACACATTGCTACTGGCTAGCAGAATATCATCCACATACAATATCAGAAAAACAAAATTGCTCCCACTGGTCTTCATGTAAACACATTCATCAAGCTTGTTTTCCAGGAAACCAAATTAGCAATTACCTTGTCAAATTTCAGATACCACTGCCTTGAGGCTTGCTTGAGTCCATATATTGACCTTTTGAGCTTGCAAATTTTGTTTTCATCTTCCACAAAACCTTCTGGCTGCAACATGTAGATTTCCTCACTCAAATCCCCATTCAAGAATGCTGTTTTTACATCCATTTGGTGCAGCTCCAAGTTGAAATGTGCTACCAAGGCCATAAGCACTCTGAATGCATCTTTTGTGGAAACTGGTGAGAAGGTTTCATTGTAGTCAACTCCTCCCTCTTTCTGATTGTAACCTTTAGCAACCAGTCTAGCCTTGAACCTTTCAACTTTCCCATCTGCATCTCTTTTGGTCTTGAAAACCCATTTGCAGCCTATAGGTTTACATGCATCAGTTTTATCCACCAAGGACCATACTTCATTCTTTGACATGCTTTGCAATTCATCCTCCATGGCTGCTCTCCATTTGACATTGTTTACAGATTGCATTGCCTGCTTAACTGATGTGGGATCATCTTCTGCTCCTATGTCAGGTTTTGCATCTATTTGATAAACATGATAGTCATCAGAGATTGCTGACCTTCTTTCTCTCCCTGATCTTCTCAGAACTACTGGTTCTGCAATTTCAGCTTCTACCATTTCAGGTTCTGCATTTACTTGAGCAACTTCTGCATTTTCACCTTGGACTTCTCCCACAATGTTGACTTGATCATTTGTATTTGTTGCAATGGAAGTAATTCCGTTTGAAGAGTATTATTGCTTTCAACATCATCACAGTAAGTAGGATATATGAACCAATCTTCAAATTTGCTATGTACTGAACTTGTTGTATCCATGTCATCATCCACACTTTCTTGTTGATCAATCAACTCATCAAAGAAAATAGCTCTGTGACATTCAAAAATCCTAGTCCCTCTTCTTGGACAATAAAATCTGTAGCCTTTGGATTTGTCACAGTAACCAATAAAATAAGAACTCAAGGTTTGAGAATCAAGTTTCCCAGCTTCAACACTATGCACTCTTGCCTCTGCCTTACACCCCCACACATGGAAATGATTTAAGCTTGGTTTGTAGCCACACCACAACTCAAAAGGTGTTTTAGAAACTGATTTACTTGGAGTTCTGTTACAAATGTAGTTAGCAGTCTTTAATGCTTCTCCCCACAGAAATTTTGGTAAACCTGATCTCAAAATCATACTCCTAACCATGTTGATCAAGGTCCTGTTCCTTCTTTCTGAAACTCCATTTTGTTGTGGAGTGTATGGAGTGGTGTACTGTGCCATAATGCCACATTCTTGCAAATACAGTGCAAATGGACCTTTGTGCTGGCCTTTTTCTGAATATTTTCCAAAGTACTCACCTCCTCTATCAGATCTAACAACCTTTATAAGTCTTCCAGTTTGTCTTTCAACCTCAGTTTTAAAGATTTTGAAGGTATCCAAGGCTTGTGATTTTTCAGAAATTAAATAAATATAGCAATATCTTGAAAAATCATCAATGAAGGTAATGAAATAACAATTCCCACAGATGGTATTTACTGGAAAAGGGCCACAAACATCAGTATGCACTAAGTCAAGCAAATTTTCACATCTTTTTGAACCTGTCCTTCTAGAGTTAGTCATTTTTCCCTTCAAACAATCAATGCAGGTTTCAAAATCTTCAAAGTTCAAAGGTGGTAAAATTCCTTGTTTAATCAGATTCTTCATTCTTTCCTTAGAAATATGGCCAAGTCTTTTATGCCATAAATAAGATGAAGAATTATGATCAAATTTTCTTTTGACAGCAGGACTTTTGTTCAACATGAAAATTTCCTGATTTTGATTTGAAACAGATGATGCATTAACACAATCCACAAACCAGTAACCATCTATGATTTTAGCTTGACCAAAACATACTGAATCATGATAGAATAGCATAACTTTATTGTCACTAGAGAACTTGAAACCATTGTTTGACACAAACTGAGAGCCAGAAATAAGATTCCTACTTATACTAGGGATACAATAAACATCGTTCAATTCTAGTACATAATTGTTCCTAAACACAAGCTTGACAATTCCTACAGCTTTTACAGCTACTTTTTGGCCACTTGCAGTGCACACCTTTGTCTCATTCCTGTTTGGGATTGTTATTCTTGATAATCCCTGCAATGAATTGACAATATGTATAGGTGAGCCAGTGTCAAACCACCATGAATTGTCATGCAGAAAATCATTTGTTTCTAGATTAAAAACTGGTTTTGACAGAAAATTACCTTTCTTAGTTAGCCAAGCCTTGAAACCCTCACAATCTTTCTTAAAATGCCCTGGTTTCTTGCAAAAGAAACATTTCATCACTATAGCAGGCTTAGAAGACTTACCCTTATTGTTGTCAGTCTTAACTGTAAGTTTTGAGGTGCTGCCTTTGTTGCAATTGTTTCCAAACCTTTTCTTGTGCTGCATTTTGGTGACTAAGTTCACTGAAATCTCTTTTCCTTTCTTCTTGACTTCATCTTCAACCTCAACACAGAGTGAGATCAATTCATTCACAGTCCACTGCTCTTTCTGAGTCTTGTAGAGTGATTTCAGATTATCATACTCATCTGGCAGTTTGTTTAGCAGCATGTACACCAGGAATGAATCTTCCACAGCCATATTCAGTCCCCTTAGTTTTCCAGCAACATTAAAACCTCTCATGATGAATTCTCTAACACTGCCTTTCCCATTGAACTCCATTCTCATGAGTGATTTCATGAGATTATTTATCTCAGCCTTATCTGAGATTTTAAACTTCTCAGCAATTGAATTGAAGAACTCCTTGGCATACTCAGAATCTGGAATGCCTCCTCTCACATTATCAGGTATGCTTTTCTTGATCATGATCAAAGCCATTTTGTTGTGTTTGTGCCATTTTTCAAACTTATCTTTGGCCTCCCTGCTTGCAGTTGGTGTCAATTCCTCAGGTGGATCCTCCTTGAGCACATGATCATAGTCAAGTATTCCCAAGTTGAGCTCAATGTCTGATTTCCATTTTCTGAAGTTAGAGCCATTCAGAAGCTCAATTTGGCTGATGCTCATAGGGAAATGCATGGCTGCATATCAATAAAATTTAGTAAACATTCTAGTTTGCCAAATACCAGAATATTTTCGAGTCCCAAAATGAAA
Source organism: Rosa lucieae (assembly GCA_024704745.1). NCBI lineage: Eukaryota > Viridiplantae > Streptophyta > Magnoliopsida > Rosales > Rosaceae > Rosa > Rosa lucieae. The sequence goes on from CM045492.1 coordinate 4,112,302, forward strand.
TGAAAGTTCATGTTTTGAAAATTCATCCATGCCAAATCATATAAACAGAAAAAAATGAAACTCAATCACTTTCAAGATTCTGACAACCTTTGTGGTGTACTCATCTCTAATGATATCTAAATGTTCACAGTTCTGCATATGCACAATCATAAACCAAATGCTTGATGTATGTTTCTTTGGAAATTAACATCAATTTGATTTTAAGTTTTATGATGTGATCTTGTATGAAGTAGACAGAATAGGTAGATAGTTTCTTGTATACTAGGCTACTTTGATAGCATGAAGTAAATGAAACTTATTCTGTTAGGTTTATTCATGTCTTTATGAACTTCCCAATTCTGGAGATTTTTTTTTTTTTTATTAAGGAGGATTAGACCTATCTCAAAAGGATCTATCTAAGATTTTCTTCCTCACCCGGATCCATCTCAAGGGGATATTGCCTCTCCAAGATCTGTCTAGAGGATATTTTGCCTCACATGAATCTTCCTCAATGAGATTTCTTCTTACTTGGATTTAGTTCAAAGAGATTTCCAACGGTATCAAAATCACATTGCCTCACATGAATCTTCCTCAATGAGATTTCTTCTCACTTGGATTTAGTTCAAAGAGATTTCCAACGGTATCAAAATCACATTGCCTCACATGAATCTTCCTCAATGAGATTTCTTCTCACTTGAATTTAGTTCAAAGAGATTTCCAACGGTATCAAAATCACAGAACATGTGATATACATACTTATAACAACTAGTTGAAGCAAATATTTCAATGTAAATCGATGAATTCATACTAGTAATCTGTACTAACAACATTCAGATTTATATCTATATGTATGCATTCTTATTCAAACAAAATATGTTCAAACTATATGCGGATTATTGTGTGATCCCAGAATTCAAATTGAAAAACACACAGAACATGTAATTCACATGAATATAGACATGCTCTGATACCAATTGATAGAACTATACGTTAAACAAACACAAATCTACATTCATAATGAATACATGTAATTAGACATTTCTGTGCAAATAGAGCAAGGATACATACAGTATCATTAATCCCAGAATTTCCATGAAGTGTTAAAACTAGAAGAACTGCATACTTACTTGAAGAACTTGATTCATTCATTTTGTTCTTCTCCTGATTACACCTTTATGATTCTCTATAAGTAGATGGGACTATTTTATGAATGAGAAAAGGGACGTGTATCAGCAGGGACCAAAACCTGATTATATAGAGTTTAACCATGCATGGCAGTTTCTTCCATCAAGAAACTGTCATGCCATTTCAACTGCAATTTCAAACTTGTCCTAATCAGATTTATCCTAATAACTGTACTCATTTGAATTTGAAATCAAAACAGATTAATGAGGTGGACCAATATGATTTAATTAAGTCTGCAACCTCAATTATTGACAATCGAATCCAATACCAGTTACATGTATGCATCTATGTCCAGCTTAATACAATGTCTTGTTCTTAAGACATCTAACAAGGTTCAGTCTAGTATCTAGTTGATATACACTAATTGCGGTCTTGGGCGAATGTACTGGATTATTGCTTGGATTTTGTAGCTTCATTTTAGTAAAGGTTTCGATGGTATTGGCTAGTCGTCATATTCTTGCATGTGCAGGTTGTTCTAGAATGATTTTCTTTGCTAGGAATTTGTCTCTCGGTTAGGCGGAAAAGGCAAAAGCAACGTTAATGTGCTTCGAGATTTAAGGCTCTGGTATATGGATTATCCTCGGTGATTTTGTAAAGTTATGCGAATATTAATGAATATATATTTATTCTCCTAAAAAGATCACAATTTGAATCAAAAAAAGTTTTATAGTTGAAGTATGTAGGCAACTAACTATGACAACAAAATGATTAAGTGACTCCTAATTATTAAAGAAAGACATCAATAAATATGTGATTTTCTAGTTTCATACTTGCATGTCCCGTGCACACCTAAATAAGTTTAAATTAAATTCAACTATTGAGTCGATCTATTAGAAACTAGAAAAGGAGAATTATTAGAGGTAGTATTAAATAAGTTTTCCTTAGTTTGGCCTTTGTAATCTTAACTCTATATGGACTCACATCTCCTTCAAAGTCTTTCACATTTGTATAGCATGCTTGATTTCCCATTATTCATTATCTCTACCTTAGGCATTGATTTTTCCATCTTTTTATAATATTACATCAGTCAAAATATTACATAAAAAATAAATTAGTAAACTAATGACATAATTTATTTCATATCTAATTTACAAAAAAAACATATGTGTACATATCATCTTAATAATATCATTAAAGTGAGCTTAGTTATTGTTTGGCTCCAGTTTTGTGGGTCCAAACAGTTATAAGGATCAAGGCTTCTAGAGGTATAGAGATAAAAATAAAAAAATAAAAAAATTATTAGATGGGAGCAGAGACAAAGGAGGATAGTGAGGGAATATGTACGACCAAATGGATGAGTGTCATCTTTTGAGGAAGTGCTTCTTCATTTTTTGAGTGAGAAAGAATCTATCAAAATCTCTGGAGAAGTGGCTGATTTGTTTTTGAGTTTTGATATGTATAAAAAGCACTATAAAAATCTTTTAAAATCTAGTATTTAATAAAATCCTTAAAAACCATATATATATTTTCAATATCGCTAGATTTGAATGGATAATTCTAAATCTTAAATGAATACACCAACATTTTAAAGGCTGTTTAAAATCTCAATAGAATACCCACAGACTTTTAAAATACAAAATAATGTTGTAGAATCTAAAATGAATACATCCCTCCTTGTTCTCGTTCTCGTTAGAACCACAGTATAAACGAAATAATTGAGAACCATGTGCGATTAAAATGATCTCTTATTATTAGGTTTGAAAAAGCATTCAACTCGCACTCCTTACAGCAAGAATGCCCAAATACATGCCGCAGATTTTCGCCAAGTAAGGTCTCTATAGCGACCTTATAGAGCAAAACCTGTTTTGTATGTTGGCGGCGGTGAATGCATGTTCCCTAGACCAAGCGTCGGCAAGGCTCCAACGAGACGTTTGTGAGGTGATCGCATGATGACGGCGCGAGGGCGGTGAGAATTGCAATCGGCGATGGAGGCGTGGTTGATCACGATGGTGGATTTTTCAGGGGCGTTTAGGTGCCAAGTAGGCCTGGCAACAGTGCGGTCACGGGCGGGTTACGGGCGGACTTAACGGGCTCAACCCGTTATCTTAACGGGTTATAACGGGTTGAGCCCGATGGGTTCGCGGGTTACTCATTGGAACCCGTTAAGACCGCTAAGGTTTTTTTTTTTTTTTTAATTTTAAAATTCTTTTCTAATCAATTACCCACTAAAACCCGTTAATACATGTTAACAATAAATTGACCATTGAAACCCATTAAGACCCGCTAACATAAAAATGAATTTTTTATTATTATTTTTTTTCATTTTTTTTAAACTCTTTTTATTCACACCCAATATCTATTAAAACCCTTCTAAAAAATAATATAAAAAAAATGTTTTTATTTTTTATTTTTTTTAAACCCTCTTCCAACCCATTACCCATTAAAACTCTTTTTCATTGTTGATTTTCATTAAATCGAACTATCAAAAGTTAATACATATTGGGCTCACAATTCTTAAAAAAAAAAGATTTTTTTTCTTCTCTTCTAACCGGGCTCGATGGGTTCCGTCGGGCAGCCCGTTTCCACCCGTTTACTAACGGGTTGTTAACGGGTTGGCAACCCATTTACACCTTAAGTTATCGGGCGGAAATAAATGAGTTTTTAGCGGGCGATTAATGAGCGGTTAACGGGTCATGGGCTGAATTGCCAGGCCTAGTGCCAAGGCTTAATCTTGCTGATCGAATGCAGCTTCATAACTCTGACGAGGTTTGCAGATTGTATTGTGTTTATCAAAGGCGGTCGGCAGCGGCGTTGAGTTATGGTCCGTGGTCGGATCGGAGAGGAGACAGCGGAAGACTTCTTAAGTTCGGGTCGGGTTGGGGGTTTTCTCTCGAGTCTACGATGATGGTGGAGGATCAAGGCCGATCGACCACCAGAAGAATGAGAGGGCGCGACCTCTTGTTGACTCGGATCTGGGCCAATGGGCCTCCAATCCGTCTGGGCTGTAGGGTTGTGGCCTCGATGTTTTTTCCATTTTTCTTTTGGGCCGTTTTGATTTGGGCTGCTGGGGAGTTGCATGGCCTATGGTTTTATTGCCTTGAATAATTGAACTTCGCTCACTTGTGCCCTATTCTACCTTTGATTGTTGCTGTTTACTGGTTGATCATGTACACCATTAATGGTCCTAGGCATCAACGCCTGTCAAATTGGTCACTTTAATTTAGGGTTGGATAGGAGTAGGGATTCTTTTACTTTTTGCATTTTCTTAGTTGCTCCGGTCATTGTAGGCTAATTTGTGCATCGACATGTAATATAAGGGTTTTCGAATTCCTCTAGTTTGACCAAGAGAGGTCGTTGCTAGTATTAATAAAACTTGATTCCGTTCCCAGAAAAAAAAAATAAAAAAAAAATAAAGAAAGGTCAAATACATTGTACAACCAAATTGAAATTACATCGAAAGGTAAAAGGAGTACAAATTACAAACATCCCTAGGCAGGAGAATAATATTGCTTAAGGGTGTATGCGGTTTGCACTACGGTGAGAAACAGGAGGACACAGGCTGCAAACCAAGAAGTCGCTTTCCATGGGTCAGAACAGTAGTTACGCTTGAATACTTCTCGGTACCTTCTCCAGTTAACTTGGTATGTTTTCACTTCAGCGCAGAGACCACCATAGTAGAACTTGCTGAGTACAGTGTCATTGTGGAGCTTGTTGAAGAACTGGTAACCATCTTCAGCACTGAGCCAGTTACCTATTATTTTTTTCTCGGATAGAAATTCCATATCCTTTTTAGAACCAATAAGATTATCCATTAAAACGGCATATGAAGTAATTTTATGCGAACGACCGTGACAGCACTGCTCCAAGGCAATGAGGTTCCTGAATAAAGATTCAGTCATCTCCCCAACAGCGAGATGTGGTATTGTTAAAACCCCTTTTTCGAATTTTATGTTCATGATGCTTTTACATGCCTGCGGGAACATCTTCAATGTCTTGTGTTTTCCTCCAATATAGTTTTTTTTTCCGGTCATCTTCAATTTGATGCCTGCTTCTGAGAGAGCTGTCGCAGAATTTATCAACTGGATGTTTGAGTCGTGGTAAGGTTTCTTATTCTCAAATGGATATGGTTCTAATGAGAAGACAATTGAAGTTCTTATGAGATCAAGTATGTGCAGAATTGTGTTCTGACTTTTATCCTCCTTGCCTTCTTCATAAGCATCAAGATAGGACCCACAATAATCGCGCAGTTGTCGTTGTGAGCTCAAGACGGTGAGTATGAGTTCAAGGAGGGAAAAGCCACCATAGTGGTACTTTTCCTCAGTAAAGCTGTATACAGACTTAAGAACAAACCAAGGAATCTGATTTTCTAGCAGCAAAAGATCATGGCATATGTATTGAAACATGCAATCCATGGTAAATATTGGATCATTAGTGTCCCGTAGTTTCTTATTGTAATGTTTCCGAAACAGTTGCACTATAAAGCAACCATCACGTATGATCATTTCAATGAACTCATTATGATTATAATCATCAAGTGGTTCGGCATAAAACAGACGAGCACGCTCCTCATAGCCGAGAATGCCTTCACTTTCCTGATCTGAAAACTCAATAACATCTTTCACCAACGTCTTAAGATTTACAACACCCATGCATGAGAGAAGTTCGAGTAAATACCTCTGTTTCATATCCTCCATTAGTTGAAATTGCTTGTGATCTTTGGGATGATGAAAGGGTCCAATAGAGACAACGTCAGGCTCATAAGCTTTTAGGTTATGTCTCCGGAGGACTTCTGGAACTTTAAAGATGCACCTGGGAAGCTTTGCTGTCTTGGGGTTTTTTGATGCTTCAAGTACTATATCTACATCTTCACCGTCGTCAACTGAAGCATCATCGTCCTCCTCATCTACCATAATAGATGTATGACAAATACTACGGTCTGTACCATCTTCCATGACGACAAGTAAACTATATATTCTGCTCGAAGAGGCTGACAATTGATCAAAATAAAAACTAATCAACAATTAAACAAACAAACTTCAAGATGCAGTCGACTTCTGCCATAGTTAATAAAAAACGGGATGTGTATAATATGCAAAAAATACATACGTGTATTATGTAGTCATTTTATAAAATAGTACGTCAAAGTTTGGCAAAATATTTTTAATTAATAAAAAATTAAAAATTTTAATTAAAAATATTTATTTTTATTCAATAATATGTGTAATATACGGGAAAAAACGCAAAAATAGTGTATAGTAGTCTATTTCAAAAATATAAAATACAAAAGTAATTTTTTTTTAAAATAAGTACGTATTGTATTCTCGTATAGTACAAAAATTGCTAACTATGCTTCTGACAAATCTAAGGATGTAGTTTTTATTTTATTTTATTTTGTTGTTTCCCGCAATTATTCATGTTTTGGCCTTTAACGTTCCTCAACAAATTAACAATAAAAGCACAACGTAATAAATAAGAAGCAACAAGACACAAATGTATATACGTACCTTCGAGGTCCAGGGAGATCGAGAGAGGTACTGAAACTCTGGCTGTCGGGTATAACTGGTCAGACTGACTAATACGAAAGTCAATACATAATAATATAAGAGAGAGGTGATGTGTGAAGGAGTACCAAGTTCCCAAAATTTGAAACTGATAATTGTTGATGGTACAGAAAATTGTTCATGTACTCGTCTTTTATAGACGCATTCACTTGATTCGTCTTCCATCACATGCGTACCAAAAGTCAATGCGCTATCAAATATGAGCAGCATGTCTTCACATCATATGGTCCAGCGAAGTATTATATATATATATATATATATATATATTTGTATTCCTGTTAAATGCTACAACTAATACATAGTATTATTTGATTTAGTAACATAAGTCTCTTTTTTAATTATATGTGAGAGGTCGTGAATCTGGCTCACTATCATTTCATTCCTTGTAGTTTACCTTCTCTTGGGTTATAAATCAAAAATTTCCTCATACCTACAATAGCTAGAGTTTTTCATCTCATATTCCCTATTAAGAATTACTTCCTCAATCTTTGATTGATGATGAACAATGAAACTGAGAGACTATCCAATGTTTAGATTTGATATTTTTTTTCTTCTAGATAATAGATTTACATATTTGATAAAGAAGAAAAAAGATAAGAGTTTAACGGGGTGCATTGTTGTTAAACAAGTAACACGTGTCAAATTTGAATGAGAGACAAGAAAGGAGTAGGGGATTGAGGATTTGAAGCCATGAAGTATCTACCACCACACCTTTCATAAATTGAATCACTCATTCTCTAGTTATATATACACTTTATGATTCAATAGAAAGCTAACATAATATGAATACATGACTATTTGATTAGCACCATGTTTGTTCCAATTTTATTTCATGAATTATATTTATTTACACATTTTTGATGACCAAATAATTATGAATTTAGCTGAATTTTTATAGACACAGTTCTTAAATTGCAATCTTAAACAACAACACTTATGGTCAGTGTTTGCAGTCACTTTTTTGGAAATGCAGTGACGCAACTATAGGCTCCATCTAAAGCTATAGGTCCTAATGGTATGTAACTATTTTCATGCACTATAATGAATTCTAGGGTGAATTAATTCAAATTAACATAATGAATTCTTTCTCATTGCGAACATGTGGATAAATGCGACCACTTTCGTGAAGTAACGAACATGACGTAGGCAATAACAAAATATATGACGGTGGCATACTTCTAGTTATGTTCTAGATCGGATCAACAGCATGAATTTACGGAACTAAGAACGTGCCAAATTGGCTACACAATATTATGAATATTCTAGATCGGATCCACAGCAATGAATTTACGGAACTGAGAACGTGCCAAATTGGCTACACAATATTATGCTGATTAACCGGTGCACAAACTCCATAAATTTTCTAGATCGGATCCACCGCATGTGAGTAGGCTAATGTGGTCATGTGGAGATGATATAGTCTAAACGCAAAGCTATGCATAATCTTGCTGGCATCACATTAATCTACGTCACTGTTGTGAGTATTTTTCTTTCATCTAAACTATGATTGATATGTATGTTTTAGGGTTTTTGTCCATTCACCCAATTTTTAGAGATTATTTTCTTACTCCATAAAGTATTTTTAGTTCTCACTTACCCAAAATACTCTAAGGAGATCTTTCTTAATACCCCATTAATTTTTTTTAATACCATTTTACCCTCACCCCTTTGTTACTTTGAGAGAGAGAGAGAGAAAACAGAAGAGACAGAAACCATAGGAGACTTCGCCGGAGCCTGGTCACCGCCGAAATCAGACTTTTCGGAAAATCTCACCAGAAAGGTTTACTGCCCCAATAGACATCTATTGCCTTCCAATAGACTTCTATTACCCCCTAATAGACGTCTATTGTCCCCCAATAGACGTCTATCAGCCATGTATTGCCCCCCAATAGACGTCTATTTTCCTCCAATAGAACTTTCGGTTGCCAGAATATCAACTAATCTTTGAAAATTTAGACAATAAAACTTTGTTTAAAGAAAAAAATGAAAAGATTATATCAATTTAAAAACTTCTATTGCCCCCCCCCCCCCCCCAATAGACATTAAAAACTGTTTTTTTTTTTCTTTTTTTCTTTTCCTTCTGTCCCATTCAAAAAAAAAATTTCTAATTTGGGCACCCACGTCAAGCTGGACGCCATTCTCACCGGTGCTTCAGATCTCCGACTCCAAGATAGCCTACCAGGTGTTGGACCCCAACAAGGTAGCTCTGACAGCAGATGCTTCGTTGTCTTCAGGAGTGGATGCTGCTTCTCCGATCAGTGCTTCAGACGAAAAAAAAAAGAAGAAGGCCAAATCGTCGAAATCGACCATAAGCTCAGGGCTATAAACGGAGGCATTTGTGGCACGTGCCAAGGCCTAAGGACGTTGGTGGCGGTCGCTCCCTAATTGAGTTGACTTAGCGCTCCGTGCTCGTCGCCGTCCGATCTCAACAGAGCCCTCAAACTGCGTTGTCGTCTCTGGCCTCTGCCACGCTCTCGAGTACCTCCAAGGAACTATCGTCTCATGATTCTGAAGGTGGTGTCAAGCGGCAACGGGCACTTTGCAGAGAAAGAGAGAGAGAGAGAGAGAGAGAGAGAGAGAGAGAGAGAGAGAGAGAGAGAGAGAGAGAGAGAGAGAGAGAGAGAGAGAGAAGAGATGGCATGAGGTAGTTTATTAATTAGTTTGAGGGTAAAATTGTCATTTAGCTGTTAAATGGGTCAATGAGAATAAAAAACTGTTGCTGGGGTAAGTGGGATAATTTTTGCTCATTTTGGTGCTTTGGGTCAAGGACCCTATGTTTTATAATAAAAAAAGACCTAGTCGCTCTCTCGCTAGGAGTACCTTCTAGGGCTAGAAAGCAAACCTCTGCGACCATGGATGTGGATTTGCTCAGTTGGAATTGCAGGGGGATCGGTAATGATGCAACCCTTAGGGCACTAAAGAATCTATGTACGTTCTCATAATAGACCACATATTGTTATTTTTTTATTATGTTTTTTTGTGAAAGAAGATTAGTAGAGAAGGAGATTTTAAGAATCTTCGAAGATCGTTAGGGTTTGTGCATGCTGAGGCTTTCCTCAATGAAGGGCAAGCAAGTGGTCTAGGTTTATTTTGGAATGATGATGTGAACTTGCAAATAGGGACGAAGTTATCTTATCATGTCAATGCAACAACTGTAGGTGAAGCTGGGCATCTTGGAGTGTTACTGGCTTTTATTGCTATGCTAGAACGGGGAGAGAGACCGGTCATGGCAGCTTTTATCGGAGCTTTCCCATCTTGATTCTTTGCCTTGGGTGGTATATGGAGATTTCGACGAGATTTGGAATAGCGGGGAGAAGATTGTTGGCTTTATCAGACCGGAACAACAAATGAGGGGCTTCCGGAAAGCTTTGGGATATTGTAATATGCTAGACCTAGGGTTTTCAGGGCTCTATGGCGACTTGGTGGAATTCAAAGCTGTTGGATCAAGCAGTACTCCTTTATTGTTCGATATTTTCGGCCATTCCAGGATGATCCATCTTCCTCTGTCAGATTCTGGCCATGTTCCCATTCTATTACGTGCTAGCACACTCCACTTGTTGTTCGTCCTTAGCACCACCGGTTTAAGTTTGAAGCTTTCTCGCTGCAGCATCTAGAGTGTGATGGTGTTCTGAAAGAGGCTTGGGGCACTAACGTGGTTGGTACACCAATATATTGTGTCACCAAGAAGATCATGTACACTCGTATCACTACGCTAAAATTGGTCTTTTACGGCCCACCATGTGTGTCGTAAATTCCTATTTATGGCATACAAAAATAGATTGTAAAACCTCACGCCGTAAAAGACATGTGATCTTTTATGGCGTGCAAAAATGCCTCATAAAAGAACAATTGACACACTGTAAAAAAAGGTTTCACAAATGTCATTTAGGTGATTTACAGCCCACATCACTAACAGGACCGGTCCCAGATTTCACCCTAAAATCCGATGTGGTTATGCGTAGCCCACCTTAGGAATCACTTTACTGAAAATTCGACAGAATCACCCTTAAAAATGGACTACCCAAAACCTGTATAAAACATATTTGCACTGCTAACAAACCGACCTTAAGCTCCTGGAGCCATTCTGTTCCCCAAATCCCAACAATTCCACAATAGTCAACTTAAATCCGAATTATAACATGTTCCAAAGACACAAATATAACCTCCCAAACTTTATAACATTTGAGTGGAAAGTCCGGGCATGGGGCGGAGTGATTACACGCATTTCTATGCATGTAATTATATCTATAACATTAGAAATAAGTTAATCTTCAAGTCAATTATTATGTAATTAATCTATTTTTATTTATTTTGAAGTAAATGAGCAGAGTTGCGGATTTTGGAAGAAGTTATGCAAAAATAGAGCTAATTAGAGTTATCGACAAAAAAGATGAAAAGTCAACATTGGTCAATGAGTCAATGCAAGCAGAGATGTGAAAATCTTTGGCTTGAGCTCGGGAAAAGCAAAGGAAGAAAAGAAGAAAAAAAAAAGCAAAGAAGGAGACTTAATTAAATGAATTGGCAAATAATCATTAATTAACCAATTATTTGGTTAATCATGCTTACCAAAGTAGGCCTCATCAAAAAGCCCGCGGATCAAGTGGGCCGATGGAGGCCCGCCGGCCCTGAGGGCTTTTAGCCCGGCCCGGCCCGTCAAAAAACCCGCAAAAGCCCGCCTCGGTGGGCCGAGGGCCGGCCCGCCTAAAGCCCGTAAAAACCCGGCCCGGCCCGTAGGCCCGGCCCGTAGGCCCGGCCCGTAAAAGCCCGTAAAATATTATATATATATATATATATGTAGATATGTGTGTGTGTGTGTTTATAAATATATATATACACACACTCACACATAGATATATATTTGTGTGTGTGTTTATATATATATGTGTGTGTGTGTGTGTGTTATATATATATAGAAAAGATATATATGCATTACCGCATAATAAATATATATATATATAGATATATATTATATGTGTGTGTGTTTATATATATGTATATATATTTATATATGTGTGTGTGAGTTTATATATATATATATAGATATATATATATATATGTGTGTGTGTGTGTGTGTTTATATATATATATAGAGATATATATATATATGTGTGTGTGTGTGTGTGTTTATATATATATATATATATAATATATATATATATATATGTGTGTGTGTGTGTGTGTGTGTGTGTGGAAGTTCTTATAATTCTATTATTCTATATAGAATATGTGCATATATATATATATATATATATATTCTACATATCGGTTGACTAATTCGATCGGATTCGAAAATATGGTGAAATTGGCTAAATTTTGTACCACACTTATAATTTATTGTAATAAACTCATCCAACGGTCGGTTTTTTCATTTTCTTTGAATTGATATGGGTTGCTCTTTGGAGTATATGATATATAAATATAGGTTTATAAGAGTAACTAAGTTTGACCTAGTTGATTGAATTCGAAACGATAACCAAATTGGCTGGATTTTCTACAACCACCATAAAACATTACAATCTCTCAATCGAGCGGTTGGTTTCTCTGAATTCATTTTCCACTTCATGATTGCTTTAGAATGAACCTAAACAATTTAAATACAATGAATATGTCATACAACTTTAGGAGGAAAATTGGTATAGACCAATGTGTTTGTAATTAAAATTAATTTTTTTTATCTTATGTCCACGCACATCCATTGATGGAATATATACAAACGTGATGTGAAAAAATAAGCACGTTTCGAGGTTGTCACGACATCGGTCAACCAATAAAACATATAAGTGTCTACGGTTGACTAATCCGATCGGATTCGAAAATATGGTGAAATTGGCTAAATTTTTACCACACTTATAATTTATTGTAATAAACTCATCCAACGGTCGGTTTTTCCATTTTCTTTGAATTGATATGGGTTGCTCTTTGGAGTATATGATATATAAATATAGGTTTATAAGAGTAACTAAGTTTGACCTAGTTGATCGAATTCGAAACGATAACCAAATTGGCTGGATTTTCTACAACCACCATAAAACATTACAATCTCTCAATCGAGCGGTTGGTTTCTCTGAATTCATTTTCCACTTCATGATTGCTTTAGAATGAACCTAAACAATTTAAATACAATGAATATGTCATACAACTTTAGGAGGAAAATTGGTATAGACCAATGTGTTTGTAATTAAAATTAATTTTTTTATCTTATGTCCACACACATCCATTGATGGAATATATACAAACGTGATGTGAAAAAATAAGCACGTTTCGAGGTTGTCACGGCATCGGTCAACCAATAAAACATATAAGTGTCTACGGTTGACTAATCCGATCGGATTCGAAAATATGGTGAAATTGGCTAAATTTTTTACCACACTTATAATTTATTGTAATAAACTCATCCAACGGTCGGTTTTTCCATTTTCTTTGAATTGATATGGGTTGCTCTTTGGAGTATATGATATATAAATATAGGTTTATAAGAGTAACTAAGTTTGACCTAGTTGATCGAATTCGAAACGATAACCAAATTGGCTGGATTTTCTACAACCACCATAAAACATTACAATCTCTCAATCGAGCGGTTGGTTTCTCTGAATTCATTTTCCACTTCATGATTGCTTTAGAATGAACCTAAACAATTTAAATACAATGAATATGTCATACAACTTTAGGAGGAAAATTGGTATAGACCAATGTGTTTGTAATTAAAATTAATTTTTTTTATCTTATGTCCACGCACATCCATTGATGGAATATATACAAATGTGATGTGAAAAAATAAGCACGTTTCGAGGTTGTCACGGCATCGGTCAACCAATAAAACATATAAGTGTCTACGGTTGACTAATCCGATCGGATTTGAAAATATGGTGAAATTGGCTAATTTTTTACCACACTCATAATTTATTGTAATAAACTCATCCAACGGTCGGTTTTTTCATTTTCTTTGAATTGATAGGGGTTGCTCTTTGGAGTGTATGATATATAAATATAGATTTATAAAAAATTAGTGTCTTTAAAAATTTATTTATCAATAAATTAGTATCTATATATAAATATAGATTTTTTGGGTACAATATAGTTATATAGATATGTTATCTTTGGTTGTATTTGATCATTATCCATTGAATTTGCAAAGCTTGATTAAAAAAAAAAATACTTGTGTCTTTAAATATTTATTTATAAATAAAGCCCGCAAGGCCCGGCCCAAAAAAGCCCGCAAGGCCAAGCCCGGCCAGGCCCAAAAAAGCCCGCAAGGCCCGCTTTATATGGACGGGCTTGGATCCTTTGATTTTTAATAAAGCCCGGCCCGGCCCGGCCCGCAATTAATTAAAAATATAGCAAGCCCGGCCCGGCCCGTTGACGACCCCTATACCAAAGCCAATAGCTCCACGTGCTTCTCCCTTTTCCTTGCAGCCATGCCATTTGTGATTAACCAGCCATGACGTCACTCTCCACCCCTCAACCATTGCAGCCATGCCATTTGCGCCCTATCCTTTCCTCTTTCTCATGAAACCATCCTAGCCACTCAGTTTAGTTAACCCATTCTCTCCTCTCTCTCGGATTAGACCACGACCCATTTTCCATTCCCTATCCTCTCTCTTCTCCAACAGTAGCCGCAACACCACCTCCACTCCATTTATCTTCTCTCTCATTCTCTCTCTTCAAAATTTATCATTTTCTACCATTTTTTCAAGGAAAACCAAGGGGCTTTTACTACCCACACCATTAATTGTTCTTCAATACAAAGAGATTTTACTTTTGGTAAAGAGTAGGGGGTTGGGTTCATATTTACTTATAGCAAATTGTGAGCCTAACTTGTATTCCTTCTCTCCTCTATCATTTCTCTTAATTTCTTATGTATTTGATGATGTATTTGATAATGGATTGTGAGTAGTTCAATTTTGGGAATTAGGGTAGTGAAGCCTAACTCATCTTGTATAAATATTGATTCTTTTACTTTTAATAAATGTAATTTCCATTGAGTATACTTTAAATCCGAATTTAGTGGCCCTTAAAAGCATGTTTCTAGGCTTTGTCAACCTTTGAAATTATGTTGTGGGCAATTGTGATGAATAGATTGATAAATTAACAACTTATTAGTCATGTTGCATCTAGGATTTAAGTGTGGTGACTATTGGCTAGCTTACTTGGGTCTTTATTATCTTGCTCTCTAGGCCTCTAATTTTAGATATTGTGGCCTTGACCGGCGTAATGCCTAAGTTAGAGAGTTGATTGTGACCCTAACCGGCATAATCAATACACCGAAAGGATAATTGGTTTAGTAGTCTTGACCGGTACAAGATACGAGACTTAACATATAAAGGAAATGCATGCATTTGTGAAATTGACATTGATATTTGCAAGATAGTTAGTGTGAATCACCCGACACTCCATGTTCCCATTAATTTGAAATCTGAATTTAATTTCTTGCTTGATAATTAATTGTTTTATTTTATTTCAGTTTGCATTTAATTTATTTAATTCTCAATTCAAAAATCCCGAACAAAATTCTACTTTCCATTGTGCATAACTCATTTGGGCTACAAGTTAGTGGCTTTGATTAGGCTTAGTGTGAGCTAAGTCGAGCATTTTTTAGGCTTGATGCCTTGTGAATATTTTCATTTATTTTTATTTTTGTTTTAGGGAAACGGAATTGAGAGTAAATTGCTGTGTATTCTCATTGATAATAGGGGCCTCTTTATATAGAGGATTACAATGCATAGAATCTGAATCATACAAGGAAAGGTAATCATACATTGAATATGAATCTAGATCCTTCTAATTTAACTCTATTACCACTAGGTCAAGTAACCTAGGGTTTGGGCCAAACACAAAATAGAGATTTACTTAAACACTCCCCCTTGTGTTGCCCAAACGCAGTGCTTCTCTCGTTGCCTCACTAGAAACCTTGCCGAGTAACAAAAACACAGTGGGACAAAAATAACCTCGGTCGAAGGGGAAAAAGAGCACAACCACCCTTCACGTTTCGAGACCATACATGTAGACAGCTCCTCCTAATGTCTGCATCTCCCCCTGATGACTACGGTTATTGGAGTTCGGACAGCTTCCGCAAACGATGCTACCAACATGTTTCTCAAAAGTGGAATTTAAGCAATGACTTAGTGAGCAAGTCTATCATACTGTGCTCAAATCGAACCTAGTTCACTTTGATCTTGAGGAGAGTTTGTTGTTGCTGATTATACTTGGTGTGGTCGCTTTTGATGTAGCCTTGCTTCAAAACAAACAGCATTATCCTATATGCTCGTAGGCTCATATGTGGTAGACTTCAAACCACAATTGTTCGAACATGCGTAACTATGGATCCAATCCATATACATTCACGAATCACTTCGTGAAGAGCAATAATCTCTGCATTGTTCGAAGATATAGCGACTAGGGTTTGTTCTGTAGACCTCCAAGATATCACGGTTTTTACCCATGGTGAACACTTAACCAGTTTGGGAATGACCTTTGTATGGGTCAGAGAGATACCCAATATGAGCAAAACCTTCCAAAATATATGTCGTTTTGGGATGGGGATAGAGGATGCAGGCCAGTGTTGGCCGCGTTCTTGGTGTGTGATGGGTCTGAATCCATTATCTTTCTATAGGGATAGAACAAGCCCATATCAATCGTACATCTCAAGCTTACTGCAAATGAGATATCCGGTCTTGTGCATTTAGCTAAGTACAATAATGCGCCTATTGTACTAAGTAAGGCACTTCTGCCTCTAGCACATCTTCGTCATCGTCCTTTTGACGAAGAGGATCCTTTTAAGGATCAAGACTACGGACAATCATGGGGGTGCTTGAAGGCTTGACCTTGTCAAAATGCCTAAGCATCTATCGACACGATGCTTAAGTTCCAAACCCAGACATAATTGTGTTCTCCCAAAATCATTAATCTCAAACTCGGATTTCAAATGTTTAGCGGTTTCCCTTAACTCTTTAAGGGCTTCCAATGAAGATTATTTCCAACATGAACTGCGATAGAATCCGAAACTTGTTATAGAAACGTGTAGGCATATCTCTTCCCAATCAAGTAGTCACTTTAGTGAGCATTTCAATCTTATTGTAAACGCGCTCTGTGGTCTAGAGCCACATGACTTGGGTAGATGAAGTTCACCATGAACTTTCATGTATATTCCGTATCTAGATCCCCATATTTGTAAGCTGCATGTTCAGTTATTCGGAAACTAACAAACTCACAAGGTAGTAGAGTGTAATGACATCAATTACGAGAGAATATGTCTCATCGTAGTCGATTCCAAGGCTTTTTGTGAGAAGCCTTGAGCCATAAGGCGAGATTGCCATCTCTTTTTCTCATCACGCTTTCTAACGAATACCCATTAGTCAATAGATTTTATGTTAGTAGGTGTTGGCATCACTGGCTCAAAAATCTTCCTCTTCATTAGAGAATCCAACTTAACCTGGATCACATCTTTCCATTTAGGCCAAATCTCTCTACGTTGACATTCATTGATCAACGGAGCATGGTTCAATATCATCTGACTCAACAAACTCATGAGCAACGAAATGCGCAACTACATCATCAATTATGATGGAGTTTCTATCCCACGTCTCATGTACACTAGTGTAAGATTCATAGAGCTCTATATTCTCAGGAATAGGTTTTGACATTGAGGCGTCCCCCAACGATAACCATAACCTAGAAGATACTCATGAGATGGATTTTGAGTGTCGATGATCAAAAGTTTGGAATGTGCCAAAGTATCATTCGAACTCACGGGCCTCCCACGCATCCTAGCTGGGGTCATGGCCTGTAACGCCAGAGTGCTACTTTCTTTGGCGTTGGCACCATGCCTACCTCCGTGTAGGGTGGCGCTACGTCCTCTCGTAGGGACGTACTTCCTTGCAGGCATATTTGTAGCATATTTGTGTGATCTCGTCACTTTAACAAGGATCGAGATGAGACATAGTGGTATTAGCAATGCATCTATAGCTTCTTTAAGTGTTATGGCAGTGGTATTAGCAACATGTTCAATGCCAATGAAACGTTCAATCACACAACCATTCTTATCCACATAACGAAAGATAATAGCCATCTGCTCTTTTATAGAAACATCCCTAGTTTCATCAACTATAATAGAGAATAATGCATTATCCATGTCTCTAATTATAGTATTTGTTGTTTCAATTGCAGCAGCATCTTCTATGTCTTTCTGAATCATAGGTGATGTCATTTTGAGGTTTTCAGGAGCATTTTTCAAAGCAATAGCTCTAACTTCTTGATCATGATCAGCAAGAAATTGTAAGAGTTGAAGAAAGTTACCCTGATTGCTTGAATTGTCTGACTCATCATGGCCTCGAAATGCAAGGCCTTGTCTTAGAAGAAACCGAATGCAATCAACTGATGCAGTGAGCCGAATTCGATAATCTGTTCTGGATTGCTTAGCATTCTTGTGGATAATATTTCGAATGTGTTGATTTTCATTCATCAAGGCTTCACACTTCTTCAAAGCTTGATTATGAGCACTGCTGTGGTCTCCGACATGATCATATAATCTTTCTTTCTTTTTCCAATTTCGAAAACCATCACTAGTAAAGACATCACCACCTGCTTGATCTCCAATATTTGCTTTAAACAGGTAGTAGCACAGACAATATGCTCGATCTTTGTCTATACTATATTCCAACCAGTTAGGAAAATCATCGAACCAAGCAGATATAAACCTTCGTTTGGTAGCTCCAAAATTGGTTTTAACAAATTTGTGTTCTCTGGGCTGACAAGGACCCCTTTGCAAATATTCTCTTCGAACTTGGTCTTGAATATTCAGATCATAATCTGAAATTCCGATACATAATCCAGGATCTGAAGGAAGATTTGCCAAGTTTATTTCTACTCGAATACGGCTATCTTCAAGGGGTGGTAGCATGTCTGATTTTCTTTTAAAGAATCTTTCCATGACTTTTTCACACAATTCACCACTGCATTATAAATTTATATAATTAAAGTGTAAGTAAAATTGTTTATAGAAGTATAGAACATCATAGATTCATCATTCATTCATTCATAGATTCATAATCCTACAAGAGTACCAGACTACCAGTAGAACAAATTAATAGATTCCCAAAATCCAAATCATGAATTCAATAATCAATACACAGTTTTCTCAATTGGAATTTGGAAATATACTAGAACAGAGGAATAGGAGAATAGATAACCTGAACTCCTGAAGAATGAAGAACCGAGCTGGCGAGCAAATTGCACTCGGGTACTTGTGTTTGCATTTGATTGTCATTTGTGGAATTGTGAGCTATGCATGTGCCGCTGTGCGCATGTAGAGTGTAGACTTGTAGAGTTGTAGTGATGGTTTGTTTGATCCACCCACCAATTAAAAGGTTTGTGTGTTGTGGAATGTGGGAACACATATAACATGTTTACCGGTTTATGGGATGTGGAATGTGGCCATGTGGGAACATAAATATATTTATATATTGTAAACATATTTTTTCAGTGGGGGCATATTATTCAAAATTTCCCTCCCAGTTAACAAATTTCATAATCTCAGTGGGGGCAATGGCCTCCGCTCGTCCTTAACTGGCTCCGCCACCGTGTAGCTCTTATAGATGGAGTCAAAAAATGCTAGTGACGTCTAACGAAAAAAATATCTTATTAATATTTGAATATCGAAAATGGATACAAAAGTGCTCATCATATGCCAGACCTCCGAGATGAACTTATACAACCGTAAAAAATAATACATGAACTGATGAAACACATTATTGAGAAACTAAAACAGTGTGGAATTTAGTTTAGTTGTCCAACATAAGCTAAGGAAGCTCATTTAGTAAACGGAATGTGTCGACTGCAGATCGCTTATTCGACTCAATTTCAACTCTGTATTTGGCGTTGCCTCGACAGGTCAACAAGACTACCATAGGCTTATTTCTCCACGCCCACTCTGTTTTGATGTACCGGATGTTTGGTATGGGTGCTAAAGTATACATCGCGTACCATGGCATCGTCAACCTCTTTTTGGAAAATAGTTGTTGTTTTGCATCGTCAACCTTCTCTGCGATAGGGATCCACACGATCTTATAATCACTTGCAGTTGTCTCCAATTTATGATGAAGTGGCTTAAGATATGTTATGACATCTGGAGAAATATTGACTCTTGAAATCAGCAAAAACAGATTCTTCCGCTCCAGCTGTTTGAGGCTAACCTGTTACATATTTAAGAATTGCAATGTGAAACAAATGACTTTTGATTTGGGATGTAATAGCCTCTTAACACACGCATGTAATCTTAAACTTGAGGATTACTTGATTTACGAGCATGTACATTAAGTTTTCCAATACAATATGAATTCCAGATAAAATATTCTTTATTATTATTTTTTTTTTTGCAAGGAAAAAATCCTTATTGTTGCAGGGATAGAATCATCCCAGCAATCCTGGTTGTTTCACTCAAAAGTAATCATATACAAAATGTGATTAATGTAAGTCCAACTCTTACAATACATAAACTTATTATTCTTTATTTTTAACTATATAAAAATAATTATTTAATATTTTTCTTTTGTGGGACAAACTATTTTCCTTTCTCCAACTGCAATTGCAGTCAAGAGGGAGAAGAACTTCAGTAGGGCAGCCATACCACTTATTTAGTATGGTTGACCAATTAGTGTACATGCAGAAGAAATATGCTTTATGATTGACAAAAGTTATGAAGAAGTGCTAAACCAAAGCATAAAGAGTAATTACCATTGTCGTAGCGAGTGCCACATTCCCATTAGTAGTAACTTTAAAGAGCTTGCGGGGTGACTTATCATTGGGATAAAATAGAGTCTCTACAACTTTCGCAGATGCATGATAGACTTCAGTAAAATCTACATTGTATAATAGGATTGAACTTACATTAATCACATTTTGTATAATAATAATAATAATAATAATAATAATAATAATAATAATAATAAATCAATCATCAGCATTAGAATACGTTGTTATCTCATATATATATATTAGCCTCTTAACACCTGTCAATTTGCTTTTTAAATTTGTTTAAGTGATTTTTAGTTTTTTCTTTTATGCTAAAATTTTTTTTACAAATTAAAAAAAAATATATTCAGTTATTAGCAGCAAAAAACTGATTTTGTTGATGTATTGAAAAGTCCTTGAAATATAAAACTGTTTTCATATTAAATAAAGAACAATGCTAGGCTTTCAAAATTTTAACCATATTAAGAAGAATTGGTTAAATATATTAGATGTAACAAACCTTTATTGAACGGCTTAAAAAAGGTATAAATTGCAGATCCTCCAAGTGAACGAATCACGTCGAGTGCTTTCTTGTCTTCAATTTCTCCCTTTTCATTCATCAGCACGCCAATAGGATTACCTTCGAAGCCCCATTCCTTGAGGAACTCGATGGCTGCAGGTGAAAAGTACTGGACTGCATACCATGGCATCTTAGATCTCCATTCCTTGAACGCTTCTTCTATTCCCTCTTTAGTCCAATCCTCCACAATGGGGATCCACACAATTTTACAATTTCGAAAAGTCTGTCCAACTCGCTCATCGAATTCTTTGAGTCTTGAAATGTCTGTGTCGTTAATATTGTCCATGTTGGATATAAAAAGTAACACATACTTCCCCTCCAGCACGTTGATGTCAAAAAGCTATATGCAAAAACCCAGTTGGTTAACTGTACGCCTAATTAATACAATATAGTCACGCCTAAGTAATACAGTATAGTGTGTGCGCGCATAGGCTTTCTCAAATAAGAATGTCTGCAACTCCGCACTATAGAAACGAAATACGATAGTTTGAAGTCTTGTGTTTTTTGTTTCTTTTTTATCACATGTGGACTCGTTTATGAAATAGTTGATATTCACATTCTCTTGTCTCTAATATCAATGCTTGAGATTGAAAAATAAAGATGTATTCACTTAATCTCCAAGACGGTCGACATTAGATTTTGAATCTAACCAGTATTTAATCACCTGATTTATCATTAGTTCTCATCTGTTAGTTCAGAATTTGATTTTGAAGAAATTCAAAGAGAAATATACAAAGAAATGCTATTCAAGTACTTCAACCTATATACTTAAGCAGATCTCAAAATAAATCGACTCGTCAGCAGGAGCACCATAACATATATAAATAAAATTATACAGTAAATTAAATGGCCTACCTCATTGTTAGTAGAATCAACACTAAAGATGGGTTGCTGAGGATATGCCTTGTCCTTGAAAAAAATCAAGCAATTAAAAACATCCTTTATATTAGTAGGGCTACTGTCATAAAGTAGACGAAGTCTTCGCTTGGCGCTTGGCGTTTCTGTATTAATCCAATAAAAGACAGAAAAGAGAAGAAGTGACTATTTAGTTTTCTGTCTAATCATTAAATAGCAAGTGCAACATACATCTCCCCATTTTTTATTGAGCAATGACGGGCGTCTCAAATTCTAGGTATCATATGATGCAAATATATATAAATTTTATTTTTAATTCTACATGATATATTTTGTTACATAATAATCTTGCAACACAAACTTTATCTTTTTAGATTTTCTTTTAGATTTTTAGGGTAAATTATTAACATTCATGAATTTAATTAGGTGAAAAATAACATGTTAATAGCAATCATTAATTATGTATTAAATTAAGAGAGATGTCTACAGATTCTTTTACTTTTCTTCATCTAACTAAATTCTTTCCTATCATTTTTATTTTCAAATAGCATTAATATATTGAAATAGGTGACAGGAAATAGACATTAACTTTTCTTTTCAAATGTTAATTAATTTTGTCCAAAAAATAGCATCAATAAATTGAATTTGAAAAAGTATAATATCTATAAATTATTATTAAATTTATTTACAAACAACTCTTTACACCACAACACTAACTATATAAATATATATACCTATATATGGGGGCGGATCTGTAACCACCTAAATTATAGTTAAGATTATACTCTGAATCTAGACCATTAGATCATATAACAACTAATGGTTGAGATTAAACAAAATATGTTATTTGTTTTTTAAATAATATATTCTATTATGTATCTAATCAAATAACTAGCTATTACTTTCTTTCCTATTCTCCTTCAAATTCATTTATTACAAACAACTTAAAAAATGCTCAATAATTACAGGATCCATTTGTTGTAGGAAAGATAATTATTTAAGAAAATAAAATTGAATTTTTTTTGCCCATTTTGATTGATTTGCAACTCATCTAAGCAGTGGAATCAACAAATGAATAATTTTTTTTTCCCTCAACCTCTAAATAAAATTTACTCTGTGTTACATGAAAAATTCTAAATAGTTTTTCAATTGATACCTTAATGTGGTTAAAGAAGAAAGTAACTAAATACATAATCTTATTTGATTTAGTATTCCAAATTGGGTTTTTCTTGTAGTAAATGAAGGATTGAGAAAAAGGGAAAAAGGATAATCCTCTACTAATGTATTTTAGAATCTATACTATTATTAAGAGAAGAGGCTTTGTTAGCCAAAACTGAAATTTTTGATAGATTTAACCCTAAAAAATTAAAAAACTTTGAGGATAAATTAAAACACAAGGGTAAATATGACAATTATAAAATAATTTTTTATTAAAAAAATAAAAAATAAATTATTCCACAATTCCCACTTTTCTCTCCCACTATTTTCTCTCGGCAATAACTGTTTTATTTTATTTATTTATTTATTTTCTTAAATAAAAAACTATTACACATGCAGAGCATGTATGAAGAAGACTAGTATACATTTATTAAAAAAGAAAACCAATAAAAACTATTATTATTTAATCTCAACCATTAGTTGCTATATGATCTAATAGTCTGGAATCAGAGTATAATCTTAACTATAATTTAGGTGGTCAAGGATCCTCCCCCTATATATATATATATTATTTTTTTATTTTCTTAAATAAAAAACTATTACACATGTAGAACATGTATGAAGAAGACTAGTATACATTTATTAAAAAAGAAAACCAATAAAAACTATTATTATTTAATCTCAACCATTAGTTGCTATATGATCTAATAGTCTGGAATCAGAGTATAATCTTAACTATAATTTAGGTGGTCAAGGATCCTCCCCCTATATATATATATATATATATATATATATATAATATTAATATGCATGTGTATTTTTCACATTATATTTTCATAATTTGTAGGAACCTAACAAACTTCAAATTCATATACATGTGTTATGCAAATCTATTGATGAATGTATATATGTATAAATCTATTGATCGAAATATATGAAATTTTTTCTTGATTGAAGAAAAAAAATGTTGTTTAATAAGCATGGGTGAGACGAAAAATGAAAAAGTAAAATAATTTTTTTTAGAAGAAAACTAAAATAATTTAGAGCCATTAGATTTTTACAGGATAAGATTTTTTTTTTTTCAAGATCTACATGGGAATAGAGTATTATTTGACAAATATGTGATGTGTGTAGGTGACATGTCATGATACCTAAGATTGAGGCTAATAATCATTTTCCTTTCTCACTTCTTGCATATTTTTTTTTCTTCACAATAAAATTTAATTGATAAGATGGAAGAGTTTTTCTGCTTATGTTCCTAGGGCATTAGGAACACCTTGGATTGGGTTGGCAATAGTAATTAAAATTCATGGAGGTTAAACAAAAATGGAGGATCGGCATAAAATAAAACAAAGAAAGAATATTTGTAAAGAAAAATTAATGAATGCAGTTATGGTCAATAAGTTTACCTCAAGTTTCTGTATTTGCATACCAAAAACTATATGAATAAGGTTATGTTATAATTTTAGGGAGGTCTGATGAACATATTTGTTGTTTGAAAAAAAAAAAAGAAAAAAAAAAAAAGAGGTATAATGAGCATGAGAGGTATTAAGGGAAAATTCGGAGGTATCAATTGTAACTCTCAAGGTGGAAAGCCCCTTGCTAATCCCTTGCTTATCCAAAAAATGTGTTGCTAGCAACAATGTGGCAAGGATCTTTATAATGAAAACTTCCAAATCTAGATTGGATGGCTAGTATTTAAAATTTAAATTTTGAATACATTCAGTCAATCATTTGAAAGTTTTCATTGAATTCATACTACAAGTTACTCATTAGAGAATCTGTGAGTAAGTGTCTGTGTATGCAAATGTACGTACATGTTGTAAGATAATATATCTGTATTATTTACTAAGAGTTTGTCAATATTAACTCTTTAACAATTTCTTCCCATAATGCACATTTTACATTGTACAAATTTAATAAAGCATGGTTATCGTATGACATTTATAATTAAATTAAAATTTTAATTATTTTTTTATTTGCTCTCCTTTCTCTCATTTCCTACTCTCTTTCTCTCTCTCTCTCATCACGATTACAGTGCAATATATATAACCTACCAGATGCACTCTTTTATTTCCTCTATATATATTCTCACATCTCATTTGAAAAATTAAATAAATTAAATTCTCACACACATAGTATGCGTGTGTGGTTAGTTTTTGCTAGTATATTATACATAAATATACATGTGTGTTCAGAAGTAATCTTATATGGTCAATAAAAAATTAAATATGGGGACGGGTGATGGACTCTTGAAGTGCGCAGACCTTTAAGTCTGAGGGTAGTACTTGCTGTCTAAATTGTCTGTCTTTGAAAAGCTAATATCGCCTCATTCTTTATTTAATAACACACACACATGTAGAGGATCTAGAGAGGACTTTCTTAAAAGTTCAAATGTGATGATGTTTTTATTTTTAGCATATAAATCGTTTATTCTCTAGTTACATATATACATATGAATCATACAAAAAATTAGTCGGATTAAAAAAACGTTTAACCATTTGAGTAACACAATGTTCGTTTTAGTTTTATCTAATTGACTACATTTGTTTACACAATTTTGAATGATCAAATGATTTTGGATTTGGTTGATCTTTTACAGACACAATTTTTGCATAGAAATATAAAGGATCAACAGATGAAATCATTGAATTAGGTCATATACTAGTGTAAAATAGTAAAAATCCTCTATATATATATATATATATCTTACGGAAAAATGAAGACCTTTGTAAGGATTTGGACTCCTCAAACCATTGCCAATTAATTTTAGTTGTGAAGGTTAGATATATGTTATATTAATGTAAACATATATAGCTTAATTTTGAATCGTAGGTCCAGAAAACTAACCACCTTTCTCTTGTTGGCAGATTGTCAAACGCTCCTTAAGTTTGCTCACGATGACGTTGATTCTTTCCGAAAATTGGGATAGATCATAAGGTGTAATGTCTCTGAAAAATGGTTATAAGTAAGTATATACAAGTATATATCTGTCTGTGTGTGTGTGTACAAATTTTATGCTACAATATTTTAATTTAAATGGGGAGAATCGTGAGCTAGAAGATATCAGCATGAGAGCAGAAAACTTACTGGTCTCCTGCAGTGAGAACAGTGAGCTCAGTGCCACAAGCTACAATGGTTATGATTGACCAGTAGACATTAAATGAGGTATCCATCACTGCAAAGCCAAAATTAGGCGTGTCGTCAGTTGTAGAAATTACGTTTTTCAGCTCAAGGATGTGCTGAAGCACTTGTAACGTGGCCATGATCAGCTTGTTTAGCTCAATGACTCTGTCCCCTCGTATCAGCTCATTTGCCTGCTTGACCGCCGGCGGGTCTGGTTCTTGGTCAAAGATGGCACACAACTTGGCAAATTGCTGAGTTTCTTCATATTCCAAAACAAATACGGCAAGGGCCAACACTGCTTGTTGTTCACACGGATAGCTCGACAGTTTGGTGAGTATCTCCAGTGTGCGTGATGCAAAGACAATTTCATCACCTGGACATTTGCATGATATCTGAAACATTTCACCAAGTTGACTTAGTATTTACTTGCATGTACGTATATATGATATTATAGAAGATTAAAAAAAAATAAAAATAAAAAGGCACGAGAATAATCTCATCTTAGTTGCAAATATATAATGTTATGACCTCGCAGCCAAAGGACTTGATAAGATTGCACAATGTCGAGCTCAATCTCGAGTATGGGGTCGTAAGATGAACATCAATCCCCTGCAAAAGACATGTGAGTGCAATTAGATTGAACAATAGTGGTGATGTGGAGAAACAAAAGTAAACGTGGAATGGGTCTTGATTTTGCCTAATTGAGAAAAATTTTGCACTTTGAAATTAAGAATCTTTCCGTACCTTTCTTTTGTGCAGAACAATTTGATCAATGATCTCCACTGCAGACGCCATGATGTTTTGAGAAGCGGAGAAGAGAGAATGAACATCAAAGCTGATATCATTCTCCGGAACACTGTAAAGATTGGAATAAACAAGCTCCCAGATATCTTTTGGAGACATGGTAAACAAGCTTCCCTCACCGCAACCTTGGGTGTATTGCTTGTCGGTCGTAGTACTAGCGACTTCAGATAATTCCTCGGCAGGGGCGACAAGATCTTGTTGGATGCTTTCCATTATCTCAGGATCGACAATTGCTTGCTAACTTACACCTTACAATGGGAGTTTGTGAGTTGACTTTTGGCTGTGAGAAGTTTATGCCTCCCTGCTGGCCTATTTATATAACCACTTTTGTCGAGTTTTTGAAGTAACATGCAACGGAATGCAAAGCAATTAATCATACTTTTGGGTTTTGCCTACCTCATGTTAGTTTACGTCACTACCATTCATGTTCTGGGTTAAATAACTAGATTAATAATACCTTCAACAAATTGCTTACATCGTACACATGCAAGCTGGTTCTCATCCGATCTAATCCAAAGTCGTGTATGCAAAAGACGTAATAGGTTTCGTTAATGCCTACGTCACGTTGGTTTCCGTCACAGTTGAACAGATTATTAATATTCGACCACTAACATATCCCCGGTGTGCTATTGAGTTTTTTAGATACATTGCTAATTTTTTATAAAATTGCTTAGTTGTTAATTAAGGCACCCTTAATTTGCTCAGCTTGTAATGAATAGAATAGTTCTTTCTTAACGAACTTTCGTGGTAAGCAATTTGATGGAATCTTCTCTTTAGGCTTGTCTTTGTTTATCCTTAACTTTGAATATAGACTAGGGCTGCCATTTGGTTTGGTAAATACCGAACCGACCGAATACCGACCGAATATTTGAGGTTTGGTAAACCGAATCTTGGTAACCGAAATCGAAATAACCGAAATCGAAAAATACCGAAAAAGTTGGTTTGGTTTTGGTAAATACCGAATTTACCGAAATGCTAGGGTTATATATATATATATATATAATTATGTAGTCATTTATTTTAATATGTATGAATATGATACATTGATATGGAAGATATATTTAATTTGACAGAGTATGTATTTAGTTTTATAATGAAAGATTGTAATCTGTTTTGTGATATTTTACTATCATATGATTTATTTAATTTGTCAGTTTTAATTTTAATAAACTACATTTCTTAATAAGATTTTTAATTTTTTAGTTAATTGAAATTAAATCATATACATTTTATTTATATTTTTAATTGATTTGGACGTTTATATCATTTTAAGTTACTGTGTTTCTAAGGGTAACAAAACTGCAATGATGATTTTTCTCCCCCAAATTTTCTACCCAGGTAAACATATATTGATCCCATGAGAGGGTAGGGGTGAACCTTGTCCTTGGTAGGATTTGTGATAGATTGACTACTGGTATTTTAGTTGTAAAGGTAATAACGCCATTACAATTGACCATGTAGATCGAGGTTAATACGAAGATGAAATCGGCTTATATTTTTACCATAGGCGTATCTTATCCCATTCTTTATATCCACCAGTCGGTTATCCAATGTATTGATTTTTTCACTTGTTGGTTTTGATAGGTATACATTTCTACATAACCGATGAATATGGTAGACAACACTAGTAGACATATAAACATTTCGTGCGAGCTGATAAATAAAAAAAGTCTGATGGTAAATATGACTTCATCCACGTATTCATAGCATAGTAATAGACATGATATGAAATAATCGGTCTCGTTTGTCGTCGTTTCGGTCTCGGTCAATGCAGTCAATCTTCTTTTATAGTCATTTACCAAAATATCCTTTTCGCAAATTTGGCCTTAATAATTCTTTCTCAAATCCGATTTTTGTGCCCTTTGAAACCACAGGCTCATACAGACGAGCTCCATCTACCAATGTGAAAAGTTGCAACTCAAAATCTTGTTTAAGTGTGGTTACCCTTTAAGAACTCTAATTAATAACTATATGGACAAAAACGACTATTGTTAGTGATCATATGGATTGAAGTCGAAATGAGGACGAAAATGATCAAATTTTTAACTGTATGTTTAAAATATTTAATCATCAAATCCAATCAACGTAGGAAATTAGCATAAATTAGCATTTTTAACTCTATATAGAAGACTAAATTAGCATTTTTGTACCTTGGAGGTAGCTTTTGTTTATATCAGAAAGAACCAGGGATGCTCATATTTAGAAAGAACTTAGTATCCTCATTTCAGCAGCAGAAGCTGATCCTTTTGTATTTTGGAAAGTAGAGTTGCACAAAGATCTCTAGCTATGTATTTAAGGACAATATCTTTTGTATATGTTAGTTATGAGACTCTAGATATAAGAGTGTTATTCAGTTTCGGTAAAGTCGTATTGTTTGATTCTAATTTATATTTTGAAAATACATTTGTTGTAAAGTTTGGTAATACCGAAAACCGAAATACCGAATTTGGTAAAAATAATTAATAACCGAAAGTTTTGGTTGGTAATTGGTAAGTCAATTTCAAAACCGAAAGCTTTGGTTTTGAAGTTGGTAATGCCCATAACCGATTCGAACCGACCGAGTGGCAGGCCTAATATAGACCATTGATTTGATATCCGAAGACCCGTAAAATGTGTACGCCTCAGTAAGTGGGAGTCATTAAATTAGTGAGGCATTAGGTGAAAACGCGCGCCATTTGTCTCATACCTTTTCTCTCCTGCTCCTTCATATTGTTTAGTCATTTAGCATAAGAAAAGTCTACATATATATATATATATATATATTTGTCCAGATAATTTGAGTTTATTAATATCAATTTCATTTTACTTCGACTACAGTAAATATCAAACCCAGTTCGACAAAAGTTTTTATAAAATAGATCTTGTTGTGTACGTTCTTGATGAAAACAAACCTGGTAATCATTTTTGAATCTTAGACCCGCGACTACATATAAGAATGAAATGATGACAAAATTTTCATTATACATATATATATATATATATTATTTTTAGAAGTGAAGAAAAACAACAGAATTATCATTTGCTTTTAGTATCTGAACATCGTCAATTATCATCATGTACCATTTGGGTGGTTCACACCCACAAAACTAAAGCACCGAAATCATCCCGGCCAACTAGATAGAGACAACATGTATAGCTCTATAATTAGGACTGGTTTCGGCTTGGTAACCGAGTGTTTTGGGCGTCAGCTGAAACCAAATCGAAAGTTTTGGTTTGTCAAAATCTTTAACCGTCATTAGACCGAGCTTTTCGGTTACCGAATGTTCAGTTTTCCGAGATAAACAGTTGGTTTCGGTAGGTATTCGAGACTTTGAATGTCAAAATTAGAGGCGATTGATAATCCGTGTAGCAAAAGGATACACCAATGTTTATATTGCAAATTTAGGGAAAAAGTCACAAACAGTACCCCAATTTAAAGTCATTCTACACTTTGGTACCTCATCTTCTAAATATATCACTTTGATACCTCAATTTATTATTTATGCATAAGATTCATACATGCCGTTAATAACACCGTTAACTCAAGTGTTATGTAGCTTTTTTTGGTACAAAAGTGTTACGTAGCTTTTTGCTATGAGTATTTCGTTAATTTATGTTTTTCCACCAAAAATTTCATGGGAGATGATCTAAAATTCCTTTCTTTTTGCTGAAAATAAATCTGTCATCAAGGAAAATATTATATTTGGGTTTATGGAAGATCAATTTAGGTTATTGTACTGGAAATTTTGACTTATTGTTATGATCCCAAGAAACATAATAATTAAAATGAGAAGAGGTGAGAGATTTATCATTTTCAGCCTGCTAATTCACAAATAGAGAGTGATTTGGATAAAAGCAAATTGTCTACTAGCTTTATTAATTGTTGATTCTATGTCATCTTATTTTAGCTCTTCAAATGTAATTTGTTGGGTAGATACTAGTTTTCTTTCAAGTTTAGGGTTTGAGTCTTTCCCCTTTTAATTGAAGCACTCTTCAGACAAAGAAGGAAAAATGCTTGTTCAATTCATTATACATAATCAATTTCAATACCAATCATAGCAGATTGTCTCCAGTAGAGTTGTAGAAATTGCTTGAAACTTTTAGTATTTATGGTTGTTGTAGTTATTTACTTACTCTTTAAATATAGATCCATGATTATTTGGTTTCATTGGCAATGAAGAAAGATGTAGCAATTGTTTTTGTTGTGTATTTGTTTTTTAATAAAAATAAATATGAATTAATGGAGTGAGTTTTTATTAGATGGCAAATAACATGAGATTTTTGGTGGGAAAATATAAATTGACGAAAATACCCATGATAGAAAGCTACATGTCACTTGAGTTAACGGTGTTATTAACGGCGTGTATGAATCTTATTCATAAACAATAAGTTGAGGTATCAAAGTGATATATTTAGAATATGAGGTACTAAAGTGTAGAACGACTTTAAGTTGAGAAACTGTTTGTGACGTTTTCCCGCAAATTTATTGGTTCAAAGTTTTGTAAGACTCAAATCTATAGGTCTTGAAGTTGATAAGCCTCATATCTGTAGATGTTGAGGTTTATACGCCTAAGGCATGCAGAATGTGAAGAACTAAAGAAGGAATAAAAGGAAAGAGGTTTTGCAAATACATATATATATATATATATATTTGATTTTCTTAAATTTATACTAGTTTAAATATAAAGTCAGCATGAAATATAACTGTTTCTGTCGGTTTCTCCGGTGTAGCCTGACAGAATGCTAAATCTACTAGCGAATAGAAAGACCACTCCGAGACCTTGTCAAAGGAAATACACAACGTCAGAGGTATAAACCGAGCTGGTCAGTTATGCCTCTCTGATATATGTAATTTGACAGAGCAACAATAAAGGGTTAGAGGTTATTACCTTTATTAAGGTGGTTGAGTTTGGTTTATATAATCTGAGTAAGCGAGAGGAGTCTCCCATGCATTCATTCAATGTGGGATACAGTTCCATCGTTCGCGATCAATAATGATTTCTGGTGTGTACTTTGAGGAACCCTAGCGAGTTGCGTCGAGACCTGGACCACCCAAGAGGGCGCCCACTGTGGGTACCGGGCTCGGTGAATGACTTGGCACTTGGGTGGTCTTGCGGGGTTTGGCGATAGTGTGAAACTAAGTGACAGTCATGAAGTATTTGCTAGTATGTACAAGTCCCCCAAGTTCCCGTTCAAGATGTTTCTTGGGTGGGGACTTGAATAAGTTGACTGGCACTGGTTTCATTGGTTACTGTGCCTATATGGAGTCCCCCAAGTTTCCAATGAAGAAATATTTGGATCAGGTTGTGACATGGGTGCTGCGATACATGTAGGTAGCTGGGCTACAGTCTGTGTTACCTAAAATGAGAATATTCAAGCCCCCTGGCACTGGTTTCATTGGTTACTGTGCCTATATGGAGTCCCCCAAGTTTCCAATGAAGAAATATTTGGATCGGGTTGTGACATGGGTGCTGCGATACATGTAGGTAGCTAGGCTACAGTCTGTGTTATCTAGAGGGGTAAAACGAGAAATGCTTGAGCCTCTTGTACCAGGTGGAATAAAGTGAGGGTTGAGCCTCTTGTACCCTGTGGAATAAAGTGAGGGCTTGAGCCTCTTGTACCCTGTGGAATAAAGTGAGGGCTTGAGCCTCTTGTGCCTGTTGGGGTAAAGTGAGGACATGAGCTTCTTGTACCCAGTAGGGTAAAGTTAGTGCTTGAGCCTCTTTTACCCAGTGGAGTAAAGTTAGGGCTTGAGCCTGGTGGGCTAAAACACTTTGACCCTCCTGGATGTGCATGGAAAGCCACGTGTCGCCCATTGTGTTCCCTATGTGAAAATAAATACACATCCTTTCGTCTACATGTTGGTTGTGTGTTTAGCAATTTGAAGGGTTAAAGGACCACGTGGTAGGATGTGACGGTGAGGATCGCTTTATCTTCGACGGTCAAGATCATATTGGGATTGAATTTAAGAGGGAAAGTTCCTCCCAATAGTTACTTTCGCTCGACATATCACTATAAACTCCTTATGTTCATCTTCTTCGTTTCTGGGTTTATCTTTGTAAGGAGAGAAAGAAGGCCTTGATTCTATCGTCGGCGGCTGTGTTCGTGGGAATTTGTCCAGATATCTCAGGTAAACAATCAGCCCTTCCCCTTCATCCTTTTTTTTATACTTTTGGCCGTTCTACTTTCCAGTTTCCTGCTACGTTTCCATGTGCTGTGTGCTTGTTATGTTGGTTTGGAAAGAAATTGATGTTATAGGTTTTGAGAGAGATGTGTAATTGATCGAGTGTGGGTGTTTGTACTTTTTGGATTTCAGAGTTTGGTATTTTTCTTGGTTTTCTTAGGGTGTCTGGGTCTTTGGTTGAAGTGGGGGTGTGAATTCAAACTTCAATCGAGCCCTAGATCTGAATACTTAGGCTGACTTCTGTGTCTCTTTGTTTCTGATTCTAGATACCGGTATGAAGTTTAGCAGGATTAATGTATTCATAGGCTTAGGATGAAATCAGAAACAAACGCCGTGGCTGGGTGTACTGAATCCTCTCACCAAGCCTCCGTGAGGCATGCAGAGATGGAGATAAACCGGTACCTGAATCGGATCGGTACCAGAGATGGAGCTAGGGCTGAAGAGACTGCATTCCACCAGGACCTTCTCAGAGGGTACGAGAAGAACTGAGGGTACAAAGAGTGGAGAGAATTCAGGGTCTGGGGGGAAGCCTGAGATTACTAAGGCCATACCGCAAGGGATATCAAAGCCAAGGTACACGCTGGTGGATAGGATCATCTGTGATGAACCCCCAAAGAGTATGACCATGCGGGAGATCAATACTATGAGGCTGAAGTGGGGGATTCCCGATGAAGTGGAGTTAAGGCCCTTTTATCCTAGTGAACTAGCGGCGAACCCTCCCGCTGGGTGGGTGGCATTGCATGAAAACCAACTCTACTAGGGTCTGATGTTGCCGTTGCCCCGGTGCTAACAATACCTACTGAGAATGCTCAACCTGGTACTAGGATAGTTGACATCAAACGCATGGCGTCAGATTCTAAGTTTGCTTACCATGTGGAACCTTTGTGACATGGGGTGGCTGTCGATCAACGAGTTTAGGGTCATGTACCGATTTTAGTATTCAAAGAACTTTCTAGGCAAGGGTACTGTGACATTGACTGCCCAGGACTACAAGCCATTAGTCACTGATCTGCCATTGTCTGAAAGCAAGAGATGGTAGAACAAAGTATTTCTCGCCATTAGTCGGTGGCAAATTAAGAACAAGAAGTGGTATATAACATGGACGTTCCAAGCCATCGGGGACCAGTCCTACACGTTCTCTGATGTTGAAAGAAAATGCATAGCGCGAGTATATGCTTAGTGGAGCAGTGATGAGGATCAGAGCTTATATAGGTTCTTCCAGTACTAGATACTTAGTGAATTGGGGATAGGAAGAGTTCCGGGTGAGATGGGCAAATGATGACTTTCATACTTATATATAGTTATACATATATAGTCCTTCTTGGCTAAGGACGTCCTTACCTTAGCCTTAGAAACGGATTTCCAGTTTTTGACCACTTTTCGATCACATATTCACATTTTAACCGTTTAGTTCTTAGGTCCTAATGTATAGATCATCTCTGCAAAATTTCAATCAAACTGATGATCGTTAAGGCATTCAAAATTGCAATTTACAGTAATGAACACGAACTGTTCCGGTTCTACAGATTCGGTTCGTTCATTGGTTTAATCGAGTTCGATACCTTAACGATCATCAATTTGGCTGAAATTTGCAGAAGTGATCTATACATTAGAACCTAAAAACTGAACTGTTAAAATGTGAATCTGTGATCGAAAAGTGGTAAAAAAAATGGAAATCCTTTCCTAAGCTAAGGTAAGGATGTTCTTAGCCAAGAAGGACTGCATATATATATATATATATATATATATATAAATTTTACACCACGACTCCTCTTGCAGTGAAAGTACCGAAGAGGAAAGTTCGTAAGGGGAAGCTCGTTGACAGGATAGATGATACCTAGCTGTTGGACATGTTGATTAAAGGAGGAGAACATTTACTACACATAGATGTGGACCT
Source organism: Rosa lucieae (assembly GCA_024704745.1). NCBI lineage: Eukaryota > Viridiplantae > Streptophyta > Magnoliopsida > Rosales > Rosaceae > Rosa > Rosa lucieae. The sequence goes on from CM045492.1 coordinate 4,147,275, forward strand.
GGCCCTGATCCGAAGAACTTCTCTTGGAGATACCCAATGAAAGATATGGGGAGCCAGACCTTGATGCGCCTATAACAAGGTCGATTGATGTTGGACCTTTCCCAATAGTGACCATTGTGGGAAGTGAGAAAGGGAAAGATAAGCCAACTTCTCAGGCCTCTCGATCCAGAGGGTTGTTGGAGGGTGGTGAGGTCTTGGTTTTCAGGGAGAAGAGGAGGAGACATCACCACCATCACCATCATTCAGATAGTGGGAAGGAAGAAGTTACATATACTAGGAAAGACGTTACTGGTGCCGGTGCCAAGAAACCGTGAGTGAGCCATAGGGTTACCCTGGAGACCTTTAAGTCCCTTGATTTGTTGGCTCCAGGTGTCCCAGCTATCCCCAAAAAGTCCATCAAACAGCTGCTGTCAGAGTATACAGCGGCAGATGAGAAGTTTGTACAGTCCATGTTGGCGGACCTGAAAGACATTGATCTTAACTAGGTACAGGCCAAAGACAACTCTCTGCATGAGAACCGCCAGAGCGTTCGAGAGCCGATGATGCAGGTAAGATGTTCTGTTTTATTGTTATATCTAGGACTAGACTTTATGCTAAAATGATGGGTGCAGGCACTGTTTAATGTGTACGCAATTGATTCCAACGAGGAGAGCACGAAGCTGAAGGAGGAAGTGAGCAACCTCTGGGGGTAGGTGAAATACCTCCATGAGGAGAAAAGTAACTTGAAAAAGAGCGGGATGCTCTAAATCAAAAGGTTGCTGCACTGGGTCTGAAAGTTGATGAACTGGAGGAAGAGAAGAAGAGGATCTCAGTCTGGAGAACCAGGTTGAAGAGCTGAGGAAGGAGCTTGCAGAGCTCCGAGGAGAAGGCCAATTCTTGGAGAGCCAAAGCCGAGTGCTTGGAGAAGCATATTCTTGAGGAGCACCAGCAAGCAGTAGAGTAATACAAAGGGTCCCAAGACATGTTGTTGGCCGCTCTTAGCAAGTTCACATGTTGAGTGACCAGGTCACCTACTAGTCACTACTTTTTAGTGTTTATTTCAACTCTTTGGGTCATGGGCACAGTTTTCAATAAGACCTAGGTCACCAGGTCAGCTTGCAGGTCACTAGGGTGACCCAGAAAGTGACCCAGGGCAAGAAATACACTGTGCCCGTGACCCAGAGAGTGAAAATACACATAAAAAGCAGTAAATAGTAGGTGACCTGGTGACCCACCGGTGGACTTGCTCTTAGGACAAGGACGTTGTGGATAAAAACCATGAGTGGAAGGCTTTGGGGTGGATTAATGAGGGCAAGATAAAATGGAAAGTAGCAGAGAGGAAGAAGAAAAAGCAGGAAGATGAGGTTCAGAGGGGAGGTTGAGTCTAGGAGTGGTGGCTTTGGGAGTTACACCGAGGCCATGGAGTAGTAGGGTTTTTTGTTTTATATTTTATTTTATTTTTTTGTAGGTTGTTGCCCTTTTTTTGAATAGTGGCCTTGTGCCTTATGGGGAGTCCCATGTTAACATTTATTTTGCTTGAGAGTCCAAACTTTTGTTGATAATGTTTCTTTTTTGCTTAAATGGAAATGTTGAAAGGGATCAAGATTGCATATATTTGTGCTTTGTTGCCTCTCTTATATTTAAGATCGCCGGGTGGAGTTCGATAGGTATGCGTATCACTCGTTGGCCCATCGTGTTCACGTGTGAAGGCCTCGCCCCAAGGATCCCTCTGATTGCCAGTGCCACAGGCACCGTTACCTCGGGTACAATCGGTTGTGATGCTTTGGTGAGGGTCTGAGTAAGAGCCTCATTCTGTTGGTGTTGCTTGTCTAGTGAGCGGGCTATTGCTATGTTTTCATCTTCCAATTCTTGTAACCTTTGGTGCGAGAGGAGACTTGTCTCTCTATCAATTCTTTGCTGCTCTTGGTCGAGTCGACTTTGTTTCCAAAAAGCTGCAATCTCGGATCGTATGGCCTCCATTTCTGAAATCGGAATGAGAGGATCGCATGCTAGTGACGAATTACTGCCTTCTACCGGGTTGATGGCTCCCTACCCGTGGGGCTCAATGGTAGGATTGGGAACCTCTGCATTAGATGTGCCGGGGGAGAAAATAAGTTCCTGGCCGACGTTCCTGCCAATGTATGTTGTCTCGTACTGCTCAACATGGTGTTAAGCAGGTGGATTTTCCCGATTCCCACAGACGGCGCCAATGTTTCTATTGGTTTCTTAGGTGTAACTTGACAGAATGTTGAACTTGTTGGCTGATAGAAAGACAGCTCCGGGACCTTGTCAAAGGAAATACACAACATCAGAGGTATAAACCGAGCTGGTCAGTTTATGCCTCTCCGATGCTTAAATAAGGCTATGTATGTAATTTGACAAAGTAACAATAACGGGTCAGAAGTTATTACCTTCATTAAGGTGGTTGAGTTTGGTTTATATACTCTGAGTAAGAGGAGTTTCCCATTCCTTCAATGTGCATGGGATGCAATTCCACAGTTCATGACCAATAACGAGTTTTGGTGGATATTCTGAGGAGCCCTAGCGGGCTGAGTCGAAGCTCGAATCACCTAAGAGGCCGCCCACTGTGAGTGCCGCCTTGTTGGGTGTCGTTCCCGGTGCATGACTTGGCACTTGGGTGGTCCTGCGTGGTTTGACGGTAGTATGAAACTAAGTGATAGTCATAAAATATTTGCTAGTATGTACAATATTAATAACAACCAAGCTTGTGGCCTAGTGCATGGTTAAGGTGCAAGCTTGCGTTTGAGTGGGCATTGAGGGAGGATATTTCATTTATTTTGATTTAAGGGGGGTGTATTGTATTTGGATTTGTGCAGACTTTTTTTAAATGACAGACTTTTTGAAAAGTCCACAGACTCTTTAGAAAGTTGATAGACTGTTATGGATTTCTTAAAACCATTGATTTTAGCAACAGACTTTTATCGGTTCATGAAAATCTATATACTTTATTATGAATAACTTTTATAGATTTCCTAGAATGTACAAAATATATAAAAAAACAAAAAAAAAAAGACAAAAAAAAAAAAAACAAATGCAGCCCAAACACAAAACAAAATAATAACTCGTTGTCTCTTCAATGCTAAAGTATCTTATAATAGAAATTGACTCAAATAAATGATTGTTAACCTGTCTAGCGAGTTTGTTCTCATTCCTAATCTCCCAACAACATAAATATACAATATAGATCACTTGATGTTTATGTTAATTATTCTCATCAATTTTGTTTTCGCCGATTAACATATATTGTAGCAATATTGGTCAATGTCTTAATCTATAATCAATCAATTGAAATTCAATTGTTCAACATTTCTTTGAACCATAATATAAATTCAAATTAATGAGAATAATTAATTAATAAGATAAAATTTAGTATGTTTAAAGGTCTTTGGTGTAGACCACAATATTTGAGTTTTAGGGTTTCATAAATCATTTTTATTGCTATTAAAGTTCGAAGTATCACAACTGGAAAAACAAAACAAACAAAAAAACAAAAATCACATTCAACAACTACAATGAACATGTTGGGTATCAAAAAAGGTTGATATAATAAAAGATTAGAATAAAGACAAAAAATTAAGAAAGAGAGATGATGAAGGACAAACTTCTTCATGCGTAGAGAGAATAACTTTGATAGACCTTTTTTTTTTTTTTTTAAGAGGAAACTTTGATAGACTTTTTGAAATCTTTAGTCTAGAGGCTGGAAAATTATTGAAATTTGGTATGTATAGTTAGCACTACAAAGTCCATGATTTTCTAATTCCATAAGTATGAATGATATTTTGAATACCTCTGTACTTTTATTCATTTTTAAAAGGGGTTTTGTCCATTTACACCATTTTTAGAGATTTTTTTCCCACTTACCCCATTAAGTTTTTTTAATTATCTCTTACCCAAAACACTCTAAGGAGGTCTTCCCTAATACCCCATTAAGATTATTTTTTTGTTTTTAAATTTTTTTTAATACCATTTTACCCTTACCCCTTTGTTACTTAGAGATAGAGAGAAAATAGAAGAGAGAGAAACCATGGGAGACTCCGCCGGAGCCCCGTCACCGGCCGCCGGAATCCGGTCACCGGCCACCGGAATCCGGCCAACTTTCGCCGGAATCCGGCCAACTATTGCCCCCCAATAGACGACTATCAGCCATGTATTGCCCCCCAATAGACGACCATAAGCCATGTATTGCCCCCCAATAGACGACCATAAGCCATGTATTGCCCCCCAATAGACATCTATTACCCCCAATAGAAAGGCAATAGACGTCTATTGCCTCCCAATAGACGTATATTGCCCCAATAGTCTATTGTCCCCTAATAGACGTCTATTGTCCCTCAATAGATGTCTATCAGCCATGTATTGCCCTCCAATAGGCGTCTATTGCCCCCCAATAGATGTCTATCAGACATGTATTGCCCTCCAATAGGCGTCTATTGCCCCCCAATAGAACTGTCAGTAGCTGAAATGGGAACTAATATTCCTAAAATTAGACAAATAAACTTTGATTAAAGAAAAAAACAAAGAGATTATATTAATTTAAAAATGCATATTGCCCCCCAATAGATGTCTACTGCCCCAATAGACATTCAAAAAAAATTTCCCTTCCTCTGCCCCTTTACTTAAAAAAAAAAAAAAAAAAAAACGGAAGAGAAAAATTGATTTGGCCACCCAGAGAAATACTCTGGGCACCAAATCGAAGCAAAACCCAGAAATCCGGCCAGACATCACCGGTGGCCGTGCTTGCTGCTCTCTCCAATCCTCGAAATGCTAGCAAAATCCTCCTCAGTGAAAACGGCGTCGTTATAGGGGAAGGTCGATCAATCCGGTTTTCTCCTCATCCACGATGATCGTTGGCAAATCGAGGCTGCAAATGGAGATGTGGTCCTCATCAATCCTAGCCAAAGATGATCAGATCGGCTTTCTCCTCGTTGGCTGAGCGGTTGAAGTCTTAATCGGAGTTGGAGGCCGAGTTGTTGAGGTTGATGACGATGGCAGCTGAGCGGTCGAGTTCAGAATCGGAATCGTTTGACGGCGACTGCAGTCATGCTCGACGGCGGTGAGAGAGAGTTGGTGACGACGCCGTGGTAGGCAGTCCGACTCTGGTAGTAGGCGGAGTTGGCGTCGTGGTTTTGCAGGGCGGGGAGAGGGAGAGAGAGAGAGAGAGAGAGAGAGAGAGAGAGAGAGAGAGAGAGAGAGAGAGAGAGAGAGAGAGAGAGAGAGAGAGAGAGAAGAGAGAGAGAGAGAGAGAGAGAGAGAGAAGAATGCAGATCGGAGAATGAGAGAGAGAATCGATGTCCGGGGGAGAGAGAGAGAGAGGACAGAGTGGCGCAGTTGTAATTCTTTAATTGGGTGGAGGGTAAAATAGTCATTTGGTGTTAAATTGTGTATGTGGGAACAAAAATTTGTTGCTGGGGTAAGTGAGATAAGTTTTGCTTATTTTGGTGCTTTGGGTCAAGGACCCTTTTTAAAAGTTCTAATTGAATACCCCTAGATTTTGGTGGAATTCATGAAGTCTTTAGAAATCCTAATTGAATACCTCAAGACTTTCATAGATTGTTAAAAGTCTATATTGAATACACCGAGACTTTTAAATTCCATAGATTTCTTTAAAAATTCCAGTAATTCCATATACAATACACCCCCCTTAATCTCTCTCCGTTCAGAGGACTCAGTACAATAGAGCCGGTTAATTCACGTTGATTTTGGTTTGAAACGGTTGGGTTTTATCGGTTTCTCGGCCAGTTTCGATTCATTCGGATAAAAATGCCACAGCCCTAGCTCTAACGGATAAATACCCACCACCTTGTATTTGTCCGTGGTCGAATCTCCTTGGCCCGCACCTCCCCTGCTTTCAAAATTTTCTTTTTGATCATACAATCAACTTGCTTCTCTCTCATATGCGTCTTGATCTCCTCGATACAGGAGAGATAATGGAGGACGGCTGAGATGAATTGGGCAAAGACAAATATTGTTGTGAGGAATGTTACGAGAATTCATCAGGATCTCTTCCGACATTGGACGTCCTTGACACCAACAACGCGTTTGACTTCAATGAAATGAGATTGTAGATCTCTAGGTGATAACCATGAGAAAGAGAAGCTAGCACTAGTGACACGAGAAAGAGAGAAATGGTATACGTCCAACCGCTTCGAAACTAAATCACGAACGCTGGAAAATTATGATATGATTTCAGATTATGGTACACGTGTTGGTCTAGTTTAATGTTATCAGTCCTTATAATTTATACTTATTTCTGATATATATAGTTTTTTTCACCTCCTGCAAAGTCCTAACAAAATTCAAGTGACCACCGCATGACAATATCACGTAATATATATTCCAGAATCATTGAATAATTACTCGCGAACATTAGCCTGAGGTCAGCTCTTAATTAATGTGACGACGTTCGCAACTTGCTAGTTTCCGGATCTGAACAAAGAGAGAATAATCAATTGCTGAAATAAGGGGACAAAATAACCAAAAATTATTGTCAGCACATGCACAGTTGCATGTGTTCTAGTATGAATGCAAGCTCCTTGCACGAACTTGAAGCCTAGTTTCCGGATCTGAACAAAGAGGATAATCAATTGCTGAAATAAGGGGACAAAATAACCATAAATTATTGTGCATAGTAGCATGTGTTCAAGTATGAATGCAAGCTACTTGCACGAACTCGAAGCCACAAATAGGAGAAAATGTGCAAGTTGATCGTATATACCTTCTCAGAAACAAGTACCCAGCATATTCATAGTTTTGTAAAAGGACCTAATTAAAGACTTCCAGTGCTACAAGATATAACTAGAAAACGACTTCTTGTTCTGTAGAGAAGATGTCGAGTAGAACTCCATACCAGAAATTGATTACTGTTGAAAATTGTCAGCACATGCAGCAATACAAGTAATTGATACAAGTGGCTATTAAGTATCAACATAATCTAGTCATATTTTTCCTGAACACAATTAAGTTGCTGATGCTCTTGTTAATTATGGTGCTTCTTTAGATAGTTTTACTGGGTAGGATTTAACTTCAAATTTTATTGTGAGTCATTGTAATATTACATTTTAGTTTTCCTAATTTTTGGTTTCGTTAACTAGTGTTCTTTATGATAAGAGGATGGTTGTGTTTTTGACATCTCCCTTTTAGGGCTGTCAATGGGTCGTGTCAGGTCGCAAAATACAAACTCAAACCCAACCCATTTAATAATGTGTCAAAAATTTAAACCCAAACCCAACCTATTTATTAAACGGGTTACCCGTTTCCAACCCGTTTAACTCATTTAACAAATAGGTCGTATTGTGTTAGACAAAACGATTCAATTAAGGGTTAATAATGCGACCCATTTAACTAAAAAAAATGCATAAATTGATTAAATAACAAATTACATATAAGTTATTGACAAAAGATGACTTAACAAATACATCCATTAAATATTGAATTAAACATATAAGGACTAAATCTTACAAATAAGGATAATGTGCTCTCCACTTGCCACATGTCATGAGTTAGTTTACTTTTTTACCTTTAACTATTTCTTTTGACTTCTAATCTCTTTATAAGGATTAAATCTTACAAATAAGGACAAATGACTCTCTACTTGTCACATGTCATGAATTAATTTACTTTTTTACCCTTAATAATTACTTTTGACTTCTAATTCCTTTATGTTACCTTTTTTTTTTTTTGAGAATAATATTTTTATGTTACTTTTTTTTTTCTTGAGAATAATCTTTTTATGTTACTTTTTTTTTTCTTGAGAATAATCTTTTTATGTTACTTTTTTTTTTTTAGAACAATCCGTTCATATTACTTTTTTTTCTTTCTTTCTTGAGAATAATCCATTTATGTTACTTCACAAAATCTCACTCTCTTACTACTCTCATCTTGCCTAATCCTGCTACTGCACTCGTCCAATCCTGCTACTGCACTCGCTACATTCATACTCGTCCAATTCTGCTACTGCACTTGTACTCGTGTTCTGCTACTGCACTCGTGATTGCCTAATCCTGCTACTGCACTCGTGATTGCCTAATCCTGCTACTGCACTCGTGATTGCCTAATCCTGCTACTGCACTCGCCGCACTCATACTCGCTGCATTCATACTCGTCCAGTTCTGCTACTGCACTTGTACTCGTGTTCTGCTACTGCACTTGTGATTTCCTAATCCTGCTACTGCACTCGTGATTGCCTAATCCTGCTACTGCACTCGCCGCACTCATACTCGCTGCATTCATACTCGTCCAGTTCTGCTACTGCACTTGTACTCGTGTTCTGCTACTGCACTTGTGATTTCCTAATCCTGCTACTGCACTCGTGATCGCCTAATCCTGCTACTGCACTCGCCGCACTCATACTTGTCTAGTTCTGCTACTGCACTCATCATCGCCTAATCCTGCTACTGCACTCGTCCAATTTCATTTACAGTAGCAGGAGCAATAGCAGTAGCTTCATTTATAATAGCAGGAGCAGTAGCAGTAGCAGTAATAGAAGTAGTAGCAGATGCAGTAGCAATAGCAGCAGCAGTAAATTAACTCATGACGTGTGAAATATCCTACTATATACAAACTTGGGACAATCAATGTGATTCCTAGATATCCAACCAACCATTTAACTCTGGAACTTTAGATGTATTTATGGAGCAGGATTGTTGAACACAATATAGCTAACGAATATACAAAAGCAAGACGCATCCCATCAAAGTAGTATTCTTGTCCTTTTAAATAATACATCAGTGGCTTCTCAGAAAGAGTAAGTGTTGAGGATGCAAACAGCAGTAGCGGCGATACCACACTCTCAGCACTCTCACTTTGTCTCTCTCGTTAAACATTCTAACAGCACTAGTAGTTGGCAATTTATCACCACAACTTCAAAAAAATAGTAGCCTTTGGAGCGTCTCTGAGATTGCTGAAGCTGTCGATGGTAGGATTTTGAAATGAGGTCCTCCTGGAACCATTTCTACAAACACCACAATAATAAGCCGGAAATTAAACCAAAATCAAACTCTTACATGTTTAAAATCAACATCACACAGATATAGACTGAGATACTCAAATCTAACTCTTTTATTACATTTCTCACAAGCTAAACACAATTCACATGCATAACACTGATTCCGAAACTAAACCATATCAGATCAATCAAGCTCATCAATTTTTCCCCAAATTTTCTCAGAAGCCAAACAGATTCTCTAAATTGAAACGAAGAACGAAAACAAATAGATTGAAATAGCGACCTGAAAGGCTTTGTTTTTGATTTTGAGTTTGCAAAGTCGCTTCTCGCAATCATCGGCGGCGGCGAACGCGTCGGCGGTCTGCTTCGAGAGGCGATTGTCCTTCTTCATCATCTATTGTTGGAAATAGTGACCTGAAAGGCTTTGTTTTCGATTTCGAGTTTGCGAACTCGCTTCTCACAATCGTCGACGGCAGTGGACGAGTCGGTGGTCTGCTTCGAGCGACGGTTGGTCTTCATCATCATCTATTGTTGGAAATTGGATCAATTAGTAAGAAGGAAGCGAGTTGAAACCCTAATGGAGTCGCTGAAAGCGGTAATGGATCATATCTGTTTTTGCGTTTGCAGTTTTTGGGTATTGATATTGGGTCAGTGGCAATGCCCGTAAATTGTGATGAAACTCGAGCATTTTAGTCATTTGACATTAATACTAGGAGTTAGGCTTGCATTATTTGGCTTTTCGGCCTGGGCTCATGTCCTTATTTGTATAAATCTTTTTGAAAGTGGATTTTCTGTGTTTACATCTTTGGTCATGTGCTACTATGTAATTTTCTATTGATTAAATTCACTAAAAACTCCACAAGACGAAGAATATAAATAATTTTATATATTCATAAATAATTAAATCAATAATTAATCAAAATATTTCAAATGATCTAATTCTATGATCAAATACTCCCAACGTCCAAAATTTCAAGAATAAATATAGCATAATCCGGTTATACGGGTTCACTCCGTGTTGGGGGGTTGATCCGTGGCCAACCCATTTATTAAATGGGTCATGGTGGGTTGACCCATGGCCGACCTGCTTTTTAATTGTGCGGGTTCAACTCGCTTTATTTTGTGCGAGTTTCGAGTCGTGTCGGAATTGACAGCCGTACTCCCTTTCTTCATTCTCTTTGTAACATTCACTAAATACATTTCACTTGCTTGGTTGGTTACCATTGCCAAATAGTTTCGCATATGAAGCCAAGATTATTTTGTCATCGATTATGCACAAATCAATCACGTTATGTTTTTGAACCTTAGTGTCAACGTTACAATGGAATTCGGTTTTTTCTATCATACAAATCTCAATCTCAATGAACATGACATGGAATAGTGTCAAGTCACTTAATTATTAAGGTTTCCATGACGTATCTTATGTTGGAACAGTTCTTTATCAATAAACATGTGCCCAATCTACACACTATAGTAAGAGCTCGAGGTCAAGTTAATGTCAAAATCTAAAAACAAGAGACATACGATGATGCCTTGCGTCAAATTTATCGATTACAACTAAAAGAATGTGCGAGCTCTTGAAAATTTTACTTAATTTTTAAAAGAAATTTCGTCAAAAAATAAAATTTGACAAGGCAATAAGAGTTGAAGAAGACAATTTCGGAGATTTCCCTTAGGGCCCTTTCCTTCATATCAATACCACAATTGGCGATGTAATGTAAGTTCGGGCCAACGTTCTATCATTTGGGCTTAGAAGATCACTAAATTTTATTGAGACAAAAGACTGTCAAAGTTCATTTCAAAAGAAGATGAATTAGATTTTTACGAAATTGAGCGAAAAGCTTGGAATTTACCTCCAAAAGAGAAAAGAGGTCGAAATCTTCCAAGTTTTGATTCTCCTTCCTCGCTTTGATTTACCCTAAGCCATTTGGAGGGATTGCAGTTGTACATACCTCCACATTTCTATGTCACTAAACATAAGTAACCCTTTCTCAGTGGTCCCACAAGCCATGGTGAGATCCTGACCGCGATATACATCTCGTAGCCCGACATCCAAGTTACCTCATGGTAATCGGAAGCAGCCAAGACCTTGCTGGGAAGCTACCTTCCCAGCCTTACCAAGATGCTTCACAATGAGCTTTTGAAGACTAGAACTAGAATGGGATTTCTTGTCCCACATTGAAGAAAATTTAAAGAGAATAGCTCCCTTACCTATAAAATGGACCCCTCCTCCCACTTAGAAACTATTCCATTAAATCCTCATGTAGTCCTAATATGAAGACTTCGTCACCTATCACACTTGAGCCCATCAACGTTCAAACATCACGGCGATTCCACAAAAATTTCTTTTGAGTGATCTTATTTGGTTGCTCTCTAACTCCAAGTTTCTTTGACTAGCCAGCCTTTAGTGTTACGTAAAAGAGATCCTTTGCTTCAAGTGCAAAAAAAAAAAAAACAAAACAAAACAAAAAAATGCAATGAGAAATCCAATCTAGGAACTCTCTTCTAGACGTTGCGTTAAAACTTCATGGTCAGACACAACTCCTCAGTCCTTTTAACGCACCACCAGCTTCACTCTTCTTAACCCAGAAATTTTCTCTGAGCACCTATGAAAATTCTTCAATCATCATCTGTGTCAAGGCTTAGCATTGAAGTTTTCGACACCTATTCTCTTCCTGGCGCCATCACCAAAGCTAGTAGCAATGGCCAGCGCTAGTGAGGGCTTCAACAGAAAGCGCAGCCGCCAATGCCAACAACCAGCGGCAGCAGCAAGTGCAGCCAACTCTAGCAGCAACGAGGCTATCTCTAGAGCTATCGAGGCCAGTGCCAACGCAAACGCAGCAGCAAGCCTGTACCAGCGCCAGCGACAACAAGTGCCAATGAGCGCTAGCGTTGTGCCATCATGCCCAAAACATATTTGATTTGGAAACCTAATTGGCAGGACACCCAATCTCATCCTCCTTCAATCATCTTAGGCCACTGCTGATCATAACCTCTTCAGAGTTCATCGGTTTACCACGGCCACCACTCTCGGTCATCCATCTGCTCATTCTGATCCCAACCGGTCATCACCATCGCAGCTTCCTGCACACCAACTCTTTGCTAACGCCATAATTTATACGCATTGTTTAATGGTAAGGTTAAGAGCAATTGCTTGAAGTATATGGATGGTGAACATGATAAATAAAATGAGAAGTTATTCTTAATGAAATTCCAACAATAGCTGAAAAAATAAATCTGATAACTTAGGTCCAAGAGACAAATATATATATATATATATATATGTGTGTGTGTGTGTGTGTGTGTGCGCGTGCGTGTGTGCACTAGGCCAATAACCTCAACATACAACACTTTTTGCACAACGAAAAAAAAAAATTGTTGTGTGATGAGGGAAAGTGAATCATACAACACGTTTAAAAAACTTGCGTTGTATAAGGTTGTTAAAATTATGAAGTTTTTAACTAGAAGGTCTTTACCCAACACTTACAAGAATAATTTGTTGTGTGAATGAAAAAACAAATAGCAGCAGATTTGCCACCTAACTTGACTCAAATTTGGCTCAAAATTGGTACCACATAGTACAATAGAATAGTTATATCTGTTGTATGAGAGTTGCATGCAAAATATCATACAACAGTTTTTTACTCTGTGTTGTATGATCAAGAGGGAAAGGTTTGGATGTGCGCACTTATATTCCCAAAATAGCACTCATTCCCCCCAAAACCTACAAATTTTGATTGAAATATCAAATATATCTGGTGGTGATTGATGATCCCACAACTAAATGACTTATTTGTGTTGTATGAATGAGTAATGCCTACCCTAGCGCCCAAATTGAAACTTTGATGTGGAAATTATTCTATGCACCGACGGTGTAAGTGACCCAACCCTTATAAAATAATCTCAACCCTTGTGATAGGAGCATTTTAATGCGACGTTTTAACTGTATTTCCCTACATTTTATGCGTTATTTCCTTAATAAAACCCTGTTTAGGAAAGTTTCCATTCTTTGAATGGGAAAGTTCCTATTGGTAGAAAGTTTCCATTTTTGTAGTTTCTATTTTTCATTTTTAGAAAGTTTCTCATTTTCAGTTTAGGAAAGTTGCCCTTTTTCATTTTAGGAAAGTTTCTATTTTTCACTAACAGTTTCTATTTTCAGGTCCTTGTCACAAATGAGCTGAAATGAGCTCACAAATGGAGAGAGAAGCTAGCCAACGTTGGAGGGAGACAAGATGAAGTACAAAGGGAAGCACAAATGAGCAGAAATGAAGAAATGAAGCTTTCCTGGTCCAACCAGGAAACCCTGTCCAGAAAAGGAAAGCTTGTCAAAACAAGACTCTTGAGCCAACCAAGAATGGAGATCGAATTAATGAAGTGACATGGCATGAGAGAAGCTTCTTGAAGACTCTAGATGATGACATGGCATAAAGGTGGCGCATGGGAGCCCAAGAACTCTCAAGAATGAAGTGGATTTTCGGCAATTGGATTAAAAGCCCACAAAGCCCATGGAAATTAGGGTTTGTGACACATGAGAGATATTTTTGGAGAATATATATGTGTTTGCCGTAAAATACAAAGAGGAAAAGGAGGAGGCAACATGAAAATCTGAAAATATAATTGAAGATTTTGATTGGAGTAATTCAAGGGAGATTTTTAAGGGAAAAGAGATATTCTTGGAAGATTTAAATGTGATTTTTGGCCGAAAATGGTGAAGCAAATCAGCATTTATTTATGAAATTTCGGCAATTACTTTCCCAAGGATATTTGTGGCCGAAATTGGTGAAGCAAATTAGAATTTATTTATGGAATTTCGGCAATTACTCTCTCCTAAGATATTCTTGGCCGAAATTAATGAAGAAAATCAGAAAATCCTTATATAATTTCAGCAAGGATATATATTAAAGGAATTTAGGGAATTAATTTGGAGAGTTTTGATTGATTAGATGACACACCAAGGCTTACTTGGCATTCTACGATTGGTTGGACCACATCACAAGGCTTACTTGGCATCATACCATTGGTTGAAGTGATGTGGAAATTTCTGATTGCTTGGAGAACCCTAGCCGTGCCCCTATATATTCTCCCCTTTTCTCAACGTCAAGGGGTCCCCTCCCACTTTTGCGTTTACACTTTGAGAAAAAAATCAGAAAACTCTCTCTAGTTTAGCCGTGTTCTTCTCCATCCTCTAGGGCAACCACAAAGTGCAAGCAAGGCCAAGGAAGAAGAAGACAAGCCGTGCACACCATCCACCCTCCACCTTGAAGATTGCTTTCGAAATTCAAGAGACCATTCATCACTTCATTCATCTCATCTTCATCACGGTGTAATCCGATTCTCCTTGTAACCTTTGCTTTGTAATTTTCGTTGGTTATGCCCTAGTTGACACATATGTTTGAACAATTGTTGATTTCTGAAATTTTATGATTAATTGTTAATTTTCAGATTCATATATTGTGATTTATGGTTGCTTTTGTGTGAGTGTTTGATTAAATTTGCTCTATAGATAACTTTTATATTTTAATCTTATGTGGTTGCAAACACTTAGGGTTTTGATATAATTGGTGCTACGAATTTGAGAACATGAATCAACTTTTTGGTTTTGTGTTCTTGAATCGATAAGTAGTAAAGGTTTTGTACAAAAACCGATTTTAATCAAAGAAGATTGCAATTAGGTGGACTTTTTCATACTAAGTTGCACATTTGAGTTGATAGCCTTTCTAGGTGCTTAATGCGTTAAACATGACATGATTGACTAGCTTTCTAGGGTTTGATTGCATGTTTGATAGGATTAATCTAGGTGCTTTCACTTAGGTTAATTAGCATTGAAAGTAAAATATGGGAAATTGTTTGCTTTTGAACGTTTCACATGATCAACTCCTCTTGCATGACTATGATGAACAATGATGAACTTGGATTGATTTTAATCATATATTTCGATTTGATCTTTGTTCTTGCATTCCATTTGTATTTTTATGTTTTTGCATTTTAATTATTTTGTTAGCTTAGCTTTTATTTTCGAAAAAGAAACCAAAATCAAAAATATCCCCCCTGTCGTAAATATGTATATATTTTGTTATATTTTTGTAAATATTATACTTTGTTTTAATTTTAATTGTTTGTTTGTCTTACAATGACAGGTGTACCCTCAATCCCTGGAATAGAACGATCCCTATTTACTTTATACTACTAATGACATTTCAGGGTTAAATTGTGCGCTTGCTCCCAAAAGCGGCATCACCTTGATATTTATTATCAACTTTATTTTTAATAAACAAAAAGTGTATTTAATGCAATCTAACCATTCATTTATGTTGGTGCAAGTGCACGGCGGTGCTCTGAATAATCTCTTTGAACATAAACGGGAACATTTAGAAGGTTGTGCCTTCATTCCATCACTTGTAAAAAAAAAAAAACAGAAAAGAAAAGAAAGCAGGGGTCATTGAACTCTCACGTTCTACTATCTCTCTCTCTTTCTCTCTCTCTCTCTCTCTCTCT
Source organism: Rosa lucieae (assembly GCA_024704745.1). Lineage (NCBI taxonomy): Eukaryota > Viridiplantae > Streptophyta > Magnoliopsida > Rosales > Rosaceae > Rosa > Rosa lucieae. The sequence continues at coordinate 4,162,714 of CM045492.1, forward strand.
CTCTCTCCAGATCACTCCTCTCCTTGTCTCACTCTCTTCTTCATCCAAGTCTCTTCTTTACCCAGAAATCATAGTCTTCCTCTCTCTTTCATTCTGAAATCCCAAATAGGGAAACCCCCAATCTCAGATTTCCCAAAATCAACCAAATCTCTATTGGTCGAACCCTCAATCTGAAACCCAAATTTCATTGACCTAACTCTCGTCTCCATAATTGATGCCTCTCTTGTTGGTCCTTTTCTTGCTGCTGTTTGAGATTCATTAAAGAGAGGTTAAAAAAGATGACTTTGCCCTTTGAATTATTGAGGTAGAATGCTATTGTTCATGTTTCTGAGAAAATCAAGTGGAATATGTGAAATCTAACTTGGTTTAGTTTACATTTGAACTGTTATCTGGTATGTTATTCATGATGTGATCTGTTCATATGCTTGTTGAACTGTTTTGGTTGCTTTTCTACTTTGATTTCTGGGCTTTTGGCCTTCATGAAGCCGAAGCAATGTTAATGTGACATTTGACTATATGTAGACATCAATGGCATCTAGGAAGTGATTGTAAGAAGAGAGGGGCAATTGTCAATATTAGTTATAATGCAGCTCACTTTCCTTCTTTGCCTCTATAGACTCTTTATTCTACAATCAAAGCGTGAGTTTTCTTAACTATCATTTAACTTGGTTCATGCATATTTTCCTTCTTGGATTAAAAATCTCTTATCAGCATACTACTTAACTTGCTAGTGTTTGGCTATGAGAGATCTGGTTTAGCATTGGTTGATGAGAAATGTGAATAAGTGTATGAGTTACTGTAAAGTTAGTGGGTTTGCATAGTCAATTGTTCTTGATTTGCAATTGTTTGTGAATTTGGTTTCCCACTATATATATAGTTGGCAATTGCATTACTCTCAGTATGTGAGTGAGATTCTCTACAAACAAAAATAAATTAAAACTTGTTTATGGTCATGAAAGTTGAAAACTTTGGTACTAGACTATGTGAACTCTTGTTTATGTTACTTCCCCATTTCATTGAGAGCTTAGCCTAGGATTGTGGTTAAAGTCCCTAATGCGATCTAGGTTGTATAGAAAGATTTTTTTTTTCCCTAATCATTACAGCGTAAGGTTCTGGGTACGGAAAAGAAAGCTAAACCTCTATGGGGTTGATTGTAACTCGCTGTTGGTGGTGGGGTTATTTGGTTAGAATAAAATAGCAGGTTTCTTGAAGATTACAAATGGGTAGCAGTGGAGGTGCTTTGAGAAAGAATCAGATTCTGCTTCACTCTTTGGACTTTGGTTTCTATAGATTTGAGGATTTTCTTTTCCTGCCATATGTTATAAACAGCAAGCTGCTATCTATTTATGTTTAAATGGGTGGTTCCTAGCTTCTATTAAGAGTGGAAACTAGCTGTGTTGATCTTTAGTAGTTTCTTCCACTGCATAAAATGCAGTTTGATTTTGTGTGTGTGTGTGTTTTTTTTTTTTTTGAATAAATTTGATTTTGTGGTTAGGTTTATGTAGACTAGTAATGGAGTTTCAAATTGCAATTTAGAGTACATTTTTAGTTCCCTGTGCAATATATATAATTAGTGAAAGTCTTTTATTCAAATGATGTGGAACTTGATATGTGCAAGTTAGGCATACCCTTACTGATGTTTTTTAAAAGGACCATCCTTGGCTAATTAAAATGTTTGTAGTAGTATGGCAAAAACTCTGTTTATGAACTATGTGAACTCTTGTTTATGTTGCTTCCCCATTTCATTGAGAGCTTAGCCTAGATTTATGTGGAACTTGGTTTCTGGGTTCATTAGTTCCATGAATTATTGCCTAACTAACTTTTTGTAATAGAATTTGGGTAGAGACATTTTGTGTGCGCGCACAATTGTCAAAGGTGTGTGTGGCTGTTTTCCCTTTGTTACTTGTTCCAGATTACTCCAAGGGATCATTGTGGTCTTTGGTTGTAATACTTGGGCTAGTAAAATCCGTGGTTTGCATGTTGTCAGGTTCGAATATGGTGACATCTTCAGATATCTTTCAGTTGGTCAATTGTTCAATTGATTCTATAAAAACTCTTAATTGATTGTCATATTCCACTTTCATGTTTGTTGCTGTGAAAATTTCTTCTACTTGTTAGGATTTAAATAACGAAGTATTTTTCATATATTTTATACTAATGCATGTGTATGATTGATAACAGTAGCAAAAGCAATAAAGATAATGGTTAAACTTGAGTTTGAAGCCACCAAGATGGCGAGTTATGCTAGGAGCCTGCGTTGTGAGGATGTTGAGTTAAGCCACTGTCATGTTCTTACTTTACTGTCTCCCAGCAATAAAGAAAATATAATGGTTGATGGCTTACTTTCTTACTTGTGTGCAAGCTGATAAATCACTTCTTCAGTTACTGAATGTCTCAATTTTGTTATTTGATTGTGGTTTATTATTCATATTGTACCTGCCATTGGAAGACATAGTTTATTATTTAGTTATAGGCCAGAAACTAGATAATGTATATGAGTAGCAAGGTGAGACTTGTTTATGATCATTAATACTGCTTTGTAAAAGCTGAGGCATAATTACTAATTTTCTTGTCAATTTGAAAGCACTTTCAGGCTTAATTACAGATTTTATCTTAAGTGCAGGTTTGGTGGCAGATTAAATATAGCGTTGAAGAAAATAACAAGATTTACTTTTCTTAGTTACTGTTTGATACTATAGACGATAAGGTAAGTAAACTGTAAATAGTTTTGGATATTAGTTTATGCCTTCTTTCATTGCTTGGATTATATATAATTGAAATGGTGAATAACTGAATCAATGTATTGTGTAGGTTGGAGCTGCGTTTTCCATGGTTTACATATTTGGAGCTCCGGTCATGTTTGTTGGGTGTGGGCAGTGCTACACACACCTCAAAAAGTTGAATGTAAAATCAATTGTGAAGACTCCTTTGGTTAGAATGATTTTGTTCTTTTAATGTTGGTTTGGATGATTGGGAAATGCTCCTTTTTACATTTGAAGTTTATAGTATGAGTTCGATTAATCATTTGATGTTTGCAATCAGTTTTGTTTCCAATTGATCAATGTTCATTAGGAAAAACTGAGCATTAATAATGCACAAAATTCATGAAATAATATTTGATCATACAACCAATTTTAATAAATGGCAATCCAACGTTGTCTCAATACACACAATTTGGGTATCTACAGAACGCATTTTTATATATCACACAATGGTTTTACAAAAATTATGTCTTCTCATTTACAATCACACAACTGTAAAAACTGAACTACGTTGTCCAAAACTAAGTCACACAACGACCATACTCTACAACTGAAGTGTGAGTAGAAATCAAACGATAGTGAAATTCAAAAAAATGTTGTCTAACTAAGTTTTCCAACAACAGTTTGAAAACAAGTTCTGTTGTATGAAGCATGCACCTGCCATGCGCAGTAGGTGCATGCGCAGCATGGCTGCACGCAGCTGTGCCTGGCATCTGCCGAGGGAAGGCACAACGCTGATAACAAAAAAATGTTGTGTGTTTGTAAGTCATACAACGGTGCAGAACCATTGTGCCATTTTTCATCACACAACGCGTCGATACACAACGGACATTGTCCATATCCCACAACGAAAAATGTTTGTTGTCTGTTTCGTTTTTTGGCCTAGTGGTGTGTGCGTGTGTGTCTATACACACACACACACAGGGCCCTTCTAGTGAGGGATCCATTTTTTTGGTCTTTTCTAGGGATAGGGCATTAGACCAACTTTTCGATCACATTTCGTCATCTCAACCGTTCAGTTTTTAGGTCCTAATGTGTAGATCATTTCTGCAAATTTTCAGCCAAAATGGTAATTGTTAAGGTATCAAAATAGATTAAATCAATGGACGAACTAGATCTGTCAAGTTTGAACCGTTCAAACTTATAATCTTAAATCGCCATTTTGAATGCCATAACTCTATAATCAATTTGGCTGAAAATTTGTAGAAATGATTTACACATTAGGACCTAAAAACTGAACGGTTGAGATGCAAAAATATGATCGAAAAGTTGGTCAAATGCCCTAGTCCTAGAAAAGATAAAAAAAAAGGGATCCCTCACTAGAAGGGCCCTGTGTATACATACATTCATACATACATATATATATATATATATATTTCTCTTGGACCTAAGTTATCAGATTTTTTTTTTTCAACTATTGTAATGCGTACAAATTATGGCGTTAGCAAAGAGTAAGGGTGTTTTTCTATCTTTTGCAAATGCAGCAAGCGTGTCTAATTCAACGTCTAGCCCTATATAAATTCTTGATAGTGGTGCGACGGATAATGTCATGTCACATCCTTGTTGTTTAACAAAGTCTTATGTTTCTCATATTCCTTCTGTTAATTTACCTAATGGTACTACAACTCCCATAGAGTTAATATGATCAATTTCTTTTGATAAACATCTTCCATTGCATAATGTCCTTTCATATCAATCTAATGTATGTTGGAAAACTCACCATGTCCTTGAAATATTGTGTCATTTTCTTTCCTGATTTTTGTATTTTGTAGGACTTGGCTACGTGGAAGATGATTGGCTTGGGTAAACAGCGTGGCGATCTCTACTACATATCACCTATGCACTCCACTCCTTCCATTCACCATGTCAATGCCTCTCCAAAGTTACGGCATCAATGTGCTGGTCATTCTTCACTTATGCGCCTCAAATTGGTTGCAAAATTAGTTCCTTCTATTTCTTTTCTAGCTAATAATTCTGATGGTTGTCCGTTAGCCAAACAAACAAGATTACATTTTCCTTCAAGTGAACTTTTTGCTTTAATACATTGTGATATTTGGGGTCCTCATAAAACTAGTTCTCATTTTGGTGCTTGTTGATGCAGTGTCAGGAGCCGCTATCTGCAGAGATCAGGGGTCTAGATCCTCTATACTAATACCTATCTACAAAGATTTAGGTCCGGGGGAGACCGAGGTAGCCGGTCTATAACCCTCCGATGTCTAAGTCAGTATCTGTCTTTGAGATAGAGACAAGGAAAGGTATAGAGTGTAATAGTGAATTTACTTGATTGTGAAGGATTTCCCCTTTTTATAGGTGTTGGATGGGGCGCTTACTCGTTCTTCGATGCAGGAATGTTTCTCTTCGAATGCTAATGGCTGGTTGACTGATATTCAGCACATATTTCCATCTCCTATTGGTCTTTTTGTTACTTTTGATGGCTATTGAGCCGTATGGTTTGATGTTTGCATCTCTTTTGCCCATGTGGCATCAACAAGTCCCCCAAATGCTCGGTCAAGAGTCTTTTTGGGTGGGGACTTTATTTCCTAGCAAACATCAGGAGTGTATGGCATAATGGCCACAAAGAGTTTTCTTTCGTGGGGCCTACCGCCATACTCCTTGTGTCCCCAGTCCCCAATAAAGTGGATTCGAGGATCGGGTCCAGGTGTGTGGTTTCTACCAGTACCGTGGAGTATACTTGGCATTTGTTCTTTGCAAGGTTCGAAAAATCGCTAGGCGCTAGTCGGGCGGTGGTCAAGCAACTAGTGCCCAGGCGCCTAGTCGGGTGCCTAGGCGGCGCCTAGGTGGTTTTAAATTTTTAAAATTTTAATTTATTTTTATAGCATATAAAAATATAAATCTCAGTATATATAGACTTTTTTTAGGAGAATGACTATAGAGTTATAGATCTAAGGATATATTAACACTTGCTAGAATTTATTGATAAGAATAATAATAATATTAGATAAGAATATATATATTTTATTCCCAGAGTCCAACGCCACTCAAACGTACACGACCTAACCATTCCTCATTCAACACGTACATGCAAACCCGGCAGATTAAATGGACACTAGGCATAGAAAACCCAGAGAACCCCAACAGATTAGATCGACAAACATGGAGGCGAGAACCCGACTTGGAAGAACCGGTTCCTCTTCTTCAAGATCTCTTCCGAACTCCTCCACAAGGAAACCTCGGGGATCACAACTGAGATTTTCGCCGTCGGTTGCATCCATCGACCAACACGTCTAACTCCAGATTCGTCATCGGTTGCATCCAAAATTAGCTAGTCGGGATCTACGTCGTCGTTTAGTCCACCTAGTGCTCAACCGCCCAGGCACTTAGTCGCCCGCCTAGGCCACCAAGATGGCGCCGAACCTCAATCCGTCGAACCCCTCCGATTTGGCTTTAGTCGAGGCGGAGAGCCGCCGCACAGCGCCTAGGCGGCCGAGTTTTAGAACAATGGTTCTTTGTATCCATTGTTTTGTCTTGTAGGTGGCCTGTGATGCGTTATGTGACAAGGAATATAGTGGGAGACACATGTGTTTTTAGGGTTTGTTAGTCTTAAGAAAGGAGGTGCATTTTCCTTTTCTGTAACCCTTCATTAATTATTTGTATAACTAAGGTGAAGGCTCGCGTACAGGGGTGTACAAAGGTCAACTTTTGGACACGTATCCTGATTCAAGAGAACATGTCCTTTCATTTCTGAAAGGCTGCCATGGTTCGCTAGGATCTTCTGTCTATAAAGTTAGGTGTCAAATTGTACTTACTAGACTCGGCTATACTTATTAGACTCATTTTATATGGCTATATGATCATGTCGTCGTAAATCTTCTCCACTGATGAACTGCTCTCACTGATAGGATTGACAGGTACTGACCTCGACCTTCAATCTTTTTACATCAACAACTCCAACTAACCTCGAGAGTACTTGATATGCAGTACACAAGCATAACTCCTCTCGCTTTATCTCGAGATCGACATGCTCAAGCGAAAATTGCTTTTATTGCTCAATGGATGAGGAGAATTGAAGATCCACTTTTCCACAACTTGAACGTTAAGTCATAGAAAATGACAGGACCCGCCCCGGATTTCACCCTGAAATCCGAAAAGGCCCTGCGGGGCCCACCTTAGAAGAAATTCTACCAAAAATTTGACAGAACTTCCCCTAAAAATGGACAACCCAAAACCTGTAGAAAAACATTTACACTTCTAAATCATCCATCTTTATTCTCCTGAAGCCACTCTGCTCCCTATATCACAACATCTCACATATCACAAAACAATTCTGAAACTTAAGAATATTAATCTCATAGGTTATCAGAGCAATCTAATGTACATGCGTACAAGAGAATAGAAAACAAGATAAATGACCGATGCTTTTATAATGCGGAAGCTATGACAGCTATGCCTCAACCCCAAGTACGCTCGACCTCAAGCTAAACTGGCCTGCAAACTGGGCATTTAAAACCGAAGGGCCCAGGGGAAAACATTTAAAATCCGTTAGAGTGAGTGGACGAAAAATAAGTACTTTCAAATGTATAAGTAAAACTTAATGCTTTCCCAAGTTATTCTCTAAAATCTCGCATGCAGTAACAATCTTGAAACCTCTTAAAATCTCATCCTCAATCCTTATAAAAACATCCTTTTCATGAGGCTCGTTTGATGACTAGAAGGGACTGCTGTCTAGTCATCTCATGCCATCTAGGAGGGCCTGCCACCCAGATGACGCTTCGGAAGGGACTGCCAACCAGAATAGGAGGCGGTGGATAGAAGGGACTGCCAACTAGCCACAAGTAGTAGACGGGACTGCAGACTAACCACAAGTAGTAGACGGGACTGCCGACTAACTACCTCATGTCATCTGGAAGGGACTGCCAACCAGGTGACGCATCGGATGAGACTGCCAACCGGGCTGTAGTCTGGAAGGGATTGCCAACCAGACTATTACCTAGAAGGGACTGCCAACTAGGTAAGATACGCATGCGCCAAAACTGGCCTCCTTAATAAACTGAATAGCCTCCTGAAGAAACTGAAAATAACCTCAAAATCTCAATAAATCCTCGAAAGCATCCTCGAAAGCATAAAATCAAATACTCTGTAAATCAATAAATGCTTTCGGAAAGAAAACTCAATCTAACTTCAAAGCTGATAAGTACGGAGCTCAACGCTCAATAAATCTCGATAAATCAATCATGCTCAAATATTCGATGAAACATTCGTACTTGTGAATCCTCATTAAAACCGATATTCGAAATCCAAAATTCTCATAATATTTTCTGAATCAGTCACTTCCCGAAAATCATTCCTCAACTCAATAACTCATGAATGACTATCTCAAAAATCTACTAAAAGCCCTCGGGAAGGAATTTCAATACTAATCTCGTAATTCATAAATAAAACTCAATAAACTAAATCTCATAAAACCATAAAACTCAATAATTCAAATTATAAATTAAATCTCAATCGGAAAAAATGCTAATATACTGCATGCACAATTAATTTAAAATAAATGTTCACTCACAATACTATTTAGGCGACCATGCATACGAGTTCCTTCGTCGAGCAATAACTCGGTATATCGCCCTTGAAGTAGCCGTACAATTAAGCACTCCGAAGTACAGTGAAATTTTCCAATTATGCTTTCTTCCTCCATGCTTCGATCTGGGTTATGAAACTTGGCAAGCATGAAAAGAGGCTCAAGGCGCTTCTAATGGACCTGGGTTTATGACCGGAGGTGGCCGGAAATCGGCGTTGACCAATTTGCTACAGTAAAAATGTTGGCTTCAATCTCCACATTTCCGGCCAAATCGTCGTAAACAAATCCCACATGTGTGATAAGGAGGAGGAGACGAGTTTATGGATGCTCGCAGCTCGCCATTTGGTGGCCTAGTGGTGGTGAAAGAGGAGGTTGCAGAAGAGAGAAAGAGAGAGTTGTAGAAGAGAGACTGAGAGAGCACGGGGGAAGGAGAGAGAAAAGAAAGAAAAGTTACCCGGTCACAGTAACTTTTCAAATTTATACCAATTTACCATAAACAGTAACTTTCATATTTCGCTTATAACTTCCGCATACGAACTCCGATTTTTATGTACCACATATGCACGCGCTTGGTTTAACATCCTCTACAACTTTCATGAAGGAAATTTTCTCAAATTTTGACCCGAACAAAAAGTCAACTTTTAGGGCCCCCTAAAAGCATTGAAACGACAGTAAAAGTGAAAGTAAAAGTTGTTTACCGTCTAAATGACTAGTAAACCGGTGAATTAGGGTTCAGGACGTCACAATCTCCCCACCTTATAAAAATTTCGTCCTCGAAATTCCATACTATTGAAGTAGAGATGGGTGCACACGCCAATCCATAGTAAACATTCTCGAAGATGAATAACACATCAATCGTACGGCCGTGGCGATGATAAGGCACAGAAAAGATGTGCAAGTCTGCTCAAATCATGTAGACATTACCTTCAAAACTGATCCAAAACTTGACCAATTTGAACATGGAGATCAACCCTTAGAAGAAACAATCCTCTAGCTGAATTCTAGTCAATTATTGTGATCTGAATAATTCTCACAGCATTCTTACTAAATTCAGTGTATTAGGAGGTATATTTACTTCCACTCATTACTGACCGTCCTTAACAACTAAGGGAGAACATCGTCAAAGCATTATGTTTGAAGCAATCTGTAAACTGTTCAACTATGTGAGCAGAAACACCTACTAAAATTCCAGAATAAGGACTCAAGGTTAAATCAAGGTCGGTTACTTGAACGAACTACACCTTGAAACTGCATAAAGAAAAATCAAATCTTCTTTGGGTCAAGTTTTCCCTTTGCAATCTTAAGTCAACGACTGGAGTAGCTGATAATCTCGACAATCTTGATTACACAAGCAACCAAAAACATATACTTAGAACCCCAAATGTATCAATGTTCCAAGTTGGATACCCTTGTCTTACCGAACTATGTAGTAGTACATACTCACAAGTACACAACTCCAGCGCAAGAAATTTAGGTCAAATACTAGTCCAAATAACTTATGGTATCAATATCACAAACTATTGAGTTTGAATAGTAGCATTCATACTCTTTTTCATATAACTCGTACAGTGAAGATCCACTTTGTTCACCAACAACATGATAATACATTTACTCACACTTAAAACAATTTCAATTCGTACACGGGTTATGGAAAGTCCAACAGTTAATAAAACACCACAAGATGCTCACTGATAACCCACATGTCTGAAACAACCAATTTCCTTAGCAACCACAAAAACCACACTTTCTCTTTGTCTATTTGTGCTTGGATTTTTGATCGAATGTCGTGCATGTAGAGGTCCCACAGTTGTCAAGCATATCAAAGAGTAGCCTCGAACCAACCTATAAGTTCTTAATCATGAAGGTTATAGGGTCACTACACTTCCTTTGCGCTACTTTGATACCCAACTAAAACATTGATCAAAGCCTTGAGATGACGTCTAAGTCAACCAGAGAAACTTCTTTGATACATACCCTGCTGGCCATAAGGCGACACATTTCGCATACCTGTTCATGTTCAAAATTTCTGTACCAGACTGCTAGCAAAGTAGTCCATTCTTTCTTCTCCGCGTTTCCAAAACATAATATTCCAATAATCAACATCAAACTTGCAAGTATTTGAGTATAGCCAACTCTCCTTGCATGGCTCAAAGCCGATATCCCCAAACGATACTGTCATCGCTAAACTGAGGATGAAGTAGCTGGAGATCCCCCCTCTAACAACACTTATTCAATAATATTTCAGCTACAACAACAATTCCAAAAACTAATCTGTGCTAACTAAGATTGCACCAAAATTTCCCAAACCTCATCTCGCTAAGCATAAATCCAACAACACAATTCAATCATAGTCGCTCAACAATCTAGTACTTCAAGTGTAAATTGAAACCCTTGATAAAACCCAAGTCCAAACAAACAATTTTCAAACTCAACTCCAACATTTTGCCAAGTCATCATACCTATAAACCCGTGATGGTGACCAAATATCAATCGTACCAACAGCTTTCTATACTTCTCCAATCAAGGGCCACCATATTGTAGAAAGATCGATTAAAGTGAAAACTAAATTTCAAACTGTTTAACCCATTACCACCAGTAACGGTACCAAGGTAGTAAAATTCACTTAATTCCTTCAAAGCAATCTGTTAGTATATGTATGCAACTAGGCCTGGGCGTCTAGACCCGAAAGACCGAGGACCCGACCCGAACCGATCAAAAAAGCCCGATTCGGTTCGGTTTTGCTTTGAAAAATCTCAGTTCGATGCAAAGACCGACCCGAATACAGATTCTCGGTTCGGTGTCGGGCTCCATGATTTCTGAGACCGAAAGACCGAAAGACCGATCTAATTCAGCCTCTCTCGAAACCATCTCAGGCTCTCAGCCTCTCTCTCGAACCCATAAAGTCTCTCCAGTAGTTTTCACTTTTCTCTATTGGCTCTTCCTTCCTCTTCCTCCTCCAATCCCTCTTTCTCTCTGAGCTCCAATCGGCGGCCATGGCGTCGTCTCAGGCCAACATGGAGAAGATGCAGTTCCGGGCTTTCGAGGCAGTTGCTTCTGGTAAGTTTCGTCATTTGCAGCAGTATTTTAGGGCTAAAAAGTCACTTTCCAATGCATCTCCCTCTTAAAATAATCAAAGAGACAATTGTGGGGGACATAATAATACAAACAGAAGCCATTCTAACTCTCATCGTTATGCGTGGGCGACTTTCCCATTATAATAATGCATCAATGGAGTGTACGTGCCCAAAAACATTTGCATCAAGAAAATGAAAGTGTATGTTACCAAAAACAAAGAAAATGAAAGGGTAAGAGAGGGAGTCAAACAAAAAAGGGTCCATTGTCTCCCTCTTAAAATAATCAAAAGTGAGTAAAAAAAAGAGGGCCATGGTGTCATTGGGAGGGCCAACAGAGAAGTGTAAACCCAGTGGGTTTTGGCTCCCATCAATACCCTTGTACAGTTACACGCCCCAACTGCCAGAGCTACCGCAATCTCTGATGATTATGCGTCTGATAGGCTTTACATGTTTGCTGCAGATTGCTGCTTCTCGTTTTTTTGGTGAGCGATCTTGATCCGCTTCGATTACTTGTTGATTGTTCGATTCTTTGCTTCACTCTCTGATTGATCTGAATTAGCTTTCAATTTCACAATTCTCCGTTGTTTATCTTCTTCCATTGTCTTGCTCTTACCTTCGTTGACTTCGAGAATTGTTCTTCCCCAATTCATTGTGAGAAACTGAGAACCTAATTCAAGCCAGTTCGAAACCATGCCAATTCATTGCACGGTTCATTCCCAAATCCCAGTTCATGGCATCAACGCAAAATTCATCCCACAGTTTGTCATCCGATTCTGATTTCCAGTTATGGCGTGCGGCGGCCCGAAAAGCCCGAAAGACCGAACCCATAGTTTCGGGCTCGGTTTCTGTCGGTTTTTATTTTCGAAAAAGCCCGAACTGACAGTTTCGGGCTCGGTCTCGGTCTCACTAAATTTCGGGCCCGGCCCGACCCAAGCCCAGGCCTATATGCAACTCAAGCAACCACCAATTTTCCTAGATGACAAACACCGTTCACAGAGTCTTTCCTCGATCATCAACCTTGATGCAAAACAGATACCCGTCTAACCTCTCTTATCATACAAAGCGGTACTAGAATATGAAATTAATCCAACCACATGGCGATCCAATTCCACAATTAAATCACCGTTGAAATATGTCACTGCAAAGACAAACCGCATTACGTTTGACCCACATATAACAAGAATTCTGGTCAAACCTTAATCTGAAATATTTTCGGGGCCAATTGGGAAACTTATTTCCTTAAAATTATTCCACTAACCACTCTTACAAAATCACAATCCAACTGTCTAACAAAAGCTTCACCAAGAATCTATCACAATTAATCTTCAAGGCTCCACAATTTATAACTCGAATCATACTCCGTATCACAAGTAATTCCACTTGCACTATTATGAATACCCAACATTATCATTACTGCTATTCTCCAATTTTAGGTACAACCATTTCAGCCAAAAAAGGATAACCAATTAAGTACACGCACCGGTACAATCTCATATACAAAAGTTGTTTCTCATCTTCTCAATTAAATACTGCCAAACATCATAACTCGATTGTAAAGCTCTAAGCGTCCAACTAAATATTCAAGTTTCAAACATAAAACTATACCAAAAACTTAAATTCTGTCTATCTCCTTACTCAATATGATCCAAAACTTCAAAAGGATCAATTATAAGTCAATGTATCTAAAATCAATTTCTTCCAATCCGGACAAAATGAAATCCAAATATCATGGTTAGGTCAAAGGCCCAAGATAACCAGTCATGATTTCCAAGTAATCTCCAACAACTATCAATGATATCATAAATGTCACTTACATGACATATCACATTATGTAACACAACTCCTGAAACTGGGTTCAACATCAGAACCACTAATATTACTAATTCCATTTCCATCAACAATTCTGATTCCAAAGCAATTTATAGCAGACTGAGACAACCCAAATCTATGCCCACTCAACTCTAACAATCAAACACGAATTCAAACTCTAGTCTTGCACCTTAAACCTTACCCCAACAAACTTGTTGGCATCGAGGGGGAGATAACCGCCACATTCCCTCGGATCGCATTTCGTAGCATAACTCAACCCTGTAAGGTAATCTAACATCACCATCACCATGAAAAGGTGCAAGACACTTAAACAATCTGATATGCAGATAAATCCCTATGAGGTCGGTGTATAAGAGGCATAGCACCTGAAGGAAAATCAACTAACCACGTATCTTACATACTTGATGAATACTTCAGCACCGAAGAGTAAACGATGGGGAACCGCTGTAGTCGGGCCATCACTCGGGAGGTACGGAGTAACATCAACCTAGTGCTCTGATACAAGGTAACTAGATCGAAATATGTCTACAGAATCTTACAACCTAGTGCTCTGATACCAACTGACAGGACCTGCCACAGATTTCACCCTGAAATCCGAAAAGGCCCTGCGGGGCCCACCTTAGAAGAAATTCTACCAAAAATTTGACAGAACTTCCCCTAAAAATGGACAACCCAAAACCTGTAGAAAAACATTTACACTTCTAAATCATTCATCCTTATTCTCCTGGAGCCACTCTGCTCCCTATATCACAACATCTCCCATATCACAAAACAATTCTGAAACTTAAGAATATTAATCTCATAGATTATCAGAGCAATCTAATGTACAGGCGTACAAGAGAATAGAAAACAAGATAAATGTCCGATGCTTTTATAATGCGGAAGCTATGACAGCTATGCCTCAACCCAAGTACGCTCGACCTCAAGCTAAACTGGCTTGCAAACTGGGCATTTAAAACCGAAGGGCCCAGGGGAAAACATTTAAAATCCGTTAGAGGGAGTGGACGAAAAATAATTACTTTCAAATGTATAAGTAAAACTTAATGCTTTCCCAAGTTATTCTCTAAAATCTCGCATGCAGTAACAATCTTGAAACCTCTTAAAATCTCATCCTCAATCCTTATAAAAACATCCTTTTCATGAGGCTCGTTTGATGACTAGAAAGGACTGCTGTCTAGTCATCTCATGCCATCTAGGAGGGCCTGCCACCCAGATGACGCTTCGGAAGGGACTGCCAACCGGAATAGGAGGCGGTGGATAGAAGGGACTGCCAACTAGCCACAAGTAGTAGACGGGACTGCCGACTAACCATAGGTAGTAGACGGGACTGCCGACTAACTACCTCATGTCATCTGGAAGGGACTGCCAACCAGGTGACGCATCGGATGGGACTGCCAACCAGACTATTACCTAGAAGGGACTGCCAACTAGGTAAGATACGCATGCGCCAAAACTGGCCTCCTTAATAAACTGAATAGCCTCCTCAATAAACTGAAAATAACCTCAAAATCTAAATAAATCCTCGAAAGCATCCTCGAAAGCATAAAATCAAATACTCTGTAAATCAATAAATGCTTTCGGAAAGAAAGCTCAATCTAACTTCAAAGCTGATAAGTACGGAGCTCAAAGCCCAATAAATCTCAATAAATCAATCATGCTCAAATATTCGATGAAACATTCGTACTCGTGAATCCTCATTAAAACCGATATTCGAAATCCAAAATTCTCATAATATTTTCTGAATCAGTCACTTCGCGAAAATCATTCCTCAACTCAATAACTCATGAATGACTATCTCAAAAATCTACTAAAAGCCCTCGGGAAGGAATTTCAATACTAATCTCGTAATTCATAAATAAAACTCAATAAACTAAATCTCATAAAACCATAAAACTCAATAATTCAAATTATAAATTAAATCTCAATCGGAAAAAATGCTAATATACTGCATGCACAATTAATTTAAAATAAATGTCCACTCACAGTACTATTTAGGCGACCATGCATACGAGTTCCTTCGTCGAGCAATAACTCGGTATATCGCCTTGAAGTAGCCGAACAATTAAGCTCTCAGAAGTACAATGAAATTTTCCAATTATGCTTTCTTCCTCCATGCTTCGACATGGGTTATGAAACTTGGCAAGCATGAAGAGAGGCTCAAGGCGCTTCTAATGGACCTGGGTTTATGACCGGAGGTGGCCGGAAATCTGCGTTGACCAATTTGCTACAGTAAAAATGTTGGCTTCAATCTCCACATTTCCGGCCAAATCGTCGTAAACAACTCCCACATACGTGATAAGGAGGAGGAGACGAGTCTATGGATTCTCGCAGCTCGCCATTTTGTGGCCTAGTGGTGGTGAAAGAGGAGGTTGCAGAAGAGAGAAAGAGAGAGTTGCAGAAGAGAGACTGAGAGAGCACGGGGGAAGGAGAGAGAAAAGAAAGAAAAGTTACCCGGTCACAATAACTTTTCAAATTTATACCAATTTACTATAAACAGTAACTTTCATATTTCGCTTATAACTTCCGCATACGAACTCCGATTTTTACGTACCACATATGCGCGTGCTCGGTTTAACGTCCTCTACAACTTTCATGGGGGTAATGTTCTCAAATTTTGACCCGAGCAAAAAGTCAACTTTTAGGGCCCCCTAAAAGCATTGAAACGACAGTAAAAGTGAAAGTAAAAGTTGTTTACCGTCCAAATGACTAGTAAACCGGTGAATTCGGGTTCGGGACGTCACAGAAAATGCCGACCAATTATGCTCGATAAAATATTTCTGAGACAAAGATTCACATTTCACGGGGTCATCTACCTCAAACGATATTTCTAGTCTGTCACGAAGAACACTCGTCCAACTCTACGTACTAATCAAAACGATATTTGGACCAATAGGTTATGGCCCACACTATAACGATTTCATTTTTGAAATCATCACTACCATGAAGGAATCAAATTTAAGTACTCAGACAACCAAATGGATTTCACAATATAATTTCCACAAACATCCCAAACAAATTTTAAGCTTCTAGAGACTCAAAGTTTGTCGTTTACGTACCTTTTTCCTTTACCCCTTTTTCTTTTTATTGGGCCATACCTTTGCAGTGGTTTGTGCACTGTGGAGGAGCAAGTGGGTGACATATAATTTGCTCATCCTCAAGAGATTGATACGTGAACAATGAGCGACTGGACTCGATAAAGTATACGAAGCAAACAACCAATAACCGAGTCTCAAAAAAAAAAAAAAAAACCAATACCGGACTCGATAAAATTTATGTAATGAACCACAACAATCAAGTCAATAACTAAAAATCGAGTAAATCAGACTCGATAAGAATGACAAAACAAAGTACAAGCATCGAGTGCAACCAACAAATATTCAAACTAACCGAATTCACTTGATACTCGACAAATGAATATGCACAATTTGGAACTGAATTCAACAACCAATTCAACATTTGAATCAATTCAACATTCAATTCAACAATAAGTCATGAGCGCAAGCCTATCACAAGTTAATCCAGAAAACAACCTAAAATTTTGAAGAAAAGATTTTGATTTCCAAGAATGAATTTAAAAGTGGAAATCCATCGAAAGAACGAATTTTAGTCACCAAGATTGGGTTCGAAGTTCGAAGTGATAAAGCAGTTAATATTTCAGAACCAATCGAATAAAACTTCGATTATTGAACAGTTTTCATATCACAGGAAAACTTGAGAACCAAGACTTTAGACGAACCTCGAAAAACCTTTTTAAACACCACGAGGTTTTCTTTACCGAGCAATTCAAATGCTCATAGCCAAGCTGAAATATTTGCCATAAAATAGTAGTTTCTGCTTAGAACTTGTCTTTTTCAACAAAAAAGCATTTTAGTGTCGGCTTGACTAGAAGGACGTCAATAATTTTAAATCGCAACTAAAATTTCAAGTCACAGTGTAAAACAACTTCTTGGCCAAATAATATTTTGAAATATTTTTTTTAAGGACTAAATTCAGTTTGAACGCTTTAACTATGGGCCAAACATCAGTTTGGTCATAGATTTTTATTTTAATATGATGGTCCTTGCATTTCCATTTTCCATCACGCGTGTCCAAAATTCAAATTTGGCTCGAAACGTGATGCCACTTGCTGAGTTGGAGCCGACATAGAGCCTCACTTTTCAGATTTTGAACCCTAAGAAGAGCAAAATGGATATTTATAATTTAATCGAATTTCTAACTTTTTTTTTCTTCTCTTTTATGCCTCACTTTACCTCTCTCTCAATCTTAAACCCAGAAACATAAAACCCTAATTCTATTGATTAGAGTATCAGACGACCTTTCTCACACTTATCTCTCAAACCTAGAAACATCAAACACCATTTCTCATCCCTTCGATCAATTCTTCATCCCTAATTCATGAAACCACCAAATTAAAACCCCCAATACCTGATAGGAGCATATAATACGACAAATATAATGTGCAATCCTTTACACTTTTCTTAGCTATTTCCTTCAAAAAGTCAGTTTTAACTCTGTTTTCTTTTTAGGTAGTTCGTGGAGTGATTTAAGAGAAATAGGAGCTTAAAGGGAGAAATGAAGCCATGGATCATGAAGTACTGATGCAAAGGACCAATTTTAATCAACCATTTGGTTCGAAATTACAAAGGAAGTCCACAGAAATCATTGTGCAAAACAGTTGCTGCAAAGCAGAAAACTGCAGTTTCAGAATTAGCTTTCTGGGAACGGTTTTGAAGAGCTTCCCCACATCTCACATCATCATGCTTAGGAAGAAGATTAGTGGAATTCAACATGGAGTTGATGAGACATATAAGGATTATCATGAGAGGTTTAAGTCTCTTCTTGCTCAATGTCCTTAACATGGAATGAAGGATGAGACTTTGGTTACTTGTTTTTATGAGGGACTTACCAACTTGGAGAGAGATATGCTTGATGCATCTTCTGGAGGTTCCTTCATGTACAAACAACCAGCTGCTGGGATGGCTCTAATTCAAAGTAGAGCTTCAAACCAACAACAATATAGAGGAACAAGATCCACCACACGTGAAAGACATGGAGTTAATGAGGTAAGTACTATTGCACATTTGGAAGATAAAATTAAAAAGCTTACTTGTCTTGTGTCTCAGGTTGTAACAACTAAAGGACAAACTATTGCATGTGAAGTATGCTCAAAACAAGGGCATGCAGCTAATCAATGCCCTCAACTCATGGACAATGAAGGAGTTAACGCCATAGGCTTCCAACAAGGGCAGAATCGTCCCCGCAATGATCCTTTCTTGAACACATATAATGAAGGATGCATAAATCACCCAAATTTCCATTGGAGAGACCATGACAACGTCCAAGGAGTTGCCCTAAACGCCAATTACAATCGTGCTCCACTTGGCTTCCACCAAAAACCTCAGGCTCCTCTAAACTCCATTCCTTTAAATTCTTCATCCTCTTCTTCTAATAACTATGATGAGATTATCAAAACTTTAACTGCTTCTACTCAGACTTTGTTGCAGAACCAGAATCAAATGCAAAATTAAACTAACAATTTGATGGAAGGTCAGAATCTCATGCAAAAAATGATGGAAGCAATAGAGAAACAACTTGGCCAAGTGGTTGATTTTATGACAAAAGGCCCTGAGGGAGGTAAGCTTCCAAGTAATACCATTCCAAATTCAAAGGGAAGCTTTGAATCTGCCAATGCCATCGCCACTAGAAGTGGAAAGGCCATCAATGACGTCTCCAAGGCATAAAAGAACACCGCATTGCACATTGATGAAGAAGAGGAGACGCCAACTTCAAAAAGGAAGGAAAAAAGTGGCTAAGCTACGTCCAGGATTGAAACTGACCTAGCAATCTCAGACCCTGTGATGTCCAGGATTGAAAGTTCATTGCAATCCCCAACGAACCTAGAAACAAAAGGTAAAACGTCTAACTCTTCCATTCCGGTTATTACTAATACATTTCTTTCTTCTATGCCCTTTCCAAGAAGATTTGAAAAATCCAAGAAAGATGAAAGTGAGAAAGCTATCTTGGAAGTCTTTAAGAAAGTGCAAGTAAACATTGTAATACCCCGAAAATTTATATTATTTTCCGAGGACATTTTTGAATGATTTCGTAGTCATGGAAGGAAGTACGAAGTTTTGA
This sequence comes from Rosa lucieae, assembly GCA_024704745.1. NCBI lineage: Eukaryota > Viridiplantae > Streptophyta > Magnoliopsida > Rosales > Rosaceae > Rosa > Rosa lucieae. Next base: position 4,182,051 of record CM045492.1, read on the forward strand.
GGAGTTGTGGATTTAGCTCGAACAATTTTATTTTGAAATCGTACGTTATTTAGGGGCGTCTCAAAAAGTGACTTTTTATACGTACCGAATTTGGGAAAATTTCCTTCATGAAAGTTGTAGTGCTCGTAGATACGATCGCGTGCATATGTGGAATGCAAAAATCGGAGTTCGTATGAGAAAGTTATGATCAATTGAAATTTGGGAAAATTTCTATAAATAGCAAAAAAATCCCGAAAATTTCCCCTGCAGATTTTCGCTCCCACTGTAGCAACTTCGTCACCTTCGTTCTTCCTCCTCCGGCCACCAATCGACGCGATTCCAAAGGCAATCCTGCTCTCCTCAGTCCCCTCTACACGTCTGTGGTGGTGATTCATCGAGAGAAGCACCATAGACGGCGCTACAAGGCCGGGAATTGGGCGGCGGCGATGCAAGAAAAACCCAGTTTGGAGATCACGTTTCCGGCCACCATAGCCGGTGATTCTTGGGGGCTTCCCTCCAAGCGGCTTGCAACGATTTAACCTGTGGAGCTCGAATTTGGAAGATTAAGAATCTAGGGTTCTTCGAATTTCTGAACTTGTGAGGTAAATTCCGGCCAAATAGCTTTGTCTCAGACTTTGTGCTAGTTATGAAAGTTTCAATTCGAGTTAAAATGAAGAACTTTCATGTTGGAAGTTTTGGCTAATTTTGACTTTGGATGGGTGGCGGTGCTGCCACTGTGATGGTGGTTTCCGGCGACCTCCGGCCACCCCAAGGACAGTTTCTGTCCATTTTTGAGTTCTACATGTCAATACGATCGTCTACATATATAATTCATAATTTTTGGATATCGTATGATTTAGTTATGAATTTTTACGGTTTCAATAATCCAATTAATATTTTTTGAAGATCGGACCGTCCGATGGACTTGTAGTTTTGATATGTTGATCGTATGACTGTCCCGGTGACTTTGTGAGGTCACGGGCGAAGATCCGACCGTTGGATCTTCGTATAATTGTGAATTAGTGATTTAGAAGGCGATTCGTGAGAATCCGACCGTCGGATTTTCATGAAATTTTGTGGAGATGTTTATAAGGACGATTCAGGAAGATCCGACCGTTGGATCTTCGTGATAATTTTGGGGGATGATCCTAAGGACGATCCGTGAGGATCTGACTGTTGGATCATCATATAATTTCGATCCGACCGTTGGGTCATCGTTTAATTTTGTTTATGAGTTGTTGGCTAAGTTATGATCATATTGGATTTAGGTGATTGACGGTCTTCCTTGGTGTGCGGTTTTGGTGTGTTTTGTGAAATTGAAGACGCAGCGGGATTAGAGGTGAGTAAATCTCACGCGGTTCATATTACGAACCGAGTACTGTTAATTAATTTATTTTGTCGTAATTGTGTGAAAAATATTTATGGAATAAATATTTGTTTTTAATCATATGGACTTGATCAACTACGGTCCATGGGTAAGTAAAATGTTTTAATTATACAAAATGAATTTCCTGATTTTCTTGTGTGTGATTTATAGTTGGTATTAGTGATTATCCCTGTGCGGATGATTACGTATATATATATTTACGTGGATATATATATGGAATGGTGTGACATTGAGGTGGGTGTGGAATTATGATAATTTGGTTGAGATATGATATTGTATTGGAAATTACCATGATTGTTTATGATGATGTTAACCGATAAATGTGTGTGATAATCATGTTGATCTTCTGAGTTGATTAGAGGGTAGAATTGTAGTGCTCTGAGGACTGGGAGTCCGAAGACCGCCGGTTAGATAATAACCGAGATGTAGTGCTCTGAGGACAGGGGAAAAGTTCGAAGACCGTCGGTTAAATAATAACCGAGATGTAGTGCTCTGAGGACTGGGAGTCCGAAGACCGCCGGTTAGATAATAACCGAGATGTAGTGCTCTGAGGACAAGGGAAAAGTCCGAAAACCGCCGGTTAAATAATAACCGAGATATAGTTGGATCCAAACATTTGGGATGGACCAAAGTAGTGATATTGTGGATTAGAGGATTGTGGAAATGTATTCGTTGTGGATTTTCCGTGTTTTGGTTTGATGTTTCCTTACAGATGTTGAGATTGTTGGTTGTTTACTTGAGCTGTAAAAAGCTTACCGGGTTTGGTGTTGTTGCAATCCCGGTACACTATTCAAATTGTGTAGCGGGTAATCTTGCAGGTTAGGAGAATCAGGGCGGTGATCGTGCGGGTTAGAGTAATTGTTATAGTTTTACAGTGATTGTAATAGTGAGGTGAGTGATGCTCAATTTGAGCTTTACATATTTACTTTGTATAAGTGAGTTGTAATAATTAATTTGAGATTTGAAATTTGAGTGGTTTTGCGTTGTAGTTGTATATTCATGTTCCGGATTTGAATTGTTTATTCAAAATTCGGGGCGTGACAGTTTGGTATCAGAGCGTAAGGTACATATTTGGTGACGTGTCAATACCTTCCGAGTGATGGCCGTCTGCAGCGGATCCCCATCGTGTGCTCTACGGTATTGGCTAAGTCATTGGGTATGTGTGAGTGTTGGGAGTTGTTTAGGCCGCTAAGTCGTTTTAGGAACGTGAATACCTTCCCTGTAGTATTGACTTGGTTAATATGGACTTGTATTTGACTTATACTGTGTTTTAAGTGTTATATGTGTATTAGCCAAGCATACTATACTTCTTAGGTGTTGGATATTCGAAGGAGTAGTACTTAGAACCGTAGAGTTGTCTTGTAGGTTCGTATTAGAATAAGTTTAGTTCCCGCATGTTGTAATTTTCGAGGAATAGAAACCTCTAGATTTTACTCTGATGAGTCAGTGAGAATTGTTTTATGGATGTGAGGTTCCTTTGGATGTTGATGTGTTTGGTTGAAGGCATGATGTTGGCCTAGGCATGTACCTTGTGTGGTTATGAGTATAAATTGATAGAAATTTTACCTTATTAGGTTGGACATACAGATGTTTTTGAATAGATTCATGACTCATGTGGAGTTGTGAGTAGTGTTGTGGTTAGGGAATGAATTATTGTGGTTAATTCTTCCATATGTTTGTAAGTTGTTGAGCAGGGTTTAAGTTGTGAGAACGAAGTTGATCTCGTGTTTGAGTGATAGAGATGAGCGACTATAGATTTGAGTCGTCTCCGAGTACCTTAAATCATAAGGGTTAGTTGAAGTGGAAATTGAGGAGATTGAGGTTTTGTTTAAGTGTCGGAGACAATATTTTTGGATTGTCTCTGAGTGTTTTAATTGTTTCGAAATCAGGATCATTGGTGGGAATGGAACTAGGACTATTAATGGTGGTGTCAACTTTGAATTAAGTTTTGAGAAATTGTAATTGTGTTGTAATCGGTTGTTAAGTAGCATTGGAAATTTTAGTGGAAGTTTTTAGTGATCCTTTGGGAAACCTCAGTGTTGGAAACCAATTACAGAGAAAACTGATTATCTATTCTAAATTTTATGGTTGGATGCCGTGTTTCCTAGTAACACTGGTCATCGTTAATGGTAAAGTATTCCAGTGGTGATTAATTTGAGAAATTGGATTGCTACGTGGTGGAACCACTTTCTGATGCGAGTGTTGTGTTTGGTTTGGCTAAGAGGATGCTAGCTAGACCACTAAGTGACTTAATTGATTGTTAGGTTTTGAATGATTGTTTTTATTTACGTCATTCTGACCGATGCGTTCAACAAAATTGGCTAAGGTTTTGATAATGTATTGGATGACCAAGGTTCGATCCTTGGTGTCGTTGTTGGTTTAACAAAAAGAAGAAACGACATACATCCAATCTTATTGAATTAGTTATATTACAAAATAAACAAACAGAGGACTACACTATTCTAAGCTAGGTCAGCAGCTCCGGATGGGTTGAGGCTGAGCTCAAGAGAAACAGGAGAGCCACTGTTGTAACCGCCTGAGCCACCGGAATAGTAACCAAATGCGCTACCTTCCTCGGATGTAATCTTCGGGTTACCAAGGACGTCCTCACCGTGCACGGGGAACAGGGGAAGAGTCTCGACCTCCTGGTGATCTCCTCCTCGTTGTTCCATGAATGATTGTCCTCCTGTTGTACAAAAATAGGTAGTATTGGTATTAGCGTTGAAAGGTGAGGAGGAATATGGGTCAACACCATAGCCGACGCATGACCCAAGGGTTAGATCGATCAATCCATCATCACCAATAGAACCATTGGAACCAAAGTTGAGATCCATGGATCTGCCACCATCAGTAGAACTTGTGGATCCAAATTTGAGATCGAGAGATCCACCAACCCGAACGTTCTGAATTTCCTTCTGGAACCAAAAGAAGACGTTCTTGTCCTCGATCTACCCATACGGTTTCAGATGGAGACAGATCCCTTGAATCTGCTCTGGAGTTGGGTTTTTAAGTGCCTTGTCGTAGTAAAGCTCCTGGAGGATTCTTAGTTGAGCTGGTGTGGGAGTCCACCGGTTATTGGTTGGCTTGATAGGCGTGTTGGCACTACTCCCGGCTGCTTGGTTGCTTCCTCCCTCCTCGGTGAGTTGCTGGGCTTGTAGTTCCATTTGTTGTTGGGTTTGAAGCTCCATTAGTTGCAGAGTTCGTGGTTCCATGGTGATGGGTTGAAGGGATGTGAAGATCGAAGATTAAACTTGTTGAGTGTTTGAGGGAGATTGTTGTTAAAGGGATTAAGGTTGGTGATGGTGTGTTGGAGATCTGAAAGTTCAGAGGAAAGATGAGATTGAATTAACTTGATGGAAGAGAAGATCGGGAGGAGAAGGAATTGATGATGAGTGAGGGAAGGACTGGAGATTTGAGAAGAGAAAGGCTGAAGAGTTGAGAGAGAATGGCTAAAGCTCAGAAGAATTTTCTCTTCCTTTAGAGTGAACAGTCACTTTCTCAGAATGCACCTATTTATAGAACGAGGTGAGCTGATCTCCACCGTTGGATGGACGATCTCTGAGATTAAATCTACGCGTTGGATTAAAGTCGCCCTGAAACCCGGAAAAGTTGTTGACGCGTGTAGAGCGCGTAGGGGGACAGGATGAACCTCGAGGCGCTGTGGCAGACAACTTTAGCCGAAAGTAAATTTGACTGCCGTAAATCACGGAAGGGATAAGCCGTGGCAAGTGGGCCGTACGTGGGCTTGTCTCGGATCAATGCACTCACTGTAGTTGTGGGTGGAGGCCCGATGGGCTGAATTTCTGAAATAGTTGGTGTATTTCATTGGGCCGGATTTCTGCAACAGTTTTGGATGTTTTGGGCCTGATTGCTGAAACGGTTGAGTTTAAATAGAAGGTTTTATATGATAATGAGAGCAGCTTACGCTCGAGTGGTTGAAGGCTGAGTTTGTGTACTAGAGGTCTGAGGTTCGAACCTCGCCTCTCGTTTATTTTTATTATGTTCGTTTATGACATAATAAGTATAAAATTTGTACACATTATATTAAGCACAGCTTGTGCTCCAGTGGTTGGGGGCAAGGCTTTTGCACAGCAGGTTAAGAGTTCGAACCCTGCATTCCCTTTTATTTATTTATGTCGCTTATGACTTAATAAATATAATACGAGTGCATTAATTATTGGAAGCAGCTCTTGCTTCAGTGGTTGGGAGCAAAACCTTAGTGTAGGAGGTCTGGAGTTCGAACCTTACCTCTTACAAAAATATTTTTTGGATCTCGTATATGCGCGATATACGGATGTATATACGGTCAGTACAGTATACGTACAGTATGTAGAGCTTCATACTGTAGCCGAGCCGAGCCGAGCCGAGTAGAAGGTTAGTGGGCCGAGTTTTTGGGCCCAATTTTGGTTGGGCCTGTTTGAATTGTAGTTGGTTCGGTTTCTTTGGCCCAAGTGGCCCATATTGAATAAGAAGACGTTGTGGAGGTGTCTAATTATCATTTCTCTTTTAATTCTTGTTTTAGTGCAGCGTTGTTTTTCTACACTTGCCTTGTGAGAGTGGTCACTGTACTTGTATGTCAGTACAGGGTGACGATTAGTGTGAAAATAGCTTTTTTTGTGCAATACCACGTGGTGATTTGGGTGTGTGTTGCTTGAGGCAATTGTTGTGTTGAAATTTTGAGAAATGTGGATTGCGAAAGAATGTCGTTGTGTTGAATTGATTTAGTGGCTATGGGAGTGTAGTGTTTTATATAGTGTCGTAGCTTTGTAGATTACTTCAGTTAGTAAAGATGGAGATATGATGGTTGATTTGTTTTCTGTATGACCTACAGAAAACCTTAATCGGGAGAAATGGACTCACGATTAAATTTCGGGACGAAATTTCTTTAAGGAGGGTAGATTGTAATACCCCGAAAATTTATATTATTTTCCGAGGACATTTTTGAATGATTTCGTAGTCATGGAAGGAAGTACGAAGCTTTGAGGAGTTGTGGATTTAGCTCGAACAATTTTATTTCGAAATCGTACGTTATTTAGGGGCGTCTCAAAAAGTGACTTTTTATACGTACCGAATTTGGGAAAATTTCCTTCATGAAAGTTGTAGTGCTCGTCGATACGATCGCGTGCATATGTGGAACGCAAAAATCGGAGTTCGTATGAGAAAGTTATGATCAATTGAAATTTAGGAAAATTTCTATAAATAGCAAAAAAATCCCGAAAATTTCCAAAATTGGACTTTCCCCCTGTCCATTTTAACCGGCGGTCTTCGGACTTTCCCCCTGTCCTCAGAGCACTACATCTCGGTTATTGTTTAACCGGCGTTCTTCGGACACTCCCTGTCCTCAGAGCACTACATCTCGGTTATTATTTAACCGGCGTTCTTTGGACTCTCCCTGTCCTCAGAGCACTACATTTCGGTTATTATTTAACCGGCGTTCTTCGGACTTTCCCCTGTCCTCAGAGCACTACAATTCTACCCTCTAATCAACTCAGAAAGTCAACATGATTATCACACACATTTATCGGTTAACATTATCATAATAATCATGGTAATTTCAAAGACAATATCATATCATAACCAAGTTATCGCAATTCCACACACACCTCAATGTCACCCCATTCCATATATATATACGTAATCATCCGCTCAGGGATAATCACTAATACCAACTATAAATCAAACACAAAAATCGTGAAATTCATTTTGTATAATTAAAATCATTTTACTTACCTATGGACCGTAGTTGATCAAGTCCATATGATTTAAAACAAATATTTATTCCATAAATATTTTTCACACAATTACGACAAAAGGAAGTAATTAAATAATCGGTTCGTAATATGAACCACGTGAGGTTTACTCACCTCTAATCCCGCTGCGTCTTCACTTTCACAATACACACCAAAACCGCTCACCAAGGAAGACCGTCAATCACCTAATCAACATGATCTTTACTTAGTCAACAACTCATAAACAAAATTAAACGACGATCCAACGGTCAGATCGCAATTATATGATGATCCAACGGTCAGATCCTCACAGATCGCCCTTAGGATCATCCTCCTAATTTATCACGAAGATCCAACGGTCAGATCTTCCTGAATCGTCCTTATAAACATCTCCACAAAATTTCATGAAAATTCGACGGTCGGATTCTCACGAATCGCCTTCCAAAATACTAATCCACAATTATACGATGATCCAACGGTCGGATCTTCGCCCGTGACCACACATGGTCACTGGGACAGTCATACGATCAACATATCAAAACTACAAGTCCATCGGACGGTCCGATCTTCACAGATCATTAATCGAACAATCAAAATTAATCGAAACCGTAAAATTCATAACTAAATCATACGATATCCAAAAATTATGAATTATATATGCAAACGATCGTATCGAAACGTAGAATCTAAAAATGTAAAGAAATCACATTTTTGACCCCCGGAGGTGGCCGGAAAAGGCCGCCGGAGTTTGAGGCAGAGCCGCCGCCGACCACCGCCAATGGTGTCGGGGCCAGGCTGCTCCTCTTTGTCTCATCAAGCCCAACCACATTCCTAACTAGCACAAAGTCTGAAAATGAAAGGAAGTGGTCGAAAAGTTACCTAGAACATACGGGTTCGCCGGATTTTTTCCAGAAACCGGCAACAGCTCCGATCAACGTGAAAACGTCCACCACTCGCTTCGATTTCTTCATGAAACTGTTTCAGAACTTCAATCCTAGTTCAGCTGTCCAAGAATCTCGAAGATTGATCGTCTAGAACTCGAGATATCGGCGTTGACTCAAAATCGAGCAAAAATCTGTTTCGAGCTCCACCGACGCGTAGCCGCCGTGAGGGGAGGAAAGGAGGCCAGCAGGCTGCTCGTGGGGAAGTGGCGACCTAGTCTGGACTTTGTTTCACCTCAAAAGCTTGCCTGAGGAGGGAGAAATCCATTGGAGAAGAAAATCGGCGATTTCCGGCAGTGCGAGCTGCAGCTGGCTCCGTTTTTGATTTTTTTGATTTTCTGATTGATTTTCGAAATTTTCCGAAAATGGGAATATTTATACTAAATTGGAACTTTTTCAAAAAATCATAAGTAATTCATACGAGCTCCGATTTTTGTGTTCCGCATATGCACGCGATCGTATTGACGAGCTCTACAACTTTCATGAAGGAAGTTTTCCCAAATTCCATACGATTTTCGCGTGCCCCTAAATAACGTATGTTTTTCGAAATAAAATCGTTTTCGAACTAATTTCACAACTCCTCAAAGCTTCGTACTTCTGCCCATGGGCACGAAATCATTTCCAAAATGTCCTCGGAAAATAATTTGAATTTACGGGGTATTACACACACAACGGTCCTTTATTTACCTGTTGTTGGAGAAACTTGAAACAAATCGAAGTCTCCCCACTAAACAACTTAATTGGAACCAATAGTCCCATTTACCGCCACCAAACCCGATAGACACCTACACCTTCTAAAATAGCAACCCATTTACTTCGTCAGTTCCTTCTGTCAATACACGTATTGCCTCTCTCTCTCTTCTCACAAAACGCGAAACCCTCTCTTCTCTATCACTGGTTTACTCTCTCCTCTGTCCTCCGTCCTAGTCTTTTGGCAAACTCCTCTGCGAAATTGAAATGGGTTTGTTTGTAATTGCGAGTTTCTCTTAGATTTAGGGTTCTTAGGGTTCCATTCTCTTAGATTGTTCATCTTCCTCTTCAGCGACAGGGGAGATAAAGTACCCCAAATCCACTTTCTCTCTCCTCCTCGCCTTCAAACTAGGGTCAATTGAAGAGATATTGAAGACGACGGTGCCCGAGACAGCAGAGGCGAACATGCTGCGCTACGCCGACGAGGCGGCGCTATGCTGGGTTAATTTGTACATGTATAAATATTAGCAGATTGAGGTCTAAGATACGGTACCACTCTGTGTAGAATCGATAAGAGCAGCAGAGAAAGAATGACACACTTATCGACTCTATTGACAGTGCCCTTATTCTTCGATTTGTTTGACGGAGGAGGAGGAAGGACTTGTCACGGTGGCCATGAAGGTGTGCTCAAGCGATTGGCTAATATTATTCTCGGTAGAGGAGGCAGGCACGAAAGGCCTATACGCACGCACAGTCCCCCAACACAACAGTCATATTCATGGCCTCACTCTTAAGCTCAACCCAACCATTTCCACCTGCATTTAACCGAGGACCGTCTCCAGCCACCAAACCAGCAACTCTTCAGGCACAGACGAAGCCCCATGCTCAACCCACTAGTAATACCAGTGCAGATAACAACGCTAGACTGGCAGTAACACAGAGAAAAGTTGTAGAGCTTCAAAGGCTGAAAGATGAGGAGGCCAAGGACAGAAAGGAGGAGACCAACAAGAAGATAGCTTCTCGGAAAGCAATTTCAGTCATATTGCTGAGAGAAGCTACCGAATCCCACATCAAGAAGAAGAAAGGCTCCAGGAGACTGCTTCAGAGGATTGTGCTCGAAGCCCTCCATGAGAGCATCACTGCTCTGTGGTGGGAGTCTGCTCTCAAGGTCACTCCTTTTTACCTTGGTTTTATTCTGACTTGGTTTTCGAGAATTGGGGGTTTGAAATTTCTATCTGGGTTGTGCTTGTTAAGTTGTTTTGCATTTGGTTGAAGGGTTTACTATGCTAGGATTTAAGAAATCTATGTGCTTGGTTAGCTTGAGGTTTTGGTTCAATAATGAAGCTAGACCAGTGCTCTCTTATCTTGTGCACAACTTTCTTTGTATTCACTTATTTTGTCTACTGTGTAAATGTATGTCATGGTGGTCTGTTCATTGTTATTGTGTTACTGATGATGAAGCAGAGGCATAAGATCGAGAGGGAACATAACATTGGGGAAGAAGTTGGATGGTCCAAAAATGTGAAAGTTGCAAAGGTGAACCCTAGTGGTTGTTATTCAATCCAAGACATGATCTTATCAAGAACCATGTTACAATACTCAGTGACAAAAGAAAAAGATCTTACCTAAGAATTATTCTGATAATCAACAACTAGTCTATGATAGTGAGTAGAAAACATTCCTCGACAGTGAACCTTATGGACAAAATGTTCAAGAACGTACTGACAGTTAGTTTATTTTCAGTTAGTTTTAATATAAGTAAGTGACAAGAGTGAAATGGCAAAATCCAAAATTACTATTTAGTTAGGCTATTGATTACTATTTATCTTGTGTAGTGGCGTAGTGGTTGAGGAATAAACCTTTAGTTTCCAATTGCAGACAATCACTTTATTTAATAATAAGTTGCAGTTTATGTTGCAGGGGATTGCTAGCAAGTAAAAAAATGCATGATAGGAGATTTGGAGTTCCCTAGAAAACTCTGCCTGCACTGATCAAAGAACACAAATTCTAGAATTTAGGTATTGACAAAAACTTTATACTTTGGAAGTTTCACATTCTCTTGATTTCATTCATTTGGTGTTTACAGTAATGCATATCTATCTTGCTTTGATTTATTATCTGTAATTGGTTTTGAATGTTGCTAGTTTCCGCCATTGTTCTGTTATGTAGGTATTCATAAGGTAGTTATTCAGGATTTGTAATCATACTTTTAAGTAGATATTATGCAATGTGGAACCAACCCAGGCCTGAATCTTCAACCACTGTGTGTCCTCTGCAGCTTAATTATCATTAGCTTTTTTGTTCAATCAATCAATGGTTGGGGAAACAGAGTGACTGACTAATCTTGTTAACATATTATGCTTGTCAGGACAAGGAACTTGCTTCTATGATCGAGAGTGTTTCCGAGAAACAGCATTTTACGGCGAAATGGTTTCAACTGCTGAGACTGGATGGGATTTTAGTACAAGATGGATGAGGTAGATTTTTGACATAGGGAGAAGTAATTAATTTAGCATTTATACTTCTGCATTAACAATTTATTTAAAGCACAATAGAGTATGTTTTGAGTTTGTCTTGCATGTCCCTACACATAAGATTATGAGAAGTAAACAAGGCAGGTCATTTAACTGAAGAGCTTGCTCTTGTTTCCGTGCAGGAGTCAAATATGTAGGAGTGGACTGAGCAATTGGAAAGCAGTGACCGATTTATGTATGAGCCATATATGTAGCAGCTGCATGTGTGCATATTTTTGGAACAAATATATATTGTATATGCTTTTGTTGTTTTTCATTGTTAGTTAGAATGCAGCAGTCATCAAGCTTCTTTCTTCTTTTTTTGTTTCATTGTATAGATACTTGAATGTATGGATGATTGACAAATGCTAGCTCTTTTGGTACATTAGATGCTTAAATTAGCGAACTTCATTACATAATATGTTTTGAGTATTATATTTGTGCAAATATTTCAGGTAAAAAATCGATAATAAACAAACAATAGTGAATTACATTACGTTAATCACACAACAAATCATTTGTAATCACACAACGGTACCTATAAAATTTTGTTGTCTCATTAGTACTCACACAACAGAACAAATATATATTAGTTGTCTAATATTAAATCACATAACGGTATAGAAACAATATGTTGTATGACTTGTGAAGAATTTAACACTGAGCCTCACACATACAACAATTACTTTATGATATCTGTTGTGTGAAGGAACAACCAACAGCAGTTGTCATATTTTTCTGTTGTATGATAAGTTAACCAACAACAGTGTGGTATTACTCTCGTTGTCTGAGTGTCATTTTTTTGTTGTGTGAGAAGTTAACCAACAACGGTCCCTACTTACTTTGTTGTCTGACCACATAGACACAACAATTGAATGCGCCGCATCCAATTTATGGCATTGGCATGAGCAGAATTGGTGCAACGGTTTTAAGCAGTTTGTTGTGTCTATGATATTCACACAATGGTATTTCACCGTTGTGTGAGTGTGCTCATCACACAACATTGAGATAGACGATAGACATGGTCCACATCACACAACAAATTTCCACCATTGTGTGATGCAGTTTTTGTAGTAGTGCTACTTGGGTTTGGGTTACAGCTTCACCCATTCCAAGATTCATAAGGAAAATGAGCCCTTATTGGAGTCAAGTAGCAGAGATGGAACAGGAAAATTCAATCAATAATCCTTCTATTGTAAGGAATAGTCGAAACCCTAAGGTATAAGTACCAGGTTTCAAGGACGAAACAAACACAACTCTCCAATCAACTAATCGCACAGATTATCAAAGTCTCTCCGGAGCAAACCTATCCTGCAACCTAGTTGCAACCCAGCGAAGCAAGGGTAACGCCCTCGCAACCCAACGAAGCTAAAGATACACTTTAGCAAACCTTGTGCTTTCTCCCAAATTCTCAGTGATTGCTCTACTTAGTCTACAACACTAAGTATCGATTCGGTGAATGCAAGAGATCACAACCAAAGCCCTTATCCGTAAGGCAAGAAGTCATTTTTTTCAAAAGGCATAGAAAAGAACCTTGTGACGAGGTTGGTACTCTCCTCGTCCAAAGTGTTTGATCAAGAAGTCAGGTCAAGGGACTCCCCGACGACTGCACCCCATGGTGCTGGCATGCTCGCGCACTCAAAATAGACAGTTTGCACCAGACTGGTTTTGGAGCTAAACAGTATCAGTATCAGATGCAAGCTAGAAATTTTTTTTTGATACATAAACCACAGAGCTGTACTCTATTATGTAGAGATATGAAAAGAATCCAAGTGCAGAAGATAGCAAGTTTTGTTGCCTTTGCTACCTTTTGCTCCTGAAATACGACAATATATATTCAGAAAGTAGAACTAAGACATGAAGAATCGATCAAACTGACAAACGTTTATAAAAGTAGCAGAATCTGAGTGGTGGAGTTGGTTTAATGGATTATGAAGGCAGAGTATTAGTGAGGACTTTAGTAGTTTAGTTGCAAGTGACAATACTACTGAATTGTATTCTTATAGAAACCTGTAAGCCTATTAAAAAGCTGTAAACTTAGTAACTTAATTACTTTTAAAGAGGAAAAAAAATTGTGAATATATTTGAAGGTGGGGAGCCCCATTTTTTTTTTTTTTTCGCCTAGAGCCCCTGAAAACTCAGGGCCGGCCCTGATTCTAGTGGCTAGTAACCTCATTATGCGTGAGTTACCTATTTTTCAATCACTCTTCATAATTCTACTCCGCTTCTATACTTTTATGGTTTTCTGGCTAAACTGGGTCCATTCTCGTCCTACATCAATAGATGAGACATTATCAGGGACTGATCCATACCTCAATTCATGGTAAACCATATTGTTAGGGTAAAACAGATTTTCCTCTAGAAACTTGTACATTATCAAGAAAGGTCGATCTTCAACATGATTCGGACAGAAACCAAGTGGATGTTCAATCCTTCCACAATAAAAGCACGATTCCAGGGTTGTTTCCTAATGCAAATTTAGGGCAATGCTTGTATCTGCTCGACGATCGGGGAGAACATGCAGAACTCAAGGCCAAGGTTTCAGTAAAGATCGAAATTTGAACACAGGCACGAGCGAAAATAAAAAAGGCTTCCGATTGAGAGTGGCACGATCAATACTTTGACAAATACCCATATGGTTAGCCACACTAGTGATACATGAAACATTCTAGAAATGAAACGGAAGGAATGGAAAGCGAACCCAGATGTCAGATGGGCCAAAATGGTATAAGCAGGGTGGAAGGTGGGATACCAACGACGGTGAGCAAAAATCTGGCTCTGAACATACCAAGGTCTGTTCTCCAACACAAAACTAACACCAGCCTTACAGAAAAAGTGAACCATGAACCAATGGAATCCAGCTAGTGTAATTTCAAACCCTTCTTGCAGATTGGCCCAGCTAGCCTTCATTCTCTGCACGAGTTTGCTGAGAGACCGGCTCACCGATGATTTTGCCAATTAGAAGACTCTTCTTTTGACAGAAGTTCAACAATCTTCATCTTCTCCTTCTCCCTTCCAATCACAGGTCCATCTGGTTGACACGAACTGGGTGGTATATCCCGTGCCTTGGTAGATGACGTCCCAATCTTATTCAAATAAAACTGGTCTTTTCTTTGAGATATCTTTTGTATTTGATCATTAATCTCCTTGATTTTTGAGGCCATATTGAAGTTAATTTGAGTTGAGTAAATAGTCTCCATACCTTACTTACTGAGGTTGCCTCATATTCCTTTTCTATCTAAGTCGTAACATCTCAGTTGAAAACTTGTCCAATATGTCGTCTAACTCATAAGCTAGGTCTCTGAGATTATTCAACCATATTTTCACTGCAGCGTTTGTTAATTGCTTATAGTCTGCATCATTCAAAACTGCTTGAATAGCCAACAACATGTCTTTCAACTGCTGCATCTCTTTGTCAATGCCAAGAATGCGGCTGAAGTATTGCTGGTTCTCTTCAGAGGCCAATCTAGCAAGTAGCACCTTAACGAATCCCGACAGAAAGATCACTCCAATTGCCTTAACTTCCATTTTAACCTCCAGTGAAAAGAAACTGGGCAGATCAAGATTGTGATGAAAGAGATCTTGAATAAATATCAAGAGTCAGCTGATCGAACTGCACAAAATAAAATTAAAATTAGTTAGCTAGAGGTAAAGCATGGACGCTATTCTCATTGATGCAAAAAGTTGTAACAAACTTATATAATAAAATTATGACATTCCAAGTTGAGAGGCTAGGGCTCTTACTTTTTTTAATCTGATTTTCCTTAGGGCAACTCCAACTATAGGCTCTATTTGGGGGTGCAATTCTCATTTTAGCACCCCCTTGTTGCACTATTCATATATGACTTAATTCTCATCTCTAACAATGAGGTGCTATATGGGTACTATTTTCACTATTTTTGATTAAATATAATATGTGTAATGTTGATGAATATTATATTAAAAGTATGTTAATATAGTTAAATAAGGTAAACAATTGTGAAGGAGATGGAGGATATTTGGTGTGAGTAAATAGAAAAGAATGAGTTGATATTTATAGAATTTCCCACAATTTACTGTTCCAATAGGTATATTTTTTTCCCCTCAATTTTCTGGTAATTTTTTTATTTTTTTTGGAACAAAATAGAAATAATAACCCTTGATTTAATAAGAGCCATTGATCACTTTTTTCCTCAAATCTGAGCCGTCAGATTAAACAAGGTCAATTTGAGTAAAAACAAATAATAACCCATTTGCTGGGTCCCATGAACAGTATCCGGGTCTTGGTCTTGAAAAAGTCTCAAATATGATACTTGGGATGAGCCCAAGTCCTATAAATTTAGGACCAACTCCCCCTAAAAAGTATTGTTGGAGATGAAAAATCTTATAATTCAACAAAATATAGTTTTGAACCCTATGGTTGGAGTTGCCCTTAATCACCAACAACTAGCTAAATAAGTTGAGATCATCATGCCTAACTGTGTACAACATATATAGTCTGATTTAGATTAAAAAAGAAATGACTGGTCCTTTAAATTTGCAAGATCAGAATAAAGATGACACAGAGTTTGCCTTGTTGCAGATCTGACTCGAGAAGGAATGGACACCAAGTTTTTCTTTTGCCTAAAGCACAGTGCAAAACTTAAACTTGTAGAAGAGAAAAGTTGCTGAAACAAAACGCAAACAACCGATGTGAACACCATGTGTGGATGGACACCAATTGCTTAGCCTTAATTTCAGATTTTAGAGTGGTGGACCTTCCGGCCAGTTTCCAAAACCGTTCTTCGATCTTTTGAGTTAATTCGATTAAAGTCCAAAAGCTAGACTCTATATTGATTGTAGTCCGCATCAATTTTTCTTGTTAATTGCTGTCTAATGACTCAGCTGCCACCTCATATTTATTTCCTTTTCCATCTTTCTAACTCAACCCTCATTAATTTTTCTTTTTTACATGACTAATATGTCTTTGGGGTGTCTTTATTAAACGTCTTTGACACAAAAGGCAAGAATTAATAGGATTAAAATTAGCAATCTGATTAGTAACTTAATATCATATTTAATGTATCTCTTAATTTCTTAAATTATTCTTATTGATCCGGCATAAAATCATTGAAATGATATGACATTGAATTAACGTTTTAAGAGGCTAAGGCGTAGTGTCACAGGCCAAACTTTGCAATGCACAAAGCGGACCATGCGGCACTTGCTAGCAAGCAAGTCAGCCAAGTGAATACCTTGCAAGGAACAATGAAAGCCACACAATATTAAAATAGTGCTAGCGACAAGCAAGAACACAATTATATAAATGTTGGGCAACCACGAAGAACAATGAGTAACCGAAAGGAAAGATCAAAGAACAATCTCACGGGACACAGATGATTGAATAATTCCTCTTTTATTGATGGTAAGACGGCAAGGGAGGCAAAAGTACATGTGCTTACCTATACTAGTTCCGTAGTCAAAACTATGCTGACTACGAACCCCTCCCCAAAGAGCATATCGGCCTTACATGAACAAGGCAGGAGGAAACATGAAAAAGGCCGAGGAGACTAAATGCTAAATAAAATAAATTACATAATTTGTAAATTACCAAAATATCCCTAGCATACAAGCAAACCAACCAAAGGCTGGACTAATGACCATAACATCCTCCCCCACTTAAGCTTTCGGCGCTCTCGACGACGACCTTGGTCTTGAAGTCTTCAATTTTATGCTTGAACTTCTTCTTCAGGGCTTCAGCATTCTCCCAACTAGTTTCTTCATCTTCAAGACCCTTCCACTTGACCAGGAACTGCTGGCATGGGCGCTTTGACACTCTGATCATTCTCTTCGCTAGGATCTCCTCCACTTCTTTCGGCTTGGGTGGTCTGATGTCGACGTGCTCTCGAACGGGTTGGTTGCGTGCTTGATCTTCACTGTCTGGCTGGTGCGGCTTGAGATTGTTAACGTGGAAGACGGGGTGAACTCTCATCTAGGCGGGAATATCGACTTTGTAGGAGCATTTCCCCACTTTAGAAATGATGGGGAGTGGTCCTTCATACTTCCTGAATAGTCGCTTGTCTCTGGAGCGCAGGAACCTGAGTTGTTCCGGAAGCAGCTTGACAAGAACCATGTCTCCTGCTTTAAACTCCCTGGGCTTGCGGCCTTGATCTGCCCACTTCTTCATTCTCCCCACCGCTTTCTCTAGGTAGGCTTGAGCAATCTCGGCATTGGTCTTCCACTCTTTTGTGAAGTTGAAAGCACGCGAATTCGCCCCTTTGTAGACTTCTTGCACTGTATGGGGCAAGAGGGGCTGTTGGCTAATGACAATTTTGAAAGCACTCTTGTTGGTGGATGAGCTCTTCTACGAATTGAAACAAAATTGTGCAACGTCTAGCAATTGCACCCAATTCTGCTAATTGGCATGAACGAAATGGCCAAAGTATTCCTCCAACATCCCGTTAAACTTTTCTATTTGTCTATCAGTCTGTGGGTGATAACTCGAAGATATGTTGAGTTCAGACCCGAGCAGCTTGAATAGCTCGGTCTAGCATGTTCCCCTGAACCTAGTGTCTCGATCGCTGACAATGTTTTGAGTCACACCCCAATACTTCACCGCATGCTTAAAGAAGAGGCTTGCTGTATCTTCTGCCGAGCAATACTTTGGGGTTGGTACAAAGGTGGCATATTTCAAAAACCTGTCAACCACCACAAGGATGCCTGATAAGTCTCCCACCCTGGGGAGGTTAGTAATAAAGTCAAGGGAAACACTCTCCCACGGGCGAGTCGGAATAGACAGTGGTTCCAATAGCCCTGGAGCCTTTTGACGCTTAATGTTGTCTTGCTGGCAAGTTAAGCAGGTCTTCGTGTATTCTTTGACATCGTCCCGCATTTGGGGCCAATAGTAACCCTACTTCAGAAGTGTGTGGGTTCTCTACCATCCAGGGTGACCTGCCAACAAGGTGTCATGACACTCTTTCATGAGTATTCTTTGTAGTCCATTAGCTCGCGAAACAAACACTCCTCCTCCTTTGGCCATCAATATGCCATCCTCCATCCAAAACCGACGGCTTTTCCCTTCCTTCACCGTTTTTATGAGGGATTGCGCCATGAGATCCTTCTCCAACTCTCCTTGATACGTTGCTTGATGTCTGTGGCAATAATACTGCTCAACAAAGTAGCCAACACCTTGAGGGTGGCAAGGTCGGCCTTGCCACTTAGAGCATCAGCAACTTGGTTTATGTGACCAGCCTTATGTTCAAACTGGAAGTCGAACTATGCGAGAAACTCTTGCCATCCAGCTTGCTTTGGAGTTAACTTTGGCTGAGTTAGAAAGTGGCTGATGGTAGAATTGTCTGTCTTCACGAGGAACTTTGAACCCAACAAATAGTGTCACCATGTCCTCAAACAGTGAATTACGGCTAGCAACTCTTTCTCTTGAGCCGTGTACTTTCTCTCAGCTTCTGAGAGTTTATGACTTTCATAAGCAATAGGATGGCCCTGTTGCAGTGGGGCTCCTCCTGAGGCGACGTTCGAAGCATCCGTCTGAACTTCAAATACCTGATTCAGGTTGGGTAAGGCAAGGACCGGATCCTCCATTGCGGCCTTCTTCAAATCTTGAAAGGCCTTCTCACAATCACTACTCCAATCCCATATCACTCCATTCTTCAAGAGCTCGATTAAGGGTGTTGTCTTCTTTGAGTAATTTTCAATGAAACGTCAGTAGTACGTAGCCAGCCCAAGAAAAGAGCATAGCTCTTTTACATTCTTGGGGTTTTGCCACTCCTTTATGGCTTCCACTTTCTCCATATCCATCCTAATTTGACCCCTTTCAATAACGTGACCTAGAAACTTGATGGTCACTTGCGCGAAGGAGCACTTTTCACGCTTGACATATAGCTGATTGTCCCGTAACTGTTGGAACACCAGCTTCAGGTGTTCTATGTGTTCTTCTAGGGTTGAGCTATACACCACAATGTCATCCAGATATATCACCATAAACTTGTCTAAGTAGTCGTGAAAGACTTGGTTCATCAAAGTGCAGAATGTGGCTGCTGAGTTGGTCAACCCTAACGGCATCACCAGGAACTCAAAGGCTCCATAATGGGTGGCACACTCGGTCTTAAGTGCATCGCCTTTTGTAATGCGGACTTGATAATACCCCTAGCGGAGGTCTAGCTTTGTGAAATACTTGGCATCACTAAGTTGATCAAACAGATTTGCTATCAGAGGAATCGGGTACTTGTTGCGCACTGTGACCTTGTTGAGAGCCCGATAGTCCGATCCACACACAACCTCCAGCTCCCATATTACTTCTTTTGGAACAGCATAGGCACACCAAAGGGGCTTTAGATGGCCTGATGAATCTTGCCATGAGCAGGTCTTCGAGCTGCTTTCGAAGTTTCGCCAATTCTGGGGGAGCCATTCTGTAAGGTGCCTTTGCAGGTCGTTTGGCCCCTGGAAGCAGTTCATCAATCTCATGGTCCACACTTCTTCTTGGAGGTAATTCCTTGGGAAGTTCTGGAGGCATTGTGGTGACCCGAATGGGTATACCACAGCGCCGTAATATTAAGCCAATAGAAACTTGATATGTCGTAGACGTACCATAGACCTACCAACTTAATACTACAAGGCCTTTTGGAAATGCAAATTTTAGAAAATAGGAGACCAAGAAAAACTTTTAATAAAGAACTTTAAATCAACAACCCAATACTCAAATTAACAAGTCTGAAAAATACTTCAAAATAAAGTAGGCAAGTGCACTGTGACGCCTTAGGGCTTAAATCATAACCAAAATGAAATGAATTCAACAATAACAATAAAACAAAGGGGTGAGGCGCGCTCCCAGGTAGGCGCACCTCACAGAGTTCAACATTGAAAGAAAAACGAGTAAATCGATAGAGTACCAACAGGGAAGAACTTCAAGCAATAGGAGCAGCAACACAAGGCCTCGCCCAACGACCCACTTCTAATCCAAATCGTCCCGAATGACCTCGTTGTAACCTGAAATGTAGGGGTTAGCATTTCGTCCTCACAAGCCTAATAGGGGCCGACCCAACCTTAGTTAGGTTTGGAAACTAATAGGTAAAACATATCTACTAAGATATAGATTGCGCGCATTTGTAAAATCAAGTAAAACAAAAGCAGACAAAAACAATCATAGTTGTTTCGTTTGAAGAAATCATATGCAGCATGCTTCACATTTCACACAACTTGCTCTGAGATACTTACCTGCCGGCTAAACTAAAATAAATCGGTGACTGACCTAGTTCGTCATCCTTCGAGAACTAGCCAACTACTCTGTAGTTCTTGTGACTACAAGTAGCGAAAGTATGCATTTCCTGGCTCTGAGTCTCCTATGACTGGTTCACTGTCTGTACTCACCTTTCCTCGACATACATAGGAGCACATCCCCCTCCGGAGGTTCACAGTTATCGACACCGTGGGATCCCTAGGAATCTACGCGTCTAGGTCTCATTCACTTTCAAGTCACAAGTACAAACATACAAAAGGGTACAGTATCTCACATGCAAGTCTAGCCTCGGTTTTCGCAATCAACAGTTATCAGTTCTGAAAACACATGTATCACGAGGCATCGACTAATGAACAACCAAAAATACTTGCAGGCAACATAATATTATACTAGAGCATTCCACATAAATCGAAAAGCCTCTAACAAGGAAAGGACAGCTCACCCTACCTGGAAAATGTCGGCGTATTCCACACTCTGGTACCTTCCGCTTAAGATTCCTTAACGATCGTGTTTCCTGAACCATTACTTAGTTCTTAAGTAATTATCCTGGTAAACATCATGATCAACTTTAAGTAATCGCGCATACTAGATCCTTTTTATTTCAATGAGGCCATTAATTATTTCTTTCAACATTTACCAATTTGGGAAACTAACTTCTTTCTTAAAAAGGAAAACGTCCTTATCGCTCTGCTAAACTTTTGCCAATCCGAGCGACCAAAGTAGAGTCGATCCTCATGTTTTACGAGGTCGATCAACCCTAGTAAACTCTCGGAGTTGACCTTTGACCTTTTACTTTGACTTCTGACTTTTGACCAAGTATTCATTTATTTACCATTATTCCTTATTTATTAAAAATAAATAAGTAAATAATTATAAATAAATTTTGACTTTTACTTTTACCCATTTACTTCTCCTTTTTCACCTTTTCACTTTTACCATGATTTTCACCTCCACACTTTCACTATTACTTTTTTACCTCCTTTTTACCGAATTTACCTTTACTTTCACCTTCTTCACTTTTTACCACTTTACCATTGTAAAAACTCATTTAATCCAACTTTTACTCTTTTTCTTTATTTTCTTTTTCTTCCAAAAATAAAGCCATTTCTTTTCTTCTTCCTTTCCTTTTTCTTTTGGCCAAAATTACACAACAACAATCACCAAATCTTCAACACCAAAATTCCAACACTTTGAAAATTAGGCTAATAAAATCCTACTAATTAAACCCTTCTCAAATATCTAATTTTCTCAATTTTTTTCCAACAACAATGGCTCAACAAAATCAAAATCAACCAAATAAATTCCAAAATTTTTATGGTTTGTCCAAAACCCATTCCTTACCCTTCACTACTACAAAAATTGAATCAGACGACACCTATCAGACGATGCATTATAGTATTCCGTCGTCTGATTGTTTTTTATTTTTTTGGACGTTGTTTTTAAAAAATCTGTCGTCTGATATGGAATTAGAAATTAGTTCAGAAGACGTATAAGGACAGAACCGTTGTATGACCCTAAAAAAATTGAGCGCCAAGTTTCCCACCATGTTATGTGGTGCCAAAGCCATTTGAAGCCCTAAATTTTCCCCAATCAGACGACGATAAACAATAAACCTGTGGTGTAATAAATATGTCTGACCGAAAGGAGGGAAATTTCCCTCCACCATCTTTCTCCAACTCCGTAAGGAGGGAAGCCCAATTAATAGGAGACGAGCCTCAAATTTAAATGGCTGCATTCAGACCACGTTCTTACATAAATCTATTGTGTGATTCCTCATCCAAATTCATAGGGCCTCACAAATCCGGCTGAAACCCTAACACTTGGTGCAAAAAACATAATAAAAATAACTAAATAGCAAAACCAAACATAACCATAGCAAAACCCCCTTTCGACAGCTAGCCCTTGCTCTATGTTGACTTATCTCACTGTCGACAGACCCAAACCTAAACAAAACCTCTCTCTTGCACGCGGTGGCCTCACTGTCGACAGACCTAAACCAAAACCAGAATCCTCACTCTCCCATTGCCTCATTCTTCTCTCTATCTCAACATACCCAAACCAAAACGAAAATCCTTACTCTCTAGCCTAAACCTCACTCTCCGAAACCCTCATTCTTCTCTCTAACCAATCTCATCTCTCTGAGAATGAGATTGAGCAGGTGAACTGAGATTGAGCCGGTGAACTGAGATGACGCCAGTTTAGCCTCTCCAGATCTAGTCGATTCCCTTGGAACGAAGCACTGTTAGCGTCTCCGACTGGTTCTCGTTGCACCCAGCTGTAGGTCGAGACCAAATTGCTTATTTTTCCCGTCGCACCCAGCTGGAAGATCAAATTTCTGGTATGAAAATCGTTTCTTTCTGTTGATTCTCTTCGATTCCGTAACTGGATTTTGCTATTACGTATTGTTTTCATAGCAAAAAACATATCAAAATAGCAAAACCCTCTCTCGACAGCTAGCGCCTCCTTCAATCTTGACTCGTCTCTGCCGACAGACCCAAAAACAATAGCCAAAATAGGAAACGCAACACGAATCCTCACTCGTCTCCTTTCTTGGTCGCCTCACTGTCTACAGACCCATACCAAAACCAAAATCCTCACTGGATCTCTACCCGAAACCTCACTCTCCTGAACCCTCATTCTTCTCTCTATCTTGACAGACCCATACCAAAACGAAAATCCTCACTCTCTAGCCGAAAGCTCACTCTCCCAAATCCTCATTCTTCTCTCTAACCAATCTCATCTCTCTGCGAATTGGATTGAGCCGGTGAACTGAGATTGAGCCTCTCCAGATCGAGCTGATTCCCTTAGAGCGAAGCACCGCTGGCCGGTTTTGTCGGACTTGTTCCCGTCGCCTCAGGTATCAAAATCATTTCTTTTGGTTGATTGTCTTCTATTCTGTAACTGGGTCTCGATTCTCTTCAAAATCGTTTTCAATTTCTTTGGGGTGGGGTGGGGCGAGGGGGAGAGGTGGTGTTATGTGATTGTAAGTATGTTGGTTTTGTTGTTGTGGTTGGGTTATTTTGGCTGTTAAGGTTGGTATGAAGCGAACTGAGACATCCACTCGGGCCTATCAGAACGGTGGTGGTCGGTCTGTCACATGGGTCTGACCCACTCCATCTCCATCCCCAATTTCATTTCACCATCTCCATTCTCATTTCTCCTCCACCACTACCATCCAATAAGCTATGTTGTGTGCTATGGCCTGCCATTCAAAACTTATAGCTTCCCTTTTGGCTCCTCCTTTCTGCCTTCATGTCGTTGATTAAACTTATAGCTTCCCTTGTGATTGATGAGGTGTTCTGTTGATTAAACTGCTGTTCTTTTGTATTAGACCTACATCATCTTATTTAGTTTAATTTTATGTCGGTCTTTATGTGTGTGAAATGTTGGACTATCTAGATTTTGTTTAAATTCTAACAATTCTGTTTTCTTTTTGTATTGTTAGGTGCCTCGCTTAAAGGAGGTCGGAGTTCGTGGAGTCATCACACTTAATGAGCCATATGAGACTGGTTCCAACATCTCTTTATCAGGTTAGTTTCACATACATTCCATACGGTATGCTTGCTGGCGTTTTATTTGGCACCTCCTTATTTTCAACTTTTTGCTTAAATTTTGCAGTCCAACGACATTAGCCATCTGGTGATCCCTACCAGAGACTACTGCTTTGCACCATCGCTGAATGATATATGTCGTGCTGTAAATGTCATCTGGTATGTACTCTGTTTCCATAGTAGAAAATGAATGCTCATCTTAAACATTGAATCTAAAACGGTTTTAAATATAGCCATGGGCTGGTCATCAAATATTATATGTATCTTTCTATGTATTCCTCTAACTAATAACTTTCTACAAGTCTCCTACATACCTATATGCTTAGCTTGGTGTACCTTTCCAAATTCAATAATTTCACCTGCTTTATATTGACACAAAACTCATTTAAACATTTCCATTGTCTATATCTAATTAATCGAGGTTTGGATTTGTTGATTTTGCACTGAAGGTGCTAACCACAAAACTGAAATGCCAGAAGCATAAAATAACATAGCTTTCGTTTGGTTTGTTCTACCAAGCATGAAACTTAGAAAGACTATTTGTCTTTTGGTAAGTTCATTGTGAAAATTACTAGCTAGCTAATACAGACACTAATAAAGTAAAAACTAGACCCTGCATACTTTGGACATTTACACAATCTCAGTTTTCCTCTGCTCTCAATTTGGCTTTATTGTAATGCAAACGAAACGCTATCTTATAACTTAGTGAGAATTACCTCATGAACTGCATGCAATTTCTTACTTTGAATTGATTTACAGATTATAATCCTGAAAGATAATTATCTAAATTTTTAGGTAAATTACATTGTTGAATACACTAATGAAATGGAAAATTGTATCAGGAGAAACAAAGAAAATGTTAGGACAGTGTGATCACAATTAGCATTCTGCTTCAGCAACAACTCATAAGTCAGAAGATCGAAAAGATGGAGAACAGGTGGACATATCTGATATATTTGGAGATGTTAATTAGTATAAATACTTTTAGCAGAAACTGTTGTCCGTTTATAGGTATAAATGAACTGACGTTATTTAAATTTTGATTATAGTGTGTCAACAACAAACGGCTGAAGCTTTGCATAGTTTCTGTGGAAATGACGAACAAAATTCTGCTGTAATTGCGAACGAGGATCTATTGGTTGGTACGGCATCACATATTGATAATCCAATTATGGGAGGTACATTTTATAGAGATTTAATTTTCTGTAATTTTCTGAACATTTACAAAATAATTGCTTTTCATATGCTACAATTTAAAGGTTTATTTTTTTTTTTTTCAATATAACAAATTGTTGAACCAGGTTTTAACTATATCTTTAATTGACTATTGTCTGCATTACATGTGCAAGGTCCACTGTTGGACCTTTTTAGTTTTATGTGGAGTTGTTTGATTATTAAGTTATTGATTGATGTTAGCTGTTGATGTTCACTAATTTATGGAGAATGTTACCGTATAAGAATGTGTTAGTGTTTTCTTTTTTAATTTCAAGGAGTATAGTTTTTTCCATTTTGTCTTTCTATGTTGTTGCTTTTGTTTTGGTGTTTTCTATAGGTTTTCTCTGAAGTCGTGAAATTCATGGTCAAGTGTTTGTGTGAAATTCAAAGTTTTGTTCATAAGAGATTTCAAATAATAGATATTCAGAGTTTGAACACAATTTTGCATGAGATATTTGGACAATAAGAAACTAAAGAATCATAATCGGAAAAACAGTTATGCATGCCGATTGTTTGGCTATTGTTCTTTTATAGAGCAAATTTATTCTGTTGATTTTCGTTTGTCATCAGTATGATTAGTACAATTAACAGTGGTATTTCAATGTGTGTACGTTGGGATTGGGTATTCACTCATGATTCAAGTAGTTGAGAACCTAGAAGTACATTGTTTGGCTGTTTACACACTTGAGTTATTTCCTTTTGCACTATTGCTATCTATTGGCTCTAAAGATTAGAGAGTGCTGCTTTTACATGTTATTTAGTTTCAAATACTGTATTGTTATTTGTTCAGTTCATTTAGTGATGCTGTTTCAAATTTTAAATTCACAGGTTACCTTATTGTCTATATAGGTCTAATAAGTAATCAATTTTTATGTTTTTTATGGTTTTATTCCTAGCATGAGATACTGAGTATTGCATTACGTAGCTCAGTTCACTCATCAATCTAGTGTTATCCTAGTATTTGGGTCTGCAGGTTTGCTGTTAGTTTTCAAAGTAGTACTATTGTTTGAGTTTATCAAATGGCATGGCATGAGTTTAATTTGTGATTTTTAAACTGTTCCAGTGGGGTAGGAGAGCCAACCATGTTATAGTCAAGTGGAAATTGATGAAGTGCGTAATGAGCTCGCAAGTTATGTGGTGAAGAACATCCTCAAGTTGTAAAATCTGCAGTTGCTCATGGCCTAGAACCTCTGAAGTGAAATAGGCAAGAAATGTGTTTTTGTGGTCTGAAGTGACAATTTAAAGTATATTTCTTCACTTCTTTTGCTATTGGAGTAGCATATACAGATGTACTCCTTATTTTGCTATTGGAGTAGCATATACAAATGCGCTCCTTGTTTTGCATTGTGTAATCCATTTAGGTACAATTATGTGGGTTATAACAATATTAGATTCTACATATATATTAATCTAATTACTGTTCATTTGGTAATTTCTTATTTTGGGACTGTCGTGTGAAAGCCTACATCTAGCTAATTTTCTATCATCTGAGTTCAAAACAGACAATGGATGCTTACAAACAAAAAAAGTGGTGTGAATAAGAGTCCCACAACGCACACAAAAATAAACAATCGTCGTCTAAATTCAAAACACACAATGGATGCTTACAAACAAAAAGAGTTGTGTGAATACGAATCCCACAACGCGCACAAAAATAAACAATCGTCGTCTGAATTCAAAACACACAATGGATGTTTACAAATAAAAAGAGTGGTGTGAATAAGAGTCCCACAACGCGCACAAAAATAAACAAACGTCGTCTGAATTCAAAACAGATAACAGCTGCCTTGTAAAGAGAGTTGTGTGACTTAAACTCACACAACGGGTACAAAATAAAGCGACATGTAAATCGCAATCACACAACAGTTTCTAAATCTGCCCGTTGTCTGAATAACAGTCACACAACAGCTAATGCTGTCGACAGACTGCCAGCATGCTGTCGACATGCTGCCGAGAAGCTGCCGAGCCCTTCACACAACAGTTCCCTACAATTGACCTTCATCAGACGGCGCCTCGATATACGACGGTTTGCCTTCATATCAGACGACAGTTTTTAGCCGTCGTCTGATTCAATTTTTGTAGTAGTGCTTTCTTCTTCAAAACTCATGGCCTAAACCTCCTCCTTGGCCTTCTTCACCTACTGTTAATGTTAGAAACCGAAGGCTCTAATTAACGTTAAAGAGAAAAAAGAGAGAGAGAGAGAGAGAGACGCAATGTATAGTGCTTCGTCCACTTGAATTATATGACTATATGTGTCGGGCTTTGAGGCCCAAGTTGATTACAAAAATAAGTTGTAATGGAGTGATGAGTAAGTGGGAAGGAGTCCCCTTTTATAGGGAAGGGAGGCTCCTTTCTTCACTTGTTTTCCAATGTGGGATATAAAAACAACTATTCTAGTCTAGAAAGCATGTTGTGAAGGCAACATGGCAAGGTTGGGAACTTGGCTTCCCGACAAGCTCTTGAGCACTTCCGACCATTGTGGCGTAGCTTGGACGTCGGGTTACGGGATGCATATCGTCGTTGGGTCCCACCATGGCTTGTGGGCCCCCCACGAGGGTGTTGTTTATGTTTGGTGACATATATATTAGCCTTTTTAGTAGAGGTATCTACAAGTCCCCGAAGTCCCCAAGTGAGAGGAGATTCTTGGTTGGGGAGTTATAAAAACGATGTTATCAAGCATAAACAATGTCCGAGAGGTAGCTAGCCCTTACAAGTCCCCAAACTCAGTAATCAAGAAGAGACTCGTTAACCTGCACAACAAAGACAAGAAAAATTCGCATATGTAGAATGCTTGTTGTATTGGGCAACGTACGTGAGTTGCATTGATATGCATTGGCATATCCGAATGTATGAGGTGCACGATACATGTTGATGTATATATGTGAATGGTGCCGAGTACGATCGATTTATGGCATATTAGCTCGAGAATGCACATGATTGTGTAAGCATAATAAGAATGATCATATGAGGTGAATACGATGCATAAAATGCATGATGTGCGCAAGGAAATGAACGAGGTTGAGCTGATGAGGTTATACCCATGAGGCGTAAGTTGCACGAATGCCGTGAATGCGAGAGTTTGTAACTCAAATGTAAACATTTATGTTAGTTTGGTTCCAGCTCGTATTAATTGAACGTGAAACGAATTCAATTTGTGGCAAATGACAAATGGTAGAAGAATTCAATGTTCCATTAATGTGCATTATGCCAAGGAGATGCGAGTGTAAAGCTCGGGAATGCCGGGAAGGCAAGGGCATGGAAACTCGGGGATGCCGAGAAGGCAAGAGCGTTAGAGCTCGGGGATGCCGTGAGGCATTAATGGGTAACTCGAAGGTGATGCCTTGAGGCATAAGCGTAACCATTGCTAATTATGCTGGGCCGTATGTACAAGTCCCCGAAATCCCCAGTCAAGGAGGGTTTTCTTGCAAGGTTGATACCAAAGCATAGCTTTGTGCCGTATATCGAGCATAATGAGTGTGAGTGCGTCGTCCATCTAGAATTTTGTTGGAGCGAACGCTTTTGCCCTTTCGGGTGGGCCCCTGCTAGGCCCTCCGAGGAGTCCCCAACTCCTGGTTATAAACCTCCGTATGGTCGAAAAATTGTTTGATGAGCGGAGCTGCGTTTGAGCAGTGGGCATTAGGTGGCGAACCTAATCTTTCATACCCAAGCGTCGGGGGTTAACTGCCTGATCAATGGCTGCCATGGGCTGTGTTAACCGGTCCCTTTACTCTTTCCCGGAGGAGAAAATCTTGACTGCAATGCCGCGTAGCTGTCATTGTCACTGTGAGGTGTTGCCTTACCTCTTGGCGATTGGTCGTAGACCCCAGGCTCGTGGAGTCTAGACCCGTTTTTGGTATTTTTCCCGTAGGGAGAGTTTGACAAAGTATGGTGCCCGGAGGCTAGACAATATGTTTACATATTGTGTACATGTAAAACCTTGGTAATTGTATGAAGGACAATAAATGAGCATAGCAAGTAATATATGTGGATCTTATGACCATGTAACGTGAAGAATTTAGATAGTTGCAAGTGTAATGAGTGTCCATATAATTTTTTTTTTTTTTTTTGGAGTAGCTCCCGGTGAATAGTATGAAGCATTGTGAAATTAGGGCTTAACTAAAGCATGTTGGATATGTTCGAGCGAGTTGGGTTGTGTTCGAGCAAGTTGGGTGTAATTGAGAGGGTAGGCGCTATGCGAGCTTGCAGGGCTTGGCCCAAGCAAGTCGTGGCCATGCTCGATACCCAAGCGAGTCGTAACCCAAGCAAGTCGTAATCCAATCAAGTTTAACTAAGTCATAAGTGTCACAACGTTTCAAGCATGGCATAGTTTGTTTAAGTGAGTGTCACATGTTTATTTAACTAGATTGCATTTAAATAGAAACATGGTATAGGTAGCATGTACTTGTAGTAAGGTTGCTAATAACATTTTTTGCATTGTTGTAAACATGCTTAAAGTCATAGAAACATGTAAATGCATATCAATTGTGATATACTATAGGCATGCTTAAAAGTAGTAAAAGCATGTAAAGGCATGACAATATATAGCTCTAATTGTAAGAGCGTGTATTGAGATATAGCATTTTACTTATCTTATGCCAATTGGAGTGGGTGTGAATTGAAATCAATATAAGTACCCAAATCATGTTGGAGTTGTCCAAGAATGACACTCCATTGCTCCGGCGAAGCACCTTAGTAGAAGGATGATGATTTCGTTAATTTGAGAGGTGATCGGTGATTATGTCTCCTTGAAACAAAATAGGTGAGTAGACATGAGTATGTAAAATCAACATCATTATCTTGCATATGTCCTTTGATAAGACTTTAAACAAAGTGTATAAGCGATGTAGTAGTTGATGACAAATGACATGTTTGATTGTATGCTTCTAACATAAATTTCGAATTGGCAATGAAATTTAGAGAAGAATCAATTTTAGCATGTCGGCAAGTATACAGTACTTGAAGGCAAGTGACATTTGATTATGCGTATAGCTATTTTGAATGTCAAATGGGCAAGTAGATGTAACAAAACCATTTAGGCATGGGGGATTTATAATGGGAAAACTTTCGCTCATTCTTACAGGAAGAATAAGATGCTTTAATTGACTCCGTTAAGATTGCATAAGCAGAAGGTATGGGACATGGTGTATATGTGTAGTCACAATTGGCGCATGGCATTGTCTATGAACTAAGTGACGCAAGCCATTCAAATGTGTAGTAATAGATACAATAGCAATATAGACTACTCCTTAGAAGAAGACAAAACTGAGAAAGTTTTTAGCTGAATGATCAAACATGAAGGCATGTTTAGAAGGACAAGTGTGTCATGTTGTTGATATGTGGCATTGGATTAAGGCATAGCAGATCATATATATATTCAATGAAAATATGACAAGCAGGTATAGCAGCTTATCATTTGATAGCGTGCAGCACTTTAGTAGTAGTGTCTGTGAACTAATTATAAGCATGAGCAAGTTCGAATTCCACTTCAATTATGTGAATCTAAAATTGAAACTAATTTGCTGTGATCATGAGATACTGATGATTGTCTACTGCTAGCATAAAAACTGAATAGGTTGCTTGCAAGTTCAAAACATTATCAATCGCCAAGCATCAGTAATCTAATATGAACCTCATACCAAAGTGCATACTCAAAATGTAGGAGTACGGATGCTTAATTGAATATTTGGAACTAGCAAATAAGTTAAAAGCAATCATGTATAATCAACTAACTTATCAATTAAGTATGTGTGTTGTAGGTCATGCTCTATATGCATATATAAATCAGCTATATGTGTGCTGTAGGTGTGCACAAATAGATAATATTACATGTGTGCATTGCATGTCATTAGTTTAGAGCATCACGTGTATAGAAGCAAGCATAATATGTGTGGTTTCATATGGTAGGGACACGTAGGCATGTAGTGGCTTGAATGGCCTCTGAATAAATACAGAAGTAGCGAGTAATGGTTTTGAAAAAAGAACTCAACTGATTGTAGTAAGATATCCGGAAAAGCTCTGAGGCTCTTTTACTCGTTTACTCCGAACAACAGGAGAGATGCTTCAGGGTGTCCAAGCAAGATCAATGGGTGCTTCACGAACTGTCAGAATAGCATAACGGAAACCATAGTGCTTGTGATTGACGAACATAGTCGTAGTGTCATTGCCGGTTTGAGTTGAGACGCTGGGAGGGCATTAGATTGATGGTACGTCAACGAGATTGGAGCTTGGCAGAGATTGGCGTCAAGAAGCTTGAAGCTTGGCGAAGCTTTATACGACGACACACTAGATGAAGAGAGTTTTCCGAAATGTTGTATTGACGAAGCTTGTGGGGGCTTGGAGGTGCTAGCGTAGCGGTGAATGAGTTGGAGTTTGTGCTGCTGAGGAGTGATGCAACCGGCAAGAATGATAATCGAGTTTTGGGGGCGACAAGGAAGTCGGGGAGATGAGGTTCCATCGCATGGAGGATGGCAGGTGGTGGATGAGCTCTTCAGCTAGAGCAGTGAGTCTTGGCGGATGGCGGTGATTGACGACAAATGTGTCGGAGGAGCTCTGTTAAGAATTGTGATGAGAAACTCTGTCAAAAAGAGCTTGCAGTAAGTGGCGGATGGCGGTGATTGATGACAAATGTGTCGGAAGAGCTCCGTTTAAGAATTGTGATGACAAACTCCGTCAAGAAGAGCTTGTAGTGAGTCTTGGCCGTTGGCGGATGGCGGTGATTGACGACAAATGTGTCGGAGGAGCTCCGTTAAGAATTGTGATGAGAAACTTCGTCAAAAAGAGCTTGCAGTGAATGGCGGATGGCGGTGACTGACGGCAAATGTGTCGGAAGAGCTCCATTAAGAAGAGCTTGTAGTGAGTCTTGGCGGTTGGCGGATGGCGGTGATTGACGACAAATGTGTCGGAGGAGCTCTGTTAAGAATTGTGATGAGAAACTCTGTCAAGAAGAGCGTGTAGTGAGTCTTGGCGATTGGCGGATGGCGGTGATTCAATGAAGGCTTACCGGTGCTGATGTGAGATTGAGCGATGACGCTGATAATGATGTGCAAGAAAGAGAATGTGAAGCTCAGCGGTGACGCGAGATTGACCGATGACGGTGAGCAAAGAAGATGAACTACTGCATTTGAATGAGGATGTCGGTCCGATGTCTAGGCATGTGTCGGTGGTGATCGAGGAAGAAGATTGGGTGCACGCCAAAGATGAAGGTGACGCGACGTCAATTCATTCAGTGGGTTTCATGTTGAATTGGGGGGTTTGCGTCAATGGAAGAGCTGCGTCAAGTGAGTGGACGTACTGCGTCAAGTGAATAGCAGTAGTGTTGATGACGAAGTGCTATTGGGTGGCCAGACTATATTTTTGGGTGTCCAAACTAAATAGACACACAAAGTAGTTTTTTTTTTTTTTTTTTTTTTTTCCGTTACCGCCAAGTACCTTTTGTGTGCATTTTACCGCTAAGTATGTATAAAGCACCGTCTAGTACTTGTGTGCGTGTTATCGCCAAATGTGGTACGTCATGAAGGAAATCACTCATTGGGAGCTGAGTGATGATAAAAAAAATATGATGCTCAGTGAGCAACTTTTTATAAGGAATAAAAGAAAAAAAAAATTTCGACCTCCGTTAAACTTGACTTAACGCATAGTAAGTGACGAAGCCAGTGTATCGGCTTCCCACAGATGGCACCAATGTTAATGTTAGAAACAGAAGGCTCTAATTAACGTTCAAGAGAAACGAGAGAGAGAGACGCAATGTATAGTGGTTCGTCTCCCGCCTTAGCGGGAGACTACATCCACTTGAATTATATGACTATATGTGTCGGGCCTAGAGGCCCAAGTTGATTACAAAAATAAGTTGTAATGGAGTGATGAGTAAGTGGGAAGGAGTCCCCTTTTATAGGGAAGGGAGGCTCCTTCCTTCACTTGTTTTCCAATGTGGGATACAAAAACAACTATTCTAGTCTAGAAAGCATGTTGTGAAGGCAACTTGGCAAGGTTGGGAACTTGGCTTCCCGACAAGATCTTGAGCACTTCCGACCATCGTGGCATAGCTTGGACGTCGGGCTACAGGATGCATATTGTCGTTGGGTCCCACCATGGCTTGTGAGCCCCCCACGAGGGTGTTGTTTATGCTTGGTGCCATAGATATTAGCCTTGTTAGTAGAGGTATCTACACCTACAAATCCGTCCAACATCAAAATCACACCCAAAAACTCGAAAACAAGGT
The DNA here is from genome assembly GCA_024704745.1 of Rosa lucieae. NCBI lineage: Eukaryota > Viridiplantae > Streptophyta > Magnoliopsida > Rosales > Rosaceae > Rosa > Rosa lucieae. The sequence continues at coordinate 4,215,485 of CM045492.1, forward strand.
TACATGGATAGATCCTTACCACAAATCCTTGCCAAACCCATAGCCTAGCCTCTTGGTTTAGGGAAAATCGGGTTCATGCAAACAAAATCACAAATCAAAATCAAAATCAAAAACTCGGATTTAGGAAGAAATAGGTAAAGGTTGGATGAATAGAGGCTAGATTAGGAGGTATATTACCTTGATTTGAGCTTGGAAAGAAGAAATCGCAAAAAAACCCAATTTTAGCTTCGGGTTCTAGGGTTTTTGGAAGATTAAATGGCTAAATTTCTTGATTTTGGTTGGAGAAATGGAAAGAGGGTATGAAGAGAAGAAAATCTGGAAATTTTGGCTTGGATTGGAGTTTAGGCGGCGGCGATTTCCGGCGAGAATAAAGAGAGAGAAGCTCTCGGGTAGAGAGAGAGCTTAAGTGAAAAATGAGTGGGTTGAGGCTAGGGTTTGGAGAATGTATTCCTTAAATACCTCTCCCCTTTAATGAATGCGAAAAGTCGAATCTACCTCTCCTTTTAGGCCAATGGGCTTGGGCTGCTCCTATTTCATTTTTCTCTTAACTTCCCTCAAGCCCAAGCCGAAAATTACATCTTCAAACATCCTAGTTTCTCCAATACTTCACCAAATCCTTTCGGGAAAATTTTCCGGTCTTGTCCTAAGCCTCGAAACTTTAAAAATAGTTTCCTAGACCCAAATTGGATTTTTTTTTCTAAATTTTTAATCCTTTAAAATGGCCTCAAAGTCTTAACCTAAGCGCGAATACTTGTGTACCTTACGAATACGTAGTTTCATAAGTTATACGACAAATTAAAATAAATAAGAAAAAGTACAGGGGTCTACAGGAATCACATCTACATAGCTCTCCAATACCCCCTTGATGTCCTTCGGAATCACTTCTCCTTTAATCTCATCCCTTACCATGGGAACTGCTATATAGGTAGGCTCATGACGCTTCACGCCTTTCTTGAACTGGAGGGCAGACGAGAGACGGGGTTCACTTGGTTGTTCGATTCTTGCTGGAACCACACACGGCCTTTCTCCCATAATGAGCAAGTGTTGGGCACTAGGAATGGGAATAGTTTTGTTTGCCAACAAGAACTCCATCCCCAGTATGACATCAAAGTCATCCATCTGAACAACTATGAGGTCGGTCTTCCCTTTCCAGTGACCCAGCTTGAGTGATACCACTACACCAATTTTTCAATCAGACAACAATTTTTCACTATCGTCTGATTATAAGGTTTGTTGTTGTCTATCTCAATGCCGCCTAATACATGAATCAGACAATACCAAAAAACTATCGTCTGATAAAATTTAGTACAACAGCAATTACTACCCAATATGTTGTCTGAATACCACAAAGAACAACAGAGTTGGTACCTTCACTCTTGTGCAAAGCAATTTCAGTTGGCAGATCTTGGAAGGATGGGACGTGTAAAGAACAGTTGGAGAACATTTTTTTTGTCAAAAACTGTTGTCTGAATGACTCTTGGAGATCAGCAAAGTAATTGAATACTATTGACTGACTTTGAACCAGACAACAGAAAAGTTGTTAAAGCCATTGTGTGTTATTGCATCCTAAAACAAAATATGTTTAATAAGTATTGTAGATAGATGATTCAGACAACAGTTTTTTCTTTCTTTTTTCTTCATGTTCATTTGTTAGACAATGGTTTATTGTTGGTGTTGAATTGTCTGAGATAGAAGAGAAGACATACATTCTGTACAATTGAACAACACATCCTTGATTCCAAAAAGCATTTCATTCCATAAGTAATATTCATCCCAACATTTACAAGGAATTAACACTGCCTAGGTGCCTATAAATACATAAACCCAAAAAATATAAACTTGTCCATAAAACATGTCCATTGCACATTAACCATGCCTATAACTAAAGCAAATGTGATAGTGATCCCTTTCCGGCATCCTAAAGTGTCCTAGAACAAAAATTTTCCTTGCTGAGATGCTGCATATAACTAACAGAGAACAAAGGATCAGGGCCTGCTTTGTTTACTCTAGCTTATTCACTGAGCATGTGTACCATTCTAGGAGTAAGTGGAATCCACAGGTGCTCTCCATAACCTACATCCATATGTAGAAGTAAATATATGAAACTGATGACCTGGAAATTGGAAATTAGTAAACTGTAGGGTGCTGTTTAAAGAAGATCCAAGAGACAAAACATGAACAACTTGGGCTTAAAATTATATCAGTTACCAAAATGGGATATAAGATGTTAAAGAAGTCTGACAGGAAATTTCAGCTACCCATTTCAACAAACACCTTAGGCATAAGAAACTCAGTGTTCTATTTTCCAAGAAACTAAGATAGTTTAACACCCAGTATTGTTGTGTTTAGAAACTCCTATAGCAAACCTGCAACTTTGAAAAATCATAAGTTATTCTAGAAAAATCATTTTTAGGAGATTCCAATTCTGAAAAAATCCTTAAGACGTCTACTGCAATTTGTAAGAATATAATAACTTCAAATTCCCAACTGAACTGTACAGTTTTAAGTAAAAGTTCAACTGGGTTAGAAACTCGGAAACACAAAATCACATTTGCATAACCTCTTTTCTACCTTGAATTTTAACCAATATATGAATCCTAAATAGAAGAGCTGAAACTTTACAGAAACAAACCAAAGGACCTATATCTTTAGACTCCAGGAAAATTGCATTAAAATATGAGGTGTGGTAGTCATCATACATTATCTCTAAGAACCTATATCTTTAGATTCCATTGACAATTCTATCATTTATCAATTTAGTCTATAGCATCTAGGCACAAATAGAAGAGCGAGTAATAAACCTTGTTATAGGGCGATTCGGCTTGATCTCAATTCCTTGAACAAGTTGCTAGTTACCAATCTCACCCAGTGGTTTTCGGTTTCTCCCATCCGCCACAACGTTCTTCTGTGGCTTAACCCCTACTCTGGCCACTGCCATACCTATTATAACAAAACACATTAATCTTAGTCCACAATGAACACCTATATAACAAACCCATTGGTAGAATCGATCACAAAACAGATGCAACAGTCTAATTCCACTGAAATCTGACAACTCAAAGAAATCTTTCCAGTCAAGAGATTGAAAAGGTATGATTTTTTCATCATTTGGGATCCTCCAATCGGTTTTGGTGAACATTTTCTGAAACTTTCTAAAACCAATCAAGGTAATGCCCATAACAGAACAACGTTTTAGATCTAAACCTTCAGCCCCTCAATTAATCATATATATTGGGTAAAAGTTAACCAAACTCAGAAAGTAAATTACCTATAAAGTCACAATCTCTTAGTGACAGTACCAAAAATCAACACACACATCTATGTGTAACGAAACTCACAATCCCACTATGAAACAAACCCACCTAGATTTCAAAAATTAACAGTAAAGAAAGCATTTTGAAAGCCAACTAAGCTCAATAAGTGTGGAAAGGAAAGGTTTTACCCTTTCTGGGAGCTGGGCATTACCGGGACAAAACCAATATCAAACCTAAAAGTAAGAGTTGGGCAAAATGTTGGGAGTAAGGATTTTGGAATTCCCAAATTTGCGAAATTCTTCTCCTTCCTTTTCCTCTTTGCTGTTAAAACTACTACGTCTCCATTCACTTGGGGGATTTGTTTGTGTTTTACCCCCCCTGCTTTTTTACCTTTTCATTTCTCTTCCCAATTTGAAGAGTCAAAATTAAAAGAAAGGAAAAAAAAAAAACAAAGTGAGGATTTGTGACTGTTAGGTGAATGAGAACTAAACACTCAATCCATCAAATCCACACTGCTTGTAAGTAAGAGACTGCTTCCTTGGACTTATAAAGATTGCACAATGCTTTCTAAACTTTTAAGTAAGCCAGCTAAGCTCAGCAGCACATGCTTTCTAAACTTTCACATACCTTGACTGTAGTTGCTGGACTTTCTTCAAAAACCAAGTGAAACTTCAAAGCTCCACACAGTTTAGAGCAATCAAACCCGAACTCTTTTCTTTGTTCTGCTAACTTCTTCAATATGCAGAACCTCCGAATTCATATCAAATCAGGCCAAAAACCTAAAGCACAAACTATACAAAAATCAGATCCCACCTATCAACAACATAATCAAATAAGTTTCAAGTAAAAAAAAAAAAGAAACCCAACAAAAACACCTTTCACCTGGACGAAGTATGAAACCTGGAAAAAAACGATTAGAGGACCTGAAGACATCAAAGCAATCAGAAAGTAAATTCCCAGCAATTAGAAGAAATTACGAAAACAAAAGCACAAATACAAAACCAATTACCCAGATTTCTCTATAAAGCAATGATGTGTCACCCAGTTATGAACATTTCGTATCACAAATCAGATGAACAATCATCAAGAACAATAAAACCCCTAATTAGAATCAGAAAGCAATAGCTCTGGCTTGTTGTTGATCAATGATTCTTGAAGCCATTCCTAAATATTTGATTCAAAATCAATCATTTCAATCTTTCTCTCTGTGAAGAAGAAGAAGGAGGTTAGGTGCTGAACAGAAAGGAAACAAGAACTCAGATTTGTGGAAGAGAGAGAAAGTGGATCTGGAGGACTCTCTCTCCTCCGTCACGATCTCCAACCGCCAGAGTGGAGTCACCGTAGCCACCATCTTCTTCGCCTTCCTCCAACGAGTCAACGCCAGGCTGCACCTCAGAGATGAACACAAAGAAATCTCTGCGAATTAGTTTTCTAGGGTTTTGTGGTTCTGGTTCGATTGGGACCCGTCGGGGGGGGGGGGGGGGGGAGAGGAGGAGGAGGGTAAGGAGTAGAGGGATAGGGTTTCGATTGGTGGTGGCGGTGTCATGAATCGGTGGCCAAAAAATGGTGGTCTCTAGCGATGGCAGGGAGAAAGGGAAGGGAGAGAGAACAGAGAATTGAGCGTGCGGTCGAGGAAGAGAGAGAGAGTGTTGGGTTAGTAGGGTTAGTTTCTTTAAATACTAGTGTTTCTTCGTGAGAATACGGTAACTAAGAAGCATTATGGAGAGAGAGAGAGAGAGAGAGAGAGACGACACCGCATGTATAGTGGTTCACCTTGCTCTTGAGGCAAGGCTACGTCCACTTAGATATTTCTACTATGAGTGAGGCCAAGTAGCCTTTTGTAATGATACAAGTGTGGGGATCATGGATCCATCCCTTACGAAGAAGGGGAGGACTCCCTTTATAGCTAAAGGAGTCCCCTTCCATTTACATATTCTCGATGTGGGACAATAATACATATATTGCTTCTCTTGAAGCCTCTTGGAGAGCATGGGAGGGTGGCCTCCTTACGAGGTACCGGCCGACCTCCACCATAGCGAGGTAGCTCGGGTGTCGGACTACCGGATGGATGTCGTAGGCGGGACTAACCATGCCTCGGGGCCCACCTAAGAGGTCGTTGCTTATGCTTGGCAGTATGTGATATAGGTGGTATGTACAAGTCCCCCAAGTCCCCGAGTAAGAGGCGCTTCTTGGTTGGGGAGTTTAAATGTGATGCCGCCAAGTATGAGTGACGACCATGTTGAACGCCATACTCATACTAGTCCCCCAACTCCGTAAGTAAGAAGGGACTCTACGGGTATGTTGGTGCCCCGGGGCCCTCATCAAGCTAGTACCTGCAAATAAGATGAGAGTGCACAAAAAAGCATATTGATTGCGCTAGGGCAATCTAAGTGACATTTGAGTCAAATGCATCGAGGTGCATGAATGTTTATGTGAGATGTATGTTACACATTGTATGTATGCACGTATTATGTAGTGTTGACATACGACGTATAAGTCTAGAATGTATGTGGTTGTGAAAGGATAACGAAGTGCATATGATGCATAGATGTGTGATGAACGCGACGATACGTACATAATGATATGTATATGTTGTATGCATATGATGCACATGTGTTAGGATCGGGAGTATGGTTATTCGCCGAGTCCCCCAAGTCACGTAGTAAAACAGGAATTTGGATTTAGGTTACGTTCGACGAAGCCGGTAAGGCTGAGAATGAAGCTCCAGTATCGAAGTAACCACTGACAATACTAGCGAGACTATGGCGTGACCATGATAGTCCCCCGAGTATGGGTTAGAGGAAGGAACTCTAACATAACCCGAACATATAAGCCATAACCCGATCGTTTGGCTCATATGTAACGGGAACGTAAGAGATGAGCTCGCTCATGTTGAGCCGGTGTACGTTTTGTCTTATGGTCTTCTTAATGGGATGTAAAAGAAATTTAATTATTGCGATCAACAATAGGTGAAAAATTTCAATATTTCCATTAATAGACCATAACACGAAAAGTATGTGTGAAGCTCAATGATAGTCCCGATCTGGTACTATCTCCACTTGTGATAAGTGGTATGAATAAGTCTCCCAAGTGTACAGAACGCTCGGGAGGTGAGATGACTCAGAAGCAAGGGATTGGACCTTGGCTTACTCCGCCTCTGGTACCAAGTGGGGTTTTCTAAGGGCTTGAGCCTATGGTACCCGATGGGGTAGAATGAGTAGTTGAGTCTTTGATACCCGGAAGGGTAGATTGAGGACTTTGAGCCTATGATACCCGGAAGGGTAGATTGAGGACTTGATGCCTCTAGTACCCGATAGGGTAGCATGAGGACTTGATGCCTCTCGTACGCGATGGGGTAGCGTGAGGGCTTGATGCCTCTCGTACCCGATGGGGTAGCATGAGGACTTGATGCCTCTAGTACCCGATGGGGTAGCATGAGGGCTTGATGCCTCTCGTACCCGATGGGGTAGTATGAGGACTTGATGCCTCTCGTACCCGATGGGGTAGCATGAGGACTTGATGCCTCTAGTACCCGATGAGGTATCATGAGGGCTTGATGCCTCTCGTACCCGATAGGGTAGCATGAGGACTTGATGCCTCTCGTACCCGATAGGGTAGCATGAGGACTTGATGCCTCTCGTACCCGATGGGGTAGCATGAGGACTTGATGCCTCTAGTACCCGATGAGGTAGCATGAGGGCTTGATGCCTCTCGTACCAGATGGGGTAGCATGAGGACTTGATGCCTCTCGTACCCGATGGGGTAGCATGAGGACTTGATGCCTCTCGTACCCGATGGGGTAGCATGAGGACTTGATGCCTCTCGTACCCGATGGGGTAGCATGAGGACTTGATGCCTCTCGTACCTGATGGGGTAGCATGAGGACTTGATGCCTCTCATACCCGATGGGGTAGCATGAGGACTTGATGCCTCTGACACCCGGAAGGATAGGTTGAGGGGTTGGACAGCGTGGCCCGGTGGGGTCACGTGAGGACTTTAGCCTCCTTAACCCAATGGGGTTGAATGAGGGCCTGTAGGCCTCCTTTACCCGGTGGCGTGCCCTCGGGTAGAATCAGAGATTGAGCCTTGTAACCCAGTTGGGGTATCCGGTGGCTCTGGGCCCCGGTACCCGGTGGCATGACCCCGGGTAGAATGATAACTTGTGCCTCGTGACCCCGTTGGGGTACCTCGCTTGGGGCGGGGATTTTAAGTGTCGCATGTTACACTTGCCTAGTGTGATATGTATATATGTAGCAATTTAATTGATGTGCAATCAAGTTAAAGTATGACATTAATACATAGGCATAATGGATATGATATCGAAATTATTAAATATCGTAGGCATGCTTAGATTATAGAAATCGTTATTTGAAGCATGTAAAGCATTGCATTAGCTCAAATTTAAAAGTGTAAATGAGAACTTATCTGGAGCCGGTCGAAAATGATATAAACATTACAAACAATGACGGAGTTGTCCGAGTATAAGAGTTCCATGTTTTGAAAAGTGGTGTCACAGTGTAGTGTCGATAATATATCCGGTTCAATTGATCGAGCCTTCTCAAAACAAAAACTTCTCAAAACATATAGAGGTTAGCCCATAGCGTGACTATGATAAAATATATAATTGTGAGGAGTGATAATTTGCTAAAGCTCTAATTAATGTGACTATGACAATTAATAAGAGCCAGCCACTTTTGGAGACTGACTCCAGAAGGTCCCAGACAGGTGTGTACCCGAGGAGATATGTGACTTGGCGAGATCGTGTTCAAATTGCTTGGAGCCTCGGGCCCGAAAGGTTACTGATTCAGTGGGTCTGCAGGCGAGATCTTGGAGCTGTTGTCATTCAGAAGTCCAGGTAGCTGGGTCTAGTGAATCCAACAAGTTTGAGTGAAGGTCCCGGAAGCAAAGATTTTGATGAGCGGGTACCGGGTAGGGTGTTGGGTACCGGGTAGGGTGTTGGTTACCGGGTAGTGCCGGAGATCGAGGTTGTCAGTGATGACAATTCAGGATGAGGCACGGGTGCTTAGATAGGTTTCAGGTATCGGGAGGCAAATGTGCTACTGGGGAGCGAAACAACTACCGGGATGTGCCAAAGTAAATGCCTTGGATTGAAAATAGCGGTACTTGGAGACTTGGTCCGATGAATTACTGAGTTGATGAAAGATGATGAATCGGTGCAGGTGCTGCCAGGAAGTTTCTTCGTGGGATGAGGGAGCATCCGGTGGCATGAATCTAGGCGGTATCGGTGAGTTACCGGAAGAACAAACTTTGGGGTGTCCAGGTTTGTGATGAGTTCCTTGAGGAATTGATGAGCTGTACCCTGAGTTCCCTGATGTGCGGTACAGGAATTGATGACTCCAACTAGGAAGCATGGCTGCCCAGATCACTTCTGAAGTGCGGTACCGGTAGAGCTTAAAAGGGAGATGCCGGGAAGATATGAACCCAAAAGGGTCCAGGTAGACATCAAAGTCCCGGATGGACTAGCTGCCCCGGGAGTGGTACCTTGGTGGACTTGCGGCACCTCGGTGGTTTGTGGTATGTTGCATGGCAATGAGATGGATGCATGGATGAGTAATGGTTACTGTTGGTGTCGAGGAATGACCGAGCGGGTATCATAGATTCATGAGCAAGGGCACCCCATTGCCTGGTTACATGTATGAGTGAGACCCGGAAGCTGCTCAGATACCCGGAAGCTCATGTACCCACTGACTTATGTACCCGAAAGCTCATGTACCCAGAAGCCTATCAGATACCCGGAAGCTTATGGTACCCGTTTGCTTGAAGGCTTGGGCGAGGTTGAGGGTGGGGTGTCCTGCATGTACTCATGTACCCCAAAGCTCATGGTACCCATTCATGACCCTTGCTCAAGGTCGGAGGTTCATACCCTAACTCCTAGGGACCCTCCCTCTATGAAGCATGATAGGTATCATGGGCAAGCTAAATATGAGCGGGAAGAGCAACATGACTTTTTGTATCGATTCCCACAGATGGTGCCAATGTTTCTTCGTGAGAATACGGTAACTAAGAAGCATTATGGAGAGAGAGAGAGAGAGAGAGAGAGAGAGACGACACCGCATGTATAGTGGTTCACCTTGCTCTTGAGGCAAGGCTACGTCCACTTAGATATTTCTACTATGAGTGAGGCCAAGTAGCCTTTTGTAATGATACAAGTGTGGGGATCATGGATCCATCCCTTACGAAGAAGGGGAGGACTCCCTTTATAGCTAAAGGAGTTCCCTTCCATTTACATATTCTCGATGTGGGACAATAATACATATATTGCTTCTCTTGAAGCCTCTTGGAGAGCATGGGAGGGTGGCCTCCCTACGAGGTACCGGCCGACCTCCACCATAGTGAGGTAGCTCGGGTGTCGGACTACCGGATGGATGTCGTAGGCGGGACTAACCATGCCTCGGGGCCCACCTAAGAGGTCGTTGCTTATGCTTGGTGGTATGTGATATAGGTGGTATGTACAACTAGTTTGACATCAAAGTAAAATTTTGTCAAATTAATGGAGGGAAAGAGTGAAAATTAAAAATTTGGCTAAGTGTTAACGCGCTAGCATCATGTTGAACCCTAAAACTCAAACAACATCAATTTCAGTACATTGTCTGAAACAAAGTCACACAATAGATAACTAAAAAATTGTTGTGTGAATCAAAACAATCAGACGACATATTTTTCAACCATTATATTAAGAGTAATTGCACAACAGAGAAGTAATAACTGTTGTGTAATTAAAATTAATGGAGGGAAAGAGTGAAAATTAAAAATTTGGCTAAGTGTTAACGCGCTAGCATCATATTGAACCCTAAAACTCAAACAACATCAATTTCAGTACATTGTCTGAAATAAAGTCACACAATAGACAACTAAAAAACTGTTGTGTGAATCAAAACAATCAGACGACATATTTTTCAACCATTGTATTAAGAGTAATTGCACAACAGAGAAGTAATAACTGTTGTGTAATTAAAAACAATCAGACAACGTCTTTTATCCACTATTGTGTTAATCAACCTTGGACAACATCACATAATAACTGTTGTCTGAATTAATTCATTCAGAAAACATCAAAAAAATCAACCATTGTCTGAAATGCTATTGCACAAGAGCCAAGAAAAAACTGTTGTTGGATTCGAAAACTTAGACGACAGAATATTTCTTGCTGTTGTCTGATTAATTCAGACGACAGTTAAAATGTTTGCTGTGGTCTGATATGTGTTGTCTGATTCCGAAATTGGTGTAGTGTAACCCTCGAGATAGTCCAGTTGTGGGTGAGGCCTTAGAATTCACAGCTTTCATGCAGCCAACATCCTTCTCCAACTTCAGCCCCAACCTCTGTGCTTCAATTTCTGACACAAAGTTGTGAGTGGCCCCTGTGTCAACCATCATGCTCTTGGCTATTTTTCCATTAATACTATCCTCTACGAACATTAACCCTTTAGCCTGTGACTTTTTTGGTGAATGGAGTCCAAGAATCTTAAAGCTCCCATGTGACCAGGTTCCTTCTCTGGCTCTTGTTGATCCTCCATTTCTTTCTATTGAATATGGGCCTGTAGAGTAGAGGGGGCAGTCTTATGAGGGCATTCATTCACTCTATGAGGTCCTCTACATAAGAAGCATGCTAGTGGCTTTGGAGCATAGCCTGAGGGATTAAAAGGTCGAGGGGTGATGACCCCTGTCAAGGTAGTTGGCTTGGAAGTTGCCGTGTCCCTCGCATTCACTATTCTCCTGTCCCCTCCTCCTGAGTTGGAAAATTTAGACTCCGCTCCCCCACTTTTGCTCAGTCCAGGCCTTATATTTCTATTGACATTCGCATTCGAAAACGGCTGAGTCTTCTTAGTAGAGTTCTCTTCGAATGTGTAGTTCGTCAACCTTTCAGCAGCAGCCTGTGAGGAGCCCAAATCTTGTACCCTCTGCCGCTGAAGTTCTGTCCTTGCCCATGGCTTTAAGCCTTCAAGGAAATAGAACAACCGATCCTTCTTCGACATATCCGGGATGTCAAGCATGAGCACAGAGAACTTGTTCACAAAGTCTAGGATGTTGTTGGTGTGCTTGAGCTCCCTTAGTTGCCGTCTGGCAATGTATTCTACATTCTCGGGGAAGAATTGAGCTTTGAGCTCCTTTTTAAGATCTTCCCAAGTGTCATTGGTGCATACTCCTCTTTGGATTTCATTATATTTGGTTCTCCACCATAGTTTAGCATCTCCCGGCAAATACATTGTCGCCATGTTCACCTTCACCTCTTCCAAGTCTGGCTTCACTGCTCAGAAGTATTGCTCCATATCAAATAAGTAATTCTCAAGCTCCTTAGCATCTCGCGCCCCTCCAAAAGCTTGAGGTTCCATTATCTTTACCTTCCTGTAGTCCATCACAGGTTGGTTTCCCATCGCACGGATGGTCAGGTTGAGCTTAGTATTCATCTCCACTAGCTCATTCCTGAAAGCATCAATGGTGGCTCGGACATCTTCTGCCATTTTGTCCACTGTCACCTAGAGAGTATCAAGGGCATCACTCATTGCCCCCATTTGCTTGTTCGGAATGGGAGTTTCTTCCTCATTTCTCTCCCTTTCGCTTCCTCGAGGTTTACATTTTTCAAGGGCCACAACTCACTCCTTTAGGCTTTCCACCTCTATCATCCGAGTTGCCAACCCATCTAGGTCGACGCGGTCCAACACATTAGTGATATCAATAAGCCTGTCAGGCACTCCCGCAAGTTCTCCGAGTTGTTGGTCATACGAATCGAATCTTTGTTGGTTTGTCATTTTGCCTGTCATCGTAGTGAGCTTCTTGAGCCAAGTTTGCTCTGATACCATCTGTCACGGGCCGAACTTTGCAATGCGCAAAGCGGACCGTGCTGCACTTGCAAGCAAGCAAGTCAGTCAAGTGAGTACCTTGCAAGGAACAATGAAAGCCACACAATATTAAAATAGTGCTAGCGAGAAGCAAGAACACAATTATATAAATGTTGGGCAACCACGAAGAACAATGAGTAATCGAAAGGAAAGATCAAAAAACAATCTCACGGGACACAGATGATTGAATAATTCCTCTTTTATTGATGGTAAGATGGCAAGGGAGGCAAAAGTACATGTGCTTACCTATACTAGTTCCATAGTCCAAACTATGCCGACTAGGAACCCCTCCCCAAAGAGCATATCGGCCTTACATGAATAAGGCAGGAGGAAATATGAAAAAGGCCGAGGAGACTAAATGCTAAATAAAATAAATTACATAATTTGTAAATTACTAAAACATCCCTAGCAACAACCAAACCAACCAAAGGCTTGACTAATGACCCTGGACAAGATTGCTTGCGGCATTACAAGTACGGCCCCTAACACGTAACCAAGGCGCCTTAGTAAGACGTTTGCCTTGAGGCGTAAGGCATAAGCCTTACGTATAAACGAGTTATATTTATGTACTTATTAGTCTTATATATAGAATATGTATTGTAAGCCAAAAAAACATCATTAATTGAACTGTAAGTCATTCACCAAAATAGATATTCAAAATTAAAGCAGGATAACACAATGCATATCATAAACAAAACAACATCGGATTAAACTGTAAGCTTAAAAGATGACTTTCATTAGACAACCAAGCAGAATTGCACCAAAAAAAATTACTGAGTAAATATAATAAACACAACAGATATTAATATAGTAATCAGTACCTAGTGATTTAGGTTGGCAGAGGATCAAATGCATGTAGTGATACTTCAATATGGAATATGCTGCTCATATCCAACTCAATCTGATCAGAAAAGTTGTCGTAAACTCTCCTATCCATGATTAGATCACCAGGGCTCTAACAGAGGTGAGAGGTCGGACTGATATACCCATATAGCCAAAAAAAAAAATGCCTGTCATAAAATCCTTCTCAAAGCCAAACCCCACCGCATTGCTCAAAGCCAAAATTGATTCCATCAAGTAAACCAAACCCCACCGCATCAATATCTTCTAAATCCTCAATCCTCATACATTAAAAAAAAAAAAAAAGATTTAAAAGGCGCGCCTGAAGGGCAATCACAGATATAATTTCTTTGGCAATGGGGCAATCACAGAACACATGTGCAACATCCTCCAAAGAATGAGAGCAGGAGATACAATTCAGTTCACCTTGATACCCCTATGTTTGTGATTTATGGTTTTTTTTGTGAAAAAGTTAAATGCTTCAAAGTACATTGTAGCAGCGCTATTTTTCAGACTTTATTTGACATGCAAATAATTAAGATGCAATGAAGCTCAATCTATAGTCATATATCAGTCAGCGTTTTGCTCTACCTAAGATTAACCCGACACACAAGAGAAGGTTCATAAAGTACTTAAGATTCTAGGAATTAAATCTGCAAACTTCTAGTTCCTAAACTTTTATATAAAACGAGTACAATGGAGTACACACAATGTAGCTAAGGGCATTCAGAAATCCTCAGTGCTATAAAACAGTTTAGGTACTTCCGTACCTAGATATAGAAACCCATGCCATGTTTTCCACAACTCCGACTTTTCAGAACATGGGAAGATGTAAAGTGATTCTTGGCAATTCCAGTTCTGGAAATGTTTCTAATTCTGAACCCATAGACTTGAAAGATAGGAGAAGCGTCTGCATCTGCTCCACCGGTGACCTTAATCTGTCCCAATATAACAAATTACATATAAGTTATTGACAAAAGATGACTTAACAAATATATCATTTGAAGATTAATTTAAACATATAAGGACTAAATTTTACAAATAAGGACAATCTGCTCTCCACTTGCCACATGTCATGAGTTAATTTACTTTTTTACCCTTAACTACTTCTTTTGACTTCTAATCATTTTATAAGGATTAAATGTTACAAATAAGGACAATCTGCTCCCCACTTGCCACATGTTATGAGTTAATTTACTTTTTTACCCTTAACTACTTCTTTTGACTTCTAATCATTTTATAAGGATTAAATGTTACAAATAAGGACAATCTGCTCCCCACTTGCCACATGTTATGAGTTAATTTACTTTTTTACCCTTAACTACTTCTTTTGACTTCTAATCCCTTTATGTTACTTTATTTTTTTTTTTCTGAGAATAATCTCTTTATGTTACTTTGTTGCCATGTGTCAATAAGACATTTACAATTATAACCTTCATGCATGGATAACTAAATCTTAATTATTTTCTTTAATCCAAATTCTTTTTTGTTCAAATCTTGTTGCTTGTACTCTTGTTCTGCTACTGCAAACGTTATCGCCTAATCTTGCTATTGCACTCGTCCAATCCGGCTACTGCACTCGCTGCACTTATGCACATTTAGTTCTGCTACTGCCCTCGTACTCGTGTTCTGCTACTGCACTCATCATCCACTAATCCTGCTATTGTACTCGTCCTAGTCTAGTTCTGCTACTGCACTTGTACTCATGTTCTGCTACTCTACTTGTCATCGCCTAATCCTACTACTGTCCAATCTTGCTATATGATTCCCTCTATCACTACCATAATTTTCCTCATTAAAAACAATATATATATATTAGTCTTTTTGTTCTTTTTCTTTTACCACCGCAAATAGAGAAATAGATGCTTGAAAGATATGAATCACTAGCAGACATATGGGTCCCATCATCATCACTCACTCCACCATCTCTCCCGACCAACCTCTTTCATTTTCATTTGCCGCCTTCATTTTTAGACTTTAAATTTCATTTTTAGACTGAAATTTCAGTCTTGTTTCCTACAGGATTTCAACATATTTCCAGAAACTTGAAGATCACAGAACACAACTACAAAAATTGAATCAGACAACACCTCTCAGACGACGCTATGTAATTATCTGTCGTGTGAATGAATTTTTTTTTCAGACGTCATTTTGTTAAGAGCTGTCGTCTGATAAGGACTTAGGAACTAGTTCAGAAGATGTTTAAGATAAAAAAACTATTGTGTAACGCTAAAAAAAATTGAGCGCCAAGTTTCCCACCGTGTTAGTGGTGCCAAACCTCATATTGAAGTCCAAAATTGATATAGGCTGGGCTTGAAACCCTACCACTAGAGCCAAAAAATTAACAAGAAACTCAAACCTCCTCACTCTCTCGACACAGATTCAAATTAAAGGCCAAAACTAAAACCAAAATCTCCTGACACTCCCTACTGCGCCTCCCCAAAACCAAAACCTACAACCTTCACCGCCTACACTTCAAATCCATCGGATCCAAGACCTCTGTTCTACGCCGACACCAAATTCATCGGATCCACAACCTAGATCTCTCTCCTCTCTCCCTCTTATCTTCTACACGGCTACACCTATACCACAAATCCATCTCTCCGACAACCAAACCAGTAGTAAACTAAACTTGTTGCTCATGGCTTCTGCTTTGGCCACTTCCTTTGCTTCCCAATTGCTCCCTCGCGCCCCGCCTAAAGGTCTCCCTTTGCTTCGTCCCACAGTCGCACCTGTGTCTGTAGCTGTGAGAGTCCGAGCTAGCAGGCCGTTATTCCCTGTGGCGGCGGCGAAGAGTAATTCCAATCCTCAGCCGACGACGAGGAGCCCTAACAAAAGCAGTAAAGCAGCAGAAGAAGAAGAAGCCGTTGAAGAAGTGGAAGAGGATCTATCAAGAGAAGGCCTTGGACCTGGTGGAGTTCACCAGCTCTGTCACGCAGGCCATTCCTGGACCCAGAGTTGGCACCAGCTCCCTCCCTTGGATTTTGGCTCTTCCTCTCGCTTATGCCGGTCTCAATTTTGTCATCGCCGTTGTCAAGACCGTCAAAAAGTTCTCTTCCCCTCGACATAAACACAAGAAACTGGTAAGCTTTCTCTTATTTTTCTGCTCAATTGATTTACAGTTTTAGGGTTTAAGACTCAAAGGTCTTGATTTCTTGTAACAGGTCAATAAAAATGCTATGTTATGCAAATCAATAGACGAAATGTTTCAGAATGGCTCCGACCAAATCACGCATGATGCCCTGAAACAACTAGTGCAAAATGTGACATTTCTACTCTTGTTGATACACCATGTACATGCATTAGTTCCTTATAGTTACAACTCAGCATACTTAGATTATCATCTCACTGCTGGACCAAGGAAGTGAATATATGCATATCACTAAGTTGCAAATTGGGATCATTTCAATAACAAAAACAATAAATTGATTCATTCTATTGGACTATGGCGTGCTCTTGTAGCATTTCATATCTTTGTGAGAGTGATTTTGACAACTGTCTCTAATTTGTATCCAGACAGGTTTTGGCATGGAGGAGTTTTTTGTGCAAGTACATCCGTTATACTTTGAATGAAAAGCCATTCAACTCAGACATGGTTTCCAATTTAATTCAGCTCAGGAAAGCTTCTTTGTTCGATGATTCTCAGGTGGCTAAAATTCTAAATGAAATTTCAAGAAGAATTGTGCGAGACAAAGGTAAAGCATTGACCTACTACTATCATAACTTGTATGATCTAATTACACAATACTCCCTTTTCCATATAAAAATAAAGAATCTGATAAGGACATGTAGGCGGTGAATGTATACCACCTCCTCCTACATCCGATTGTGAGTTACAAAAGAAGGATGCTTGTAATGTGCTCATAAATGTGTCCTGCTTCTACTACTACTTCTTTTCATGACTTCTCCATATATCATTCTATGGTCATCATCTGTTAATGTTTTGGATTTTTTGTGTTGTTAGCAAGGCATTACACTTAATTTGATACATGTACTGCCAAGGTACATTGCACTATTTGCTCGTTTAGCTTTCTAATAAACATATATGGAATTAAAAGTCATAAAAATTCATTGCAAAATTGTGCTATCAGTTGCTGATTGCTTGTTTGCAACTTGCAGGCCCAGTTGTAATGGATATGGCAGGTTATACTGAACAGGGTTTCAAAAGAAAATTAGCCGTTCAAGCCATATATGGAAAGGTGTTCTATCTGTCAGAGGTAAGGGACCAAACAACCAAAATGATTTTGACCAACTGCCTGTATGGTTTATTTTTATTTTTTCTTTTTCTTTTGTTGTTAGAAACTACCTTGATTCACATCATCAGAAAATATGACTAGTACCTTGCTCCTCTCATTTACGTCTCCAAGCTAGTACTTAGTTGTCCTACCTTGGAGAAATTCTGCATGCTACTGGCTTACACCCCTTCTCACAAAATCAGATTCAACACTCACGTGTGAGTTATTGTGAGAATTGCAATAGGATATTTAGTAGTTGCCTGGTGCGAGATTTAGCTAAAGGGTGATGGTACTGTTATTTTAGGATCATCTCTGCTCAGGAAGTATAAACTTCAGTTGTAAGTAGTAATCACCATTTCGTTCTTTTAGTTTTCTACTTCATTTCTGATCATATCTATATGCTCAATTTTGAATGTATGTGACCTCTTTTTCAAGGTTATGGCATTGATGATAACTGTGACATATCTATTATTGATGGCCATTGTTAATTACCTGCTTGGTTGGTTTGCATTACGGTCACATCATTAACCATTTTAAGGTCATCAGAACAGAGTTCTGCACTAGATTATGTCATCCACGTCTGTCGTAGTCTAGGCCTCGCCTTGGACTTATTTGGTAAGGGACTTGTTCATAATTTTCTTGTATATAGTAGCAACCATCAAAGTCACTGTGTTGTGTTTGTTTCGAAACTATCTACTGCTATGTTTTCATATATGCATATAAACAAGGCTCTCTACACATTCGGTGGAACATGTGTGTGGCAGTCTGTGGGAGATTTGGCTTCTTTTTTTTTTTTTTTATGTGGGTTCTGTGTGGTTTTCCATTTCGACTGTGTTTTGTGGAATTAGATATGAGAAGTAGTTAGATTCAGCAGATTGTTTCATGCATGTGTGAGTGCATTGATCGACCAGCTGCTTTTTTTCATTAATGTTACCATCTCCTACGGTCAACAATCAGTCTATCCAAGCGAATCAGGAATATTCTGATAATCAATTGCTTATTGACTCTACGGGGTGGTAACATTGATGAAAAAAGATTATGTCAAGGTAAAGGTGCTGCAATTGGTTGATCAAGTAATTAAATTTCTGTTTTGTTGAATTTGTGTTTTCCTTTTGAGTTCAGGGGCAAGTTTTAATTTTCTTTTTCTTTTTTATTGTATGTGGTTTTGTGGAAATTGTTCATTCTTCATGTTCATGATGCAGTGTTATCTGTTGCGATGCTTAAAAATTATTGGGATTGATTTTGTATGCAGATTTCACTTGCTATTGGTGTAAGGTTTGTGTCTTCTCTTTTGGTCTGTATTATTGGTCTGCTACTTTTGCTTCCATTTTCTTAATGTGCAATAAATTGGGCATTCTTTGTGTGTGTGTGTATATATATATATATTTTTTGGGAGGTGATTAAGGTCTGAGGTTGATTTTTATGCTTACTAAAAAACATTTCTTTTCTTTTCTTTCTTTTAATTTGTTATCAAATTCAAAGGGCATTAATATCTGTTTCATGTAAAGTTCAGAGCACATAAACATTGCTTTTTTATATTAGTATGTCTTTTCAATTTACTATAGTGCATAAAAGTTGATACTGCAGTCTCCTCCAGCTAAATACATCTGCTTAGGTACTTTTGTTTCGGTCCAGAATCTGGTACTTGAACTGTTGGCTGGTTATACATTACTTAATTTGAGTCTTCTTTTGGCATGAGTCTTGATGTTATTTGGTTAGATGGTTGTTGAAGGAAAGACATATGACGTTGATTATGATTTTTTGTATATATGTTCCAGACTAGAATGAGATTTTTGGGAACTGTTTTTGCAAAGTGAAATTATTTCATCACTGCTAAGGTACAATTTTAATCGACCAATCATGTCTTACATTTACTCTCATATATTGTTAGACAATTCATTTTAGTACTTGTGATTCATATGAGTTAGTAGAGGACAGGGGTTTACATAGTAGTTGATGGAGTACTTTTCTGGAAATGCATAATGTACATTAAAGTCTTTGCATTGTCTGCAGGACAAATGGGAAACTTAATTTGGTTCACACAACACAAATCTCTTCTTAGCAAAGAAGGGGACAACCTGTTCCCCAATTGCTCTTGGACAAGAGTATTGGTTGCCCATTCTTACTGGTGCCAACACCAGGCTTGTCCTAAGGATCACAGATAGTAGCTCAACTTGTAGACATGGAACTCCAATGTACTCGGCATTATATAATGTAGAAAAGAGCAAAAGTTGATAGATACAGAGAAAGAAGGCAAATGTACAAATGACCCTCCTAAATTAGTGTATGAATATTTGGGAAATAATTAGGTTTGATATCAATTTACTAAATTCATTTAATATGTGGTGGGATTTGAATTAATTTGATTGTTATATATTTTGTAACAATTAGACATCAAGAATAAATGGAAAGCATTGTCCAACTTGTTATAACACAACGTTAAAAGCTCAATATGTCGTCTCAAAGCACAGGATAATATTCACAATAGCCACAAAATAAAAACTGTCGTCTGAGATGAATACATATCACGGATGCTATCACAAAATAGTTGTGTGAATAACAGTCACACAACAGTTATAAAAAAAAAACGACTTCTGAATCATAATCACACAATGGGTTCTTAAGTTGCCTGTCGTCTGAGTGACGTTCACACGACAGTTAATGATGTCGACAAGCTATCGACAGCCTGTCGACATGCTATCGACATGCATGCCAAGTTCTTTAGACGACAATTCTCTAAATCATGTTTCATCAGACGGCAGCGAGATATACAACAGTCAGCTCCGCATCAGACGACAGTTTTTAGCCATCGTCTGATTCAATTTTTGTACTAGTGGAATGATTGGATAGCAAATTTGATTTACTTCTCAGAAAAGTTTGATAGCAAATTGAGCAACAACCCCAATCTTCTTCTCTTCTTTTGTGAATACCCACAAACCATTTTGCCAAAATTGGCACAAAATTAAATTAAAAATCGGATCTTGATTTTCTCAGCTCCTGAACCTTAGATTCATCCAAAAACAAATAGCCTGCCTGCAAATAAAATCATATCCAACTAAGAATTCAACCAACACCTTGGCAATCCAGCTAAAATGAATTATTAAGCAATTAACACATGCCAACCCAAGAGCAGTGGAGATTGGTCTCATCGAAGCCGATGATGACCTCCTCGACGAAGTACCTCGTCGAACTGAAGTGACCTCTCTCCTAGAGCAGCAACGACGACCTAGCGCCGTCGACGAGGCCTGGACCTTTCTCATTTGCCCTCGTCGGAGTCCATCGTGGCTCTCTCTCTCTCTCTCTCTCTCTCTCTCTCTCTCTCTCTGCGGGGAGTGCACACACCTCTGAAAAATGAGAGCAGCAGCAGCGGTTCCGTCCATTTTGCAAAGGCGAGTCGGGTCGGAGTAGGATCAGGATGCGAACGGGTAAAACGGTGGAGAGAAAAAGAGAGATTTTGGTCAGTCGCATACGCATAAATATTTCATCAAACTAAGCATTTTGATCATTTTTCATTAAAATTAGGTGTCAGAGTTAAATCATTAGGCTTTTGGGCCTGGGCTCATGTCCTTATTTGTATAAATATTTTTTAAAGTGGGTTTTCTGTGTTTACATTTTTTGTCATGTGCTATTATGTAATTTTCTAGTCCCAATATTCATACATAATTAGCTGGGTCAAGTTATAAAGTCCAGTGACCTTGAAAAGCCCACCATTAAGCCCAAACTCAAGCCCGTTTTGTGTCCGAACTTAAAACCCTTTCAGTTTTCGGTTCACTAGTATCCACCGACCACCACCGTGAGTCCACCACCCACCGCCGGAGTGAATCAGCAACAGAGAAGATGAACAGGGACGTGTCGAGCTGCAACACGTACGATTACAGAGACGCCCAATACTCTGACACCTAATTTTAATGAAAAATGATCAAAATGCTTAGTTTGATGAAATATTTACGCGTATGCCACTGACCAAAATCTCTCTTTTTCTCTCCACCGTTTTACCCGTTCGCATCCTGATCCTACTCCGACCCGACTCGCCTTTGCAAAATGGACGGAACCGCTGCTGCTGCTCTCTAATTGATTCATTTATTGTTCAGTTATATTCCTTTACTAACCATGGTTCTTTACTAATCATGGTTGTATGTGCTTGCAGGCTTCTTAAACTAGGAGGGGTCTATATTTTGGTAACTAAAACTCACTAGATTTAGTTCTTTCTTTTATTGGAAGTTGAAAGTACTAGTGTGTAAGAAAGATCAAGATAACGTAGATGTTTTCATTTACCTAACTCTGGCAACTCAGATATTGTATAACCCTTGAAATAGAGCACTCGCAAGTACTGCAATTTTGGAAGTAAATCAGATGTAACCTTATAAGCCAGCTATGAGAGCCCAACGGTATCTGCAAGGGAAAGTGGCAGGAATGTCCTCAGACGTATACATTTAGGGTCAGAGTAGGCTTCAAACTTTTGAAACCCGTCATACCTATCAAGAGTGTAAGACGAATAACGTGCCTTGAGATGACATTGAAATTGCATGCTATTCTTCCAGTTTTCCTCCAATCTAAAACAAGTCTCTCCTGATGCCCATCGTGCCAAATCAGTAACAAGGTCATGCATTACATATTTCGAATTGTTCTTGCATGACTTTTGAAATAATGGCCAGGATAATAGTGCTCGAAAACAATCACTACCTATATCTTCCTGTTGGACCAAACCCTCTGCCATCCAAAAAAGGACCAATTGCTTATTCCCAAATTCAGTCATTCGGAAATATTGAACAATAGGCAAAACAGCTAATACATAAGTACATAACTGAACCAGTATATGTGGTCCTTTCTCTAGTTTCCAGACCTGATAGACCACTGCAAGAGGAATATGCAGTTGTTGAGGCCAAGTGCGTATGCTGGAAACATAACAATTTTAGCCTTCCTGTGGGAAATAATAAATGAGAATAATACTAGAATCATTTCAGAAACAGAAGAATTGCTCAAATTGCATCAAATGTTACAAAAATAAATAAACGAGAAATCTATTTGAGTTGTTCAAAGTCAATGATGACCTATCTTCGTGTCGTGATCTGTCAAAGAGAAGAAGGGTAGGAAAGACATTTACTTCATACTCCTTTGTTTATATAGGAGGGTAAAATTGAAAGCTTCACGGCTGATGCTGCTGCTGCATGTCCGTCCAAGGAGGAGAGGGCTTTGCTTCAACTCGAGTCACTAAACCTTACTCAAAAGCAATCATACCTGAAGCCGGAAAGCTCTAAACTTGACTATACCCAGGTAATCTCTCTCTCTCTCTCTCTCTCTCTCTCTCTCTCTCTCTCTATATATATATATATATATATATATGAGTCAGAGGACATTGGAGGTTCATTGGGGAGGCTAGAGAAGAGTTGAAATACTGTATGGCTACACTTTTGATGAACTTGTCAAAGCAACATGTAATAATGGGAATCCCTTAACTGAATTTAACAACGCTGCCCAGGTATCAACTTAGATTGTCAGCTTACTCAGCCATATATTACTCGTCAATGATAGGAAACATTCAGCTATGTAGAGGAACATTTTAGAATAAAATATAATCATGTAGCCAGGAGACTATCTTGGAATGGCAGAAATGGTAGAGGTATAAGTAGAGCAAGAGTGGAGCTAGGTGATAGGTTGATGGAGAAGAATCTACTACAAAGTAGGACTGTAAACTGAGCACGCTATATCCTGTCTTTAACTTATTCAAACTTTTTATTTCTTTGGTTGATTATCCTAAAGGTTTTCATGGTGTTTCATACTGGTTAAATGTTGGAAATTTCAAACTTCAATTGCTACCAAAGATACGTTGTGGAAAGGGATATATTGACACCTTTTGCATTTGTTTGGAAGTTCATAGTTGTTTCCATCCAAGTTGGGGACTATGGGATCTTGCAGGTCTGGAATCATGACTTCTTCTAGGAATCCATGCAACCTGGAGGATTGGACATGCCCAAACTAGGTGTAATTGAGCAGATTGAAAAGGATTTTGGTTCCTATACAAGTTTCAGAGAGAAGTTTATAGAAGCAGCACTAAATTTGTTTGGCTGGTTTGTAAGGTAAGTTCTTTCTTAATTCAATTTCTGCATCTGTGTTAATGTGGTTGGAATTCTTAAGGAATGAAAAACCCTCATTTGGAGCTTTCTTTTAACGCGTCTTGTTACCCATCATTATGTTGAAGGATAATGATATGCAATAATCTATATCATTATTCTTGAAATAGAAGTGCAAGAACCTACAGCGTATATCCATGTCATAGATCTTGAATGTTAGATAGATAACAATTATGATACAGTTATCAGGTAGTCATGACTAATTATTATGCACTCATGCTTGACATTGTTCCTGAAGATTGCGACCCACCAAGTGTATTATTGTTACCAAGTGTCTGTACAAACCTGCTAAGGACATCATCTTGTGGCCTTGTTTTGCGAATAAACTCCAGTCATCACTAATTATTTTCCTTGGTTTCATTTTTGCCAGTAAAGAGAGAAGAGAGACAACTAAAGATAGTTAGAACTTCAAATGCCATTTGCCCACTTGTCTGGGATGACATAGTAATTAGTAAGTAAAGCCGATGTTTCTGAATACTGGTTTTTTCCTTTTCAATTATTTTAGAAGTTGCATTGATTGTCTTCTCTTATTGTGCAGCTGATAATCTGTTTGGATATGTGGGAGGCGTGTTAATGACCTCTCTCTCTCTCTCTCTCTCTCTCTCTCTATCTGCTTCTATACTTCTCTTCTTCTCCCTTTGTCCAGATGAAGATGAAATTTTTCTTCAGTATGCTGATAATGTCTTTACTTGCTTTCTTGCAGTATGCTTATTATCTGGATTACAAGGTATGTGTTTACTTGCTTTCTTGCAGCAACCTTCACATTCTGTCCAGAACCTCAAGTATTTTATGAATGATCCTTGGGTATCTTGCTGTCAACAGAATGACAGAGGAAAGATTGTGGTTTTATTTCTCTGTTTATAAGCAGTCTAACCAGATGATCAACTAAAAATTATAAAAAGCAAATAGCTGAATGCCTTGTGTATTTGAAAAACGAGTTTCATACATGGTATCTACAGAAACTGTTTTAAAGTTCAATACATAAAAACTGTCTGCAGCACTTGAGACCTGAAATACTCAAGCAACCAAAAAAGTGATAAATTGAAGCAATGTATTGCAAGGATGAACAGAGAGAAAAGAAAATTGAAATTTGTATTGATCATTGCTTGCTTTCTTCATTACAACAGTGGGTTATTTATACAAGAGGTAGTGGTCCAGATTATACAGGGAATCCTAGAGAGAAAGACAAAACTTGAGCTATTGGTTAATTTGTACAATTAAAGTTGGTATAGTGAGCAGAGGTTTCAGGGTTTGGTCAGTCATGCCATTGTTGTGAGTTGTGGCCATGTTAAGGCTGAAATGTCTTGGCTCTGTTTGGACAAGTTCTGTCTTCAATTTCAGGTTTTATCCTCTTCTGAGTTTGGACTTGTTCTGCTCTTGTTAGGGCTGAATCACCATCTGATTCATCTTTCTCTTCCAGCTCATATGATGAATGTGTATGTGACTTGTGTTGTATTCTTGAGCTGGTATGACCTGGTGTTGCTCTGCCATTATCCCCCCTCAAGCTGATGCGAGGTATGGGAGCAATTAGCTTGCCACTCAGCTCTTGGAATTGATCGATAGGAAGAGATTTTGTGAAAATGTCTACAAGCTGATCAGTGGTGGAAATATGTTGAATTTCAATGAGCTTATTGGCAACGAACTCCCGAATGTAGTGATAGTCCATATCGACATGTTTGGTCCTGGAGTGGAAGACAGGGTTAGCAGCCAAGGTAATAGCACTGATGTTGTCACAGCGAAACAATGGATGGTTCTGGAGGTGGACATGAAGTTATTTGAGAAGAGAGCATAACCAAATGGTTTCAGCAAGTGAGTATGCCAATGCACGGTACTCGGCTTCCGTTGAAGATCTAGCAACTGTGGGCTGCTTCTTTGCACTCCAAGAGAGAAGATTGTTGCCCAAGAATATACAATAACCTGTTGTGGAGCGTCTATCAATTGGACAACCTCCCCAATCTGCATCAATAAAAGTCGTTAGGGCGGGAACCCCTTTTGTAATTTGAAGACCTTTATCAGGAGTATCCTTGAGATATCTCAAAATCCTTTTTACTGTAGCAAGGTGTGTGGATCTAGGAAAGTGCATAAATTGACAAACTTTGTTGACAGAATAAGAAATGTCTGGTCTTGTCCATGTGAGGTATTGAATGGCTCTTACGATGGATCGGTAGGTGGTGGGATCTTGAAGAAGAGCACCAGATGTGTGATCGAGCTTGAAGGTAGTGGTTGGAGAAGGGCAAGCTTTGGATTCCAACATGTTTGTTTGGTCAAGCAAATCATGAACATATTTGGCTTGCGAAAGGTAAAGTGCAGATGGTGTTCTTGTGACTTCAATACCAAGGAAGAAGTTGAGTGGACCAAGATCTTTCATGGAAAATTTGGTACTCAACTGGCTGATGATGTGTTTACAAAATTGAGCATCGCTTCCTGTGAGAACAATATCATATACATAAACAAGGAGAAATGTAATAGATGTATCAACTTTGTAGAAAAGAGAATTGTCAGCCACTGATGCAATGAAGCCAAGAGAGAGTAAGTGGTGCTAGAGTTCCTCATACCATGCTCGTGGGGCCTGTTTCAAACCATACAAGGATTTGTGTAACTTGCAGACATAATGGGGCTTGGTTGGATCCTCAAACCCAGGAGGTTGGGTCATAAAGATAGTTTCATGAAGTGTGCCATGAAGAAATGCATTGGTGATGTCAAGTTGTGTGATTGGCCAATCATGTTGGAAAGCAAGGGATAGAATAAGGCAAATGGTGGTTGGTTTAGCTACAGGGCTGAATGTTTCGGTGTAGTCAAGGCCTTGTTGCTGGTGGAAACCTTTTGCAACAAGTCGAGCTTTGAATCGCTCTATGGAGCCATCTTGTTTGTGTTTCACTCGGAAAACCCATTTGCATCCAACAAGATTTTGAGAAGGGTGGGGTGGCACAAGAGTCCAAGTTTTGGTGTGATGCAGTGCTTGAGTTTCATTGTTCATGGCATGAAGCCAATGAGAGTGTTCGGAAGCTTGTTTAAAAGTCTTTGGAATAAAAGGGTGGATTTTGGGAGTCAAAAGTGCAGAATGAAATGGATGGGTGGCTCATTAGACTTTTGGCTTGTAGATACCAGATTTGGACCTGGTTTGCATTGGATGAGGCTGTACTGGAGGCTTTGATCTATTTCGTCGTGGAAGGGGTGTTGGTGGTGGAGGATTTGAGTCTGGGGTGTTTTGTGGTGGTGGGGATGGTGGACGAATGGGAGGGTCTGGGGAGGGTGGTTGAGATGCAGGGGCTGGATTATGGTTAAGGGAAGAAGAGATGGAAAGAGGTAATTTTGGAAGTGGGCTGATATTGGAGATAATTTTGGAAGGCATTCGATTAATGAGGTAGATGGCAGTTTGTACAACCTCAGCCCAAAAATGAAGTGGAAGAGTGGATTGAGAAAATAGAGTTCTGGTCAGTTCAATGACGTGTCTGTGCTTGCGCTCAGCAAGACCATTCTGTTCAGGTGTACGCGGGCAGGAAAATTGGTGAGCAATGCCATGTGTGGAGAGAAAGTGCTTGAAACTATGACTTGTGAACTCACCACCATTGTCGGTGCGAAGTTTCTTGATTTTTACGTCAAACTGATTTTCAACGAGAGTTTTGAAGTGAGCAAAGATGGAAGAAACATCAGATTTTGATTTTACTGGAAAAAGCCAAGCATAACGTGACCAATCATCAATGAAAACAACATAATACTTGAATCCACTAATTGAAGAAATAGGAGAAGGTCCCCAAACATTGGAATGTATTAGATGAACTGGAGCATTGCTATTACATCGAGATGGAACAAAAGGAAGTTTGGAACTTTTCCCTAATGGACAATGCCTACAAAAGCTAGAGATATTTTTGCCGGTCTTGGATATAGGTGGCTGAGCTGTGGACAAAATGTGGTGTAGAGTTGATGCAGATGGGTGGCCAAGACGTTGGTGCCAAAGTGAAGAAGATACGGAAGAACTGAAGAGTGCAGATGGTGATGGACAATGATTTGGATGAAGAAGGAGTGGATAAAGAGCTCGATCAGTAGGGCCTTGAAACAGAACTTTCGCCGTGATTGAATCCTTGACAAAGCAAGAGGTGGGAGTGAGGATTAGATGACATTGATTATCAGTAAGAAGTTTGTTAACAGAGAGCAAGTTATGAGAAGCAGAAGGTATATAAAGGACTTAATTGAGTTTGAGAGATGAACCAGAGGTTGCTGAGGAGTCAAGGGTAGATGGTGTGGCAGTAGTGGAGCCAATGTGGGAGATTGGCATTGAACCACCATCTGCAGTGCTCATTTCATCAGTTCCATTATACTCTGTGGCAATAGAGAGATTGCTAAGATCATTAGTGATGTGGTGTGTTGCCCCAGAGTCAGCATACCAGAGTGATGGTGGTGTAGAGTGAGTCAGAGAAGATGGCTCTGCCATCATTTCCTGAAAACGAGGAGGAGGTGCTCTTCCATGGTAGGCATAGTTCATGCGATTGGAGCAAGTCACAGCAGAGTGATTGTTACAACCATAGATTTGGCAACGAATGCGAGGTGCTCCATAGGTATTGGCCGGCCGAGGTGGTGGTCGGAAAAAGGAGAGGGAAGAGTTGTGGGAAAGAGGTCGGGGTTGAAAGGTCTTGGTGTGGTTGATGTGGGAAATGGACCTCGAGCTCTCTGAAAAGGGTAATTGGGCTGAGTCGGGTTTGGTAGTGCGTTAAAAGCAGCATAAGCTTGCATTTGAGAGTTTGGGTTGAGATTAGGGATGAGTGTTTCCCCGTGGCGCTGCACCTCAATTTCTTCACTCAAAAGGAATCCGTGGAGCTCTTCGGCCTGAATGGGTTCTGAACGAACACGAATCGAGGTGGAAAAGGCATCATAGTCTTGTGTGATAGGAGCATAAAATGCATCGAATTTATAGTTCAAACCTTTATACTTTTGCTTAGTTTATTCCTTAAAAAGATCAATTTTGTTGTAAAACGATAGTAAAATAATTTGAGAGAGCGAGAGTTTAGACACCAAGAATGAAGTATGAGAAATGGAGTGATTCTATTCATCTCACAATGAGGTTTATATAGGAGTACCTCAGGTTTACAAAATGTAATTATTTAACGATTACATCAATCACTCTTATGATTATAATCAATCAGTCGCTAATTATATTCTGTTAATCACCAATCAATCTTAATTGGCGTATATCACGCAACACTAATTGCTATTACATGAATAGCCACATTAATATTTACAACACTCCCCCTTGGATATTCCATGTCAATAGTGTTGCCCCTGCTATGCGCTTCTAAGTTGCCTCGTTAAAAACCTTGCCAAGTAATAAAAACCCTGTGGGAAAAAACAACTTTGGTCGAAGGAGAAAAAGAGCACAACGCGCTTGAGTGTGGAGTAGCAGTATCACAGCTTCAGAGATAGGTGGAGTCTTCTTATCAGCACCATAAGTAGGTAGTATGTCTACGAGAGGGATGTATTAGAATTGCTACACCAAAACCTTGCCCGGTAAACCCAGTGGGAGAAACCCGTGGTCGAAGGAAAAGATGAGCAAATGCATATATATGTCGAATCAAAGCATCTTCTGGATGTAGTATAAGTGGGGTGACCATGCTAAAGATGTGCCTCATTAAAACCTTGCCAGGTAACAAAACCCAGTGGGACAAAATAACCCTGGACGAAGGACAAAAAGAGTACACGATGGTTAAGTGAGTATGCTTCAAGATACTCCACTTGTTTTCGACTCCCCCTGAAAATTACATGTTAGGTAATTCAGATAGTTTACGTAGACCAATACCTTGAACATGCTTCTGGAATGTAGACTTTGGTAGTGACTTGGTAAAGAGGTCTGCACGATTGTCTTCAAATCAAATATGCTTAACTTCAATCTTCTGATGCTCCTGTTGTTGCTAATTGAAGGAGAACTTCGATACAATATGTTTGGAGTTGTCTCCTTTGATGAAACTCATCTTTATCTGCTCTATGTAAGCAGCATTATCCTCGTAGATAATGGTTGGTTCATCAGTGGTGGAATGCAGTCCACATGTGCTTCGAACATGCTTTGTAACGGCTTTTAGCCATGTACATTCACATACTGCTTCGTGAAGAGCTAGTATCTCAGCATGATTCGAAGAGGTAGCAACAAGTGTCTATTTCATACACCCCCAAGAAATTGCAGTATTCCCAATGGTAAAGACATAACCAGTCTGGGAACATGCCTTGTGCGGGTCTGATAGATAGTCTATATTAGCATATCCAACAAGGCGAACATCATTTTGAGGATTAAGGGGGTTTGATCTATTCCTTGATGCATAGGGATAGAATAAGCCCATATCCGCCGTACCTCTAAGGTAGCGAAAAATGACTTTTATGCCATTCCAGTGGCAGCGTGTTGGCGCAGAGCTATATCTAGCTAACAAGTTCACATCGAATGAGATGTCCTGTCTAGGGCATTAAGCCAAGTATAATAATGCGCCTATTGCATTTAGATATGGGACTTCTGGCACCAATATCTCTTCGTTATCATCTGCAGGACGATACAGTTCTCTCTAGACTTCAGACGACCTTGGGTGTGCTTGCTTTTATCCTCATTAAAGCATCTTAACATCTTCTGGATGTAATTTGGTTGATGGACCAAAATTTCATCTGCACTGTGCTCGGGCTCCAGGTCGAGACAATAATTTGTTCTCCTAATGCCTTTCATCTCAAATTTCAACTTCAGGTGCTTTGCGGTTTCCTTGATCTCTTCAGGAATATTAATCAAATTCATGTCTTTGACATAGACCGCTATAATTGCAAACCCGGAACTTGTTTCCTTAATAAACATGCATGGGCATAGTTTATTATTCACATATCCCATCCCGATCAAATATTCACTTAGACGGTTATACCACCTCCTTCAAGATTGTTTCAATCCATAAAGTGAACGCCTCAAAACTAATGGAGAGCGTGTTCCATGGTCTAGAACTATTTGCATCGGGTATCATAAGTCCTTCAGGAACTTTCATGTATATCTCTGTATTGTGATCCCCATAGAGATAAGCTGTGACCACATTTATAAGCTGCATATTCAGTTTTTCGGAAACTACCAAACTGATAAGATAGCGGAACGTTATGACGTCCATTACGGGAGAATACACCTCCTCGTAATCAATCACAGGGCGTTGAGAAAATTCTTGCGCCACTAGACGAGCCTTGTGTATCACAATCTTGTTTTTCTCATTACGCTTCCTTACAAATACCCATTTAAATTCTACGGGTTTAACATGGGGAGGTGTAGGAACAACAGGTCCAAACACCTTTCTCTTTATCAAGGAATCTAATTCGACCTGGATTGCTTATTTCCTTTTTAGCCAGTCGTCTCTTCGTTGAATTTGATCAACAAAGCAAGGTTCGAGGTCATCGCATATTATAGTTTCGGTGGCCACCACAAATACTAATACATCATAGATGATAATCTCAACCCGATTCCAAATCTCACTAAATTTACCGAGATTTCTCTATTCTCGGGAGTGGGTTCAAATGTTGCAGCGTCCCCCAACATAGTCTCTTCTAGGACATACCCATAATCTAGATTTATCTCATGAGATGAATTGGTTTGAGATTGCGATGTTAAGAGGATTCGTTTGTGCCAAGTTTACCCTCTTCTAGGGATAAGAATCCTTTGAATCTAATGATCTACCTCACTTCAGGGCAGGGACATATGACTGGTTAGCCGCCATGGTCGTACCTCGTCCATCTGGGATGACACATCCTACAGGGACGTCTATCCTTGCAGGCACATTTGCAGTAGGTATATATGATCTCGTCACTATAGCTAGATAAGAGAAAGCGTCTGGCATATTTTGGGCTACACTCTGTAGATCTAGAATTCTCCGCACTTCATTATCACATTGTGCGGTTAGGGGATCAAGATGAGACATAGTGGGGACATTCCACGTCAATTCACGCCGTTCATCAGGAACGGTAACGTTCTTATCTCCCCCTAACGGCGGGAAGACTATCTCATCGAAGTGACAATCCGCAGATCTAGCGGTAAAGAGATCACCTGTCAAGGGCTCGAAAGAGCACATAATGGATGGGATTCATAATCGACATGTATGCCCATCCTTAGTTGAGGACCCAATTTTGTACGTTGTGACGACACAATTGGCACGAGGACTGCATACCCAAATGCGCGTAAGTGCGAAACATCAGGTTCGTACCCAGTCACCAACTATAACGCGGAGTAAGGTTGGGTAGCAGTGGGCCTCAACGGGACCAACATAGCTGCATGCAAGATTGCATAGCCCCACACAAAAACAAGGAGCTTGGTGCGCATTACCAAGATTCTATTTGCGATACAATCTTGGGTATGAACATAGGGAACTATATGTTCAGCATCAATCCCAAGGGATATGCAATAATCATCGAAAGACTTTGATGTAAACTCTCCGGTATTATCAAGTCTTATAGACTTTATGGGATAATCTGAGTGGTGAACCCTCAATTTCATGATCTGGGTGAGAGTTTAGCAAAAGCAGCGTTTTCTTGTGGACAATAGTGTAACATGTGATCACTTTGTCGATACATCAACCAAAACCATTAATATTTAACTGGTCCACATGGTGGTTGGATATGTCCTCAAATTTCTCTTGCATTCTGTGCAGAAAAATGGTGGTGTATGTACTAGTCTTTGCATATGATGGTCTAGTATTAAATATTCTTAACGAGTATGGCATAGTGTGTCATTATATACAGGACCCTTATTCAGAAGGGGATGCACCTGCGATGAGTTGAGGATACAGTGCATCATACTTTGACCTGGGTGTCTCAAAAGGTCATGCCATAGCAAGTAGTTGCTTGAATTAGTTAGCTTCTAGCTAACATATTTCAATTTCTCCAATGTACGCTTCTGGCCGCACACTTAGAGGTTATGCAAAGATATTCCACTCATTTTTCTCAGTGGTTTCAACGTGGTAACTATTGGTTCGAATATCCTTAACACTCAATAATGTTCTTCTGGAACGTAGAGATTATAAGGCCTCATTAATGGTAGGTTCAGTACCATTGGACAACATACTGTGAGTTTTGCCATAACCCTCTATCAGGTTGGATTGGCCAAATACGTACAGTTGTCACAGAGGTATGAATAGACAATAAGTTTGAAAAACATCTCCGATCTGGGAGTATGGTGTGTGTAATAGCACTTTTAACCAGACAACAAACTTCCCCACAGAATATGTCTGTTCATTTATTTAATTCAATGGATCACATGTATAAACAAGTTTATTGAATTAAATACATTCGAACATAACCACATTTTCATAATCCAAAATGATTGAAAACATAAATCACCAAAAAAAATCTGAAGATGTTTCATTCATTAAGATGAAATAGATATGACACAAGGGACCAATTATACCCATGTCTTCGAGTTCTAATCCTCGGTATGTTCAGTAACTACCTGAAAATTCATGATCTCTAGTGTGGAATTGATAGAAAATTACCCTTCAATAAAGTTGGTATTTCGAGTTCCGCGACTGGCGTAATACTCATCTACTGCTTCGGCTATCGCACAGCAGATGTGGGACCATCAGTTAATTCCCCCACATCGATAACAAAGATCATCCTAATTTTGGTGGCGGTGGGCCGAACCAGTGTTCCTTTCCACTTTGGCTTGTTAGGCAGGGGCACTATAACATGGGGCCATGTTTTGGGCCAGTTATATGGGCCATTTATGGGCCCACCTCTCTTTACTTGTCCAAAAAGATCAGACTCTTTGTCCCTTCCACGGTCACAATCTCTCCTTTCGAGATTAGGTCTGCGATGAGAAACATCAATTCCTTCAAGCAAAAGTGTTGCTCAGGTACCGATGGGCTTGGCTTGATCATTCCTCAACAGGAGGTTGTTGTTCATTTCAGTGAGCAACAAGATAGTGATCAATTCTGAGAATTAATAAAGTGACTCTCCTTGTATTCTTTTGGGCAGATGGGCTTGTTCAATATCTTGCTAATCATGTCTTGCTTCAGGCAAGAAAATGGTCATTTGGTGGTTAAAGTACTCTTCCAGAGTGACCCAAAGAGTCTGTGTATCCTCTTCATCGGATACTCAACTTGGAGTGCTTTCTTCATATGTTTCTTTATGAACATTATGGCACTCGCCTTAAAAGCCTTAGTGACGACATTGTCATGAGTATTGATTGTTGATCTCATCTTCTTTGTAGTCAGATGAATTTTCACATCTTGAGTCCACTTTAGATAGTTTCTTCCGGAAACCTCCAAAGCAACAAAGTCAAGCATGTTGAGATTTGACATTTCTTGTAGGAAAGGAACAAATAATATTAGTGCTTTGGGTAATATCGTCCATAAGCAAGTAATGAGAACTTCAGGTTCTATAACATGGTATGAAAAATCGGATTAGACATGTAAAATCTACTAGTTTTATCATGTGTGATGAATTTATGAAAGGAAACTTCAAGTTTCTTAAATGGCATTATCGAAACTACAAGTTCAATTTATATATGAACTACAAGTTCATTTAGAACTTCTAGTTCATTAGGTACCTGCATTTTCTACACATATATTCTTGTGCGGAAATTTAGACAAGTGACACAATAATATTGAATTGAGCAAATTGAAATAATCTCACAAATTTGGATAAATAAAAATTACAAATCAATTGAGATATTAATTGCATGCTACTAATTTAACAGATTAATTATCACACAATTATGTGAACAAATGCTTCTGGCAATTAATTACACATATTAAATATGGTGAATCTATTTACAATATGAAATCATTTTTCCTTTTATTTTTGATTATGCTGGACCAAAGAAGGAGTGGGCTTGATAGTGAAGCCCATCGGGCTTAGTCTGCGGGCTTGTAACCCGGGCTTTCATGCGTAAGTCAAATGGTGTGTGAGACCTGCTGGGCTGCTAGGTCCTGCTGAGGGAGAGTAGGCCTGCTGGGCTCAAACTGGTATGCCAAGGAATAAAAAGTTATTACTCAACTCTTTCGGTAACTCCAATTGAATACGACCAGGTAAGGAAGGATGAAGTTTAGGTGGAGCGAGGCTCACTTAAGTACACGGCCTCATCTGAACCTTGCCTAGACATCGCATCCAACTGGATGAGCCTAGTTTGAGAAGATTCATAACTTTTGTCATGGTAACATGTAGTGAGCTTCTATTTTGGCCTTGCAACTTGGGCCTGAGCTTCTGGCTCGAATTTGTTGTTATGACTTTGGGCTTGATTTGAGCTTCTGACTCAGCCTATATTAATATTCACAATTATAACATAACCAAATTCAATATATGTTATTAAATCGTAACATAAATAAATTAATGCAGCGGTTATATACCTAAGGAAATGGGTTCAAATCCCATTAATGCTTCTGGCATTATGTACAAGTAATAAATTTGGCAAATACTTCTGGCATAATGTTTATGTAATAATCGCGTAATAATTTAGCCCATAATGCTTCTAGCATAAAGAATTATAATGGCAGATTCAAATTTGTGTAACAAAAAATTAAGCCCATAATTCTTCTATCATAAATCACGCAATAATTCAGAATTGTCTCAATGTGATAATGAAGTGATTGTGGTAATGAGCATAAATTACAATGGTAATTGCTTTGGATAAAATCAATCAAAATCAAATCACGGGTTGATCAATCACCAATTAATTGGCCTCAAATTTGCTTATGGCAGAATTAATACTAAATATTGTTAACACATACTAACTTGCCATTGTGGTACAGGGGACAACATATTGAGTTGGTACCTATTTTCGCTGGGTTCGAATCCCAGCAACTACATAATCTGTTTTTTTTCTTTCTTGTTGAATTGATGTTACTGATATTGATTTGGTACTACTGGACCAAGTACTACACATATAGTTGCAGTCCATAAATTTTTCTCTTTTCTTTTCCAATCAAACAATCCCAAACACATGAACAAATATATACAAATAAGTATACCAAGTAAATAAATCATGTAGGATTTGCTAGGGTTCATGCATTATGGTGATTTTTCATATTCAATCAATAGGCTCAATAAGAAAGAAGCATGAATATAAAATTAGGTTTTGGAAAACATTACTTGATGAAGGACGGATAAATCTTCAGCTTATGTGTGCAGAACTGAGAAGGTTGTCTTCTCAGCCAATCCAACAGCTATTCGCCTCTTCTAGATAGCTCCCACTTTGAATGGTGTACAGGTCTCAAAACGACTCCAATAGGGCTGAAATTTGGAGGTCAGATAGAAGAGGCAGAGACGAACAACTTTGATGTAGGAACGATTTTGATCTGAGGTCCCGATCAAGAGGTTTCGGGGCATGCAAACAGGCTGCAGCAGGGGGGGGGGGTTTTCTTTGGCTAGGGCTTGAGTTAGAGCCTCGTGCTGATAACGTGTTGTAAACCGATAGTAAAATAATTTGAGAGAGGGAGAGTTTAGACACCAAGAATGAAGTATGAGAAATGGAGTGATTCTATTCATCTCACAATGAGGTTTATATAGGAGTACCTCAGGTTTACAAAAGGTAACTATTTAACGATTACATCAATCACTCGTCTGATTATAATCAATCAGTCGCTAATTATATTCTGTTAATCACCAATCAATATTAATTGGCGTATATCACGCAACACTAATTGCTATTACATGAATAGCCACATTAATATTTACAACAAATTTAACTTTGTTATTTTCTTATGTACTTTGAGAAGCAGTTAAGGAGAAAGCTATTGTGGGAAAATCAAGGCACTTGACATGAAGTAGTGATGCAAAGGATGGAGTCTGATCATTCATTTGGTCATAAAACTCAAGAGAAGATGGAGAGAGTTGGCGTGAAATACAGTTGCAGAGAAGCAGAAAACAGAGTACAAGAGTCTGCCTTATTTTCTTCTGTATCGGGAAGCTGTTTTGAAGAACCTTCGAGTGGAATTATGAAGAACGCCCTGGAAACATTTGAAGATCACATGTTCTACTATAACTGAAGGCAAATATTTGGTCCAGAATGATAAAAAGCAAGCCGGAGGCTGTGGTCAAAGTTGGTTCCCCGAGAAGACTGTTTCCATCAGCTTTTCAGGAAGCTTTTTCAAGGACTTTTATACTGAACTTAAGGGATGAAAATCATAAATTTCTCTGGCCCGAATTGAAGAATATATTTTGTAGAGCAGTATAGAATCAAGAATCATCCAGAAAGGTGGTGTAATGAAGAAGTTACGATGCTGCATAAATGAGCAGAGGATAAGGAAAATCTGGAATTTCTGACAAGTCTTTATGCGAAGCATTTTCAAGACCGTTGTTGGGCCACGTTTCAAGAAGCTTTCTAGAAAGTTTTTGCACGGTTTTGAAGGGTGACATCATAAGTATTATGTGGCAGAATATTACCTTCGAATCTGCTAGGAACCCTTGTCAAACATGGAGAGGAAAATCAATCCTAGTTGAGAAAGGAAAGTGAATTAAAGGCTATATTTTCTGAAGATATTCTTGGCAGATTTTGGGACGAATTTATTGGATTTTTGCAGCATTATACTTATCAAGAGACTATTAGAAAGACTTAAGGAAGGTTCAGAAGAGTGTGGGGCAGCCAAGCAAGTGGAATTGGAGAAGAATACGGAGAACTCAACCCGATTTTGAAGAGAAAAGTTAGGGGTTTGTAAACAATAAAATAGGAGACTTCTTGGCGTCATTGGAGACCATATCATACAGATTTCACACCTCATAATAACCCTAGCTCTCTGGTTTTTGAAGCTCCATACAAGCATAAGGAAAAGAAGCCACCAAAGTCGCCATCTGCCACCACCGTGACCATCCATCTTCAAGCAACATCCACCGTGCCTCTTCACTCTCTTTTTCTGCGACTTTGCCCTTTTATTTTCAATATGTTACTGTGTGTTTACCTTAGAACAATGAGTAGCTAAATACTTTTGTGTTAGGGGCTAGTTTGAAGCCCTAAACTATGGTTCAAGTTTCATAATAAATTTCTATGTTTTAGTTACTTTGTCGATGAGATTGTTCTTTGGTTCTAGATTAGATGAATCTTTTATATGTATGTTTTATGTGGTTACAAACATATAGGATATGCATGTAATTGGTGCTAGGTTAAATAGCAATTCACCTAATAGTTTTGTGATTTTAACCAAAGTAGTAAAACCTCTCACCTAGGTGTGTACCAAAGTTGAGGAATGCAACTAGACACGCTTGTTGTACTAGTTTGTACACTTAGATTGATATCCATCCATATGTGCTTAATGCTTTAGAACTTGCTAAATGTAGGAGCCGCTTGTGATCTCTATGTTGCATGTTTTCAAAAGGTTCTAATAACGGCGCTTGTTCTTGTTAGAACATTATAGGGAAGTAATATAAGGTACTTAGCTTGCTTCTAGCTTTGTAACTTGGTCAATCTCTCTCTCATGACTTAGTAATAAACATAGGTAGAAAAATTGGAACTTGGATTGTGTTTAGTGGTGGATAACGAAGTCCTAACTGCTCATCATCATATTCACAAACTTTACTTTAGATTCATCTTTTGTTCTTACTTTATTTTCAGCATAATTAATCAATAATTTCCCCCCAATTGTGTTTTTAAATTTGTTTTATTATAGTTTCTAGTTTTCTTTGTTTTCTAGGTTACATAAATTGAAGGTGAACCCTTGATCCTTGGCGTAGAACGATCCCTTACTTTCACTACTACAACTTGACAACAAAAAGGGTTTTAAATTGCGTGCTATTTTTAGCAGAGCAATTTTTGGCGCCGTGTTGCCGGGGATCGAATTTTACCTTTATTTTTATGTTTTTGTGTCTTTGTTCTTTTAGTTTTTACAATTAGTTTTGAATTTCTTTTCAATTTCTTTTTCTTTGCACCTTCTTGTTGAACTAACTTGCGTCTCTTGGCTCTCATTGAAGGAAGTTTCACTAGTGGATGCATACAAGGAACAACCCAAAAGGGGACTTAGTGCCTTTGAATACTGAGTTAGAGAAGCTAGTACGAGACAACAGAAGGTTGAAAAGAGAAGCAAAAGCTGCTCAAGATGAGGCCGAACCCATCATCCCCTGTTTCATTTTTCAAATGTCGGACGACGAAGACAATCGGCAGCCGCTGCCGCCACCACCACCAAGAAGGACCATTAGGGAGCTCTCAACGTCCCTCATAGCTGGAGGTATTCCATCATGCATCCGTTACCCTCAACCGGCTGAAGGAAAGACAGGGAATTTCGAGCTTAGGACTGGTTTTCTCCACAAGCTGCCCACTTTTCATGGGTTACCTAATGAAGATCCTAATTTGCATCTCCAAGAATTTCAATTTATTTGCTCAAGCATGACACTCGAGAATGCATATGAGAATATCATGAAGATGAAGGCTTTCCCGTTTTCTCTTGCAGACAAGGCCACGACATGGTTGTATAGGCTTCCAAATGGCTATATAACCTCATGGGATATCATGCACAAGGCATTCTTGGAGAAGTATTTCCCCACTTCAAAAATTATTGCATTGAGGAAGCAAATTACAGGAATTCAGTAAGGAATGGATGAGTCCTATTCCAAATACTTTGAGAGGTTTCAAACCTGGCTTACGCAATGTCCTCAGCATGGTTTGAGTGAGGATAGTTTGTTGACGGCATTCTATGATGGCCTCATACCCATAGAGAGAGATATCTTGGATGCAGCAGCTGGAGGATCATTTATGGACAAGTACAATGAGGATGGAATGAAGCTCATAGCAGATCGTGCATTGAATGCACAACAATTCAATAATACTTCAAGACGTGTTCAAACTTTCTCTTCAAAAGGAGGTAACGATTCTAAAATTAAAGCTCAATTATCAAATCTAACCTCTATGTTATCTCAGGTCTTGGGTAACAAGAAGCAAGGAGCTATGGCTTGTGGTGTGTGCTCAATGGAAGGCCACCATACTGATCGTTGCCCTCAATTATATGAGGAAGAAGAGGTACAAGGTTGTGGGAAATTTTCAGCAAGGAGGACAACATGTAAAGAATGATCCATATGCATATTATCCTGGCTCGAGAAATCACCCAAATTTTCGATGGAGTAACAATGATAATGTATTGGGCCCTTTTCAAGCAACTCAAGGGAACAACCGTACACCTCCAGGGTTCACTCAACGTCCTCAAGGGGGATTTACACATAGCTCTGCGCCACATCGAGCTTCTAGTTCTTCATTGACTCCAATCTTGGATAAGTATGACAAGATGTTCGAAGCTTTGAAATCCTTTACTCAACAACTCATTCAATCACAGTAAAATCAAGGGAAGGAAATTTCAGACCTTAAGAAACAAGTGGGAGAATGTGTCAACAAGTTGAATTAGTTGCATGATCAAGGAAAACTTCCAAGCAACACGATACCAAATCCAAGAGGAGGGTTTGAGTCCGCCAAAGTAGTAACAACACGAAGTGGAAGAGTACTCAATGACGTCCCTAAGGCACAGAAGAAGGACAAAAATGTTTCTGACCCTTTTAGGATTGAAACTGAACTTGCAATCCCAGACCCAGCGACTACGAGGATTGAAGACTCATTGCAATCCCCAACGAAACCAGAAACCAAAGGTAAAATTCCCAACTCTTCAATTCCGGTTCCTACTAATCCTCTTTCTTCTTGTCTACCTTTTCCAAGTAGATTTGCTCATTCAAAGGAAGAAGAAGACAAGGGGGATGTTTTGGATATTCTCCGGAAAGTTCAAGTCAACATTCCTCTCTTTGATATCATAAAACAAGTGCCAAAGTACGCCAAATTCTTGAAGGACTTATGCACCAAGAAGAGGAAGTTCAAGGGAAATGAAGTAGTAGCTCTTAGTGAGGAGGTGTCAAGTATTCTTCAACGAAAGCTTCCATCTAAGCTCAAGGACCCCGGACAATTCACCATTCCATGCACAATTGGTGTAAAGAGGTTTGATAAGGCTTTACTAGATTTAGGAGCTTCTATAAATTTAATGCCTTTCTCTGTGTTTTCAACTCTTAATTTAGGTACACTAAAGAAGACCTCTGTGATGATTGAGCTTGCGGATCGCTAATCTATTCATCCTTTAGGACTAATTGAAGATGTTTTAGTAAGGGTGGATGGATTAGTCTTGCCTGCTAACTTCTTTGTGATTGACATGGAGGAGACGTCAAGTCCCACATCATTGCATTTAATTTTAGGGCGTCCCTTCATGGCAACTGCTCACACGAACATCAATGTCTACAAGGGAACGTTGACTATGGAAGTCCTTGGAGAAAGGGTAACGTTTCAAGTCGTTGAGCATAATGACATCACGAACGGAATGGTGGGGCGTGAGGACAAGGAATTAAGAGAAGAAGTCTGATTTCTGAGGGGTTGGAAGGGGCATAAAGTGAAGGAAGAACACTCTCTGAAGAACTTGAATAAAGAAAATAAAGGTAATTTTAATTCTGATATTCATTTACCTTTAACTAATTGTAAGAGTGTTCTTGTTGATAGGGCTCACTTAGGAAATCCAACGCCACAAGAGGTATGTGCAATAACAGATGACCCGCCGGATTCAACCAAGCACTCATACACGAAGGCAATGGTGAGGTTGTTTGATAAGGCTTCAAATGGAGCCTTTGGATGATCCATAGAGGATATTGTCTGGCTGAAAGACGTTAACTCAAGCGCTTGTTGGGAGGAAACCCAATCTTTTACCTTTTTTTGTTTATTTGCATTTATATTTTGTTCAAGTTGATGTGTTTAGTGTGTGTTCAGGTCGGATAGGAAGGAAAAGTGAAGGAAAGACTCGAAGCTGTACGCGAAATAGAGCGCAGGTTGCACAGTCAGTCAAATTTGGATGGCTGTAGTTTTCAGCTCAGATGGAATTAGACGACGTACCATATATGAAAAAAGAGGTCTCTGAGTATAGTTTCTTTTGTTTTTTACAAAACTGGATTCGGAATTAATATGCATTCCCAGTTCCACTTTGAGTACAGAAAGGTCAGTCCAGCAAAACAGAAACCTGTGCAGTTGTGTCACATAAATGGCAAAATAGGGAATACTTTCGGGGGTCCAATGAGGGCAAACCTTATATGAACTTAAAGCTTTATATGTCTAGTTCACAAGTGATCTAGAGCATCATCCGCATTGGAGAAGTGTAACCCGTCGGAATTGAGGTTTGAATGGGTAAAGGTCGTTATTTTCTCAGCTTTTCTGTACAAATTTCTGTTTTTCCTCTAATTTTGTAGGGCTGCCATTTTCAATCTATCTGGAGTGAGGAGACGTGCCACATATGCATGGACAGCTTATACCACCTACTTTCAGCTCCCAAAAGCAGCTCATCCAGTGGGTGATCCCTACAGAAGTTATAAGGGCTAGAAGTTGACCTCATGACACACAATTATGAAGTCTGAAACTGCACATTTCGTTCGACCCTTCTCTCCTTTTCAACCCATCATCACTTCTTTTGGAGTCCACATAACAAAGAGCTTACATAAGGAAGTTAAGGCCTTGTGCCTTGAGGTTGATGTCTAGTACCGGTCTTCCCCAAAGGTCGTGAGCATGGGAGGTCTACATGGGGGAGCTTTTCTGAACTTTTTCTCCTTACCACCTTTTGTTTTGTTAGCCTTTCTCTATGCTTTTGTTATTCATTGCATGCTCTATATTTGCCATACATTGAGGGCAATGTATGATTTAAGTGTGGGGGAAGGGATTTATGTCTTGTGTGTCTTTTTTGTGTAAAAAAAAAAAAAATTGCTTTTAGTTTTTTTTTTAGTTTTAGTTGCCTTTCAACTGTCAGGGATGAACTTATATCTCTGAAATTATGGATAAAAGAGGATCACAATATTGAGATGATGTCAAAATAATTCTTTGGTTAATTACGACATATATAAAGCATATGATTGTGTAGTAGATATGGTTTTCGTTGACCTTGGTACAGAATATTGAGCATGTTGATGATGAGTTTTGATTCATAATAACCCTTGTGAAAATTTGAGCCTATATGCCATTCTTTGCGAGTGATTATTGAAAAATATATTCTTATTTTCTTGGCGATGCTTAGTGATCTCATTATCTTTCTATTTGATTGACTGCTTGACATAGATTAAGTTTGACGGACTCTAGAGATTACTAGAACTTGCTCTTGTATTGGTAGAAACTTTTATCAATACATGTCCCTGATTTCGGAAAGGATAAAGGCACCTAGGAATTTCTACCAAAGCCAAAAATAACCTGTGTCCATAATTGTGCCCGTCGTGGGATTCCCCTAGATAAACCGTTTGAGCCTACATTTAAACCTTTTTCTTTCATCACCCTCAAAATCCTAACCCTTGAACCTTAGTATAGCTATATCTCTACCCTTGTTCTAAGGATTTAGTGGAGCTAATTCACGAGACAGACAAGATTTTGAAGGCACTACAAAAGAGAAGATGAGGAAGAATAAGTGTGGGGGGAAAATTTGTCCATGTGGAAAAAAAAAAATTATATGTATGCTGAAAAAAAAAAGAACGAAAAAAATGTGTACGGCAATGAAAAAAAGTGCAAGTATTTGTGGATTTTAGTCCCCCCATTGAGAATAAGGAGTTTGTTTTGAAATTGAAGGCCTAAGTACGATAAATTTGGTCTTTGACCTATTCCACAAGTGTTCAAAGAAATGTTAGAATGAAGCAAGGGTCCAACACAACAACATCTGGCCCTCAATAAAGACACACAAGAAGTTCAATGTTGCAAGATGCCTTGGTGACCAAAAGAAGACTTCTCAATGCTTCAATGAAGGCTCCACTAGGTTTTTAGAATACTTTGTGACTTTCCTTACCCTTTCATTTCTATAAACCCCTAAACCTTGGCCCCATTACAACCTTGTATTAATACCTCTTTGATCCTTAAGATGGGCAGCCTTTGATCTGTGGAGATTGGTTACAAGAGTTGAGCATATGGTTAGGTCCGTTGGGCAAGTAGTTGGTATCCTTCATGAGATCGTAAAAAAAAAATGCATATATTTCGACATAGCCTTTCCTTCTTTATATATGTGAGCTTTTTGTTTGTCGAAAATATTATCATCTCTCACATATATTTGAGTGACAAAGCTTTTAAGCATTAGCCTTGATCTGAGAGAAGAAAGAGTGATGAATCCTGTGAGGTTTGAATCATACTTGTTGGATACATGCTGAGCTCCACCCATCACCATTGTCATATCCGTGTCTTACATATTTATATGTGGAATATATGTTTTAATTAACTCTTGAATTACTCATGATTGATTCTTGGTTGCGTGTTAATCTTGATGCTATGAAAGTAAGAGATTTATGAGACAACAATGTTGAAAGGCTAGTTTGTTTGGAGTGTAGAGTCTTTTGTTTAGTTTTGATTGAGTCTTGTTAGTTTTGATTTTTGCTAAGAGACTAGCAAAAGCTAAGTGTGGGGGAATTTGATAGGAGCATAAAATGCATCGAATTTATAGTTCAAACCTTTATACTTTTGCTTAGTTTATTCCTTAAAAAGATCAATTTAACTTTGTTATTTTCTTAGGTACTTCGAGAA
Source organism: Rosa lucieae (assembly GCA_024704745.1). Lineage (NCBI taxonomy): Eukaryota > Viridiplantae > Streptophyta > Magnoliopsida > Rosales > Rosaceae > Rosa > Rosa lucieae. The sequence goes on from CM045492.1 coordinate 4,259,270, forward strand.
GCAGTTAAGGAGAAAAGAGAGCTATTGTGGGAAAATCAATTCAGTTCACATGAAGTAGTGATGTAAAGGATGGAGTCTGGTCATTCATTTGGTCATAAAACTCAAGAGAAGATGGAGAGAGTTGGCGTGAAATACAGTTGCAGAGAAGCAGAAAACAGAGTACAAGAATCTGCCTTATTTTCTTCTGTTTTGGGAAGCTGTTTTGAAGAACCTTCGAGTGGAATTATGAAGAAAGGCCTAGAAAAATTTGAAGGTCACATGTTCTACTATAACAGAAGTCAAATAGTTGGTCCATAATGATAAAAAGGAAGCCGGAGGCTGTGGTCAAAGGTTGTTCGCCGAGAAGACTGTTTCCATCAGCTTTTCAGGAAGCTTTTTCAAGGACTTTTATATTGAACTTAAGGGATGAAAATCATAAATTCATCTGCCATAATTGAAGAATATATGTTGTAGAGCAGTATAGAATCAAGAATCATCCAGAAAGGTGGTGTAATGAAGAAGTTACGATGCTGCATAGATGAGCAGAGGATAAGGAAAATCTGGAATTTCTGACAAGTCTTTATGCGAAGCATTTTCAAGACCGTTGTTGGGCCAAGTTTCAAGATGCTTTCTAGAAGGTTTTTGCACGTTTTTGAAGGGTGATATCAGAAGTATTATGTGGCAGAATATTACCTTTGAATCTGCTAGGAACCCCTGTCAAACATGGAGAGGAAAATCAATCCTAGTTGAGAAAGGAAAGTGAATTAAAGGCTATATTTTCTGAAGATATTCTTGGCAGATTTTGGGACGAATTATATTGGATTTTTGTTGCATTATACTTATCAAGAGACTATTAGAAAGACTTAAGGAAGGTTCAGAAGAGTGTGGGGCAGCCAAGCAAGTGGAATTGGAGAAGAATAAGGAGAACTCAACCCGGTTTTGAAGAGAAAAGTTAGGGGTTTGTAAACAATAAAATAGGAGACTTCTTGGCGTCATTGGAGACCATATCATACAGATTTTGTTTGAACCCAAAATAACCTTTTTTCCCGATAAGGGGGACTCGAAGAAATCCGGGCCAATATCCGTGGCCAAAGCTATTTGCGACAAGTTCGGAATATATTGTTTAGAGGCTAAATAAAGAAGATCAAGTAATTTTAAGACAAGTCGTGATCTTATTGATTTACTAGTGATTATTTGATAATTAATGGTGGTTTACTTGGCTACGAGGACGGAGCATATTTGACAAAAGATCTAGCATTAAGCGCCAATATATGTGCAAGTATTCAAATCTTCCAGGCAATTAAGGAGTATGCAATGGACGCGAACAAGTTTGGGAAGGAATCAACCACCTTAATCAATCGATTATCAAGGGAGATATATAATATAGTTGCCCATGCAATTAAGGTCTTTGATGGTTCAAGTAAGGAAGGATCCTACGCAATTAAACATGACAAAGTGCTTTGCTTCTCTACCTATATTCAACAGACTCATGCAATTAAGTATTATATATGGTGGGCCATCTCCTGTGCTACCAACAGAATGCAAGCAATTAAGTTTGCCTACATATATGGCAATTAAGAAGCATGGTGGACGTACAACAGTTGGGTAAGAAGCATGCAATCACCTTGCTGGCAATCATCAAGGATTATTATATAGTATATGTAATCTTGTGGTATATATATAATTGCTCATGCATGGCAGAAGATCAATTAAGGAGGTTATCATCTTTAATTGCATGGACATACGACTGCTCGCGAAGTCGCGACGATATATTTGCAATTAATGCATATCAAACAGTTCGCATCCGAGATGATTACGTCCAGGACTCCAAAAGGTAATTAACCTTGCCTAGAAGATTGCTACGACAGAGTTAATCTCTTATTGCTTACGATAGATATCAAAACTATTAAGAGTTTTGATTTGATTCGAGGCCAATAACTGTGGCCTAAAAATATAGTATTTCATTCATATTTTGAAGGTGAATCTACGAGTAGCCTATATATAGAGGCTAAAGCAGAACAATAGAAGACCTCTCTCGAATCAATCAATCCCAGCGGTTAAAAAGCCTCCTCTGAGCAAACCTTCAACCCTGTTGAAACCCGACGACCGTACTCTCAGTCCTAGTCTCTCCGAGCCGACTGACAGTACTACTGCCACAGATACTACCAGCGAAGCAAGGGTAACGCCCTCGCAACCCAGTGAAGCTAAAGATACGCTTTAGCAAACCTCCTGCTTTCTTAGAACTTCCCAGTGATTGCTCTGCTCAACCTACAACGTTGAGTATCGATTTTGGTGACCAAAGAGATCACACCCAAAGTCCTTATCCATAAGACAAAAGTCCTTTTCCGAAAGGCTAGAGAAGAACCCTGTGGCGAGGTTGGTGCTCTCCTCGTCCACAACGCTTGAAGAAGAAGTCAGGTCAAGGAACTACCCCGACGACTGCACCCCGTGGTGTTGGCACGCCTACCCAATCACACGCTCAAAAGAGACAGTTTTCACACCAACTGGTTTTGGAGCCAAACAGATTTCATGCCTCATAATAACCCTAGCTCTCTAATTTTCGAAGCTTCATACAAGCATAAGGAAAAGAAGCCACCAAAGTCGCCATCTGCCACCACCGTGACCATCCATCTTCAAGCAACATCCACCGTGCCTCTTCGCTATCTTTTTCTGCGACTTTGCCCTTTTATTTTCAATATGTTACTGTGTGTTTACCTTAGAACAATGAGTAGCTAAATACTTTTGTGTTAGGGGCCAGTTTGAAGCCCTAAACTATGGTTCAAGTTTCATAATAAATTTCTATGTTTTAGTTACTTTGTCGATGAGATTGTTCTTTGGTTCTGGATTAGATGAATCTTTTATATATATGTTTTATGTGGTTGCAAACATATAGGATATGTATGTAATTGGTGCTAGGTTAAATAGCAATTCACCTAATAGTTTTGTGATTTTAACCAAAGTGGTAAAACCTCTCGCCTAGGTGTGTACCAAAGATGAGGAATGCAACTAGACACGCTTGTTGTACTAGTTTGTACACTTAGATTGACATCCTTCCATATGTGCTTCATGCTTTAGAACTTGCTAAATGTCGGAGCCGCTTGTGATCTCTATGTTGCATGTTTTCAAAAGGTTCTAATAACGGCGCTTGTTCTTGTTAGAACATTATAGGGAAGTAATATAAGGTACTTAGCTTGATTCTAGCTTTGTAACTTGGTCAATCTCTCTCTCATGACTTAGTAATAAACATAGGAAGAAAAATTGGAACTTGGATTGTATTTAGTGGTGGATAACGAAGTCCTAACTGCTCATCATCATATTCACAAACTTTACTTTAGATTCATCTTTTGTTCTTACTTTATTTTCAGCATAATTAATCAATAATTTCCCCCCAATTGTGTTTTTAAATTTGTTTTATTATCGTTTCTAGTTTTCTTTGTTTTCTAGGTTACATAAATTGAAGGTGAACCCTTGATCCTTGGCGTAGAACGATCCCTTACTTTCACTACTACAACTTGACAACAAAAAGGGTTTTAAATTGCGTGCTATTTTTAGCAGAGCATTGTGGCAGCCCTTGAAGAGTATGGGTGACGATGTCGGCATCATCGAGGGGCTCTCCGGCATGAGCGAGTGAATCAGCGATGTCCTTGATTTTTTGGAGATAGGCCATCATCGACTGGGTTCCTTTCTGCAGCGTCTGAAGTCGACGCTTGAGTTGAAGGACATGGGATCGAGTGATGTTAGCAAGGCGACGCTCCAGAGTGACCCAGATGGATCGAGCAGAGATACAACCGATTTGGAAAGGCAGCACGGAGTCACCTTGTGTGGCAGTGAGCCATATGCGACAGGTACGATCTCTTTTCTCCCATTCCATGTATGCCGGATTAATATCTGTAGAATTGGGTGAGAACATGGCTGGGGTTGAGTCAGTGCCATCAACTAGAGAATAGAAGTTGTATTGTTGAAGGACTGGGGTGATGAGAGAGTGCCATAGAATGTAGTTGGTGGTGCTGAGCTTCATGGGAACAAGGGTGGCTATGTGTTGGGGAGAAACGGAGGGATTGAGGAGTTGGGCAGTGAGTTCTGGGGAGAGTTGAACAATGGGTGGGTTGGGAGTTTGATTTTGTGGGTTTGTGTTTGTGTTCGCCATCGGGCAATTGTTGGGAGCTGGAAAAAAAAAAAGGATTGAAAACAAGGTAATTGATAAATTGAAGTGATGGAATTTGGAAAGAGAGAGAGGATTGAGATGATTCTTGGATCTGGTAGCCGTTAGGCTATGGCTCTGGATAGCATGATAAACTGAAGCAATGTATTGCAAGGATGAACAGAGAGAGAAGAAAATTGAAATTTGTATTGATCATTGCTTGCTTCTTCATTACAATAGTGCGTTATTTATACAAGAGGTAGTGGTCCAGATTATACAGGGAATCCTAGAGAGAGACAAAACTTGAGCTATTGGTTAATTTGTACAATTAAAGCTGGTATAGTGAGCAGAGGTTTCAGGGTTTGGTCAGTCATGCCATTGTTGTGAGTTGTAGCCATGTTAAGGCTGAAATGCCTTGGCTCTGTTTGGACAAATTCTGTCTTCAATTTCAGGTTTTATCCTCTTCTGAATTTGGACTTGTTCTGCTCTTGTTAGGGCTGAATCACCATCTGATTCATCTTTCTCCTCCATCTCATATGATGAATGTGTATGTGACTTGTGTTGTATTCTTGAGCTGGTATGATCTGGTGTTGCTCTGCCATTAAAAAGGAACTCAGAAAGGTCTTGTTTGCTAGTCTGACTTTTGGTTCAGGTCTAGTTGTGTGATGAACATTGGACTGGGCTTCTATATGGCCTGAGCTTGCAGAGTCGTTCAAAGTATGAAATCTTGAGTCCCTTTTTCCTTGCAATGTCAGCACGAACCTAGAGCGGACTATTTCCATGATTACCAGTAACTATAACAGTAGTGGCCTTTGTTGTGCGGAAGCATAACAAACAATGTATTGATATGAATTCAACAGTAACAAACAAAGCAAAAGAAAAAAACTAATAAACAAACCACAAAGAACACCAAGATTTATAGTGGTTCACTCAATCAGTGTGATTGAGCAAAAGAAAACAACTAATAAACAAACCACAAAGAAACCAAGATTTTCAGTGGTTCACTCAATCAGCAGGGTTGTCTTCAGTTCCATCTTTCAGGAGCTTTATATCACCATCCTCCACCAGTTGACGACTCTTGTGAAATTTGACATTGATATGTTTAATGCGAGCATGAGTAACCTGGTTCTCTGCTAAATGAATAGCACTCTGACTATCACAATAGAGATCCACATAGTCTTGAATTATTCGTAAGTCCTCAAGCAAACCACGAAGCCAAACTGCTTCTTTTGCACCCTCTATTACCTCCATGTATTCAGCTTCTGTAGTCGACAAAGCAATAGTAGATTGCAAGTTCGACTTCCAACTCACCGCTCCACTAGCAAGAGTAAACACATAAGCTGTAGTAGATCGGCACTTATTCAAATCACCTGCGAAATCAGAGTCCACATATCCAACAACACACTGACTCGTCTTATCCTGCTGAAACACAATTCCAACATCCACAGTACCAAGAATATACCGTAGAATCCATTTTACTGCTTGCCAGTGACTTTTACCTGGGTTATGCATATATCTATTCACCACACTTAAAGCCTGTGAAATGTCAGGTCTAGTACACACCATACAGTACATCAAGCTACCAACAGCACTAGCATAAGGAACTTTAGCCATATATTGCATATCATCATCAGTGCTAGGAGACATAGTAGATTTAAGCTTGAAATGAGAGGCAAGAGGTGTACTTACAGGTTTAGATTTATCAACCATGCCAAACCGTTGTAGTATCTTCTTCAAATATTGTTTTAGTGACAAACAAACCTTGCCTTTTGATCTATCTCTTTCAATTTCCATGCCCAAAATCTTCTTAGCTTCTCCCAAGTCCTTCATTTCAAATTCACCACTCAACTGTGATTTTAATTTTTCAATCTCCACCTTGCTCTTAGATGCAATTAGCATATGATCAACATATAAGAGCAAATAACTGAAGGTCCCATCATGTAGCTTGCAAAAGTAAACACATGGATCATAAAGACTCCTAGTGTACTTTTGACCAAACATAAATTTATCAAACTGCTTGTGCCACTGTCTTGGTGACTGTTTCAAACCATACAATGATTTATGCAGTTTGCAAACCAATTTTTTCTTACTAGCAACTGTGAAACCATCTGGCTGAGTGATATAGATTTCTTCTTTCAATTCACCATGTAAAAATGCAGTTTTGACATCAAGTTGTGCTAACTCAAGATCAAACTGTGCAACCAAGGCTAATAGAATATGAATAGAAGAATGCTTCACAACAGGAGAAAATACCTCATTGTAGTCTATTCCTTCTTTTTGTACATAGCCTTTAGCTACCAATCTAGCCTTGAACCGAGATCCTTCCTGTACATACCTCCAATAATATGGAGTATTTACTACATCACCAAGCATAAGTAACACCTACTTTGGGACATCCACAAGACATGGCAAGGCCCAACCGAGACATGCATCGTGTAGCCCTATGTTCAGGCTACGCGGCGGTATCCGGAAGTCGCAAATCCGCCACCGGGAAGCCACCTTTCCGCCCTTGCCAAGATGCCCCCATAACATAGCTTTCTACATGTTAAATAGACTAGAATAGTAACTTTGCTTGTCCCACATCGAAGAACAAGTAAATGAGAAGCATTCCTTCATCTATAAAAGGAATGCCTCCTCCCACAACTCAACACATTCATTACATCTCTTGTAATCTTGTTAGGCCGCAAGGCTCGACACACTAGTATAGCTTTCAAGTGGACGTAGTCTCCCGCTCATGCGGAGGCGAACCACTATACATCTTGTGTCAATCTCTCTCTCTCTCTCTCTCTCTCTTTTACTTATCGTTAACTAGATCCCCAGCGGATCCAAGCATTAACATTGGCGCCGTCTGTGGGAAGTCGACACAAAGGCTTCGTCACCTACCACGAACTTTGACCCGAAAGTGTCAAGTCAACACTCGTTCAACATCAAATAGGAGTCGGTCAACGCCCGGCGGGGTCGGTCAACGCCCAGCGGAGTTGGTCAACGCCAGTCAAGGTTGGTCAACGCCCAACACATGAAAGTCAACGCTGGCACCACAAAAAAAAAAAAAAAAAAAAAATCTGGGCGGCAAACTTCTCTGGACACCCAGAGATTTGCTCTGGGCACCCAACCACCTCCGCCAAACTCTTCTTCTCTCCTCCGCTCCGCCCAACTTGCATCTCCACCGGACTCAAGCTCGGACTCCACTCCGCTGAACGCCAGCTCGGAACCTCCGCTAGCTCACCGCTGCACTTCTCCTCTGCAACTGCAAACCTCTGCAGCCTTCACCGCTGCAAATCCCCCGCTGAGCCTCCAAACTCCGCTGAGCTCCTCCTTCTTCGATATGCCAGCAGCCATGGCCAAGTTGCTTCATCCACCTGCTGGGTCAGCGTCCATGCATCCGGTCTCCGCTAGCGAGCTCGAGCCTCCGCTCCGCAAAGCTCCGCCGGACTTGTTCCGCTGTACTTTATCAGCGGACAGACTTCGCCCAACCCTCACCCATGGCCATTTTTCGATCATCAACACCGGCGGCACACCACCGCTAGCTATGCTCAGCGGTCAGCAACCTTTGCTCCGTTCCGCCAGTCGTCACCGCTAGACTAGGCTCCGCTCCGCCGGCCTCCGCTGAGTTCCAGGACCACCGCTAGCCACTTCCGCCGGCAGGCCTCCGCCAGGCAACACCGATAGGCAGCCTCCGCCAGGCAACACAGCTGGATTATCTCCGCTAAGCACCATCAGCGGCGCTTCTCCCGCTAGCAAAGTTCCGACGCTCTTGCAAACCCCCCTGACTATCCTCCAACTGCTAGGAGCCACCGCTGGCCAGTCTTCACCGCTCGGTTCAACGTGCGCTAACCCAGCGGAATTCGATCATATCCAGGCATCCTGCTCAAATGGTCGACCTGAGCACCTGCTTTCAATTATGAATTAAGGTGCTGGTTTCTGTGGCGGTCGACGAACCAATAAAGCTAAGTTTATCCTCCAACTTTTATCTGCCCGGTAGGCTCTATACGCACACCACGTACGCATGGCTTTGCAAAAAAGGCAAATATTATAATTTCTCTGTGCAGGAGATCATTATCTAATAGCCACAGCAGTGTACTTGTCATTATATATGCTACACGTGGCACTTGACCGACAATACCTAAATAACGCAGCCACATAATTGATATGCACGTGCTCCTTGAAAAATCTAGGCGGTGTACCTACGACATGCATGATGCCTCTGGGCAAAGCATGCTTGGTTTTCATTCATAGGCTCCCATGTTTGTAATAATATAATATCATGTCCCAACTGCTATTGACACATACAAATAGCACTCAGCTTACCTTTTTAGATATTATATCCCAATTAATTATGCATGCCTACATACACGTACCTTCTATATATGTACAAGCATATTGATTGACCATGCATGCTCTCAATCAACTCTACCATAGTAGAACTAACTTATCAGCATGTTCAAATGTGTCAAGGCATTGAAAATTTGAAATTACGCTTCTGCACATGCGTCCTTCCTAATTTATGAGCTACCAGTTAGATGGTCACACGTTTAACAAATATGTGCTATGATACCCATGCTCTTATCTAAGCTCAGTATGCCATGATCACACGGTAGATCAATTTTCATCTATCTACTTCACCTAAATTCAAACATAATGCAAACTTGCATCTGTACATGCTCATGAAATTCACGTCTTTCATGTCAAGTAGTACCATACATATTTGTGATGCAACATGATCCAAACATGTGTACAAGATTATATGTTAATCATCTATACTTTATCTTGTATTAGGGAAGCATAATCACCGATCACCCCTCTAATTAGCAAAATCATTATCCTTCTATTATGGTGCTTCGCCGATGCAATGGAGCGTCATGTTCGGACAACTCCGCTAGCCTCCAAATCGGCATAAGATAAGCAATTATATCTTATCTCTTACTCTCCTGCAATTAGAGCCTTTGTCATCACTATACATGTCTCCATGACACTTAAGCATGCCTACAAAATGTTATTAGCAACTTTACTACAAGTACATGCTATACACATATGCCATGCTACTACTTAATTGCAACTCAATTAAATAAATATGTGACACTCATCTAGAAGCTTGTGACACTTACGACTTAATTAAACATGCTCGGATAAACGACTTGTTCGGGTTACGACTCGCTTGGGTATCGAGTATGGCCACGACTTGCGCTTGGGCCACGCCTCGCATGCTCGCACAACGCCTACACACTCAACTACACCCAACTTGCTCGAACAACCCAACTTGCTCGATCATGTCCAACATGCTTTACTTAAGCCCCAAGTTCACAAACGCTTCATACGATGTCACCGGGACTACTCCCACAAATTTATATGGACACCCATTACATTTGCCACTATCTATTGTGCGTGTTATATGGTCATAAGATCCGCATATACAACTACCAATATTTCACATGTTCATACACATTAATGGAATATTGAGTTCTTCTACCATTTGTTGTTCGCTACAAATCGAATTCTTTTCGCATTCCATTAATACGAGCGGTAACCAATACAACAAGCATTCTACATATGCGCATTTTTTTCATTGTGTAGGTTAAAAGAGTCCCTTCTTGCTTACGGAGCTCGGGGACTTGTAGGGGCTCCGTACCGCCCGGTTACTTATGCTTGATGACTTCATGATTTGAACTCCCCAACCAAGAAGCTACTCTTACTCGGGGACTTCGGGGACTTGTACATACCTCCAATAATATGGAGTATTTACTACATCACCAAGCATAAGTAACACCTACTTTGGGACATCCACAAGACATGGCAAGGCCCAACCGAGACATGCATCGTGTAGCCCTATGTTCAGGCTACGCGGCGGTATCCGGAAGTCACAAATCCGCCACCGGGAAGCCACCTTTCCGCCCTTGCCAAGATGCCCCCATAACATAGCTTTCTACATGTTAAATAGACTAGAATAGTAACTTTACTTGTCCCACATCGAAGAACAAGTAAATGAGAAGCATTCCTTCATCTATAAAAGGAATGCCTCCTCCCACAACTCAACACATTCATTACATCTCTTGTAATCTTGTTAGGCCGCAAGGCTCGACACACTAGTATAGCTTTCAAGTGGACGTAGTCTCCCGCTCATGCGGAGGCGAACCACTATACATCTTGTGTCAATCTCTCTCTCTCTCTCTCTCTTTTACTTATCGTTAATTAGATCCCCAGCGGATCCACGCATTAACACTTCCTTTTTAGCAAATACCTATTTGCAGCCAATTGCTCTCTTCCCATATGGTAACTGAACGAACTCCCAAGTCTTGTTCTTGTGAAGAGACTTCATCTCTTCATCCATTGCTTTTTCCCACTCTATACTATCTGCATGTATCACAACTTCTTCATAGGTAGAAGGAATTTCTTCTTCAGTAATTGGAAGTGCGCAAGTTACCATATCATTTAGCCAAGCTGGCTTTGGAGCATTTCTCTTTCCTTTTCTAAGTGCAATAGGTCCATGTTGCGGTGGAGACTCTTGAGCTTGAGCCTCTACTTCAATACTTGAATCTTCATTTGTTGAATCATCTGACTCAACTGTAGGACTTCCGGGATCAATCGGAGTTTCATCAACTTTTTCTTTAAACTCCATGCCTGCTTCAAACTCTCTATGGTCATCTCCTGTTTTTGAGAATCAGTCTGCTCACTTTGATTAACCATAACAGCCTCATCGAATGTCACATCTCTGCTTACAATAACTTTCCTCACATCTGGACACCAAAGCCTAAATCCCTTCACACCAAAGCCTAAATCCCTTCACACCATCATTAAATCCCAAGAAAATAGCTTTCTTGGCTCTCGGATCAAGCTTGCTTTCCCTGACATGAAAATAAGCAGACAACCAAAAATATGCAAGTAATGATAATCAGTAGCAGGTTTTCCAGACCATACCTCCATGGGCATTTTACCCTCATTTGCAACAGTAGGCAACCTGTTGATGAGATGACCTGCATATGTAACTGCCTCAGCCCAAAACTCTTTGCCTAATCCAGCATTAGACAACATACATCGAACTTTCTCCAGTAAAGTACGATTCATGCGCTCTGCCACCCCATTCTATTGTGGTGTCTCTCTAACTGTGAAGTGTCTCACAATGCCCTCATCTTGACATAACTTCAAGAATGGATCAGACTTGATTCACCACCATTATCTGAACTGAGCCTCTTAATTTTTCAACCTGTCTGAGTCTCAATCATCTTCTTCCAGTTCACAAATATATCGAAGACTTCATCTTCATGCTTCATGGTGTACACCCACACTCTTCTAGAGAAGTCATCAACAAAAGAGACATAGTAGTGCTTACCTCCCAAAGATGCAGTTTTGGTAGGTCCCCACACATCTGTGTGAACATAGTCTAGAGCGCCTTTAGTCTGATGAACTGCAGTACCAAACTTCCTCTAGTGTGCTTTCCCAATACACAATGTTCACAAAATTCCAATTTGCAAGTCTTTGCACCCTTTAACAAACCTTGCTTCACTAATCCCTGCATTGCTTTCTCACCAACATGTCCAAGACGCATATGCCATAATCTGGTAGTATCTGCATCATTTGTAGTCTCAGAAATTGCTGTTTCACTTGTCACTGTACTCCCTTGTAGAAAATACAAGTTTCTATTTCTAGTACCTCTCATCATCACAAGTGAACCGGAGACAACTCTAGCAACTCCATCCTTCAATGTAATTGTGAGACTGATTATACGCATTTATATGCGTATAATTATATCTAAAATACTATAAATAAGTAAATCCCCATGTCAATTAATATGTAATTAATTTATTTTTATTTATTTTGTAGAAAATAAGCGGAGTTGCAGATGCGAGACAAAATGGTGCGAAAATGAAGCAACTTGAGATTTTTGACAAAAGGAGAGTTAGTTGATATTTTGATTAAGCATTTAAGCTTAATTGCTTAATTGTTTAATTAGCAAAAACGTGCTGCAACTATTGTCAATTAAACAATGTTTAATTGACCAGACTCACACTCAAGCCACGTGACCTGATCATCTTCCAATTTTTTATTAAGTTAGATTCTTTTATTTTCTCTCTTTAGCATCTCCCATGCTGCCACCTCACCCATTGTTTTTTTATCTTTTCCTATCTCTCACCACACCACCAGGCCAGATGATTGATTGGCAGATATATATATCACCTCTCTCTCTCCTCCTTCTCCTCCATTTTTTCTCTTTTCCTTAGTTTTATTTTAGGGATTTCAAGAATTTACTCACCCAAAGCTTCAATGATATATCAAAGGGCTCAACCTCTACAAGATTCAATATTTGGGTATTTTGTGGGAGTTGTAATTCAAGACTAGTCATGCTAGCTTTTTAGCTATTTATGATTTTTCTTGTTTTCTCCTACACTTCTCTACTCTTTTCTATTTGAATTTTGTAATTTTGATGTCTATGATTATGGGTTGTGAGTAATTTCCTTGTTGGGGGTTAGGGTTGTGTCCCTAACCCAAATTTTGTGTAAAAGATGTTTAATTTAATGTAATGATGCAATTTTCATATGATGGATGCTTATATCTATTTTTGTTGGGTTAAAATGCATGTCTAGGAGCCTAGTCAACTCTAGGAGTCTAGGGTGTGTATTTTGAGCATGTCTAGGATGGAGTTAGAGGCTTGACGCCCTCTAATTCCTAAGCTAGAAACCTTCAATTTCGTATTCGAGGGGTTATAAGCATGGTGATTTACAACCGTTGCGTGATTGCGCGGGCGGGTCGCTAAGTAGTCTAATTCCTCGATCTCTACGCCTCTTGATGTGACTTAGTGACCCTTGAACCGGCTTTAATTCATGCCAAGTGAGTTCCTACGACCCTTGAACCGGAGTAGAAATACCATGAAAGGGAATTTCGGTCCTTGAGCCTTGAACCACCTTGGATACGACTACCGCCAAAATAGGAAATATGCATCTATATTAGATTAGCTTCCGACACATAGAATTTGGGTGAAGGAACCTCCCTAGCACCCGACATTCCCATTTATTTGGTTACACTTTTATTAATTTATTTTCATTTTTATTAATTGCTTTACATTTTGTTAATCTAAAATCATCTCTCAAAATATTGAATTTTGACTCATTGTAGATAATCATCACTAGGCTCTTAGTTGTGATTAGGTTTTGGTGAGAGCCAAAACCGAGTATTGCTAGGGCTTGGTGCCTTAGATTAACATTTTTATTTATTTTCTTTGTTTGCTAAGTGTCTTTATTTCCGATTACCCAAGGATTGTGGGTTAGCCACTAATCCCCGTGGTACGATAACTTTGGGCACAATATTTCCCTATCTTGACAACGATACGTACGCTTGCGTAAATGTGTATTAAGTCAATGGCGCCGTTGCCGGGGATTAGGGTGTAAAAACCTTATTCCCTTGGTGAATCGGTTCTTTAGGTCACTTTAGCATATTTTTATTTCTTTATTATTAAAAAAAAAATTGGTTGTTTATTTTGTTTGTTTACTCTCTATTTTTATATTTTCTAATTTTTTTTTGGTTACTAATCATACCTTTGGGAACTCTTAGGTGCTTATTTTTTTTTATCATATTGAGCTATAGATCAATGGAGATATGGATGGGAAGATCCGAGGGGATATGAGCAAGAAAGTTTCTATGGTGGAGGTCATCAAGTGTGGAATTCTTATGCGGTGGGTTCTATGTCCTCTTGCAATGGAACTTGTGCTTTGTGTAATTCTCCGTGGCATTCACGTTTTGAGTGCTCTATGAGATTTGAATGCCCAAATTTTATGCAAGAGCGTGAGTATATGTATTAAGAGACATTTGTACCCGATGCATATCCACAAGATGAAGCTTATGAGCCTAGGAAGGAATTCGTTGAAGGACTACTAGCTCAATTGCAAGCCTCTCGAGGTCTTTTACATGCCTCTCAAGCTAGGATTTCACAAGAGACCATGGTTCCCGAAGCATATCCTCATGAGCAAGTGTATGAGTGTAGGAAGCCTTCTCTTGAAGAATTGCTAGCTCAATTGCAAGCCTCACAAGCTCAATTGCAAGCTTCTCAAGAAATGCTTGCACATTCCAATGAGCAACTTGAAGCTAGTTTTGCACAAGAGCCACCCTTCGCCATTTATGAGCATAAGTCTTTCTTTGACCAAGTGGAGCCTATTTCAAGAGAAGAGGTACATATCAAGCATCTTGAGCAAGAATCGTTTATGCAAGTTGAAAATTATGATAGTGATGTTGATGTACAAGAAAGTGAGCTTGGTTATGAAAGTTTCAATGCAAGTAGGGTGAGAGACTACACTTCGGAGGAATTGGTGCAATATTGGAAATCTAAGCTTCCTAATAGAGGAGAGATATTTGAAGATGATTCCGAAGAGGAGAATGTCTTTTATAGTGAGGAGGATGCGGAGTTCAAAGTCATACACCATAATCCTTTGTTCATTGAGGAGGATGCGGAGCTTCAAGTCATATATCATATTCCCTTATTTGTTGAGGTTGATATTCCCATGGGGGATGAGAGTCCTTCAATACTTTGTGATGGTGAAGAAATTGAAGAGGCAAGGACTTTCTCTTCTCCCACATCCATGGAGATCCATCATGAGCTTCCCAAGGTGGAGGGTAGGACATTGAGTACTTATATTCTTTATGGAAAGATTGAGATTAAGGTATTTTTACCTCTCAATCCACCATTAAGTGGTCAATGTTTCTACAATGAGGTGATGGATTGGAAAGGAAGTGGAGCACTTACACTCAACCTTTCCCATCACTCTCGGGAGCTTCTACCACCTATTGTTTGTAAGAGCATTATTTCTATACCACTTGAGAAGGAGAAGGCAAGTACATTGGCTCCTAGAAGAAAAATTGAGAAGAAGGGGAAGATTGAGAAGCTACACTTTTGGCCACCAATTGGAATATTCATAGTTAGCTCTTGGTCTTGCCTCTATGATATGTCAAGGAGTCCCTTAGCCCCAAACAATAGGGTGGTCGTACTTGAGAAGTATCCACCTTAACAAAGATCATGTTCTATAGACCGGCTTGGGGTCTTTAAAAACAAGCACTTCTAGGGAGGCAACCCTAGGTGGTTTTGAAATTTCCTGGTTTATTTTGCATCAATAAGGCTATTTGGCTATCTTTTTGGAGGATGGGAGGTGTTCGGAGTTGGAAGTGTGAAGAAAGAATGAATTTGGTAGTGAGCAGTTTCTGTCCAGAAAGTTTAGTGACTTTGGGTGACTATAGCTTCCATTATACATGTTATTTTGAGCTGAAATTTTCTGAAACTATTTTCCTATATGTTTACTATTCTGTGCCAAAATTTGAGCCACTTTCAGTCACTGCAGATCCTGTTATTTTATGGTCAATGCATGAGGGTCAGAACAGAAATAGCTACTGTAGAGTGACTTTGAGAAGCTATACCCTCTACATATCAAGCTATTTGGAGTTAAAATTTTTCAGAGATGTATATTCACATGTCCTCTATACACAGAAGAAACAGTTTTTGATTTTAACCTTCCTAGCTTCAGATATTGTGTTCCAAGTCACAGAGGTCAGAAACAGGGCACAGCAGAAACTGCAGAACAGATCAGTGAGTTTGGAGGCCAACGATTTTTGACTCATAATTGATTTTCAGGTGAAATTTTAACCAAAGGTAGCTTCATGAGTCTAGTTTTATATCCAGTTGGTCTCACCCTCTTTTCACCTCTGGAGCTTCAGATATTTCTGTGTTGGTGACTGAGGGTCAGAAGAAGTCTTCATGACATATCAGAAATTTTGACCAGTTTTGGTTTTCATCTTAGTTGGAGATAGGTAGCTCGCTTTATATGGATAGAAAGCTCTCTGAGTCTACTTTCCATTCCAAGTGGTCTCAAGTATTTATCTCTTTCTGAGTTTGAGATATGGGAATTTGAAGATATAAAGGTCATTGGTGGAAGCTTTCTGCACTCACTAGTTTGTGTTCACTTGGGGTGGTTGGACTTCTTGCACTTCAACTCTTCAATGGAGGCCATTGTAGGGCTGTTGTGAGGTGTGTTGGAGGTGATCAAGGCCATGTGCTTAATGAAGGACCTTGTCCTTATTCTTTGGTAGCCTATTTGTGACGCATTGCTCTTTGGACACTATATATTTTTCAATGGAGTCGATCTTTCTTGAGCACCTTGAGCTATTATGGAGCATACGTTAAGGAAGTCAAGGCCTTGTGCCTTGAAGTTGGTGTCTTATTTTAGTCTTCTCCGAAGGTCGTGAGCAATGGAGGGTCAACAAAGGGGGTTTTCCGTAACTTTTCTCCGCATTTAGATTTTTATTTTCATAGTTAATTTGTGTGCCTTCTCCCGGACTTCACTCTCATGCCTAAATCCGACACGGATTTTAGCTTTCGAGCTCACTTTACAACATTGAGGACAATGTTGGTTTTAAGTGTGGGGGTGAGGGCTCGGGCGCCTATAAAAAAAAATAATAGATTAGCTTTATGTAATTATATTTTAGTGGTTAATGCCTTTTCCAACCCCCAATGACGAGACATGGACTTAACTTGTTATGATTGTGGATAGATTAAGCATGATCTAGGACTTTGAATTTGTTTTGTGATTGACTGTATATGTGATCTATGCTTGACTATATGTGTGCACATAGCCTATGTTGAACGTTCATCATAATTAGATAAGCATATAGATTATTCGATTAACTTGCATGCCCTTATTTGTGAGTTTTTGTGCCTATATCTATAGTGTATGCATCGTTCATTCACTTATTCTTTCATGTGTGTACAATTTCATGACAATGCGTATCTAGAACTTGCTTGAGACCTCTTGAGGCTACTTTTAGCTTGCGACATGATAGAAAGGATGGAGGCATTAGGACTATATACCACCATGGCCAAAGAAGCATGTGCCCAAAGATATTTACCACTAGATTGCCACTTTGAGCCTATGCATATATTTTAGCCTTTTTGTTCATTACCACCACAAATCCCTACCTAGCCTAAACACTTTTATCCTACCCTTCCATGGTAGTTGGTGAAGCGATTCGAGAGAATGACTTTATGTTTGAGTGCTTCAAAAGAAAGAAAAAGTCAAAAGTGTGAGGTTACAAAAGAATAAGTGTGGGGGTGAGTGATTTGTATAGAAAAGAAAGTTATAAAAAAAAAAAATAAATAAAAAAAGTTTGTGAAAATAGAAAGAAAGTTCAAGGAAAAGAAAAGTAGAAAAAAAAAAAAGAAAAAAAAAGAAGAAGAAAGTTGTGTAAAGAAAAAAAAAAATGTATTACGTAGTATAGTGTGGATTGTATATTGGGTTTTAGAGTGAGTGACTTATCATTCGAAAGCAAAAGTCTTAAATCTCTACAAGAGAGAGTTGCTTCACCGATTTCTATGGACTTTGTATTTTCTTATCCTTCATTTCTATTAGCTACTTACCCTTAGCCTCATTACAACCAAATAAAAGACCTCTTAATCTTGAATGTTGTGGGTTACCTAGCGGAGATGAGATCGAAGAGCAAGCATATGACGACACGTGTTGTGAAATTGTTTTTGAGTGAAACAAATATAGCCCCTAAACACTTGAGCGGTAATATTTAGTGAACCTATGTGAGTTTAGTGGGTTATGTCGGGTCTTCTATATGCCTATTTGATTAGAGTGGATTGATTTGACACATGGTTTATACATGCATATACTTGAGCATTTCTTACATGTGCATCTTAATTGCCTTACAAATTTATAATTTCTATGTCATGCTTTGTCGACTTCATGGTCATATACAAAATTAGTTCTCCGAGGGTTATGGTTGGAAAGGCTAATACCGCACTTTCTTTATGTTTGAGGATATATGTTTGAGTCAATAGATTTTTGGTTATTAATTTACATTTAGTTTGCTCGGGGACAAGCAAAGTTCAAGTGTGGGAGTGTGATTATACGCATTTATATGCGTATAATTATATCTAAAATACTATAAATAAGTAAATCCCCATGTCAATTAATATGTAATTTATTTATTTTTATTTATTTTTTAGAAAATAAGCGGAGTTGCAGATGCGAGACAAAATGGTGCGAAAATGAAGCAACTTGAGATTTTTGACAAAAGGAGAGTTAGTTGATATTTTGATTAAGCAATTAAGCTTAATTGCTTAACTGTTTAATTAGCAAAAAGGTGCTGCAACTATTGTCAATTAAACAATGTTTAATTGACCAGACTCACACTCAAGCCACGTGACCTGATCATCTTCCAATTTTTTATTAAGTTAAAATTCTTTTATTTTCTCTCTTTAGCCTCTCCCATGCTGCCACCTCACCCATTGTTTTTTTTATCTTTTCCTATCTCTCACCACACCACCAGGCCAGATGATTGATTTGCAGGTATATATATCACCTCTCTCTCTCTCCTCCTTCTCCTCCATTTTTTCTCTTTTCCTTAGTTTTATTTTAGGAATTTCAAGAATTTACTCACCCAAAGCTTCAATGATCTATCAAAGGGCTCAACCTCTACAAGATTCAATATTTGGGTATTTTGTGGGAGTTGTAATTCAAGACTAGTCATGCTAGCTTTTTAGCTATTTATGATTTTTCTTGTTTTCTCCTACACTTCTCTACTCTTTTCTATTTGAATTTTGTAATTTTGATGTCTATGATTATGGGTTGTGAGTAATTTCCTTGTTGGGGGTTAGGGTTGTGTCCCTAACCCAAATTTTGTGTAAAAGATGTTTAATTTAATGTAATGATGCAATTTTCATATGATGGATGCTTATATCTATTTTTGTTGGGTTAAAATGCATGTCTAGGAGCCTAGTCAACTCTAGGGTGTATATTTTGAGCATGTCTAGGATGGAGTTAGAGGCTTGACCCCCTCTAATTCCTAAGCTAGAAACCTTCAATTTCGTATTCGAGGGGTTATAAGCATGGTAATTTACACCCGTTGCGTGATTGCTCTGGCGGGTCGCTTAGTAGTCTAATTCCTCGATCTCTACGCCTCTTGATGTGAATTAGTGACCCTTGAACCGGCTTTAATTCATGCCAAGTGAGTTCCTACGACCCTTGAACCGGAGTAGGAATACCATGAAAGGGAATTTCGATCCTTGAGCCTTGAACCGCCTTGGATACGACTACCGCCAAAATAGGAAATATGCATCTATATTAGATTAACTTCCGACACATAGAATTTGGGTGAAGGAACCTCCCTAGCACCCGACATTCCCATTTATTTGGTTACACTTTTATTAATTTATTTTCATTTTTATTAATTGCTTTACATTTTGTTAATCTAAAATCATCTCTCAAAATATTGAATTTCGACTCATTGTAGATAATCATTACTAGGCTCTTAGTTGTGATTAGGTTTTGATGAGATCCAAAACCGAGCATTGCTAGGGCTTGGTGCCTTAGATTAACATTTTCATTTATTTTCTTTGTTTGCTAAGTGTCTTTATTTCCGATTACCCAAGGATTGTAGGTTAGCCACTAATCCCCGTGGTACGATAACTTTGGGCACAATATTTCCCTATCTTGACAACGATACGTACGCTTGTGTAAATGTGTATTAAGTTAGAGACCCTTTGATTCTAAAGTTCCCAAAGAGATAAGATTTTTCTTCAAGTTCGGAGCATACCGAACATTTGTCAATTCTCTAACAACGCCATCCTGCATTTTGAGATGAATTGTACCAATCCCTCTAGTTCTGCAAGGACTATCATCTCCCATCAAAACTACTCCACCATTTACTTCTCTTAAAGTAGAGAACCATTCCTTGTTCGGACACATGTGGTCTGTACAACCCGAATCCAAAATCCATTTCTCAGAGTAATCAAGTGCAGATGAGCTTGCTAAAGCAAAATCAATGTCATCCTCTTCAAAATCATCGAAGGTAGAAGAACAACTCAATGCGAAACCAAAGTCATCATCATCTTCAAATTTCGCAACATTCACTTCAGAACCCTTCTTTTCTCTAGTCTTCAACTTAGGACAATCTTTCTTCCAATGCCCCTTTTGGCGACAAAAGGCACACTCATCTTTTGCAGGAAATTTGCCTCTTGACTTGGAACGAGAATTACCTCTTTTTCCACCAAACTTTTTATCATCAGATCTTCCTCTTGCTACAAGTGCTTCACCTGTCACTTTTTTCAATTGCTTTTCCTTCTTTCAACACTCATTATTTATCAATGAATTACACACATCATCAAATTTCACAAATTCTTTTCCATGCAACAAAGTTGTAATCAAATGCTCATACTCGGCAGGAAGAGAATTTAGCAAACACAAAGCCTTATCCTCATCACTAATTTGCACATCTAAATTAGCCAAGTCTGCAAGTATCTTATTCAAATCACTGATGTGTTCAGACATAGAAATACCTTGTCGATAATTGAATCGAAAAAGCCGCCTCTTCAGGTAAAACCGGTTTTCAGCACTCTTGATCATGTATTGGTCTTCCAATTTCTTCCATAGCTCTTTTGCCGAAGTTTCCTTCATGATAAAGAACTTCGTATCCTTTGCAAGACACAATCTGATAGAACCACAAGCCCACTTATTAATCTGTTTCCACTCCTTCTCACTCATATCTTCTGGTTTGTCTTCAAGAGCTATATCCAATTCTTGTTGACACAAGACATCCATCATCTCACACTGCCACATGCCAAAATTGTTTGGTCCATCGAACTTCTCAACTTCAAATTTGGCATTGCCAATTGATGGCCTAGTAGTCGACGATGAACCCGAACTCGAATTTTTCTTTTTGTCTGCCATTGAATCCAATCAATACACAACTCCCAAATTCAGAACCGGAGCTCTGATACCAATTTGTTGTGCGGAAGCGTAACAAACAATGTATTGATATGAATTCAACAGTAACAAACAAAGCAAAAGAAAACAACTAATAAACAAACCACAAAGAACACCAATATTTATAGTGGTTCACTCAATCAGTGTGATTGAGCTACATCCACTTTCGGAGCCGGCAAGATATTCCACTATGATCAATATGGAGAAACATACGACTAGAGTTTATGAACAACTCTCTCTACCCAAATCCCCAATACACCCAAAACCTATTAACTCTCCTTTGATTCAACTAGAGAAGAGGAAGAATACTTACTTCTCATATACAATACATAGCAACACCAACAACAAAGCTTAAGAAGCTTCAACTATGGAGTAGCTAAGTCACCAACAAGAAGAGGAAGGCAAAAGGAGTATTCAAGGTGGTTTTCATTGTTTCTCTCTCTCTCCCTTCTGATCATCCATACGGCTGCCCTCTTCAAAAGACATACATATATGTCTACACATGTACAATTAACCTAGCACATGCAGCTCACATGGGATACCATCTTGGGCCAAGCTCATCAAGTGAAAGCCAACATCAACAACCTTGACAGCAAAGTTAGACAGGGCGACCAATGTTTCCGGCTCAATAGCAGATGAAGCATCCACCAGAAAAATATGGCTAAAATGTCCAGCAGCTATGCCTTTATCATATAGTCGGAAGCTACTCATGAAAGTTGAGAAAATCACCTTGTATTCCCGGAGTTTCTCTATTGCAGGACAAGAAAAATGTTGGAAAGGAAAGATCCCACATTGGAAAAGTGACAAATAAAATATAACTTATAAGTGGATGGATCTCACCTAATTGTACCGAGACCTTTTGTGATTAAAACCCAACACCTATCGGGTGGTTAAGTTGGGATAATATCGGTACAATGGTGGGCCACGGGCCACGCTTGTCGCTGTTTAACATGGTATCAGAGCGGGTCTCTCTCCAATTGAGTCTCCAATTGTCATGGGCCCGAATTTGGGTTCCTTATATTGCCATCGGAAAATTCCGATTGGATTGTTACCAAGTGTTCGGTGTGCGCCTTGGATTGTTATATTGGCCAAGTCTCAAATATGTGACTTGTGTCCCAATTTCCAGTGTGGGAATTGGATTGTTAATTAATTTCACGTGCAGAACTAAAGTAAGGTTGCACGTGAGGGGGCGTGTTGGAGAGGAAAGATCCCACATTGGAAAAGTGACAAATAAAATATAACTTATAAGTGGATGGATCTCACCCAATTGTACCGAGGCCTTTTGTGATTAAAACCCAACATCTATCGGGTGGTTAAGTTGGGACAATATCGGTACAATGGTGGGCAACAGGCCACGCTTGTCGCTGTTTAACAAAAAACAAGACTCTTTGTAAAGGGATGAGCGGAGGATGTCCTGAGGTACCTCATCTCTCTCTCGGAATGCAGCATTGGCACGAAACATAGTAGACTCTGGAATCACCTTCACCAAGCTTCTCATCAGCATATCACAGCAGCTGTTAGTAGGCGCACAGATAAGAATGCGATACTCTGGTGACCTCTGACATAATTGGTATACTGCTTCACTAACAACCACTCCAGTTCTTGAAGGTTCTCTTAAATATGCAAAAGATTTGCCTTCACAGTCCGGACCAGTTACTACATAAGGTGGTGAGCCCTGAATCCTTAAGATATGTCCGACTGCATGCAGAACATTGATCTTGATCAAGCTTATGACAGGTAGTAGAAAGCAGAGCTGGTGTAGTAGGAATGCTTGCTCGTGAGTCACAGTCAGGGAAGAGGAAGTTCTGAAACAAGGCATCTGATGCAGCTTTTACTGCATGGTGGGCTCTTTTCAAACAAACTCTATTGAAGGAGAAGCTGATATCATATTTTTTGTTGGAATGATGATAAGAATAAAAGCCATCCTCAAATTCAACCAAAACGCGATTGCTCCCAACAACTTTATAGATGAGGCCCTGTACATATGACATGCATGAAATCAAGGTTAGAATGATAATAATGTGGATATATAACTGAAATTTAACTAGTACAGTCTACACACTACTATAAACCTATAACCATTTTTTCTTTTTAGAGAATCTACCAGAGTTAATGAAGCAGATTCATGATAAGATTCGGTTTGACAATCTGAATGGTAAATCAGAAATGCCAGGACCTAGTGAAGTAGAACTTGGTGATAAACAGAATCCAGCATATGCAAAGGCATAAATGGATGTTCAGAGTTTACCTTAAAGGGCTCAGTAGTACTCTTACCCACTGGTCGTGCAAGGACCAAGTCCCTTGATAAGAGGAATGGTCGTTCCTCAGGAACACGATCAAGCTCAAATGCTACAAAGGTTTTGTCTTCCTTATCTTCCTTTTTCTGAGTTTTATAAAGTGCTTCCTTTTTCAGGTTTTTATAATTTGAACTTTCATCCAACGCTAATGTCACACCCTTCAAAAGGAAATCACTCCATTTCTGATTCAAATAACAGCATTAGATTTGTTGTTTTTAAGCCAGCATCCAAAAGCATACAACATCCGGAAAATCACATAACAAGATTTCAAATCACAAAAAGCTACATCTATATGAAGGGGGTGGAGTGTTCAAACACTCCCTAAAGGCCCTCAACAAATGACCCTTGATTTAAGGAACAAACCATAATCCTACTCGACTTAAAAAATACTCTATCACTCCCATGTACAAAGCAAGGCACCAAGTAAGGGAAGTAAGCTATGAACAGTAAGGCATGGTCTGCAGCTTCCAATAAGTATATATCTAATGGTTTGAGATATGCAACAGTGTAATAAGATTTATGCATGTAATAATTAGGGTACCTCCAAGTAGAAATCTTCAGAATATAAGAGAGCTAAGCAGTCCTTGTATGTTGTGGGAGATAATGGGCGATTCAGAACTTTGGGCGCAATTTCTTCCTTGATCAAGGCTTCGATATCCTCAGGAATCATGAATACAGGTAATGGATCCTTTTCAAGACACACAAAAGCTGTTCTCTTCTCATGGGGAAGTCTAAGGTGTGTTGATGTTTGTCATACAACAACTTTTTAATTAATATATATTAAATTAAATTAGTTGGTGAAACCTGTTGTACAGGTCAACAGGTTATCCAATTATAATTTGACATGTGTACTTAAAAAAAAAATTACCATACTAAGTACTCATTTATTCTTTTATAAGTAAATCGTTCAAAAACTTGTAATGAATATCGTAAATATAGTAATTACTTTTTTTTTTTTGAGGAAATATAGTAATTACTTTTATTACAACTATAATTATCATTAAATACGTCCAATGTGGTCTTTTGTTGTAAAATGCCTCATTGATGATATAATTTACAAAAGAAAGGACTCTAATTACAAAAAGAACAACTGAATTACAAGAATAAGGACTTGAAAAGTTTTAGGTCTAATATGATTATTTACCATATAAACAAATCATTTGTTGTAGCATTGGTAAGTGGACCGTTTTTTTTTTAAATGGATCATATTTCATTTAATTATCATAAAATTATCATAAAAACAACCATAATTACCACTTTATACCTCAATTGTTGTAATCTATAGTAAAATGCATTGTCAAACGAGTAATTCTCTCATGGATGATGAGATTTACACAAGAAAATTATTAATTACAAAATATAGAACTTTAATACACAATTAAGAACTCGCGCCTCATTTACAATATATACATAAAGTTTTACCACTTTGATAGCAATTCGTTGTCACATTAGTAAAATGGTTCTCAGACTTGTAATATAAAAAATTACCACAAATAAGACTTGATTACTACTTCTACAACAATTCGTTGTCAAACTTGTAATATTGAACAATTACCACAAATACAACCTTGGTTATTACTTTGGACCTCAATTGCCGTAAAATCTAGAAAAAACATTGTCAAATAAGTAAATAACTCCTAAAGGACAGTAATTACAAAATAGACAACCTTATTACACCATAAAGGACTCACTGCAAATTTACTTAAATATATGAAGTTTTACTATTATAGCAACACATTCGTTGTTTTATTAGTAAAGTGGTTCTGAAAACTTGTAATAATAAAGTATTAAAAAGTGAATTAAGTTTTTTTTTTTTTTCTCGAACTGAGGATTGGGTTCTCTATTTCCCTTTCTCTTCCAGCGTCCTTCTTACTTCTTCCTTCTTGGTCCATAGTTAATCTTTGGCTCTCAGATTATTTGCTTCTTCTTTTTTTCTTCTTTTGTTGTCAATTTTTCTTCGTTCTCTATCTTTTACTTCCTCATCTCTCCTCCAGTCGCTCTCACCCTCAAAAACCAGATTGAAAAACATACCAAACACCAAACAACCAAATCTGAATCGTACCTTTGCCATCCGTTTCGTCTTCCTTCTCTCTTAGCCTCTCACATCCTGCTTCATTTCCTATGAAACCAATCTTGGCCCAAAATCCGTAATACCCAAATCAAAAAACCTAACACCTCAGCCCCAAATACCTCCTCCAATCTCACTTGCTCTCACGACTTCTTGCTTAGCAATCAGTTGCTTGTCGCACTCGATTTCTGTACTTGCAATCGAAATCTTGTGGCTCGTTAGGTATTTCTTGCTTTTTGGTATATGTTTGCAGTCTATTTTCGGTAAATTGGAGTTGATTTTGGTTAGTTCTTTGGTTTTTGAATGTGATTCTATTGCAGAAATTGAAAGGGTACAAGGATTCGATCAAATTTGTAGATTGAAGAGCTCGGCGTGAC
Source organism: Rosa lucieae (assembly GCA_024704745.1). NCBI lineage: Eukaryota > Viridiplantae > Streptophyta > Magnoliopsida > Rosales > Rosaceae > Rosa > Rosa lucieae. Next base: position 4,284,868 of record CM045492.1, read on the forward strand.
GGCGACGCTGAAGCCGCACCAAGTCGAAGGCGCCTCGTGGCTCATACGGCGGTACCCTTTCAATTTCTCCATGATGAGTGCCGATGAGCTTTTCTCAAAGGGGAGGTTGCTGCCTTACAAGGGAAGCAACAAGAGCCAGATGCAGAGGGGTACTATCACTCTTAGAGACGAGCTTCTTGTGGAGGATCGGGAGGACGACGTGTCGTTTCATAGGCCGCCGAAGGGGTCATCGACGAGGTGGAAGGGGCTTCTGGGGCGGAAGAGGACTGCGCACATTGGGTCCAAGAAAGCTGAGAGAGGTAGTGATGGCTCTTCTATGGAAGGAAGAAGGTCTGGCCTTGTGCATGAGAGTTCTTCTTCACAGGTATATGCAATTTGTTTTAAAAAAATTCACCCTGTTTTGGTCTTTTTTTAATTATTTTTTATTGGATTTATATATGAATTTGGAATTTGTATGAAAAGTTGTGTTCTTGTTAATTTGTTGGAGGAGGTGTTGAATGAAGGAGGGTCAACTTGGAAGGGTGTAATACCCCGAAAAATCCAAATTATTTTCCGAGGACATTTTAGAATGATTTCGTGGTCATGGGAGAATGTACGAAGCTTGGAGAAGTGTGGAATTAGTTCGAACGATTTTATTTCGAAAACGTACGTTATTTAGGGGCACGTGAAAATCGACTTCTTATACGTACGGAATTTGGGAAAATTTGCTTGATGAAAGTTGTAGAGCTCGTCGGTACGATCGTTTGCATATATAATTCATAATTTTTGGATATTGTATGATTTAGTTATGAATTTTACGGTTTCGATTAATTTCGATTGTTCGATTAATGATCTGTGAAGATCGGACCGTCCGATGGACTTGTAGTTTTGATATGTTGATCGTATGACTGTCCCAGTGACCATGCGAGATCATGGGCGAAGATCCGACCGTTGGATCTTCGTATAATTGCTAATTAGTGATTCGGTGTGCGATTCGTGAGAATCCGACCGTCAGATTTTCATAAAATTTTGTGGAGATGTTTATAAGGATGATTCAGGAAGATCCGACCGTTGGATCTTCGTGATAACTTTGGATGATGATCTTAAGGGCGATTCGTGAGGATCCGACCGTTGGATCATCATATAATTTCGATCTGACCGTTGGATCGTCGTTTAATTTTGTTTATGAGTTGTTGGCTAAGTTAAGATCATGTTTGATTAGGTGATTGACGGTCTTCCTTGGTGAGCGGTTTTGGTGTGTATTGTGAAAGTGAAGACACAGCGGGATTAGAGGTGAGTAAACCTCACGTGGTTCATATTACGAACCGATTATTTAATTACTTCCTTTTATCCTAATTGTGTGAAAAATATTTATGGAATAAATATTTGTTTTAAATCATATGGGCTTGATCAACTACGGTCCATAGGTAAGTAAAATGATTTTAATTATACAAAATGAATTTCACGATTTTTATGCTTGAATTATAGTTGGTATTAGTGATTATCCCTGAGCGGATGATTACGTATATATATATTTACGTGTATATATATATGGAATGGTGTGACATTGAGGTGTGTGTGAAATTACGATAATTTGGTTATGATATGATATTGTCCTTGAAATTGCCATGATTATTTATGATAATGTTAACCGATAAATGTGTGTGATAATCATGTTGACCTTCTGAGTTGATTAGAGGGTAGAAATGTATTGCTCTGAGGACAGGGGGAATTCCGAAGAACGCCGATTAAATAATAACCGAGATGTAGTGCTCTGAGGACAGGGGGAAGTCCGAAGAACGCCGGTTAAATAATAACCGAGATGTAGTGCTCTGAGGACAGGGAGAGTCCGAAGAACGCCGGTTAAATAATAACCGAGATGTAGTGCTCTGAGGACAGGGGGAAGTCCGAAGACCGCCTGTTAAATAATAACCGAGATGACAGGCAACAAGGTAGTTGGAACTCTAACGTGTTGTTGGTGTTGGGTCCAAACAGTTGAGATGGACCAAAGTGGTAGTATTGTGGGTGGATAATTGTGGAAATGTATTCGTTTGGGATTTTCCGTGTTTTGTTTTGATGTTTCCTTCTTGTTTACTCATACGGGCTGTCATGGCTTACCGGGTTTGGTGTTGTTGCAATCCCGGTACACTATTCAAATTGTGTAGCGGGTAATCCTACAGGTCAGGAGAATCGAGAAGGTGATCAGGCTGCTTAGAGTAGTGGTATTTGAGTTACAGCTTTATAGTGAGGTTGTTATGCTCATTGAGCAAACATTTAAATTTGGAGAGAGTGTATTGTAATATTAAACTCTTGAGGATTTGGTTTATGTATTAGTGAGTGAGGCGAAGTGTTTTTATTTCTGAGAAAAAGTTTCAGAACGTTTATTTCATTAAGTTGTTTATTTCATGTTTCGGATTTGAATTTATTATTCAAAATTCGGGGCGTGACAAAGGGGTTTGAGATTGGAATATAATGGTGGCATTGAGTAATGTTAGGGGTGACCTGATGAATTTGTAGAGGTGTGGGAGTGCTGTAATTTTTTTTTTCTTTGTTTGGATTTTGGAGGCTAGAAAAACAGGATGATCAATTATTAGTCCAATATTTTTTTTTTTAAGGTCAGGGTTTTTGGGTAAACTTAGAGGTTGCTGTTTGGCTCCAAAACCAGCTGGTGTGCAAACAGTCTCTTTTGAGCGAGTGATTGCGCAGGCGTGCCAGCACCGCGGGGTGCAGTCGTTGGGGTTGTCCCGTGACCTGACTTCTTCTTCAAGCGCTGTGGACGAGGAGAGCACCAACCTCATCACAGGGTTCTTTTCTTGCCTTTCGGAAAAGGACTTCTTTGCCTTATGCGGGTAAGGGCTTTGGTTGTGGTCTCTTTGCGTTCACCAAATCGATACTTAGTGTTGTAGACTAAGCAGAGCAATCACTGGGAAGTTGAGAGAAGCACGGGTTTGCTAAAGCGTGACTTTAGCTTCGCTGGGTTGCGAGGGCGTTACCCTTACTTCGCTGGAAGTAACAGTGGCGGTTGTGCTCGCAGTCGGCTCCTGGGGAGACTGGGACTGGAAGTACGGTCGTCGGGTTGATCTGGTGAGGCTGACAGTCGGCTCGCGAGGAGACTAGGACTGGCGGGCGGTCACCGGGTTTCAACGAGGTTGAGGGTTTGCTCCGGGGAGGCTTTGTAATCGCTGGAATTGATTGCTGAAAGAGAGAGAGAGAGCTCCTTTCTGTATCGTCTGTAGCCTCTATATATAGGCTACTGTAGATTCACTTTCCTAATATGACTGGAATACTATATTTTAGGCCACAGTTATTGGCCTTGAATTAAATCGAAACTCTTAATAGTTTTGATATTATCGATAATTAATAATTATCCTCCTATGTCGCTACTAGAATATAGGCAAAGATTAATTGCCTCTTAGAATCCTAGATGTAATCGCTGGATGCGAGCAGTAGGATATACACGTATCAATTGTAAATATCTTCGCGCCTTCGTAAATACTCGTATTCCCATGCAATTAAGGATGATATCTCCTTGTGAAACACGGTATGACCAAAACTATAAACCCAACCCGTGTAGCCTCATTTTTGGGCCGCAGGTATCGGCCCGTTGGCTCAGACCCACTAAAGGATTTTGCCAAAATCACTTTTGGGCTCAAACATTGCCCCCCAGGCCCCGAAATCAGGTCCATTGGGACGTGACTGATTGAAGGGGACTTAGAAAGACGTGTCGGTCGCTTGAAACGATGCCATTAATGAAGGTCGCGTCCTTTCGCTTGCGAAACGCTTTCTGTCGCATCGTTTCCCTCACAAAATCCCTTATTTAAACTCACAGCCGCAACCCTGTCACATCAGAAACCCCTTCAGTCTCTTAAACCCAGAAAAACCCACTTCTGCTCCATCCTCCTTGCAAACGATCCAGAAATGGCTCCTCCTAAGAAAATCATCATCGATCAGGAAGAGGAATTAAACGAAAAGGCTGCTCGGACCTGGGGCACCAGCATCGGTGCTCGCATTCATCTAGAGACCACTATCCACCGTCCCCTACTCCTTCGTTTCTCCGACCACCACACCGGGTTAGGCCCAGCACCGCAAGGTGTTATCCCGGACGATGCCATCGCTTTATACGGTCTTCCTGTCCGCCGGCCCATTCCAGTCCTCCGAAGGACTCCCGAAGACTTTAGCGGTTGGGGTGTCCAAAACCATCGAGCCAAGATAGGGAATTGGCCATCCTCCATTAGCGCACAGGAGGTTTCTTGGTATCACGAAACGCGGGCACGAGATCTAGGTCGCTGGAATGCAGCAGGTATCACCCACGCTATTGATTTGTGCTTCCATCTTCCTCGTGGTGGTAATCGCTCACCACTCGCTGCTTTCCTCTATTTCTGGAATACCGCCACCAACACATTTGACTTTAGATTTGGTCAAATGAGCATCACTCTGTTGGACATCCTCGCTATCACTGGTCTACCCATCAACGGCGAGCCCTATGTGCACGGTCAATTTGACTCTGTCGACTTTACTTTGACCATGGCCCAGCAAGGTCGCAGCGCTCATAGTGGTTCATACCCGAGATGGCTGGCGTATTACAGCCGGGAACACAATGCGACCGGAGGAATCGCTTTCCTTGAGTATTGGCTCTGCAAATTCATATTCTGCACCTCCTCCTGTAAGCCCACCGGTACTTGGACCTATTTAGCAACGGCCCTCTACAACGGCCGCAACCTCGGGCTCGGACAACCGGTATTGGGGGCCCTTTATCGCATGCTGTATCAAGCAGCGATGCATCCCTTCGAGATCAACATTTCCGGTCCCTTCTGGATTTTGGATTTCTGGATCCAGACATACTTTCCGTTCTTCCGCCGTGAAGATATCCCGCAATCCCCTCCGGCCGATCAATTGTTAGGTCGATGGTTTTGCCGCCAAGACAAGTACTCATCTCCCCCTTATTCTGAGTGCTTTTCTTATTTGTACTTGCTAGACGACATGCCATACTGTGACTTAATTATGGGAAGAAGATTCCCTTCTGTGCTCCAATATGGCTTTCTCCCTGGCGATCCTCGCTATCCCGACCGCGCTCGCCTGGCGTTCCGCCCGCAGTCTCTTGTTCAGACATCCGGATTGCCGCCGAGGAACTCAGCTATGAGCTCTATGCTCCCAATCACTTCGCCCCCCAATTCGGCCTTGTCCAATTGGTACCAGTCCCTCTGTATGATGCCTGGAATTACAACACTTCCTGGCGAAGATTCGGTCCCCCTTCCGGACCCCCACCGGCACCGAGCATGCTCGTGCTGGTCGATCTCCCCGATTGGGCCCAAAACCTCAACGCTGTAGACGGGACCGAAGAAGGATATGAGATTTGGTGGAAAGAGGTCTCTGTCAACTGCTGGACTCAACCGGATGACGAGCTTTTCACTACTCTCTTTGGCCAGCTCAGGAACCCATATCCCGCTGACGTTGAAATGCTCGCTTACTTCTCTGAGGATGCCACCAGGCCTCGACCCCTCCAAGTGGTCAGACTTACGCGAGCTCCTCGCCCGGCCCAAGCTGGCATCGTAATTCGTGAACCATCTCCAGAAGTAAGTATCGCAACTCTAATCTCTGCAAACTCCTTCATTGCTTCCCCTTTTCACTCATACTTACTTGTACTAGGGGAGTGCGCCGCGCCCTGGCCGCCGCACAACCAGTGCTTCCCCGGCCGCTGGACAATCTGGAAAACAGAAGGCAGTACTTGCTGAAGCTACAGTCGAAGATTCTTCCTCTTCTGATGACGACGATCCACAAACCGTAAGAACCCTCTATCCTCTGGACCATACTCTGTGAGTTAAATTCTAACCTCTTGCTTTCACCAGGTCATGGCCGCCATAGCTCGCAAGCGCAGTCGCTCGGACACTCACGCTGACCCCTGGGAAAGAGATGAACCAATGGCTGACCGATTGGTAAGAAGCAAGGAGCTTGTGTCAGAAATTATCTATGTTTCAATCCATATCTCACAACCTTTTTCTTCGCAGGTTCGTCGCAGGCCATCTGAATATGCTGGAGAAGGCTCTTCCGCAGCTAGTCAAGGAACAACTACTCCACAAGCGCCGACACCCGTGGGCCCTGAAAATCCTCCACCTCCTGTCAGCACTGATGGTGGCTCAGCCTCTGTTCCTGTGCAGATCATAGAGGATAGTTCAGACGAAACAGAAGAAAATGCACCCCTTCCGGACGCACCACCTGAAGATTCGATCGCTGCACACCCGCCAGCGCACGTATCGCCTGATCCCAATCCTGGTGAAGCAGGTGAAGAGCCCGCGCTGGTAAACATCTCAGATGAAGCTCTTGTCGCAGAGGTATTCTAAGTTTAGAATTAATGCCTCAGCTCTTGTTCATCTTTGTATATCTGATCATCCTTCTTCATTGCAGAGTAACGTCCCTGCGGAGGAGGTCGCTGTCGCTGATCCTGCTGAGCCCGCTGGTGAAGGCATTGCGAATCAAGAACCTGCCCCTCAGGCTCCAGAAGTAGGTGCTGATATAAATGTAGCGCCGGAACCGGTCGCGGCCCCAATCGTCGAGCCTCAGGAAGACCCTGTTGCTGCTGATGCTATTGCGAACGTTCCTCCTCTCGAGCCTCCTAATAGGCTGGAAAGGCTTGTTCGCATACTCGAAGTGGCTCCCCCAGGAGTCGCAGATGAAGCGAGGGACAATCTGCAGCGACTCCTGGGTCCTGATATTTTACTGCCGGGCGCAGCTGCCAGAGCTCAAGAGTATCTGATGGTGCTTCTCCGCGAACGTACCATTACTGAAGCCGAATTTGTTAAGATACATGAGCTCTTGCAAAATCTTCCTGCACGGATCAATGAACGGACGACCGCGACCGCACAGGCCAGGCAAGTCCAGGCCCACTATCGCGGCCTTGCACAACAAGCAGAGGCATCTCGCGACTCTCTAGGCGATCGAGCGATCCGTGTCAGGGACTTACGGATCTCACAGAACCACCTTCGGACCCACATTCAAGACCTCCAAGCCCAACTAGTCGAAGCCAAGGCCCAATTGGTGGTGGTCACGGCCCAACTGGAGCAAGAGGAACCTCAGATAGAACAGCCCTTAACGGCCTTAGAAGCGATGTCTCAGAACTTGGCTCAAGCACACGAAGCAGTTTGACAAGCAGAGCGAACTGCTGCTGACGCTAGCTTTCGTCTGGATGAGCACTTGCTTCGCTTGACCCATGCGGGTCGAAAACTTTAGGCCTCTTACTTTAGGCCCATTGTATAAGGATATTTTTAATATATATATAATATTTAGCCCGCTTCGCTCGGCCCAAATACCATTTAGAGTTTGACAATTAATGAAAAGCAAAAACCGCTGAAAGGATAATCCCATTTTGGGCGGTTTCTTCCTTGGAGACCGTCCTACTTCCCACGCGTTTTCAATATCTTCCATTTCCGAGATAATAGCATTTAACCGCATTGATTTTCTTATTGATGGCGTTGATAGCGTCTCAACTGCTTATCGCATGGTGTGAGGTTGGCCCTATAAATACCGGTATCCAAAGAAGAGCGACAAGCAAGCCACCATGCCTCTTCCAAAGATAAACTCGCAAGATCTGTTGCTCTTTCTTCAGTTTCTAAAATCTTCCCACCATGATCTCACCCTTAGCCACAAATTCTTAGGCTTCATGGCTTAATCTCAAGACCTGGGTAGGCCTCATGGCCTAATCTCAGGTCCGGCGGCATGTCTTTGGTTTCTGAGAACCTGGATGAACTTGCCAGTCTCAGTTAAACCGAAGAACATGCCGCGCTCCTAACGCGGCAGAACGACATTCTGAGGAGTCCAACTTTTCAGACTGCCCGCGAGGAGCGAGTGGAGGAAGGGAGGAAGGCCACTTTGAGGCCTACCTTTCTGCCTCCGCGGTCTACCTCTGGGGCCTGGGCACGCACTTTCTGATTTACCCCAGGAGGTAGATGTGGTTGTGAGTCGCGCCTGCTCCGGACCCCAACTCCTGCCTGGAGGAAAGGCCCAAGGAAGGGGTATGAAGGCTCTCTTTTTTCCCTCTTCCTCCAGTACCGATGACAGCAGTGGCGACTCAGATCGGAGGAGGATCTGACCGTAGGGGGAAGAATGCTCTGAGGTGGTAGCGTCCAGATCCTTCTCCACGCGGCCACAACGAACACTTTAAGCTTTTATGCTCTGTAGAGCCATTTTGTAATCGCATGTGAAATTGTATTGTTGCTCTATTCTGTTGTATGCTTCTGGCCGCAAAGCCACCACAAAATTTGCAAAAATTAGTCTGAAACAAAGCCTCTTGTAAGCTCTTGTGTCTATTCTTTACACGCTTTGTCAAGATAGTGGATAAAACAAAGTAATTGAGATAACTTGGATTATGAGTATAAACAAAGCCTCTTGTATAGGCTGTTACAAAATAGAGCCTCGAAAAGGCCCACCTAGATATGGAGTTACCCCCCAATGTTCAGCGGGGAGCAGATACAAAAATAATAGGCCACAAAGAGAAGGCCACATAACTATAATAACTATAGAGAAATGATGCGAGCCGATGAAGATTAAGGTTGCCCCCCAGTCGGAGCAAGAACAGGATCGGTAGGGTCTTCAAACTCCCAGACACTTGGATAATATTTCTTCAGAAAACGACCGTTAATAGGGTTGCGATGGAGGTCGCCGTCGACATCTTTGAGGTGAAAAGCGCCGCGCTCCAATATCCGGTGGATAACAAAGGGCCCCTCCCATCGTGGCGTCCATTTACCGCTACCGGTTAACTTTTCACCTAAGGGTAAGATGGCCTTCCAGACGAGGTCACCTTCTTTGTAGCTACGACCCCGCGTCCTCTTATCATAGGCGCGGGCGATACGTTGTTTTTCCATCACCAAGTTTTCCAGAGCTGCCAAACGCTGCTCGCTTAAGTCTTCGTGCTCCTGCCACATTGCTTGAACATAATCCTCGCCAATCAAATGATGCTGTTCTTGCACTCGCAAAGAATGAACGTTAATTTCTAACGGTAAGACAGCGTCATGTCCGAACATAAGCGCGTACGGCGTCGTGGCGGTGGGGTTACGTTTAGAAGTGCGATAGGCCCAAAGTGTCTCGTACAAAGTATCATGCCACTGTCGAGGGTTCTCTACCAACATTTTCTTTAGTAGGGTGATGATTGTTTTGTTGCTAGCCTCCGCCTGACCATTAGATTGAGCATAATACGGAGTATTATGTATGAATTGAATGCCAAAATCATTGACCAGCTCCTCGACGGGGCCTCCCATGAACGCTGCCCCCCTGTCCGAAACCAGCACTTCAGGGATACCAAACCTGCAGAGAATATTACGGAAAATAAACTGGCGAATGGTAGCGCCTGAAGCCTCCTTCAGAGGCTCTGCTTCAACCCATTTAGTGAAGTAGTCAGTGGCGACGATGATAAACTTGTGTTGTAGGGAAGAATGAGGATGGATCATCCCAATCAAGTCCAGTGCCCAGCCTCGTGCAGGCCAAGGCTTAATAATAGGCTACATAGGAATGTTAGGAACATGTTGGACTGGACCGTGTGCTTGACAGTCCTCACAGCCTTTGGCAAATGCAATACAATCCTTCAAAATGCTAGGCCAATAATAGCCATGACGTCGCAGAAGCCAACGCATCTTAGGTCTAGCTTGATGAGATCCACATATCCCCGTGTGCACCTCGCGCATCAATCTCTTGGCTTCGCGACCATAGACACATCGGAAATCTATACTATCCTCCCCACGTAGTCGCAATTCATCGCCTCGAAGGAAGTAATTTAATGCGAGGAAACGAACCCTCCTGTCAGTTCTGGAGTCCGGTTGTTTAAGGTACTCAATCAGTGGAATCCGCCAATCAACATCAATAGGTTCTAGTACCGCGACCACTGGATCTTCTGGCGGATCAGGTCGAGCAAGCCACGAAGGTAGTGTGCGACGTTCAACTTTCAAAATGCGCTCGCGCACTCCATACTTCAAGGTGATACCTGTAGCCAGCTGAGCGAGCTCATTAGCTGCAAAGTTACGTTCTCGTGGTATATATTCCATATCAACATCGGTAAATTGGTCCAGAAGCTCGATGCCGCGCGATTCAGATATGGGATGAGCAACCAACTCGCACAGCGATATTTCTCCTGGAGATGATTGATAACGAGCTGAGCGTCGCCGCGGATCTGAACGTCCCGTACGCCCATTTCTAGTAGGACTTCGAGTCCAATGATAAGAGCTTCATACTCAGCCTAATTATTAGTACATTGGAACGTGAGCTGGAAAGAATAAGAGAAGCGGTCACCGGCTGGGTTCTCCAAAACGATCCCTGCGCCAGCCAGAGTGTCCGTTCTTGAGCCATCAAAGAATAACACCCAAGGCTGTAGAGAGATGGTAGCTTGATACCAGACCTCGTACTCAGGGATGTACGCTTTATCTGGTCGAGTCGTAATGTTGCAGGCAATCTCTAAATCCTTCAGTACGGGTATTTCCAGCGGAGGATGGTGTGCTAGAAAATCTGCGATAGCCTGCCCTTTGACGGCCTTCTGGGGCACATATTGGAGTGAGAACTCTGAAAGCGCCAATACCCATTTGCCAATGCGGCCTCTCAAGATAGGCCGGGACAACATGTATTTGATCAAATCGGTCTGAGCGATGATGCAAGTGGTAAAGGATAGCATGTAGTGTCGCAACTTGCACGCTGAAAAGTACAAGGTTAGGCACAGCTTTTCCATAGTGGTGTACCTTGTCTCGCAGTCTGTCAGTGTACGGCTGAGATAAAATATAGCGTGCTCAACACCGTCCTCGTCGTCCTGAACGAGCAGGCTGCCAATGGAGGCGTCGGCTGCTGAAATGTACAGCTTTAACGGGATCCCGGTTCTGGGTGGAACCAAGACTGGTGGGTTTGCCAAATAGGCCTTGATACTGTCGAAAGCCTCTTGGTGTTTGGGTTCCCACACAAACTCATTCTGCCCTTGTAATCTCAGCAAAGGTGAGAATGGTTGGATTTTTCCTGCAGAGTTAGAGATGAAACGCCTTAGAAAATTAATCTTACCCAAAAGCCTCTGCAATTCCTTTTTTGTCCGCGGGGGAATTGCATTAATGACTGCGCTTGCCTTGTCCTCTGGGACCTCAATTCCTCGCTGATGGACTATAAACCCCAGAAAGTCCCCTGCCTGAACCCCAAACACACACTTGGCCGGGTTCATGTTGAGTCTATGTCTGCGCATGCGCTCAAACACTTTCCTGAGATCCGCGATGTGATCCCCTCTCTTCTGAGACTTGACGACTACGTCATCAATGTATACCTCTAAAACCTTTCCCAGTATGTCGTGGAAGATTAAATTCATGGCTCTCTGATACGTCGCCCCGGCGTTCTTTAGGCCAAACGACATGACCACATATTCAAAAACCCCTACGGAACCAGGGCAGCGGAAAGCAGTCTTGTGTCTATCTTCTTCGGCAACCGGAATCTGGTGATATCCTGCAGTACCGTCCATGAAGGACAGCAATTCATGGCCTGCCACCGCATCCACCAACATATCCGCGACCGGCATGGGATAGACGTCTTTAGGTGTAGCGAGATTCAAGTCTCTATAATCAACGCAGACTCTTATCTTGCCATTTTTCTTCCGGACAAGCACTATATTAGATAGCCACTGATTATACTTGGCAACCCTTGTAATGCCTGACTTGTGCATTTTCTCTACTTCTTCCTTTACCAGAATCTGGGTCTCTGAATTCATTCGTCGAGGTTCCTGCTTGACGGGCCTCTTGTCAGTAAGAGTTGGTAGTTGATGACAAACCAAATCTGGTGACAGGCCAGGCATGTCCTCATACTTCTCCGCGAAGCAATCCTTGAATTCTAGCAGTAGGTCGATGAGCCTCTGTTTCTCGCTAGGCTCTAGGTAAGCGCTGATGGATACCTCCATAGGCTCACTTACGGTACCCAGGTTGACCTTCTCAGTAGGGTCTTCAACCTTGGGAGGTGTGTCATCCAGCGCCGCCGGGGCGAGCTGAATATGGACGTCATCTTCATCCTCCAGGTCAGAAAGTTCTTCATTAACGACCTCTAAGGTCGCGATGCGATCGTAAGCCTCTTTTTCCACCATGTATGATGACAGCCGTTCATGTATCGAGTGGAAGGCTTCTATTCCTTCTTCAGCGAGGTCGTAATCCATTAATCTGTTAAAGGTTTGGGCACAGCGTGGCCAGGCCGTTCCAAGCCTTCTTTTGCGAGCGTGAGACCCCACTGTGCCAGTTCAGAGGCCGTCACCCCTGTGGGGCGGCCCTTATCATCGATGCCACTAACCTGCAATGGAGTGATAGGTTCCAAATAGTATCTGGCATTTACATAATTTGCGGAGACCGGGAACGGAAGGGGATCTGCTTGGACCACCTCTGCCGTGTCTATTTCTCCGTTCCACATAACCAACTCTTGGTGAAGTGTCGAAGGCACACAGTAACTCCGGTGGATCCAATCCCTGCCCAAAATAGCACTGTAGGCCGCATAACAATCCGTCACAAAGAAGGCATAAACCCCTTCTGCTGGTCCGACCTTAATGCGCAAGAACAATAACCCTAGGGTTTTGGTTACAGTTCCCGCAAAATTTTTGAGCGCAAGAGTCGTGGACTGGATTTTCTCCCGCTTGATTCCGAGTAAGTGCATGGTCCTAGTGGTGACAACATTAACGGCTGCTCCGGTGTCAATCATGATTTTGCTGACTTTGACACCGCCGATGTCTGCCGTAATGTATAGCGGTCGCATGTGTTGGACCATGGCTGGCGTTGGCTTAGAGAAGTGCATAAATGACCCCTTGTTTGGAACCTCTGCTGGTTCTGGCGAGGCCCCATCTTCTACAGGTGTTGCGGCTGCTGAAGTGACCTGCAATGGTTGCACACTCTCTTCTTCTGTCTCCACACAATCTCGAGCAGCGACTGGCAATGCATATTTTGCGGGGAGCACATAAACCATGTTGCAAGAAACGTCAGCGGACTTAGTTTCCTCTACGTCGGCGTCCAAATCTAGCCTGGGTTCTTCCAACGGGATATCCGTTTGGAACTGCCGAGCCAAGCAATCTACTAACGATCCTTCCGTGAGGCCTTTTACCTGGCAATGTTCAACTTCTTGTGACTCGAGTTCTTGCTCCGCTACCACCGGCTTAGGGTTTTCCGGTTCCCTACGCTCCTCTGGGGCGGAGATGACCACACTTTGGATTTTCTTGGGTCGCCATTGCAAAGTGTTAACAACTCTGTCCTTGCCCCCCAGCCTGTCAAAGACCGAAGCCTTGACTACTGATGCTTCATGGGAGAGCCTACACCTGACATGCGGACGTCGAGTTGGCGAGTTTTCCCTTCGGGTAGGAGGTAGTGAGCTTTCTTTAGTAATCCTGCAAAACACACTGGGCTTTGAAGACCACGGGGAGGTCTCAATGGTTTGGCGGCCAGCGCTTCCATCTCTTTCTGGTATTGTTCAGGCGACTTGACCAACTGGGAAGGTTTGATCAGGCCCTGGTCTAAGGCCTCTAGAGCGCGCTTGGCTTCGCCGAACCTGCGCTGCAGCTTCCTCTTCCGGGACTGGCTAATCTCCACTGCCTTCCCCTTTTCCCTGGTGTACCATCTGCCTTCTTTGATAGGATTAGCTGATGCAGGTGGTATATAGGGCTTGGTCAAAATATCTTTGCAGCCGCTTCTGACCTTTTCCTGTTTCGGCTCGCTGGCGGTTGCTTTTAATTTCAGGAACAAATTGGAGTCGCTGGGGGATGATGGTGATGTCACTTTCTCCCGTTCTCTCGGGCTGGCAAGCTGATAGTTCCGCGACGGGGAGGCCCACTTGACTGGTGGCAGGGAGCCAAAGTGAAATGTTTGCTCGACTTCCTCGTGCGGTATTTGGATACCACACTCCTCTTTACATCGCAAGCACAGAATCACGGGTGAGGCCTGGTTGGTCGTCTTAATTCTATCCTTAACTGACGCCTCATCAGCGGTGGACCTATGACCCTGTTTGCTCGTGGTCAAATCCAGCGTTGGTTTCTGTTGTTGCTTTTTGTTCCAGTCTACATAGACCATATTGACCCCGGTGTCAGGGAAAGGGTCGACATCAACCAGCGCCGCCGCGGTGACTGGAGCTTCTACCTGCAAGCTGCCGTTATTAAGCCAAACTTGAATCTGGTCCTTGAGCTTTACGCAGTCCGCAGTGTTGTGGTTCCACAGGTTATGGAACTTGCAGTATTTCTTTCCTTTCAACTGCTCTGGCTGCGGAAAAGGCCCAAAATCAGTCTTTACCATCTTCGCAGCAATCATTTCGTCGAGGATCTCGTGAGCTTTGTTGGCATCATAGGTATATGCCGCGAACTCCGGTTTGGTGAAGGCCATCGACTTGAGCTTAACAGGCTCCTTGGAGATCTTCAACTGTTTCAAAGACGGGTTTTTCTTCCCGGTTAGTTCATAGGCTGCTATGTCGTTATCCTCATCCTCTTCGTCACCCTGTTCCACTTCTCCAGTGTTGTGATGATAATAAGGGTCATAAGTGGTCGGCTGGTAGCTCAGGGCCGCCACAGTACGATGTTTACCGGGTACGTACGTTCCTCTGGAAGCATTCTTCCTTGCGTCGGTTTCTCTAAGGAGATGTTCAAAACTGCCTACCTCCGTGATGAGTTCTCCCATCGACTGAATCATGCTGCCGTGCTGCTTCTTTCTTTGCCGGGGCTCCAAACCCTTAACTGCCAACTTGACCAACTCCTTCTCGGGCAGGATGACATTTAGTTTGGCCTTCTGGATTTGAAAGCGCTGAAGATAAGCGACTGCTGATTCCGTAGGCTGTTGGGCCATCTGAGTGAGAGAGGCCAGATCTACTTCAGGCTCAATGTTTCCAAATGTCTCACGGAAAAGTAGTTCCATTGCCGGCCAATCCGCCACTGTCCCTGGCCTAAGTTTAGAAAACCATCTGAAGGCAGCGCCGGACAGCGAAGTGCCAAAGATCCTGCACTTGAGGATGTCATCATTCTGATATTGGCCACACTGTACCCTAAATCTGGCCAGATGGGTTGCCGCATCTTCCGTGTCTTCCCCTGAAAAATTAGAAAAGATGATATTTTTATAACCTCTAGGGAACGGTGCGAGCATGATGTGTGGCGGGAAAGGTCCCTCATAAACTCCATCTGGCTGGGCTCTAGGGTTAGCCAATCTGATCATCTCCTCCACCTCATCACGTCTCACGTACTCTGGGCCCGGAGGCGGAGGAGGCATCACCGCAGCTCGGTGAACAGTCTGCCCAGGGGCTGCCTGGTTTACCATTGTTGATCCTTCCCCGACATGCACAATGCGGGTAGTAGCCTGTTGCTGGAGAGTCACCGCAGGGGTAATCTCTTCCTTCGACAGAGCGGTTATCTTGATCGGGGCGCCAGTTTGATCGAGCGCATAATAGCTTCCCGGCAATTCTTGATATACCATTTCTGCTCCGTCGCTGTCGTACTGGACGAAAGTCACAGGCTCTGACGCAGTTCCTGCACCCCTCGAAACTTGGTGTTTCTTGGTGGCCTGTCCACTTGATGAAGCAGTCTTTTCTTTGCTGCCATTAATAACCAAGGCTTGCTCTTTGTTCTTCGATGGAGTAGCAGCAACAGTAGCTGACGAAGAACCAACATTTTGGTTAGCCTTTTCGCGCTGATTTGGTGGCACGTACTTACCTGAACCGGATGGCTGGCCAAGAGAGCCAAGGACAGCATTAGGGTCCCCTAAAGCCTTGTTCATCACATCTTTCGCATGGTTCAATTCGGCTCTCTGCATAGCCACTTCGGTCGCCAAGTTGGCCCCATCCTTGCGAAGATCTGCTATGTTCGACGCGGTTTGCTTGGAATGATCCGCTATAGCGTTCAAAATTGTCTTATTACGCTCATCCTGTTCGGCAGCGATGGTTATAGCCTGCGCCTTCAAGGCGCTCTCTGTCTGTGTAACCTGCTGCCTGGTACTCTCCGCGTATAGAGTCATACGCTGCTCAAACTCGCGGATGAGCCTTTCTGATTTTGTAGTTTCTCTGGCAAGATCCGCGTCCATCTTCTTGCGATGGTTCTCAACATTCTCCATAATGATCGCGAGTGTCTCCTCGATGGTTGCTCCTTCCGGGATAGGCTTCGAAACAAAAGCCTCTTCCTCATCACCTTCCACTATAGTGTTGACAGTGGAGGGATTAACAGGCTCGCTGGCCTGATTAACATTGACGCTCTGACCTTCAGTCGCGGTCGAGCGATTCTCACCTTGTGAAGTTGACATACCGGGTGATTGAGTTTGCAGAGAGAATCGTTGCGTCACTTGTTCCTCAGAGAGACCACGACAGTCCGCACGAGAATGCGATCTGTAGCTGGAGGTCTTATGCTTTGAGCAGTTAGCGTAGCCCTTTTGGTAAGGGTTATCGCTAGACTTCCCAATGGTTGCGTTCAAAAAGCACTAGTTTGTTGTCCCACTGGGCGTGCCAAAATGTTTGGCTCCAAAACCAGCTGGTGTGCAAACAGTCTCTTTTGAGAGAGTGATTGCGCAGGCGTGCCAGCACCGCGGGGTGCAGTCGTTGGGGTAGTCCCGTGACCTGACTTCTTCTTCAAGCGCTGTGGACGAGGAGAGCACCAACCTCGTCACAGGGTTCTTTTCTTGCCTTTCGGAAAAGGACTTCTTTGCCTTACGCGGGTAAGGGCTTTGGTTGTGGTCTCTTTGCGTTCACCAAATCGATACTTAGTGTTGTAGACTAAGTAGAGCAATCACTGGGAAGTTGAGAGAAGCACGGGTTTGCTAAAGCGTGACTTTAGCTTCGCTGGGTTGCGAGGGCATTACCCTTGCTTCGCTGGAAGTAACAGTGGCGGTTGTGCTCGCAGTCGGCTCCTGGGGAGACTGGGACTGGAAGTACGGTCGCCGGGTTGATCTGGTGAGGCTGACAGTCGGCTCGCGAGGAGACTAGGACTGGCGGGCGGTCACCGGGTTTCAACGAGGTTGAGGGTTTGCTCCGGGGAGGCTTTGTAATCGCTGGGATTGATTGCTGAAAGAGAGAGAGAGCTCCTTTCTGTATCGTCTTTAGCCTCTATATATAGGCTACTGTAGATTCACTTTCCTAATATGACTGGAATACTATATTTTAGGCCACAGTTATTGGCCTTGAATCAAATCGAAACTCTTAATAGTTTTGATATTATCGATAATTAATAATTATCCTCCTATGTCGCTACTAGAATATAGGCAAAGATTAATTGCCTCTTAGAATCCTAGATGTAATCGCTGGATGCGAGCAGTAGGATATACACGTATCAATTGTAAATATCTTCGCGCCTTCGTAAATACTCGTATTCCCATGCAATTAAGGATGATATCTCCTTGTGAAACACGGTATGACCAAAACTATAAACCCAACCCGTGTAGCCTCATTTTTGGGCCGCAGGTATCGGCCCGTTGGCTCAGACCCACTAAAGGATTTTGCCAAAATCACTTTTGGGCTCAAACAGTTGCGATGACTTCTATGGGAATTGAGTTTTAGAGTTTTTGTGTTGTAGTTTTATTTCAAAATTTCTGGGTTGGGATTTGGTCTTTTGGCTATTCACTGTACAAAAATGTTTGCGGTTGAAGAACCCGTGCAATGCTAATTAAGCTTTTGTTCTCTGTTATGCTAATTAAGTTTAGTACATTCACTAAACTCTTAGTGCAAATTGGCTTTGGGGTTACCTTTTTACTTGTCTATGGCAGTTGGGTTGGGTTTGATCGATGTTTCTCACCTCATTTTAGTTGCTTTGGCCTACATGAAAATACTGAACTTAGTCTCCTACAGTCAAATTTTGCACAGACAATCCAAGTATATACAACCTTACCGAAAAATATGCACTAAAAAACCATTGAGAAGGATCTCCATGTTTCCTAAGAATTCCAATTACAGCGCTTACCAACTGGTATCCAGGAAAATATATGGTACAGTTATAGTTACGAAAAATATGTAAACATGATGACTGAAACAAAAATTGTACTGTACTTGAAATTCATACCTTGTTGCTGACATATTGACCGAGCTCTAAGCATCTCATATCAGCACGGTTTAGGAACTTATCGTCTGTTTGGAAAACCATAAAGCTACAGAACAAATTTATGTTTTAATTTTGTACATGTATGTATTAGATTCTTGCTGAACAATGTATGAAAAGTATGAAGGCTTACTCCTTTTTATATTTTTCATATATAAAACTCAGCAAATCACAATCATCATCGTCAAAATCGAAAGGACCATTGAATTCACCAATTCTCTTCAAATTTAGGGTTCTCCCATGCAAATATTTGTCCATTTGCTCATCATCTAAATTGAACCCAAGCTTCACAAATGGATCTGATATTGCTTGACTTGGCTTCCTTTCAGCGGTGCGCCGCGTATTGATCGGACTGAATTTAGTTGATTTAGTGTCCATCCTGATTGTTTTGCCTATGACAAATTCTTCCTTAATCTGTAAAGAAAAAAAAAAGTAAAGCTGTTTTTTGCATCATAATATGTACACTTGTTAGTAACGGTTTTAGAAATAATTACCAAGATTTTTATTTTTTTTTTAGATAAAATTCAAATAAGAAGTTGATGCAAAACATACCTTAGGATGTGCTGCCTCAGAGTTGTCGTCACTTTGTATTTGGCATGATGATTCGTCATTAACCTCAACTTCTTTTGAACTTTGAGTTTTGAAATCATCACTTTCTTGATGGTTTTGCCTAATAGTATCATTTGCTGACAGATCCACAGTCTTTCTTTCATGATTAGCCTCGTCCCTTTTTATGTTGACATCCTGATCACCATCTTGTCTCACTACTTTGAACAATCCTTCTTGTATCCCTCTAAGAAGACCTCCCAATTCATCAATCTTTTCCTCCACACGCATAATGGTACTCTTCACGGATTCAACATCAGCTCAAAGGGCAACAACATTTTCTGCCTCATGTTTCTGTTCACTTGAATTATAAACTTTGGAAACCAGAATGTTTGGACTTTCATGACCCCCTTTACGCAATAATACCTGCATGATGCTAAAATCTTTAAGCAGATGCTAAATCTTCAAGTGAAAATAATACATGCATGATGTTCCAATTTTCGAAGTGAAGAAGTAAGGACATGACTAGAGTTATTGGACTTCAAATCCTCTTCCACAACCTTGTTCCTAAGTAGTAACAATGCCCTATCAAGTGCTGAAATAAGTTCAAATAATTTCACACCGCTTTACAGATAACCCTTCATATAGCTGTTTATACCCTCACATCTCTGAGTGCTTCTCATACTGGCAAAAAAATGGCCACTAATAAATGCCTCTGCCCATATTTGCCTCTTTTCATACATCATCTTAACCCAATCCTTATTGTGGAGACCATGTGTGTTAACCATAGCATTCCAGCATTTTTCAAAACCATCTGGAGTGACTTCATCCCACATACAACGTCTAAATTCAGAAAAGACACTGTTCTTACGCAGGTGCCTCCGGGCGTTCTTTTCTATGTGCCACATACACAGATGATGAGGACAACCAGGGAGTACCACTTCAATAGCCCTTCGCATTGCTTCATCAACAGGCCTTTTGTTATTCATAGACGATATAAAGGTCTCCAAAACCCATGTGTAAGTCTCAATCGTTTCATCCATGAGTAATGCAAAACCAAAAACTGTGGTCGATAAATGATTGTTTGAACCAACAAACAACACTAACGGCTTCTCATAAGGATTGGTTTTGTAGGTACTATCAAACACCAAGACATCTCCAAAACAAGTATAATCCACGAGAGAATTAGAGTCTCTCCAAAACATATTCGCCAACCTGTTATCTTCATCTATGCTAAACTTGCAGTAGAAATGTGAGTCTGTGGCAACTTTGCCTCTCATATATGCAAGTGCAGCTTCTGCATCACCCTCAAGTAAAATTTCTCGACGTCTTGAATCTAACTTGTTGTACAAGTCCTTCATAATAAACCCGACATTCTTAAAACCTCCTGATCTATCAACAATGTATTCATATGTATGACAAGGCTTAACAGACACTCTCTGCATAGATGTGGCCAGTGCTAAATGATGATTTTCAACTGATAAAAGAATATGCAACTCATGTGCTTGTGCAAGCTGATGTGAGTGGATCGTTATGAAATCATCAACAATATAGGCATTAATATTCGAACGGTACCTTACTTTGTACAAGCATGGACAATTGAATCTTGTTTCTTTCTTTGGCTTGTGAACTCTTTTCTTGTTACTCATGTACTCTTCTCTTCTTTTCCCTTGAGCAGAACAAACCAACCACAATGAAGTGACTCTCCCTGTTATGCGTATACTTAATCTCTTGTAGTTGCTTCTAACATCAAAACCCATGGCCTTTGCATAAGCATTGTAAAAGACTCAGCTTCCTCCACAGTCTTAAACTCCTGCCCTTTAAGATCTTCTGTAGACAACTTATCATACCGAACTCCCTTATATTGCATTTCATTACAGTCACTTCCATTTATCGAACCTTGGGACACCAAACCAATTTCAGATATTGAAGGTTCATACGATCCATCCATGCCTGCACAATGAAAATATTACCCAAGTATTAACAAACCATAATCAACTGACATTATGTTTGGTCTAATTTTCTAGCCCAAACCATTCTCCAAGAGAAAAATACTATAACCTATCTAAACCATTATGCTCTTGATGTCAAATAAGGTTCTCCACTTTCAATAACATATCACAGATATCAAATACTACATATAAATATAAGCACACCACACAAAAGTCTACGCTTTCATCTTCATGTTATTTATACTTTTGATTGAGAAAACCAGGTAAAATAATGCAGTTCAGAGGACTTGATGCACTATTAACATATCAACTTAATTGTTCTGTTTGGTATCATGATTGGTGATCAAACTATAACAAGACATCAATCAGTTAAGATTCACAATGGAGGAGTCCTAAAAGTGATCATAATGTGTTATTAGAAAAAAAAATACTCATGTCATTAACGATGCTAGTTTCAACAGATCACCTACATATTAGAGAAATTATATACCAATGAAACAACTTCCAACCAAACAATAGCACAGATTTACCAAACATATAAGCACAGCCATTCAACACTTACGAGCAATTACATAGAGTTTTTCGTCTATCAGAAAATTACTAATTAGAGAATGTCATTATTGTTAGATTTCTGTACGTTACCTTCTGTTTGTAGATTTAATGTAGGTATAAATAGGAGCATTATAGTTCTGTTATATATATATATGCTCATGAGTACATCAAGACAATAACTAGCTAGAGGTTTACATCAGATACATTAGTCTATTATACGACATTAAGTCTTAAATTGATAGATAGTTGATCAAAACCTCGGTAATAGTTCTTAATATATATATATATATATAGTGAATGTTGTGTGCAGGTACATATATATTGTTGGTAAAAATGTTGGTCTAATTGCTATATTTATAAGAAAATCAAGGAACATTTATGCAGATAAATCTAACCAAAATAAAACTGATAAAAGTTAGAAAAACCTTAAACAATTTGGTCGAGTCTAGAACTTGGTTCTATGTCCTTAAGATGAAATTGCCTCCTCATCGGTGCTTCAAGGTTTTAATGGCAAACGTCTCCCAGGATACAACAACCTTCTTCTTGTGGTAGTATCAGTTCAAACCTCAAGAACAACGAACTTAGATTGTGTATGAACTCTCTCTTGAAAAGACTCAAGTGGTTTTCATGACACTAGGAAAACTCATATGTAAAAGGATAGGAGGAAAAATGAATTCAAGAAGTTATATTCAGAATATGGTGTAGCAAGTGTTTTATAGATGTAAAGTGACTTTTGAAGGAGAGATGACTTTTAACTAAAAGTTATCTTTTGTGAACAGCCATGACTTCTCATTGCATAGTCATTTACATTTATTCAACTTCACACCTTTTCACTAATTATTCATCCACAAAATTATGGAAAATAAATAATTTAATAGTAAATTTTCCAACAATCCCCCACATGGATGAAATAATTAGTTTAGAAAGGAAAATTTCAAAAGACGATGCACGCGGACATATGAGAGAGTTCGGTTGAAATGATATCGCATCGGGATAAGTAGCTTTTGGCTTTGAACTTTCCGTAGTGAAATACCATCGGATTTACTAGCTAATTAGTGAACGTGATGTCTTGAACTATTCAGCCATTTATGTAAACCAAGACAATACACTACTACAAAAAGTTAATCACACAACACTAATCACACAACGGAACAGAAATCTTCTGTTGTGTGTTTAAGTAAAATCTATTGTACAACGGTATTAGTAACGTTCCGTTGTGTGAATGTTAACAAAATGATAACTTTTTTCTCAGAACTACATTGCACAACACAATTAAGTATTGTCCGTTGTCTGAGTCTAAAAAATTTAGCGGCAGATTTCTCTCCACTCTCGAATCATGGTTGCCTCTTGAAATCTGAAATTTGGGGTACTTAGGACAACGGTGCTTGACATTTTCTGTTGTGTGATTGAAAACTAAATGCCAAATTTTGAGGAAGCTGGCTTGGATATCTTCCACTAGGTAAACCTTGTGCAAGTTGTAGAAATCAGACAACAGAAATTATACATTTCTGTTGTGTGAAGTGGGAACATAGGCGGCAATATTTTGAGCCAAAATGCAACAGGCGGCAGATTTCCCTCCATGTTTTGACATTTTGATTTTATGTCACACACTCTTACGACAGTGTGTTTTATTTCTGTTGTGGGATCGACTTGAGAAGTAATATTTCAAGTCACTGAGACTTCTTTTCCTTTCATTCTCCCTCTTCCGCACTTGAGTCAAAATAAGACTTCTTCGACCCGAATCTTTCCCTTCTTCCATCAAACCCTAAAAACCCAATTTTTCATCTTCAATCCTTCCCAAGAACCCCAGTTCCCAAATCACTCCATTTCAACCTCAAGCTAGCCATTTCTTCCTGAGCACGCCAAGCCCCGCAATGACTATCGCAAAGCCATCAAACAATCAAGTCCTTCATTCTCTCATATCTCTTTTTCCTGTCATCTCTCTCTCTCTCTCTCTCTCTCTCTCTCTCTCTCTCGTAGTTTTGAAACCCCAAAATTCTCCAGAAATTTCATGAATCACATTGAAATCTCAAACCACCCAAACCTCCAAAACGCTTTCTTAAAACCTTCGCTGCTTCTTCCTCCTCCCCTACACTCTCTCGACATATCGACTCTCTCGTTCCACCAATACCACGACCCCCCGCACACGCCGCGCTCCATCAATCTCAACGACTCGTCGACGCCGTTTCTGTCCCGGAGCGTCTCCAGTATCGACGTCCCGCCGGCGGCAGAAGAAAACGACAAGCTTCTTTTCGGCGAAGGAAGAGTTTCGGCCGAGAAATTAACCTTTTTGGCGATATTCGAATCGGTCTTTCGGGACGCTGAGGTCCGGAAATCGGCATATGAAGAGACTGTTCCTCTTTATTTCGCTCAACATGGCTTATTCTACTGCCGAGTTGTGTATTGGACTCTTCACCGGACGTGTAGGTCGGTAACAATTTGTGATTCGTTACCTATTCTTCCATGTAATTTTGTGATATGATTTACATTTGGATTGCTTCTGTGGTGTGTTTTCAGGTTTGGTGTCAGATGCATTTCATTTAACTTTTGGGTGTGGCTTGTTGACGTTTTCGCTCTTCGCAATGGCGGCTTCTCGAAAGAAGCCTGATGGAATTTACACTTATGGGTGAGATTGTTATGTCCTCTTATCACTGGAAATGGTGAATTTTTTTTTGTTGATAAGATTTCGGGATGTTTTGGACTTGAGAATCATGTGTGTGCTGTGTTTTCCATTTGTTCTGTAAAAACAGGTACAAGAGGCTTGAAGTTTTGTCAGCTTTTACCAATGCTGTAAGTATTTCACATTTCCTTTCTCTTGCCCCCAACTTTTCTTATAATTCTGGAAACTTTGTTTTTGCATGGTAAGCTATGTAGTTTCTCTAGTATAGGTAATGACGCTCAAGATATGTAAAGGTCTCAAGATAAGACCTTTACATTTTTGCATAATCTATCTAACAGAGGAGTCCACTTTTTTATTATTATAATTGTCTGCAAAGGAGTAATTTATACTGCTGACCAAGGAAAACCTGGTGTATCTGGTTTTCCCAGATAATTTGTGGTTAACGTTGATTCTCATAGGTTAAGGTGTTAAGGTATATATCTTGCAATTTGAAGTTTTGCCAGCTTCTGATTTCCGCATAATATCACTTGCACAAAACTTTTCTGTATTTAGGACTTTAATTAGGTGGAATGAATCTCATATAACATTTAAAAGCATGCCTAGCCATTGAAAACTTGCATATTGAATATTTTGTTTTAAGGCTGCAGTACAAGTAGATTCTTTTAACTTCCATTTTTGTGTTAAAGAAATTTAGATTCCTGATTCACAAAACTATCAGTCTTATACATTCATCAATTTATTACGAATATTATTTGTTTGACTAAGATAATTCATCATGTGCAAACAAAAGTGGGTTAGGACACTTTTGTTATGGGAAATATGGCTTAATTTGATGGTTAGGGCACGTTGCTGATTTCCGATGCATTTGATGGTTCTTAATGTCAATTAACAATCCCCCATCCCTCCTCCCAATTTTCTGTTCATCAGTGTTAGCCTGCATTCCATCACATATAATACTGTTTAAGGTATATGACCTTTGTTTCTTATTCAGGTATTCGGATGTGAAAATGGGAGCTGGAAGGAAGACTCAAACCTTTATTTTGCCTCCTAATGCAGACCTGGCACCCTACCCTGTACAAGCAAGACAATTGAGAAGTAATCACCTTGGTGGAGTTATATTTTGGTGCAAGAGCAGCACAATGATGGAGTGTTTATCTAAACAACTCTTTGGTTGGTATCCTGAACTTTTTGCATCTTTTTCTGGTACTTTTTTCTTTTGCTGTTTTGAGTTTTTAATTAGGTTCTTATACTTTACATTATTTAAACAATGGTCTAGTGGTATTTGGTATTGAATTTAAATACACCAGTTCTTAGATTATGATGCAAGCGGATTGCCACTCTTACATTCAGTTTTAATGAGCCCCAAAGTATAGTAGACTGTTTGATTAATTGAGATAAACTCTTTGATTGTTGGTTTTGCCCGTTTTTTTTTCTTCTGATTTCTTGCTTTAGTTTTGGTTTGGTTCCAGAACTCATGTGATGCTTACAAATTCGTTCAGGTTTACCGGGTCCACACTTTTCATATGTGAAGAATATTAGTCCTGGCTGCTGGGCATGGCCAAATGAATATTGATCCATATGGTTGGACAACTGATGGATCAGTGAGAACACAATTTCCTGCACAGGTGCTAAATAAAGCTTGTTATAATTGGTTTAATCTGAGTTATTATTTCATGTTAGACAATCCTAGTCTTAGTCAATAGAAGGCATTCAAGACTGAGATTTTTATTTTTTTTATTCTACCCTTCAGGTTCAAATTCGCATCCGGCTGCAGTGCAAACCACTGCTTGAAAGTCAATTTAAACCAATTATTGCAGACAACTACTACAGTGCAAATAAATTCTGGTTTGAGATTGATCATGCTGAGACAAACAAGCTGATGTCTTTGTTAGCATCTTGCGCGGTTGTGCAATCTCTCCAGGTACTTCTGTGCAATCTTTGTTAGCTTTTGTTTTAGATTCAACCACTCTATTTATGTATTGTTCTATTCATACAGTTGGTTCAAGAGGTAGAAGAGCTAAAGGCTTTCAAGAATGAACAAACTAAGAAGATAGGCTATTTGGAGTATAAGCTGGTACTGGATACAGTATTTCTGTTAAATTTTCTATATATTCGTCTCATTATGTTATTTCCTCTGTTTATTCATGTTAAATAGCATTCATGCATTTGCTCATCACTGGTTCGAGGCAGTTTTATTAGACCACCTATTATTGTTGTCCGTCTTTAACTCCCACAGTCAACTTTTTTCATTGTATATGGTAGCTGCTCATAGTTGTGTACTTACGTAAATTGCTTTAGTTTAGGCCTTTAATTTCTTAGCAGGAGGCTTTTGATTGACATAAAAAAATAGAACGATTATACCATAGAGACTGTTCCGAGTTTAGACAAGCTCACGACCCTCCGTGAGTTGAGATATAATGAACTATCTCAACTCAGTCATATTTTTTGTTACGAATATCACAACAAAGTGGGTTACGAATATTATTTGTTATGGGAAATATGGCTTTACAATGTTATCCTTCTCAGTTTCAGTCATATTTTTTTTCTCTTCCCACTTTCCTGCAAACAAAAGTGGGTCTTATATCTATGTCATTTCCCATATTTCCCTTTTCAGAAGTGTACTTGAAATAGGCAGTTGCTCCCATTTCCCATATTTCCCGTTTTGGCTTGTCAAGTTTAGCTGCTTGTTTGCTTTTCGGTTTCGTCTTGCTCTGTTTGTTACATATGTTGATCAATGACAATGTATTTGAAACTTTGATAAGTTTTTCCTTAGGGCACTATTTGTATGGATACTTTCCTTGGACTTTAGAAACATGGGGATCTAATTGATTTTTGAATTCTCAGGGTGGTGTTGATGTCTGCAACTGCTGACATTGGAAGGTACAGGGATTACTTTAAAGATTATGGCGGGGATGAATGGGTGGAAGTGCTTGCAATCCCTAACTCTGGCCAGAAAATCGTTTTTCAGAAAAGGGTTTCGTATCTTGAAGAGGCAATTACTTCTTTTCTATACTGGATTTTTTAATTGCTTTGCTGTATATTTCTTACGTTTATTGAAGACTACCACCTCAATTAATGTTCCTTTTGCATGCCTTGTTCGTCTGTGTACTGTTATTGGTGTTGATCCGTTATGCACAAATAAGCAAGAGAATTAATCATGGGTGCGCATTCAAGGAAGATAACAAAGAGTGTTGTGTGCCAGATAATGGTGTACTCTTATATGGTCATGCCTGTCTCAGTTCATATAACAGGCTTTAAACCTGAAAACACAGATAGTCTATTTCAATTAAATTAAGGTTAACTACAACTGTATCTGTTAGAAGCTTGGAGAGCTGATAACGTTTGTGGGTATGTAAATGTAGGTCACTTATTGTTAATTTGGCAGCTGCTAACTGCTACAAAGTTGAGCATTTAAAAAACCAGAAAACTGGGCATTGGGTGGGTACCCATTTAGCCAATGTTTTAGGTTTCTAGTTTCATTTCTCTAGTGTGCATTTTTTTGAACTGATTTCTTTGTCAATCATGTTTAAGGAGTTGAGAAGGCCAAGTACATCTGATTTACTCTACTGTGTCACAACTTGATAAGCACACAATCCTTGAATCTAATGCAGATAGGACTTTGCCCAGAAGCTGCAAATCACTTGCAAGAAATGAAGGACATGCTAATTGCCATATCAAATGAACTGCTTGATGATGTCAATGAACTCAGTCCAAAGCAAATAGAGAAGCTTCGCCAAGATAGGTTTGCATACCAATCCCTTCATTTGTGTAAAAAAATATAAGTAGAGTAAAAGGAAAGGCGGTATGGCTCTTAAAGCTTTAGAATCTGGTTTTATCCTTCAGTTCCAAGATGGAAATATAGGCAGTAATATTTGCACTTATGCTTTGTTCTTTGCTATTTGGTTTAATGTCAGTGGGTAATTTTCTTATGAATAGGTTCTCTAGCAATAACAATGGCAAATCCAACTGAACTTGTAAAAGTTAGACTTCGAGCTGAGAGAAAATTACCACCAGGCGCACCAAGGCGCTATTTTGGCACATTGAATGCGTCTTCCACCATCTTGAGACAAGTTGTGATTGATGGCTTAAGAGATCGAAAGATTGCTTATCATCTTTGCCTACAAGAGAGCTTCTGCAAGAGCAAATGAAGGTGCATTAAAGGAAAGCAGTAGTAATCTATGTAGTTTACGTCTTCCTAGCAAGAACATTTTACAAGTACAGACTCAATCTCTGTTGTCCTTGCTTGAATTATAAGGATTGTAGTACTGTTTCTATGGTCATATATTAAGCATTATTTTTGAAAAAACGTTTATATGGATATTCTTCTTGTTGTCCAAGTTTCATTCATACAACACAATACAAAACAATGTGTTGTATGACTGTAAAAGAAAACAAAATTGTTGTGTGAACTAACAACCAACAACAAAAGAAAACAAAATTCTGTTGTGTGAGATTCATAACACACAACAGAAATAAATCATCTCTGTTGTCTGAGTGATCAACAGACAAAGGAGATAATTTCACTTTGGTTGTGTGTTACATATCTCAGACAACAAACAATGAGTTATATCTGTTGTGTGTTATTAATCTCAGACGACAAAGAATGAGTAAAATCTGTTGTGTGTTATATATCTCAGACAACAAAGAATGAGTAAAATCTGTTGTGTGTTATGAACCTCAGACAACAGCAAAATTTCTTTCTGTTGTCTGAATGTGCAAAGGCATCCTTGCGCATGCCATGCCAGGCACATGCCTGCGCAAAATTCACACAACGGAAATATGTTTTCTGTTGAGCAAACTGTTATCACACAACGGTAGAATCACCGTTGTCTGATTTTCCAATCACACAACACTCACTTAGACCACGGTCAGCTTGGTCATCAGACAACAGAAATCCACCGTCGTCTGATGACCTTTTTGTAGTAGTGATAGTATTCACACAATACCTTTTCATACACATCTCGTTCTACGGTTGTGTCCTTCCGGCCATGGACAACACCAGGTATTCATGAGTGCTTTAGAGAATTCAGCCTTCAAAAATTCTCATAGAAACGGCCTCATTTCACACTCATATAGGTGGCTTCCTATGAAGAGTATCCTTCTATACCACACTTGAAAATTCAAGCTATAGGAACCATTAAAAGCAAAGCTTACCCTAACTCATTTATGCATTGTTTCATTATCATAGGACATGGAAAAGAGATTTATCTCCACAATGCTTACTTCAAAGTCATCCACCATTTAGTTGTCCCTTTGAACCTAGATCTTGGGATCTCCAATCAACTAGGTTGGGTATCCATGATGGCGACGTTATGTTTTAGGCTTATATATATCTCATTCCTTTCAATGATCAACTTACTCTCTAGTCAAACTTCGATTCAAATAATCGGGCCCACTTGTTTGACTATAACTCTATTGCAAATCAAATTCAATATATGAACTAATTTCATTGGAGAGTCGTTGTTACCAAGTTAAGTCTTCAATTCATCAATTGTTAGAGACTCACTACTTGTGTTGGCTAAAATTTAGCCACACCCCCACATTGAGCTACTTTCTGTGGTGCTTAATTATGAACTATTTAGTAGAGCATCCTCCATAGTTTTTTTTTTTTTAAGGCTTAAGACCACTAATCACCAGATCTGTTATTCTCTTGTTCTTTGAAAAGAACGTTCTCTTTATCTTCTTTTATGAAGATTTAATTTTAAAGATAATTCAGTGACTACCCCCACAATTCTCTCATTATTATGAGTTATGAAATATCCCTTAAGAAGTAGGAACTTTGAACGGTCTCACCACCGTTACATTTCTCACTTTGATGGTTTCATCACAAATTACTTTCTATAAAGAAATCTTCGTTGCTTAAATGTAAACAAGAAATCAACAGAACTTTCTTTATAAGCATTTTTGCACCGCAAACATATATGGTCCTCGGTTTTGATACTTATTGTAGTTGATCATATTGGGTTTTAATGCAAGCAGCACATGAAGCATTGAAGCCTTTCAAAGACACAGACTCATGCACCCAAGTCAATAATTCAGAATGACAGTGAGAACTATTTAACTTAACAATTAAATAAAAAATTATTAAATCAAACACAATAATAGTTTCACATATGCACACGACTCTGCAGATATTGCATTATTTATATATCAACCACCGTGACTGTTCAGAAAGTCAAAACCCAGATTCTGTCTATTTGTATGATCAAATGCATATATATCATCACATTAATTGACAATTTCTAAATCACTTGTAAATATATGCATGTACGTTAATACGTTCGTAAGCAAATAGATACAGACACATGCATTTTCAATAATTAGGCATGAATTAATGCCGCATCATATCGATGAATTACATATAGATATATGCATATTCTGGAAACTTTTCATTTTGTGATATATGCATATCCGTATCTTTCCACCATACGTATAGCAACATGTTGCTATCTCTTTGATAGAAATCAACCTAGTCAATGACCAGTTGCGCATGTAAATACATGTACCAGTTCCCAACAGTTATGGCTACGTCAATTAAGCCATATATGTAGCATTATTGCTTTATTATCAGTTTCAAAATAACATGCAATTCAATCAGAAAATTAAATAAATTGGTCATTGAACTGTAAGATGCAAATTCAAACATACCTCTTCACATATAAGCCAACTAGTACCATCTGCAGTTATATTTATAATTGATTACTCATATTCAAGTGCGCAACAGGCATATCATATACAATTAGAATCAAATATTAATTCTATCCTCAAGATATCAAAATAGAATGTTGACATAGTCAGTAATGCATGTCCAGGTATAAACAGATATCGAAACATAGATATAGCAAATGACCAAATGCAAAGATTTCGTCTTAAGAATGTTGGTAAAAAATGTTGGTCTAATTGCTATATTTATAAGAAAATCAAGGAACATTTATGCAGATAAATCTAACCAAAATAAAACTGATAAAAGTTAGAAAAACCTTAAACAATTTGGTCGAGTCTAGAACTTGGTTCTATGTCCTTAAGATGAAATTGCCTCCTCATCGGTGCTTCAAGGTTTTAATGGCAAACGTCTCCCAGGATACAACGACCTTCTTCTTGTGGTAGTAGCACTTCAAACCTCAAGAACAACGAACTTAGATTGTGTATGAACTCTCTCTTGAAAAGACTCAAGTGGTTTTCATGACACTAGGAAAACTCATATGTAAAAGGATAGGAGGAAAAATGAATTCAAGAAGTTATATTCAGAATATGGTGTAGCAAGTGTTTTATAGATGTAAAGTGACTTTTGAAGGAGAGATGACTTTTAACTAAAAGTTATCTTTTGTGACCAGCCATGACTTCTCATTGCATAGTCATTTACATTTATTCAACTTCACACCTTTTCACTAATTACTCATCCACAAAATTATGGAAAATAAATAATTTAATAGTAAATTTTCCAACATATATTACATGATGTAGTCAGATACCTTAGGTTCACAACAACACAAATCAAGAAGCATAAAACAAATAAGCCTACAAGAAGTGGGCAAAAGAAAGACATACCGTTTAAAGCCGACAAGAAGTGTATTCAAATCAAAGGGTGTAGGTATGTGTTGATATCCAAATCTCGCTAGAGAGTCAATTGTAAAACAAAGTTATCAGGCTAGGAAGATATACTGCCTTGGATCCGAGTAGAAAGCAATCCTGTGTATCCAATGTTTCAATCCACCTCTATGCGGATTGTAGTTTGTTGTAAAAAAAAAAAAAAAAAAAAAAAAAAAGATAGAGACAACAGTACAAAGAAAACCAGAAACCTTACATAGAAGGTAGAATTCGTCTGGCATCAAACAACATAAAAGGAGAAGACGAACAAACAGAAAAGGATTCTACTTACCTAAGTATTGATTGAAACATCCAGTTGTAGTGGTTGTTCTTTCTCGCTTTGTACATGAACAAACTGTCGTTCTTCCTCTTTTCCTCGTCTTCTCCTCTAGTGGTCGTTCTTTCTCGCTTTGTACATGAACAAACTGTCGTTCTTCCACTTTTCCTCGTCTTCTCCTCTTTTTCAATTTAGGGTTTTTTTTTGGATTAATTTCAGTTTACCCCCCTGAGGTTTGGGGGTGTCATCATTTCACCCCCTCTACTTTTAATTTTGAATTTTTACCCCCTAAACTTTCCAATTTCAATCAACCGTGTCCAATTTCTCCTATTCCGTCCAAAGTCAACGTTAACTTTGACTTTTGAGGGGTAAAATGGTCGTTTCAAGATAAAAAAATATATAAAAAAATAAAAAAATAATTTTTTTTCTGTTTTTTTTTTCTTCTGTTTCTTCGTTTTTTTTTTTTTTTTTTTTTTCTTTCTATTTCTTCATTGTTTTTTTTGTCTTCAACCTATACACCAAAAGTTATAATAGGTTTATAAAAACAAAAAAAATACTCTAGGTGGTTGAAAGCCGCTTGCTGGTCTACGATATTTGTGATATATCTCCGATAAAGTGAAGAATTTTAGGATATATCCCCAATAAAGTGAAGAAATATCTGTAAAAAATAATTTTACACTTTATCTAGAAATAAATATCTGTAAAAAATGATTTTACACACTCGCTGGTCTACGATATTTGTGATATATCTCTGATAAAGTGAAGAAATATCTGTAAAAAATAATTTTACACTATCTGTAAAAAATGATTTCACACAGATATTTCTTCACTTTATTGGGGATATACAGATATTTACAGATAAATTGTAAAATCATTTTTACAGATATTGGTTCACTTTATTGGGGATATATCCTAAATTTTTTCACTTTATTGGAGATATATCACAAATATCGTAGACCAAAAATGATTTTACACAGATATTTCTTCACTTTATTGGGAATATACTGATATTTATTTACAGATAAAGTATAAAATAATTTTTTACAGATATTTCTTCACTTTATTAGGGAATCCTAAAATTCTTCACTTTATCAGAGATATATCACAAATATCGTAGACCAGCGAGTGTGTAAAATTATTTTTTTACAGATATTTATTTCTAGATAAAGTGTAAAATTATTTTTTACAGATATTTCTTCACTTTATTGGGGATATATCCTAAAATTCTTCACTTTATCGGAGATATATCACAAATATCGTAGACCAGCAAGCGGCTTTCAACCACCTAGAATATTTTTTTGTTTTTATAAACCTATTATAACTTTTGGTGTATAGGTTGAAGACAAAAAAAAAAAAGAAATAGAAAAAAAAAAAAAAAGAAATAGAAAAAAAAATGAAAAAAAATATTTTTTTATATTTTTTTATATATTTTTTATCTTGAAAAGACCATTTTACCCCTCAAAAGTCAAAGTTAACGTTGACTTTGGACGGAATAAGAGAAATTGGACACGGTTGATTGAAATTGGAAAGTTTAGGGGGTAAAAATTCAAAATTGAAAGTAGAGGGGGTGAAATGATGACACCCCCAAACCTCAGGGGGGTAAACTGAAATTAATCCTTTTTTTTTTTAAATTTCATTGTAGATATGTAATTCAGAATTTTGCAAAAAAAAAAAAGTTTATAAAGGCTACCTAGTAAGCAGGTCACCACTATTGAATATTTCTGACTATCAGATATATTCAAGTTTTAATTAAATCTAACTGTCTAAAATATTCTAAAAACTTGATGTATGGCATACGTCAACATATGCTAGAATTTTCCCTTCTCTTAATGCTTTGATGTAACTATTCTATTTTACTATGCAATTTTTCTACTTGTTCTGTTAACTCTTTTTGTACTAATTTTATTTTCTGCACTTCTATTTTCAGTTGTTCTATAATTTCTGAGGACTGAAATTCTACTTGATTCGGCTTACTGTCAATGATGTCTACAAGCTCTTTTATTTCTTTTCTACTAGGAAACCTTTGTATATTTTTATTATTATCTTCTAGTTGTGATTGTATAAAACTTAAATTTTGTCTAATTATTTGTAGGGAATTTTTCTGAAAAAAGTCTAATATTTGCTGTAATTTCTTATTATACTTGCTATGTTCTAATTTTATACTTTCTGCTTGGCTAATTGTTAGCACAAAATATTTTAGAATTGGCATTTCCTAGCTCAATAATCAAGAGTCATTATAACTAGAATTTGTTCATCTCTTGGGACTTCATATATTTGGACGACTTCAAAGCTTCAAGTGCTACTCTCACCTCAAACTCTGCCATCAGGTAATTCTTGCATTCATAAGTTTGCTCATACTTATGTATAGGAGTGATCTTGTTGTTCTCTCCTAAGTCAGGATTGAACTTGCCTTTCAATCCTAATGTGCTGACATGGAATTGTGCTAATATATATTACTCCAACGACATAACTTCTATAGGCTTTTCGAGTGTCGTTTTTTTTTTCTGGTCCATTCCCATCTGAAACCCGATAGAAATCTTATCACTTTGTTGTTCAATATATATGTGGTGTTTTGGGGCTTTTAGGGTGAGCGAGCAAATCCATTATAACATCTTCGCTACCTCTTGTTAGACAGTCTTCTGCCCCTAAGATCTGCAAAAGCATGAGCCTTTATTTCATTTGAGAACCTTTCATGAGCTGTTCCTTGCTTAGCTCGTGAATGATTGTCCAAGTCTCAATCCCTTACTGTTAAAGTTAATTGGTGAGTCTATGCATTCATGTGTGTTGCATACATGCCTTTGTGCCTTGAGATGATTGATGACTATGTGGAGAGTTGTGCCATCTGAAGATTGACGAAGGAGGTTCATATCCATCATTCAGAATCAGTAGTAAAGCAAAGACAGAGCTGCTTTCTAGATTGGGTCTAGGAAGATTGAGTGTCTGTAAGTGCTTTATGTACTGATTTCTTTAGTGGATTTGTTACCGGCATAGTGCCCGCAGTTGTTTCCCTTTTCTAAGGGTTTTACTGCGTCAACAGATTTGGTGTTTGTGTGAGATGTTTTAGTTTCTGTTGATGGTTTGGTAATTCAAGAAAGTCATAGCATCATTAGAGATATTGAAATCGATCTGCAGTTTCAATTAGGATTCAAGTTATACTGCAATCCTAACTTAGGATGCGAACCAGCCTGCACTCCTAAGTTTGATTCCTAAAGTTGTTGACACATTGACTTTTCCATTAGTTAGGAAATATACACCCATTTTGTACTTACACTAATTATAAGGTCTATGACACTATTAATTAGTGGATGTTCTTCACTATGTAAAATATGCTTATTATTTTTCTGTGGAAAATAAGAAACTAAAGTATTCTGATCTAGAGTGATCTTACGTTTTTGATGCTCTGTAATCTCTAAATTAAGATAAACTATCATAAAACCACAACAGATCTAAAGATATGTAACAAACAGATCGTAATAACTCTAAGGAAAAACTTTATTGCCCCCCAATAACAAGATTATTGCTACCCAATAACAGGTTTATTACCCCTCAATAACAAGTTCGGGTTGTACTAAGTCTTAGTCACAGGTTCAATTTTTCTTATTTTCTTACTAGGTGTGTTTATGACTTCTGTCCTCAAGGTACTTTACTGATATAACTATGCTATTATAATGCTAAGCTAGGCTCTGATACCAAATTGAAGGAGGTCTGTTCTAAGTAGACGTGTGCCAAAATATCTATTAAAGATTGAGTCTTGAACATGGACAATGATGCAGAACAGATGGCAGTCAAATTTGAAGAACAATTGGATCGTGCCAAATGTGGAAAACGAAAAGTGACTAGTAGACGTGAAATGGGCTTCCGGAGTCCGATTGGGACGCACCTTACCTTTCCGGAAAGGGAATCGCGCCAGAAATCAAACTCGTGGCATTTGCCACGACCTGTGACCTTTTTCGGGCTTTCGGGGTCGTTTAGGGCCTCAAAATGGCGTTTTTCTATTTTATGACGTTTTGGTTTTTCTACTTGTTTTTGGATTGTTTTTGTTTTTACCCATGGGCTTTAGGGTTTCAATGTTAGTCGCCCTAGGGTTTATTTTCTTATAAATAAGCCGCCTAAAGGCTGCAGGAGGTATCTTTCATCTTTTAATCAATAAAATAGAGATTTTCTCTTTTATCTCTGGTGGACCCCAGAATCTTTTGCTTAGGTTTATTGCTGGTAAACCTAGTTATCAATCCGTCTGCGTCAGGTGGTATCAGAGCAGGTCTTCCCTGTCTCTCCTATTTACCTTGGTAGCAATGGGTGAAGTTACAAAATCAGATATCGAAGCTCTCACGGCAGCGTTTACCGCTGCCATCAACACCATGAACAACCGGATGGAGCAGCAGATTGGAGAAATTCGTGGGTTGTTAGGAGAGAGAAACAACCACAACAACAACAACAACGATCGGAATAGAGGCAGGGAAGGAGGCCAACGAGTTAGGGCTCCACGTAGAGATGTTGTTGTTCATACGTCAGAATCTGAGTCTGAAGAAGAGATCGTGCAAGATGAACCTCAAGGTCAAGCTGACCAAGATTACAAAGTCAAGGCCGAAATTCCTTTCTTTTCGGGCAACTTGGGTGTAGAAGATTATCTAGACTGGCAGCTTCAGGTGGACAGGTTCTTTGAGATTATGGAAGTTCCTGAACACAAGCAGGTTAAGCATGTTGCATAGAGATTGAAGAGTACTGCTGCAGTTTGGTGGGATAAATTGCAGAACACTCGAAAGAAGCAGAGGAAGCAGGGTGTAAAAACACGGCGAAGAATGAAGCAGTTAATGATGGAGAGGTTCTTGCCGGACGATTATGAGCAGATTTTGTATAGGTTGTATATTGAATGTGTCCAGGGAACCAGGACAGTGGCTGATTACACCGCTGAGTTCTTACGCTACTCAGAGCGTAATGAATTAGGAGAAACTGAGGGGCAGAAGGTGGCTCGATATGTCAATGGGCTGAAACCTTCCATTCAGGAGAAAATCTGGTTGCAAACTGTTCATACTATGGCAGAAGCTTCAAACCTAGCATTGAAGGCAGAATTGTTAGAGAATCCTTCACGAGCTTCTTCGTTCCAGAGATATAACTACCAACGGAGCACAGATTTAGCAAACGTCTCAACTGACAAAGGTAAACCCACACTGCAGAAAACAGAACTGCAGAAGACAGAAGGTGTTTTTAGGGCTTCCAATCCTCCTTTTAAAGGGGCTGGCAGTTCCAGTGGTGCCCAAAACAGGGCCCCGAACCAGAGGTTTAATAATCCCTATGCTAGGCCTACAACAGAAGTTTGTTATCGATGCAACAAGCCTGGTCATAGATCTAATGTATGCCCTGAGAGGAGAGTTGCCCTTATAGACGATTATGATGAAGAAGAAGAAGAAGTTGGAAGAGATGGCGATTATGATGGGGCTGAGTTTGCAGAGGAGGAATCTCCTGAAAAGATTAATATTGTGTTGCAGCGGGTTCTACTATGTCCTAAAGAAGAGGGGCAGCGGCGCAATATTTTCAGGTCACTTTGTTCCATTAATAACAAAGTGTGCAATTTAATTGTAGATAATGGAAGCTGCGAAAATTTTGTAGCCAAGAAACTGGTGGAGTATTTGCAGTTACCTACAGCCCTCATGAGACACCTTATTCCCTCGGGTGGGTCAAGAAAGGTCCACAAGTTCGAGTTGTGGAGTCCTGCAAGGTACCGGTATCCATTGGTAAGCATTATAAAGATGAGGTTTTGTGTGACATTATTGATATGGATGCTTGTCATATTTTGTTTGGACGACCTTGGCAATATGATGTGGATGTGACTTATAAAGGCAGGGACAATGTGATGTTGTTTATGTGGAATAACCATAAAATTGCTATGGCTCCTGTAAGTCAATTTGAGAAATCTGGTGTGAAGAAAGGGGAGAGTTTCCTGACCTTGTCTAGCAGTGAACTTGAGATGGAGAAGGCCTTTAAAGAATCTGAGGTTTTCTGTCCAGTGGTGATAAAGGGGTTGTTGTCTGCAGAAAAGGAAGAAGTGGTGATCCCCAAGAAGTGCAGGACATGTTGGGGGAATTTGAAGAACTGATCTCGGATGAGTTGCCCAACGAACTGCCACCTATGAGAGACATTCAACATCAGATTGATTTGGTGCCTGGAGCTAGCTTACCCAATCTGCCACATTACGGCATGAGTCCCAAGGAGAATGAGATTTTGAGAGAGCAGATTGAAGACTTGTTGAAAAAAGGGTTCATTCGAGAGAGTATGAGTCCTTGTGCAGTTCCAGTCCTCCTTGTTCCTAAGAAGGGCAATCAATGGCGGATGTGTGTTGATAGCAGGGCCATTAATAAGATAACTGTGAAGTACAGGTTCCCTATTCCTCTTTTGGAAGACATGCTTGATGAGCTAGAGGGTTCCAAAGTGTTTACCAAGATAGACCTTCGAAGTGGATATCACCAGATTCGAATCAAGCCAGGAGATGAATGGAAGACAGCTTTTAAGAGCAAGGATGGCTTGTACGAGTGGATGGTTATGCCATTCGGATTGTCTAATGCACCCAGCACTTTTATGAGGCTTATGAACCAGGTTCTTCGCCCTTTTATAGGTTCCTTTGTAGTAGTGTATTTTGATGATATACTGATATATAGCAGGACCAAAGAAGAACATCTGGTGCACTTGAAGCAGGATTTGGGAGCTTTACAGGAGAATAAACTGTACATCAACCTAAAAAAATGTACATTCTGCACCAGCAAGCTATTATTTCTGGGATTTGTGGTTGGGGAAGAAGGTATTCAGGTTGATGAAGAGAAGGTACGAGCTATAAGAGAATGGCCAGCTCCAAAAAAAGCTTCTGAGGTGCGGAGCTTTCATGGCTTAGCTACCTTCTACAGGAGGTTTGTGAAGAACTTCAGTACCATTACTGCTCCTATTACTGAATGCTTGAAGAAAGGTAAATTCCAGTGGGGAGAAGAACAAGAGAAGAGTTTTGCCTTGATCAAAGAGAAGCTTTGTACTGCACCAGTTCTCGCTCTTCCTAATTTTGATAAGGTTTTTGAGGTTGAATGTGATGCTAGTGGTGTGGGAGTAGGTGCTGTATTGTCACAAGAGAAGAAACCAGTAGCATTCTTTAGTGAAAAGCTGAGTGAAGCTCGCCAGAAGTGGAGTACTTATGATCAAGAATTTTATGCAGTGTTCCGAGCATTGAGGCAATGGGAGCACTACCTGATTCAAAGAGAATTTGTACTGTTCACGGATCATCAAGCTTTGAAGTACCTTAATAGTCAGAAAACTGTGAATAAGATGCATGCAAGGTGGGTGAGTTTTCTGCAGAAATTTCCTTTTGTTATTCAACATAAATCTGGTACTCTTAATAGGGTGGCAGATGCTTTGAGTAGGAGGGCTTCCTTACTGGTCACCTTAGCTCAGGAGATTGTGGGGTTTGAGCTCTTGAAGGAGTTGTATGAGGAAGATACTGATTTTAAGGAGATCTGGACCAAGTGCAGTAGCAATAATGCAGTTGCAGACTTTTATGTGAATGAAGGATATTTATTCAAAGGCAATCGTCTATGTATCCCTAGTTCTTCATTGCGAGAAAAACTGATTAGAGATCTGCATGGAGGGGGATTGAGCGGCCACTTGGGCCGAGACAAAACTATTGCTAGCCTTGAGGAGAGGTATTTCTGGCCACAGTTGAAAAAGGATGCAGGAACTATAGTGAGGAAGTGCTACACCTACCAAGTTTCTAAGGGTCAGTCCCAAAACACAGGACTTTATCTTCCTTTACCTGTTCCTGATGATATTTGGCAGGATCTTGCTATGGATTTTGTGCTGGGATTACCCCGTACCCAAAGAGGTGTGGATTCTGTGTTTGTAGTAGTTGACAGGTTCTCTAAGATGGCGCACTTTATAGCTTGTAAGAAAACTGCTGATGCATCCAATATAGCCAAACTATTTTTCAGGGAGGTGGTTCGTTTGCATGAAGTGCCCAAGTCCATCACCTCTGATAGAGACACGAAATTCCTTAGTCACTTTTGGCTTACGTTGTGGAGAATGTTTGGCACAACCTTGAACCGTAGCAGCACAGCTCATCCTCAAACTGATGGACAGACAGAGGTTACTAGCTAACAGAACTTTGGGCAACATGGTTCGGAGTGTTTGTGGAGATAGGCCCAAACAATGGGATTATGCTTTGCCACAGGTGGAGTTTGCTTATAACAGTGCGGTGCATAGTGCAACAGGGAAGTCCCCATTCTCCTTAGTTTATACTGCTATTCCTCAACATGTGGTGGATTTGGTAAAGCTTCCTAAAGTTCCTGGTGTTAGTGTTGCTGCTGAAAGCATGGCCAAGGATGTGCAGTTTGTGAGAGAATCAGTTAAGGCCAAATTACAAGAAACTAATGCAAAGTATAAAGCTGCAGCTGACAAGCATCGGCGAGTTAAAGTGTTCTAGGAAGGTGATGACGTGATGGTGTTTCTGAGGAAGGAGCGATTTCCTGTTGGTACCTATAATAAGTTGAAGCCCAGAAAATATGGCCCTTTTAAGGTGGTGAAGAAGATCAATGATAATGCTTATGTTGTTGCACTTCCAGATTCAATGGGCATTTCTAACACTTTCAATGTTGCTGATCTGCATGAGTTCCGTGAAGATGAGGCTCTTTATCCTGAAGAGAACTCGGGGTCGAGTTCTTCGGAGGTGGAGGAGACTGATGCAGAACAGATGGCAGTCAAATTTGAAGAACAATTGGATCGTGCCAAAAAAACGAAAAGTGACTAGTAGACGTGAAATGGGCTTCCGGAGTCCGATTGGGACGCACCTTACCTTTCCGGAAAGGGAATCGCGCCAGAAATCAAACTCGTGGCATTGCCACGACCTGTGACCTTTTTCGGGCTTTCGGGGTCGTTTAGGGCCTCAAAATGGCGTTTTTCTATTTTATGACGTTTTGGTTTTTCTACTTGTTTTTGGATTGTTTTTGTTTTTACCCATGGGCTTTAGGGTTTCAATGTTAGTCGCCCTAGGGTTTATTTTCTTATAAATAAGCCGCCTAAAGGCTGCAGGAGGTATCTTTCATCTTTTAATCAATAAAATAGAGATTTTCTCTTTTATCTCTGGTGGACTCCAGAATCTTTTGCTTAGGTTTATTGCTGGTAAACCTAGTTATCAATCCGTCTGCGTCAGACAAGAGCTTAAAACTGCAAACACAGCCAACCTATTGAGCTAAACAAGAGCAGAAACAGAGGTTCTTAGACTCAGAGGTTCCCTGACTAATTTTTATTAGTTATCTTGGCATGCATGTTAATTAAAACAGAATTCCTCAAAGATAATATGATCATCAGTATAGTATAATAGCATAATTATCTCAGTGTTTCCCTATTTTGGACTAGAAGTCTACTATGAAAACCAGAAAATAAAAAGTAAGATGAACCTACTTGATCGTGCTAGTACAAACTGTACAGTCTTCTGTGGAGTTGCAACAGAAAACACCTGTTGGATGCTAGCCTGCTTTACACGAACATGAACAAAGTGTCACCAACAGCTACTTCTAATCATGAATGAACAGCTACTGCTCCATATTACAGCCACAGATTATTGTTGTGGGTTATGTATTGATGATTGTGGTGTTTGAAATATGATAAGGAAAATGTGAACAGAAGGTAGTACAAACAAGATGTTTTATTGATACTGCAAACTTTTTACAAAGGAAAGCAATAAGTACTGAGATTTTTTTCTTCTCCAACGTGCTCCATCTTCTATCTATTCTGCCTTCTTATACCAGCTCTAGCTGGCTTTGTACAAACTCCACCGTAAGGTGGTGATTCCAGAAAACAAGTGGAAGAAGCATGCAAGTATGGACGACTTATCATGCATAACTAGACAAAGAAACATGTTAATCCAAACAAAAAAAGACAAAGAAACATGCAAAAAAGAACAAAATTTTCTACAACTCCTTACACAAGGAGCTACCCAACAACTGTACATGCTGAAGTCTACAAAAACAAAAGTTGCAACAGACTTTGAGGACTTTGAGAATATAAAACAAAGACTCTCATGTGATGGGTATAGACAAGAAAGGTTGCAGCTGTGATGTCCATTTCCGGCATTTTGAAAATAGTTTGGCTGTTTGGGTGAGTGTGAATTACCCCCTTTAGTAAATGGGTGAACGGGCATTTCCCCTCGAAAGATTATATACAGGAAAATAACATAGAATATCCAAGTTATTAGAGACTCAAAAAGTTGCAATGGTAAAAAAAAAATTACTATTTTACAGGAACA
Source organism: Rosa lucieae (assembly GCA_024704745.1). Classification (NCBI taxonomy): domain Eukaryota; kingdom Viridiplantae; phylum Streptophyta; class Magnoliopsida; order Rosales; family Rosaceae; genus Rosa; species Rosa lucieae. Next base: position 4,326,676 of record CM045492.1, read on the forward strand.
TAACTATGTTTTAAATAATTATCTTGTGAGAACTATGTAGATAAGCAATAAAAATTTATTATTCTCAAAAAAAAAAAACAATATTATTTTAGAGTTCATAAAAAGAAAATGAAATGTAATTGGCTCAGTAAAAAGATTAGAGAACAGTGAACATTTGTGTTCATCAAGAATCACAATGACCAAGAAAGAAACACTTTTGGTCCTTTTTTTTTTCTTCCTTTTTTCATAATCAAGAAATGTAAATACTCTAGTCAAATTAAATAAGCAGAGACTGCAGAATAAGTACCGGGATATGTCACCCATCCTAGATCATATCCATCAATCCACAATCGTTATGGTAGCACTACTACAGAAATTGATTCAGACGACAGTATGCAATTTTTTATCGTGTGATTGAATTTTTTTTTTCCAGACGTCGTTTCTGTAAGAGCTGTTGTGTGATAGGGACTTAGAAATTAGTTCAGAAGACGTTTAAGATAAAAACTGTTGTGTGACGCTCAAAAAAATTGAGCGGCAAGTTTCCAACCGTGTTAGTGGTGCCAAACCCCATATGAAACCCAAATTTTTCTCCAACATGTATTGATCAGACAACGAGAAATAATATAACTATGGTCTGATCAAATAGTTTCACAAAAAGGAAGGAGTTTTCCCACCACCAGTTTTCTCCAACTCGCCAAATGGGGAAGTCAAGTTAACACGAGACAAATCCCAAATTTAAAATTTATGCATTCAGACCACATTGTTTTTAATTTCTGTTGTGTGATCGAGTCCTTGTCTAAATTGATAGGGCATTTCCAACGTGGCTTGAAACCCTAACACTCAAACAAAAAAATTACAAAACAACAAAGTCAAAACCAAATCTTCTCTTGATACAAACCCAACCTCATCACTTCTCTGGACAGCTAGCGCTTCTATCTCGACATACACCCGACCTCATTACTCCTCTCAATAGCTAGTGAAACCTCCTATTCACTCACATCTCACAAAACCAAAACCTAGCTCCTCTTCACTTTTGCCTCACCAAAACCGAATCCAATTGAAAGCTTGACGGTAGATTGCCCTAAACCCGAAATCTCATCTTTCATTCTCAAAAACAATACCCAAAATCCCATCTTATTGTTGCTGATGGTGTTCTTCGCCAGTTTCACTTGGATATCAAAATTTTGGGAAAGCTGAAGGAAATGTCGAGAAGAATGGGGAGTCCGAGAAGAATTGATAAATGTATGATACATCTCGCATATTAGATTGATTCTTTTTCTTATTGAATTGAAATCATATCTCTAATCCCTTTTCATTGTTAAAGGTCGAAGAATCACAGACATTGGTTTGAAGAAGCTGCGGCGCGATTACGGGATTCGGTTCGAGTACTATGCTTGATAAGGGTTCGGGTTCCTGCCTTGGGTCATTGAAAGGGGTCACTCAGGTAATCACATCTCTTTCCAGTCAACTTTCAATCTCTCTTGATTTTGAAGTCTTCGGATGGTTGATCTTCTATGAATATGGCTAGTGGATGTTGGATTGAATGTGAATCTGATTATTGGGTAATTGGTTGGCCTGATTTTCATGGAAAGGGTATTTCTTTTTTGAATCATATTTTCTCTCTCTCTCTCTCTCTCTCTCTCTCTCTCTCTGCTGGTAATCTGATGATCTGCTATTGAAAGCTTCGTTCCTGTTCTTTGTTTTTTCTTTTTCTTTACCTTGGGTGTCTGATATGGATCATATATGATTGGGTTTCTAAAATCTTTGTTTCTTAATTGCTCTTAGGTGCTAAGGAATTGTGAAGGGATTGTTTGATTTGATTGTGTACTTTAGTAGATTTTCAATCGACACTTCTAATTGATCTAGTGGTTTTGTTAAAATCCTGCTCAAAACCTCCTAGTCAGCATCTTCGCCTTTCGCTTTTGGTTACTCTGAATCAGTCGATCCCTTTTATTGTTGTGTTCTTCAATTCTTGTTTCTCTTGCTTTAGTAATTTCCTTTTTTTTTTAATTAATTTTCCTTTTCACCAATGAAGGGTTCCCAGGGGAACCCAATATCCCTGCAATCTATCTTCTTCCTTCTTCAATTTTTTTTTTCTGCAATTCCTATCAATTATTGGAGACTTTCTTTTCTGATTTTATCCGGAAAAGCTATATTGTTTTGGGTGTTTTTATATGTATATGAATTCTCAGTCGAATTCATGGTTTTAATCAATCTATTAACTTGTTAGTTTGATTGTTCTTGTTCTTAATTGAATGGACAATGGTGATCGAACCTAATCTCTTTTGATGTTAATACTTATATGTATTTGAATTGTGTTCCTATCAATGAACAAAGTGAGTGCTCAACCACAATTGCTATATTCTCTTTTTCACATGTACTGTAATTATGAAAGCCTCTTATATAAGAACAGAAGCCATATAAACAATCAGTTATCATTGAATTAAATGGGAGGAAATTTGCTCAACATTGTGTCTGATGTTAATTGCTCTTTAATCAAGAAAAACGAAAGAGGGTTGAACAAAGAATGAACTGCTGTTTCTTCTCATTTTGATATTGGGGATTTTGATTATTTGAAGTATAATTTGTTGGGGAAGTGATCTGGACATATATAATGAGTTTTATGTTGAGGTGCTTGTTGTTTTATTGATTTCTATCTCATTGAGTCCTCCAAACATATTCTTGTTTGCCTCTTCGGTTTGCTGCCAATATGTTCTTCGCTGGGTTGCTTCTGCACTAGGATGGCCTTATAAATTATTTGAGTGCTGCTACTGCATTATTCTTCTATTATTGGTGCTGTTGTTCTCTTCTTTTGCTGCTACAACTTTTCTCACATGCTGCATCACTTTCCAGCTATTATCAATATATCTCTTCTTTTTCAGTTATCAAAAAAGAAAATAAGTTGTCTTCTCTTGAATGTTGTTGTGGTTTGATTTGCATTTGGTACTAGTACTATTTGGACTTGTTACTCTTAGTAAGCTGCTGCTTATTGTTCTGGTGGTTGTGACTTTTGACAAGTAAATGAATTGTACCATGCTCTTGTGAATACCATGCTGAATGTGTATTTTGTGTTGCAGGTTGTCACATAAAGTTGTAAAGTATTATAAATAAGCAGCTTAGACATAGTAAGTTGCTTAATGGTTACATAAATTACTTATGGAATAATAGAGTTTTGACCTGAAACTAATTGGATGTTTTTCTGATGATAAATCCTCAGTTTGAAAGCTTAATTAAGTTGCTGACAATAGGAGATGCATATTATGAAGAGCAAGTAGGAGCAATGATTGACCAAATGCTTCAACAGGTCCATGTGCTTTGAGAAGGGTGAATTCAAACTTGTATTGCATTTCAGTTGCTCATTGTTCTGCATGTATTGGTAGCTGAAATCTATAAAAATTGAATATAAACTTCAATTAATTGAATATGAACTTGAACTACATAGGATCTTTTAATCTGATCATTCATGTTCACCATATATGGGAGGTGTGTTTTGAAACTTTCATTTAGTTGCTTGAACATTTCCTGGGTTTACTACTCTTTATTAGTTCTCTGCTCTCTAAAAAACATATATAACACATATATGTATTATGTATATATGTAACATAATATTGGTGTTTGTGTTTACGTATATATATGCTTAGGACCAGAATACTACCCTTTATTATATGCGTGCTTGTTTCTGTGTTGGATCTCAAGCTCATTTTGCTATAGATTGGCATAAAAGAGGATAGCTACACGTTCTGTGCTCAGTTTGCTGGTTCCCTGCCATTTATTTTTGTTGTGCATTATTGAAATATTGCATCAATGGCTCTTCTTATTTCTTTATTGTTGGTCAAGTCTTACTTCTCTTCAACATCTGTAAGGGCGGCTTTTAGGTGGAATTTTGTGGTCATCTTATAGTCTCATGATATAACCTTCAACTAGGATGTGAATCTGTTTTTCCGTGAGTATAGAACCTCCTAGCTACCCATACACACACACTCAAGATGTGCTGCTTATGAAAAACTCCAGTACATATGCTTTAACTAGGAATGAAACATCATGGTGAAATGCCTTCATCCTTCCTTGATTATAAAACTTCTTTATGCAGATAAATTTGTGTTGGTTGTATGAGTATTTCTTATTCAATTAGATAGTCAACATCACAACCTCACAACTTGCTCATTTTGTTTCCTTCTACCATGCTTACACTTTCCCTTTTTGTTTAGTGTATGTTAGTAGTCAAACTTCACAACTTGCTCATTTACTTAGTGAGTTTGGCATATACGTTCCGGTTTGAACTATGAAAGTACTCTTATTTCAGGTTGCTAGTAAACTTTGAATTGCATATGTGGAAGATAAGTTGCAGTTGTTATTGGCCATGTTATGTATTGATGTTTTGCTCCAATTTGGATTGTTATTGCAACAATATTGTCGACCTTATAAGCACTCAAGTCTTGATTGTCTCTGTTTTTCCCTTGTTCTTTTCAATGAGAAAAATGATTATGTCAACTAAAATGGATAGGTATAAATGCATGGGACAAGATTTGGAGATATTATGTTGCATTGATTTTATGTTGATAGTTGCTTGATGACTTACTAGGAAGATTTGGAGAATGCCAATGGAGGAGTTATTGGGAATCAATGAAATCAGAAGTAGCTGATATGGTCAAAGCTGGTGGTTGTTCGGGTGGTTCTATTACTGCAGCTCTCTTCTTGAAACATGTATATGATCTTATTGTTCTATTCTCTTGGTTCCGTGAAGTTTCCTCCTTTTTTTTTGTCATACTGATGCATTATTCTAGGTGCATGCATGCATGTGTCTTTAATTTGTTGCTCCAACTAAGATGTATGGAAAAGAAATATTTGTTTTTGCTTGGTTGTTAACTTTCTTGTTATGTACATCTTACAGGCATGATTGGGACAAATTAAAGAACATGTTATCCTTTCAGCTGAAGCAGGTACGTGGGTCTTCTAGTATTTATGGTTGTCACACATATTCATGAACACTTGTGCACAATGCATGATTCTATTTCTTCTCTTCCTGATTGCCTGATTTATGAAGATTCTGTCAGAGTATCCTGATGCAGAAAAGACTAGTGAGCAGCAAATTACTACTTTAGGAGAAACCTACCTAGAACTGGTGAAGAGGTTGGATGAAGGTATTCTCATTCACCTGATCATATAGGAGATCCACTCTATTACTATGCCCTTATATTTGTTGCTTCCTTTTGTTATTCCTTGAGAGTCGTGTGCTCTTTACACCGTACACTATCTCATGTACTTATAGTCTAGACCATTCTGGGTTTGTATGAAAATGGGTTGGATGGTACTAACTGTTGGAGGTTTTTGGGTTGACTGATAATCAAATCTGTGCTTTCTAAACACTAGATGACTGGAAGGATCATCATTCACAGTGGAAGATGTGAAGCTGCATCTCTCTTTTAGTTTAGTTTATATTTTCTTTCATGTTAGCTAGTTTAGTTTATGTTGTTATGGAATTTATAGTTTCATAGAATTTCAGTTGCTTTTGTTTTTATGGGAATTGTTTATAGTATGTGTCTTCATTGCAGCTCTTCATGGTTTTACCGAAGGTCCTCCATTTACCCTTCAGAGGCTTTATAAGGTGATCACTTCAACTTTATACTAGGTATTTATGTGATGAAAATATCCAGCAGGTATTCTTCATTATTGTGTTCTGCGTCTCATGGTTGACACTTTTCAAGTTCTTTGATAGTTGTGTTAAATTGTCTACATTAGCTACCTTTCTGAAACTGCTATCCCTGTCTCTCCTTTCATCTTTCTGCACCATTAGATGGTTTCCTATTATTTCTTAATGAAAAATATGTGGTATTTCCATTGATACGGATTCCGTTGATACATTTTTTTACTTGGCTTAGCATGAGTATTTGTTGTTGAACATGATTCGTTTGTTTGTTACCTAGGCTATTGAATCAAAAAGCCAATAATTGGAGCTGGATCTTTCAAGTTTGGGTGCTGTAAATACCATGTTTGCTTATTAGAGCAAGATTTATCAGAACAAATGGGTATGTGTACAAATTAGAGCTTCAAAACTATGGTTAGCATATGATAACTATGACTCAACATGAGTGCTCAGCAAGTCTGAACATTTACTGGGTTAACTACTCTTCATTAGTTCTTTGCTCTCTAATAATAATAATAATAATATATATATATAACATATATATGTATTTTGTATATATGTAGTATAATATAGGTGTTTGTGTTTGCATATATATATATATATGCTTAGGACCAGAATAGTATAAATTTCTTTTATACTTGGAAGATATTTGGTTTATTGTTGCTTCATGTTTTATATAGCATCAATTTTGTATTACCTTAGATAGAGGACTATCTATTACTATTGGTTGAGGTTTAATGCCTTATTGTTGTCTACTTGCATGTTCTGTTGACTATATGTGCAATTTCTCATCTATCTTGCATACTGGATATTAGCTTATTAAGCTGACTTTGGTTTTTCTGTGTTGATATTACAGATTCTCATGGCACAAAGAGCAAAGTAAATGAAAGGAAGTGCAAAAAGGTCCTACAGAATTAGTGCTTGGAAGCTTCCAAAGCTAAACTCCAATGAGGCCATGAGAGCAGCAAAATTTGCAAAGCTACTCTTTTATGTCAATTTTTGGATGTATATTGCTAGGAGAGTACTATTAGATGTACTTCTTTTATGGATAAAAGATTACCTTTGCACAATCAATTTTGGTGCATGATGTGGATTATAACAATTTCTTCTATATATTGATCAGTTACTGTTAATTTGGTCATTTTTGATTCCGCTTCTAGCATATATAATGCATTGAATCATTCTTTTTAGTACAATAACCATACAAAACTGTCATATATATGTACACAATATTTACAATAGCCTCAAAATTAAAACTGTCGTCTGAATGCAAAACAGATCACAGATGCTATGAAAAAACTGTTGTGTGAATAACAATCACACAACGGTTATAAAAAAAAAAAAACGACTTCTGAATCACAATCACACAACGGGTTTTTAAGTTGCCCGTTGTCTGAGTAACATTCACACAATAGTTAACGCTGTCGACAGCCTGTCGACATGGATGCCGAGTTCTTCAGACGACGGTTCTCTAAATCATATTTCATCAGACGGCAGCGAGATATACGACAGTCAGCTCCGTATCAGACGACAGTTTTTAGCCGTCGTCTGATTCAATTTTTGTACTAGTGTAGGGATGTGAAAACTTAAGAGATCGACGGGAGAAGGGTTTGCATCTGCACGGACAGTGACCCTTATTAGTGACATCATAGATAATTAGTTGGATCAAGTTGGGCATGCTGCATCCCTCCATCAGGAAAGCACCGAAAACTTGACCATTGGCTAATGCATAACTAATTGAGGAATGCAATTTTAAGCAGAGTGTCTGGGACAATTTGTCCATGCAGCGTGCAAAGATTAAGGAAAATGCCACTTCTTCATTACCTCCAACATAAGACCATTCTTGACATTCAAACACTTGGCAGGCTTAAATTTTGTAGAGCTCTATATGGAATAATAAGACAAGTATCATAACAAAACTGAAATTTAGTCCTTCCCAAAAATCAAATACTTGAGATGCATAACAAAAAGACACATTATTAGTCAACAATCTATTTTCCACCTAAATCAATATTAGATTCCTGGAATTGTACAGTTGTCTCGGTAACCAAAGGGCACAGTACTATCAGAGCATTCAAGTCCTGGATAACTGCGTGTAAGCTAAAAACAAATGATCTCCTGCTCCTTCCTCATTATTGTAAAAGCACTGAAAATAGCTAATTTCACTTTATTTCATTTCATTTGTCCCACGCAAGGTTATGTTCCTTTCATTTCATTTTCAAAGACCAAGTCACATTCCCATTTGAATTTTTATCTAAACTTGCAAAACAGGGCCAGATATGCCTAATTGTACTGGATAAATGTAAATATTTGCATGCTTCTATGGCTCATGGTATTACAGAAAACTTGGTTCTAGCTCTCTTCTCTGATAGTCTAATGAAACTAGATCCATGTCCATCATCAAATTGCAAACGCTAGCACTCCATGAGATGTTTCTATGTTCGACAATAAAAAAAAGTATTCCATCTATAAGTTTGTTAAAGTATTGCAAGGTGATTGTGGTAATTCCATTTCCAACTTGGCAGACACGTATGAGTTCTCACTCGTCACTGAGGACGCTCTGATCATCTTAAAATTGTCCACTGATGCAACCTACTACCACCCAATGTCACTAAGAAGTAAGAAGCAAGCATTGGCAACAAGAAAATTAACCAATATTTTGAATTAAAAGTAAAACGAGAAAGAACTGACCTGTAATAGCTGTTTCTCTCGTGAGCAAGCAGCAACAATAGGATTCCAACTCCAGAGTATGAATGCTTTGGATCAAGAATACCCCACAGTACTAGTTCTTGGTACTAACACCTAATGGCTGAATCCCTTCTCTATCATCATCTCTTTCAGAAAGACACAACACTTCGAAAATTAATTTAAAGCATTACCCTTATCGCACAATTCATATATGAAGACTGATCGAATACGTGTAACTTTGCCTTCTCCTCAAATAAAACATGTCTACTCAGAGAAGCCTATTTCAACTTCATGCACTTCCGACTTTAGGTACCATCTGTAGTTCATCTCTCTTACAAAACATCAAACTCATGCATTTCCGACTTTCGGTACCATCTGTATCATTGGTCTCTCCAATCAAGCTATTCAAAATGATATTGCTGCAGGTCCATGAATTCGGTGAAGTACCTTTTGAAATCATAGCATTGGAGACCCTAGTTAAGACCACTTTCATCTATAGCATCCACTCCTTGAACAACCTCAGTGATCATCCACCATCCCTGCCTTGCAAAGAGCAACAACCATGATACCATAAGTAATCAGTATCAGGACGAAAACCAGTATCAATCATTTATCTAAAGACCTCCCTTGCCTTGGGAAAATTACTATAATTTTCCCATCGGTTAATCCATATACTAGAAGAGTTGGCTTGGTGAAACCGATCCTTCATGTCATCATAAATCTCCTGAGCCTGCCTCACATTTTTGGACTTCCACAGTCACTCAGCATGCCATTGATTCAGTTAAGAATAATACTTTTCCTTGACTTTCAGATATAGTAACCGATTCCTCAACCTTCGGTGCCTAGGCATACTTCTGCAGTTCCTCATAATGATGATGGATGTCTCCATATTCTGCATCCTCTTCGTTTCATTGAGTTCACAAGCTCCCACATGATGTTGGCCAAATACTCAATTACAGCAAGGTAAGCTTTGACACTATATATGCCTGTAATTTGGCTGCTTTGCTATTCCAGACCCACTCAAAGAAGTCACATGATGAGAACATTCTCTACCATTTCAGGTGAAACTCTGATCCCTTTGGTCAAAGGAAGTTTCAAGACTAAGATTCCTTTGTTTGGGTCAGAAATTTCAAATTTGCCACATTGGTTCATCTGAACTGTACGTCTGAGACTATATCATCCATCCAAAACTCAATTTTCCCCACAATCAGGATTGCATCCAGTATCAATTAAGACATGATGATCGTGATCATGCAGAGCTAGCTACACTAAAAGTTCAAACTGCATGTACTCCCGAGTAACCATCATCCATTCAACACCCCGTATTGACATTTTCAGAACCCGGTCGAAAATCAAGTCGATCAACTGGAGTAAAAAATTAAGTGACATCCAATACGTTCACAATTTTGAAATAATGGAATAAGTGGCATCCATCACCAAACTGCACCGTTCATTGAACTCAAACTCACCCAAAGACCAACCGATAATATATTTAAAACGGAACAAAGATTTGAACAACAGCGGGATTCAAGTTTCAACGCCTGTGTATGATCAAAGAGGAAGAGAGTGAAAAACAATTATAATGGGGCTGCACGTGCATGGTTGCACCATTCTTTAATTGATTAGGTTAATTAATTAATCACTTGATTAATTAAACAATTAATCACTTAATTAATTAACCGATTTAATCAAGATACACTTTACAATTCTTTCCATTTCTTCTCACTCGTCTCCATGTATTTCCGTACATATTATCAGAGGCAATTGGATCGTGCTCCCTCGATGACATTGACCACAGTTGACCAATCTTCAGTATTTCATTTTTTTGTCGGAAACTCCAAATTGCTCCATTTTCGCGTCCTTTTCTTTTGATTTCCTTGACCTCGCTTATTTCTGCAAAATAAATAAAAGTGGATTAATGACATAAGAATTGACTTGATGATTAACTTATTTCTAGCGTTTTAGATATAATTACATGCATAAAAATGCGTGTAATCAATCTTCTAACTCATGATCATGAGAAAAGGATGGATATCATAGGGCTTCCGATAAGGAGTAGGAATAGGTAGAGTGGGGCACCTTTCAATATCAGCAGCCGGGTTAGGAAGAGGGAACATATCATGGAATGACTCTGCCTGACCCTTAACATCGAGTTTATTGTGAAATGAGAAATAGACTTATCCAACTTCACATCCCTTGATACAATGAACTTTCTATTGACTGGATTATAGCATTTATACCCCATATGTGTAGTTGAATACCCCAAAAAAATGCATCTTGCAGCTCTAGGATCAAGCTTGTCTCGATGTATAGTTTGAATGTGAACATAGCAAGCACAACTGCACAACCAAACACTCTCAAGTGAGATAAGTCAATTTTCTGCCTTTCAAAACTTCATAAGGAAACATGGAATTCAATACTCGACTTGGCAATCTGTTGATGAGGTAAGTTGCAGTGAACACTCCTTGTGGTCATAACTTCTTTGGTACATTTGCATGAAACATTATAGTTCTTGTTTCTCAAGTAAACCTCTATTTTTTCTTCCTGCAATCCCATTTTGTTGTGGTGTGCCAACACAACTTGATATCAGCACAATGCCATTTAAATTCAAGAATTAAGACATACTCTGAGACATATATTCAAAGCCATTATCAGATCTTGAAACTTGAATTTTAGATCAAAATTGAGTACTGTTAAGAAGACTGTGGAAATATTTGAACACATAAACAACTTCACTCTTGTGCTACAAAAAATACAACCAAGTAATCCTTGTAAAATCTGTAAGATCCCGGAAATTTGTTATTAATTCCTAAATGTTTCTTGGGAGTAATAAAGTATTCGTTTGTACGAGTTCGTGATTCGAGGGTGGAGTAGAAGTGTTTCGGACGAATTTTTATTCGAAAAATATGACTTTAGGGGTGGCGCAAAGGTTGACTCTTTATACGTTGGGTTTCTCCGAAAACTTTCTTCACAAAAGTTATAGAGCACGTCGATACGAGTTTGTGGACATGTGGAACGCTAAAATCGGAGTTCGTATGAAGAAGTTATGAAGGATGGAAAATTTGGGAATTTTCTATAAATATGAGAAAAATCCGGATTTATTTCAGAAATCCCGAATTTTCCCTTTTTTATGTTTTCCTCCCCAGAACTCTCTCTGTTCTCTCTCCTCCGCACGACCCGACCCAAGGCGATACCCGCACTACAACATAAAGTCTTTTTAGCGACTAAGTTTTTTGCGAGGAATTTATTTTCCTCAATAAATGACACATTTTACGAGGAATATTTCAGTTCCTCACTAAATGCTATTAAGTTTTCTACGAGGAATATATTTTCCTCACTATATATCACTTTCTACGACGAATATTTCAGTTCATCACTAAAGGTGACCATAAGTTGGTCTCCCAAAACGTCATGTTATTAGCGAGGAAATATGAGACTTAGGTGACGAATTGTTTCATCGTGAAAACGGCATTCAGCGAGGAAATAACGATTTGTCGTTATTGTTTTGGCAGAAAACTGTGTAAGACCCGCCAAATTCAAGGGCGACAAAACTAGTTTTCCTCATTAAAAGTTTGTGTTCTACGAGGAATCATTTCCTAGTCAAATGCAGCAATTAGCGAGGAAATAACGCTTTCCTCATTATTAGTTTGGCGGAAAATTGTATAAAACCCGCTAAATTCAATGGCGAAAAAACTATAGTTTCCTCGCAAAAAGTCTATATTCTACGAGGAACCATTTCCTCGTCAAAAGAAACAATTAGTGAGGAAATAATGATTTCGTCGTTATTAATTTGGCGGAAAATTGTGTAAGACCCGCCAAATTTAACAGCGACAAAACTATAGTTTTCTCGCAAAAAGTCTATGTTCTACGAGGAACCATTTCCTTGTCAAAAGAAACAATTAACGAGGAAATAATGATTTCATGGTTATTAGTTTTGGCGGAAAATTTAGTAAGACCCACCAAATTTAATGACTACGAATTTGAGCAGTCGTCGCTAACAGTATCATTTAAGCGATGAATGATTTCCTCACCCCTTATACATTTAGCGAGGATCTATTTATTTAGTCATTCTAGGTTTTGCAGGGGAAAAATTTGTGGTATTAAAAACGAAAAGAGTGGGCATATCTTTTTTTAAACTTACCTTGCACACAATACTCAAATAGAAAATGTAAGTTTCAATTAAAGAAAAAGGATGCAAAAAAAATGAATAAAAAAAAGAAAAAAAAAGGCCTGGTTAATTCACAAAAGGGACTCGAACCCTAGATAGCCACAGGCCCACAACAATACCCAATTGCTTAACCAACTCCCCTGAAATTTTTATGTTGCATTTGTAAGACCTTTTTTTATTTTATATGAGTACTTGACTAATTACAGGAACAGAGGCTTGTTCCTATTTTATATAATAAATAGGAAAATTTGAGATGAAGAAATAGATTGACCTGCGATAAATAAATATTTAAATAATATTATACTACAAGTAAGTTTAATAATGAACCACATGTGCTACGTGTTCGTATTTGTTGTAATCAGTTTTTTTTCCTTTTTAAGTGTGAAACGTGCTATATGATATATTTGATTTCACACTCATTATTCACATATATGAGCATTATTCATATTTTTGCTTTTAAAAATATGATTGAATATCATGAACTTCTCTAAAATCATAAGGCGTGTCTGTAGGAATGATTTCATAGTTACTAAACAAGTTAATAAACATCGATGGTCCTTCAGGATACTAATTTGGTACGTTAGTTTGTAAACATTAATATGAATGACTTATTTTCACTCTCCAGTTTTCTACAATTGCATGAGCTTCACTCTACTTTGTTTCTCTCCTACATAAGAATCACTACATTCCACATAGACAATAATATGACAATAACTCATTACATGACCTATATTGTATGTATGTGGATAAATTGTTGTTCAATAATGGAATTATGGAAGTCTTCCTTTTTGCAATTTTAGGGACCACACATGGAACTCACTATAAAATAGAATTCTGACGATGTAACCACTAATTTGAGAGATTATACGTTGGACATATTATGCAATACATACTTGACGATGCAAATTATGTTTAATTTAAGTATTTAGTTATAAATTATAAAAAGAAACATTTGAATCATTAAGCTATATGTTTGTGAATAGACACTTTATACCCTAAACCCCAAACCCCAAACCTTAATTCTATCTTTTTTTATTTTTTATAAACGGCATAATTGAGGATTAGAGAAAAATAAAAAGAACTTCTTTAAGCGGGATATTTGGGTTTTAATTGATCAAAGGCGGGGAGAAAAGAAAAGGCGCTGATCCAAAGGAAAAATAAACGAAGATAAAAAACCTAATCTTTAGATAGAGTTCTATCTTTTTCACACTATTCCATCTCTGACGGCATTCTCCTGTTGAAGCTCCGTCTCTGGCTCCCTCTCTGAATCTACCATATTTGAAGCTCTCATATCTGTAAGTAGGATTAGATTCATCTGTCTTCCTCCCTGAATCTCATTCTTGTATAGCTTGATTAATCAAGGTCTTTTTATTTTTTGCTAAATCTAAATGTGAGATGTCGTGGTTTATATATTTGGTTTTATTTCAATTAAATGCACCCCAATTGAAGATCAATAGTTACACAGATTGAAGGGCAACTATTCAAGATCAATAGTTACACAGATGGGTATGCCTTCACCTCTTAATACAGACTTGCCATGAATGAGAAGAAGACAAGAAGCGTGAGAGGTATAGTTTCTTATTGTTACCGTCCGTGGTTGCATTAAATAGAATGGTCCAAGGTTGTTCCCCTTTAGTTACTGGGCTATCTCATCGTTGTGTGCTACAGAAAAATGTATTAATCTGATCACATCAATTACTTGAGAGTATATTGTGGTGACCTTAATTGTAAGGCTGCAAACAGTTATCTTGACCGGAGAATCCAAATCCTTTTCTAGTTCATCAGATGGGCTATGCAATGAATGGGTCTAAATTGTTTGCAGCTAGAAGATTTCTGTTCAATAATACGTTGTGGCACTGTGGATACGTTTTATGAAAGGGCAACGTTTTAGAGGCCTAAAAAAGCTTTCTATCTCCCCCATGTTTTTGTCCAATATTATTATCCATGTTAAAATTGCATAGTGTTTGAGAGAAAACAGCAGTTACATACTAGTGTTAAATTAACAAAGATTGTTCTGGTTTTCTTATGAGTCCAGGTCAAGGAGTTGTTGATTCAAGCTTTTCTCTGGCTGCACCACCAATTGCTCTGTTATTCTGGGTTTCAATTGGGTCTGTGCTACCATATTTTAGTTCCATGATTCAAGTTGGGTCTCAACTTTCACAAGGTCAGTTCGTATTCTCACTCTCTAATTTGGTGCCTGCATTTTTGGATTTCTGATTTTGGTGTGGTTTGGGTGATTTGGTATTTTGGTGGGTTAATTCTCAGTGACTAATGATAATTGGGCTATGGTATTCTTCTTCATGAATGACAGAGATTGTGCAAAGGGAAATGCAGGACAATTTTCCTCAGATATGGTAAGTCCAATGCTTATTCTCATATTGACTATTTTGTTATCTTTCTTTAGCATCATATCGTGTCCTTTTTAACATGTCAGGAGGTCTCTTTTCTCCTTTTCAATACCTAAGCAGTGGAAACTCTGTTGCCTACCTTCAAATCTGCTAAATATGCATAGTGTATGAAGTGAATTATATTTGAACCCTGAACCTCCTTATTTATCAAATTTACAGATACAGTATTTGTTAAGAGTCTATGAGACAAGGATGGAACTTTTGAGAGCTGTAATTGTTGGAGCTGGGTACTATTTTGTCATCGCTAGCTGTTGCTAGTGTTTTTTGCTTTTTGTTTTTTACTTCTTGTTTTCAGAAGTTTATGTTGCCTCTTTGTATAATGAAGTTGCTTAAAGTATATTTTGTTGCATTCTCCTTAACATTAAATCATATTTCTTTATCTTTTTCATTTGCAGAGTGGTGCTGGGTGGTAAAAATTCAGAAGTGCAGCACTGTAGCATCTCTCAAATAGTTAGGGTTCTTCACATATGGTTTCTTTTAGTGCTATCTCTGTTAGCTAGGTGTTCTTTTGAAGATTATTCATTACAAATGTTCAAGTGTAATGGAGACCAAAATTAAAAGGCTTGGAAAGCCTATTTGTTTTTTTTATTCGCAGATTTATATTTTCTTTTCGATGTTCAATGTGTTAGCTGTCTGTCAACATTTTCACTAATATATGCATGTCAATGAGGTTTAGCGACCAAAAACCTGAGAGCTATTTATAACGACGAAAATATTTTTGTCCCAAAAACTGTAGTCCATACACCGACGAAAAACACATTCCTCATTGTTGAGTATCTTTATCGAGAAAACCTTTTCTCATTGAAAAGATACATTTTACGAAGAAACAAAATTTCCTCGCTAAAAACAATTTATAGCGAAGAAAAACTTGGTCGCCCAAAGCTATTTATAACGACGAAAATATTTTCGTCCCAAAAACTGTAGTTCCAACGTCGATGGAAAACATATTTCTCGTTGTTAAGTATCTTTAACGAGAAAACTTTTTCTCGCTGAAAGAATACATGGTACAATGAAACAAAATATCCTCGCTAAAAAAAGTTTACAGCGAGAAAAAGCTTCCTCACCCAAAGCTTATAACGACGAAAATTCGTCGCAGAAAAAGTAGTTTAAATATTTTATTTATTTACATTTTTTCATTTTAGTTAGGGTTATTATCACAAATGATACCCGAACTATACCTCAATTTTATGGATGGTACCTGAACTTCAATTTTTATCACAACCAGTACCCGAACTTTTCGATTTCATTTTAAATGGTACCTAGAGCCACCTCCGGTCACTATTCAGTCTAAAAACGGCATGGGAGGGGATCATAGTGATGATTTTTGATGATTTCAAGGGTTGCGATCATATATAGTGATGATTTTTTGGTAATAGACTTGTCTTAAGCTTGTTTTTTTGTTTTTTATTTTTTTAGATTTGGGTTTTTTTTGCCTGAATAGTGACCGAAGGTGGCCTTAGGTACCATTTAAAATGAAATAGAAAAGTTTGGGTACTGGTTGTGATCAAAATTGAAATTCAGGTACCATCGATAAAATAGAGGAAAAGTTCAGGTACCATTTGTGATAATAACCCTTTTAGTTATCATTGGCGAGGAAATAATTAATTTCGCGATGAAATCTAGTATGTCGAAAAATATATTTGACGACTATTTTCTAATCGTTGAACTTTTTTAACAAGAAAAAAGTATGGGTTTGAGTGAGGAAAGAAATTGTCGCTATAGAATAACAACGAGACAAATAGATTTCATCACGGAAAGGGTTTGACGAGGACATTGTTTTTTCGTCGCTGAACCTTTTCTTGACGAGCATTCTCCGACGAATTGAAGACGAAAAGAATTTCCGTCTGTTTTTAGCGAGGAATTTGTTTCTCGATCGCAAATGAGGTTTTTTGTTGTAGTGCCGGTTCCCGACCCGACTCGATCTTCATCCCTCCGACGCCCACCGACGACTCTACCACAGGTGTTAGACTCAGACTAGCGTCGCCGTTCTCTTTCTGGTGCTCGCCGTCGACAACAATTGCCGGAAGTAGCGGATCGGAGCGCCCAAATTTGGAGCTTTCAGGATCCGACCGGTTCTTCCATATTCTGGCATCATCTGGGCCTATCTATCTTTGCTTTAGAATCTACTTTTCCTCCTGATCATCCTCATATAAGCCTTGCATCACGATTTGGGGTGTAGAGAGCTAGATCAAGGTTTGAAGCTTTCGACGGTTCTGGTTGGATATGGAAACTTGATCAGACGGCCGAGATTAATCAAACTTCCAACTTGATCTAGGGCGATCTAGACCGAATCTCACTTTGCTCCAAGTGATGGATGGAGTGTGTTTTGTACTTTATCTAGGCTGTAAGAGAAGACGCAGCGGGATTTAGAGGTGAGTAAAGCTCACGTGGTTCATTTACGAACGGATTTATTTATTACTCGAAATTACTTGTTTAGTTGTTAAATCATTTTCAAAATAGATTATTTGTTTTAAAATATATGAACTTGATCGACAACGCTTCATGGGTAGGTTAAAACAATGTTTTGATATAAAATGATTTTCGAGTAGTTAATTTATAAAACTATAGTTGGTATTAGTGGCATCCCTAAGTGGATAACTACGTGTGTGTGTGTATATATATATATTTACTTGAAATATATATATCTTGGTAGAATTGAGTGTGTCGTTTACTATTGTTGTGCAATGTGATGTTGAGGAAAATATATGGTTTTGGAAATAAAAGATGGTTTTGTTGGCTTTGAGTTTTGAAAGAATAGGTATGGTTTTGGTGATGGTTTGAGTTGAGAAACAATATTTGGAAAATGATTTCATTATTGTTTGAGGCTATTGGAGATGAGAAAATAATAGTATGTGATGACCTGTGTGGTGATCTATGTGATGACCTGTGTGGTGATCTGTGTGATGAGCTGTGTGGTGGTTGGCGTTATTAATGGATGTTTTTAGTAAATGTTTCTATTTATTTCTATTATTGAATTGTTTGTTTTCTTGGTAATCTCCTGAACTAAATTCTATGCAGGGATTACTGTTTCTGAATTGATTGTTTTAATGTAATCTCCTGAACTAAGTTATATGCAGGGATTACTATGATTTTATTGGTTGTTTTAATGTAATTCCCTGAACTAAATTTTATGCAGGGATTTTATGATTTCTATTGTTTGTTTTCAATGTACGTGATCTCTTGAACTAAGTTTCTATGCAGGGATATTACTGATTTTCCTTAATTCAATTGTAAGTGCGGTTGTGGTTGAGATTTGTTGTGAGTTGTGAAATGAGTCGTGAGGTCATCGTTTTGAGAAATGTTTTATGTTGAGGGGAAGTGAGTGGGATTTTCGTAGATTTGTCGCTGAGATGGAAAATGATTTGAAACGTCACTAAGGTGACAACTACTTTTGATGAGACAAATGAAGGTTGATTTTGTAGTTCGTTGTGTTTTAAAATGTTTAAAACATAATTGAGTTTAATTTTTTAGTTGAAGTATTGTGAAATTGGATGCATGAGTCGAGAATCAGTGCATGTTGATTTTGATATGAGTTAACTTACGTGAGCATGATATGATATGATATGATATGAACTTGATGTTTGGTTGCGTTTTGTGGAATTAAATATTGTTGCTGTAATAATCTCATGAGCTGAGAAATTATAAGCATGAGTGACGTGAGTCATTATAATTGAGTTTACTCATACGGGCTGAAAATCTTACCAGGTTTGTTTTGTTCAATCCCGGTGCACTATTCTATGGTGTAGGGTTTATTGTGCAGGTTAGAATATCGGGTGATCGTTATCGAAGCTGAGGTGGACTTTCCATCACGTGGGTGTAGAAGGGTGCTTATACTTGTAGTCTTCCGCTGTGTAGTGAGTTGGTGAGAGTGGTTACAGGTTGAATTGATTTTCAGTTTAATTTGTAAACTATCTGTAATGTAATATGTGACTCTAAAGAATGAGTCGATATTGACATTGTGAGTTCAGTTTGTTTGTTGCTTAGTTTATTTGAAAATTTTTCTATGTGTGTTTTCTTGTGTTTGTTCTCGCGTTTCGGATTTGAATTTTCTGTATTCAAAATTCGGGGCGTTACAAAATCATCCACAAATGTTACAGAATATCTATATCCATAAAAGGATTCTAGAACAGGACCGTAAATATCTGAGTGTATGATTTCAAAGAGATTACTAGCTCTAGGCATAGAGGAATTAAAAGGCAATCTAGCAAATTTGGATAGTTGACACACTATTTCACAATGATTGTTGTCATGGTTCAAATTTGGAAACAAAATAGATAACACTTTCTCTGAAGGATGAGCTAAGCGTACTTTCTCTGAAGGATGAGCTAAGCGTTGATGCTAAAGAAGATC
The DNA here is from genome assembly GCA_024704745.1 of Rosa lucieae. NCBI lineage: Eukaryota > Viridiplantae > Streptophyta > Magnoliopsida > Rosales > Rosaceae > Rosa > Rosa lucieae. The sequence continues at coordinate 4,345,913 of CM045492.1, forward strand.
TTGAGCAATACTCAAGCTAACTTGACAGACCTTGGACTTGTTAGATAAGTACTAAAGTCCATCTAGGAAAAAACCTTCACCAATCGTCCTCTTGGTGATGATATCCTGAAAAATCACATTGTGAGGAGAAAAAATGGCTAGACAGTTTTGAGTGTTTGTGATCCTTCCAATAACAGATAACAATTGGAAAGGAAGGAATGTACAAAGCTTCAGATTTGATGTGGTTTGAAAACAATTTTATTTTTCCTTTTCCTAACACAAAAGCACCTTCGCCATTAGCAGCGGATACTTGCACTATGCCAAAAAGTCCTTCAGACGACACGCATCAGACGACATAAGTTTTGTTTTATGTCAAAACTTATGTCGTCTGAGTTTTTCAGACGACATAATTTTCTTTTCTGTCGTCTGAATATACACTAAAACCATACTGGTTTAATTTGGAAAAATGGTAATCATTCAGATAACATATTTGTGTAGTTGTAAAAGGTGGTGATTTCCTATCTCAAATTTAGATAAATGGTGAGCATTCAGACAACACTTATATGTTGTTTGAAAAGATGGGAAAAAACCCTAGCAGAAATTTTAGATTTCCCTCCAACAAGTTGAGTCTTTTCCCTCTTAAGCGCCCAAACCTTATAGTTAACTAATCAATAGGGTGATATTTAGACAACATATAAGTGTTGTCTGAATAAGGTGAGTTTGACTTTTTTTGTTTTAGGTCTCTTTTGGCATAACATAAACCCTACGTGTTTTTTTTCATTCCCACAAATTCTGTCTAAAAATCTCTCTCCTTCAGGCTTCAGCAAAACCTGGCCCCGTCTTCCTCTCCATCTCTCTCATTTCCTTCCCCAAACCCCGCAACCTCCCCAACAGCCACCGCAATCACTTTCAATCAAAAACCAACTGCCGTCGCCACTGGGCGTGGCAAACCCACCTAAATCTAGTCGCTAACCCTAATCCCTCATTCCCTCAGCCTCTATTTGAGATTTTGACTGTCCCTGACCCTCAGCCTCTCTTCGACTCACTCCCTCTGTCCCTTAGTTTCAGTCGCCGCCGACCCACCGCAAAGTTCGACGGTTCGGCCTTATCTCTAAGCTAGCTCTAACCTCTCAGTCAGTCATGTCACTCCCTCAGCCTCTCTAAGCTAGCTCCTATTCGTAATCTCGAACCGCTGAACCGCCGACCCACGGCTTTGCTTCGACCCACTGTAAGTAAACCTTCTCTCTATACTTCATTGTTGGGATGTTGGTCTCCGACCCATCGATCTCCAGTTAATAGATTTGATTATTTGAAATTTCATCTCACAACTCTCAATCTCCCTCAGTCCCTCATCTGATTTTGATTGTAGGCAGGTGGGGTGGTGATATTGCTGAGCCCTTGCGCTCTTTAAATCATTGAGTAATTAAGGTTCGTCGACAGACAAAGCACAATATTTTTGGACATCACGATCTTCTTCATTATCAAAGGTATTGACTTGATTTCTTCAAAATCAGTGTAAAAATTCATATGTTGCTGATTTATCGTTTGGGCTGTGCGATTGCTTTCCTCTGAGAAGGAGAAGAAGAAGAAAAAGAAGAGGGAAACGGGAAGAATTTCACTGTTCTTCAAGTCAGCACGGGTGGGTGATGTTCGATTTGAACAGAAATCGAGTAAATTGATCATCCCAGGTACTCTACCATGGCTTCTAATTTGTTTCATTTATTCTTTGTCAGTTGGTTTCCCAAGGGCTGGGTGATCGAAGCAAAGCATAGATACGCTTTGCTGTAAAAGATTGCAATTATTTCTTCCTGTCGGTCTATACTGTAAAAGATTGCAATTACTTCTTTCCAGTTGTAGCATCTCTGTTAATTCAGTGACCCATTTGCATTTATATCAAAAGTTACGTTCCTATTCATCAAAATCGTTACTGGGTTCTGAAAATGATCAACCAAAACAAGAACATAAAGGTGGTTCTTTTACAGTTTTATACCTTATAAACAAGAATAACCACTATATTTTTAAAGTTCAAGCTCAAGGCAGTATCTTTTTAATAAGATATAGATTTATTTAACTACAGCTTTATTTGATGTATGATAGAGTTTGGTGTGAGAATAATTCATTGGTTAGCTATAAAGAAGTATATGTATCAGTTGGAAAAGCTATTGTCTTATTTTCTTCCTTTTGATTTCTGTTTCTTTGAGAGCAGCAGAAAGTGGGTTGTGATTTGATGGTGGAGGTTCCCCTCAATGTCTATGTTTGTTTTCATGTCCCCTTTCTGCTTATTCAGCTACTGTAACAAGTGTGTTTTTGTGTTCTTCAGTTATTCAAGTTTGGCCAGTGCAGTCCGTTTGCATACCTGAAGGTTCTAATACTAGCAAAGAGGTAACAATAATACTTTACTATGTGCATGTGCATTTTAAAGATCTACTTAGCAAATTGCTTTGGTGCCGAATGCATGCTTATTTGTGTATTAAATTTGCAGTTTTGGAAGTTGAATTGGTATTTACTGTATGGTTGTGTCATTGTTAAATTGTTGCATGATGTTCTTTTGCATTAATCCTTTTGAACCAGAAATTGTATTCAAGGGACCTCACAGTCCAATTTAAAAATTAGGAGGAGAGTGGAGCTTTCCATTATTATGTATCAAGCAATGGAATATATGCAGTTTCGTGACACCAATGAAATTCATGCATCATCAGTTTTGTGACAGCAATGAGGAGGAGAGTGGTGCCTTCCATTATTATCTATCAAGCAACATACTATCTCCTTGGAGGTCACTGACAGCAAAGGGATCTTCATTTTAAGAGGTAAATGCTTCACTTTTTCAAAAACTTTCTTCAAAATCATTGTAATTCTTCATATGTTACGGATTTGGGGTTTGAGCTCTGCAATTTCTTTTGTTGGTGCTGAGGTTGTTTTTGGTTTTGGTGATCAAATATGTTTGAGAATGTGGTGGATCTTAATGATGCTATTGAAGATGAATGCAAGCGGGTAGAGAATTTGATTAGAGTGGTATTTGCTAGGAACATACTTGATCTTGGTTCTGCATGGGTATGCAAATTTTATAGTTGCATAGAAGTGATTGTAAAGTTGATTGATAGTCAATTTAATACCCAACGAAGGCCTAATTCTCCACCACTTGGATTTTGGTCAAATCGAACTTACATTTAAGCTTACATCATACTGATACCAAATGATATGCATACTGATACCTAATGATATGCATTATAAGTTGGACTTTCGTACGCAACTGCATAATAGAACTAAAGCTTTCAGTGGAGTTACTCGACATTTTTGATGTCTTTAATATTAAACACCAAATATAGCTAACTACCCATGCAGTTCAATAAGATTTTGATTGCTGCAGAGGGTAATGAAAAAGAAGAGTATTAATATTAAAAAAAACTATGAAAATACAGCATACAAACACATTTCAAAAACTGTCTTTCTCTAAATGTGTCCTACACTCTTAATTCTACCACATTACTATACCTTTTTCTCAGTTTTTGATATCCATATATTTCATGTTTTCCTCCTCAACTGAACACTAATTAGTTTATGTCTTTTTATGGGGTGGTACATCCGGAAAGCCCTATTATTTATATGAGTATTGTGTGCTAAACCTAAGTCGTGACATATTGCTGACTCTAGGTTCTGGTTTCAGTGTTATGTCTTTCTTTACTGGAAAATTTGATCAACAATTGTAATAGACTATGTTCAGCCCTAACATGCCTATAACAATTGCTGACTCTAAGTTCTGGTTTTGGGTTTGAAGGCAGAGTTAGATAAGGAATAGGGGTTGAATTTGGAGCTGCAGTCATACTTTGACAGGTAAAGACTTGAGCTATTATTTCATGGGTATGTAATTGTTTTGCATGAAAAAGGAACACAGAAGCTATCATTGTTGAATGACGAGTAATTGATCTATGTTGGTAGGGAGATATGTATGAATTGGAGGGAAGATATGAACACAATTAGTATTGCTATCAAAGTATGGCATACATGCTTATAATAGACGTGTTTCTTTGATATAGATGAAAAAATTAAAACTACTGCAAATACATTAGTATCAAAATACAAAGAAAAAGAAAAAGGAATCGGAAAAGGAAAGGAAGAAGATAAAGAATAACAAAATTATACACCAGAATTGAAATAGAATGTACTATATCGTGTCCCTTCATATACATCTTTCTGATGTCTTCTTTAGTTGTTTTTTTTATTCAGTTGGTTAATGCCAATTTCTATGCCAGTTCTTTCAGAGGCTGGAAGAAGAGGAGGGGAGAGGCAGAAAGTAAGCAACTGCAAATGAGATCCAACAAGGTTAGTTTCTTTCAACTTTTAAGTATATTTTCAGTGACTATTTGCTTCTTGACCACTGCAAATTTATAAATGCTACATGGTCACCGATTGAAAAGGTGTAATTTACTGACACTATTAAGGAATCCCATGACTTGAGCTGATAAAGATTATTTACTATAGTTTCTCAACTCAATCGGGTATAATTTATGATTTGGTCCTTGCATCTTTTCTATCATGGATACTTTTAGCTGCTTTAGTAATTGTAGATAACTCAATGACGTATTTTTCTTAGTATCTTAATTCTCATTTCTAAAACCTAGCAATTTCCTTGATAGTGTGCTGTGCTAACTAGAGAATGTGAGTTTAGATAGTTTTTTTTAAAAAAAAATTTTAATTTTTTTTTTCCTTAGTAAATTTTCAATTCGATTGTGATTTGTGAATTCTGATACAAGCTTTGTACTTTTTTTTTTCCTCATGTCTTCAGAGAGAACAATTTCTGTTTTATGGGAATTTGTGGCTAAAGACAATGTTGGGAATTTCTGATGTTAGAACTAATTTTTTTTTATCTCTAAATAACTTTTGATTTTCCATAATTTGCAGTCTTTGTAAAGTCTGAGGCATTCAAACAGAAAAGGGAAGAAGGGAAATCAGTTTCATCTCGAATTTCATAGGTGAGACTTCAATCTTTTATTCTGTGCCTTTTCTCATTTAAGTATATTTCTCGCTTTCAAATATGATCAAGTAGCTGGTCCTGTGTTTGGTTGATTGAGTATTCTGTGCCTTTTCTCATTTAAGTATATTTCTCACTTTAAAATAGGACAAGTGGAAGTTATTTGTGACTTTGTGAGAATGTGATTTGAAATTCTTTCTGGGTGCTGTATTTGATGGGTGAAGGATTGGGATAGTTGATGATAAGGAATGAGGTACAATGAGAACTGTACTTGTACATCCATTTTGATGTTAAGGAAATTTCTTGTAGCAGTAGTCCAAAGGATCCAAAGTTTGTGTACCGTACTTGTTTACCAAATGATGGTCTATGTTAGTAGCTTATTTGTTAAAGAAATGAGACACTGCCCGATCATTTGGTACACAAATATGGGATCCCTAGCAGTTCTTGCAGAAGCTTATTAGATATTTAACACAATAAAAAAGTGAAGGGTTCAGAAGTGAAGGGTTTGCATTTGGGTTGTTTAGCATCTACGGTTGACTTGCTTTATGTTCTTTTAGTTTCGGTTTTAGAAGAGTTTGGGTAACGGGGCAGTGGAGAGTAGGTTTTCTTGTTTTGGTCGACTCTTGTAAAAGAAAAGCACTTTTGTTTGTAAGTACCACTTGGAATCCTTTTGGGATCTAATTGCTAACTTAGTTCTGCTGTGAACATATTCTTTACCTTTTTATTTATAGCAAATTAATAGCTCATTGTTGTACAACTCTTATTGTAACATGATGAGCTTAATGCAGAGGAGCTTCTTATGTACTTTTCAAATTACAAAATATGGAACTATATTTGTCTAGCTGGTTAGTTACTAAATGTTAGGGGCGCATATCTGCTTATGGAACTTTATTTGTTTGGAACTGACCATCTTCAATTAGCTGACAATGTATCTATTGAACAGGAAATTGCTTTGGCTCCCACAGCAAGCTAAAAGCATTTACAATGGCATTGGAATTTCAAGCTGATGGTTGATATACCAAGTAGTTTACAATCAGGTCCTTCAAGTTCACAGCCTGTTGTATTTCTTCAATATTTTGTTTATTATTCTGCTAAACTGCTTTGTCCTTGGTTGCATGATATCTGATCTAGCAAAATAAGGATATAACTTCATTCTATGTGCATATTATCTGCAGGGTTATGCATATATACTCACGCAGCCCGGAATACCTTCCGTTTTCTATGACCACTTCTATGATTCGGGTGATTCAATTCATGATCAGATTGTGAAACTGGTACAGCAGTGTAGCTAGGTAGTTCCTTTATTAACTTGTGTCTAGTAGATTCTTCATTCATTAAGCATTTGGACTTGTCTGCAGATTCAGATTAGTAGATATGAGACATTTTGAACTGATCGATGCTCATGATTAGGTTGTGTACATAAGACAATGGTGGATTAATAGAAATTGCAATGAATGATTTTGGATGTGGGTTTCATACTTTCATGAATGGGCAATTTTAATTTCCAGAATGCATGCATACCAATTGTAACAGGGGACTACTAATATGTGTTATCTCAGATTGCAAGCTACAAGAAAAGCACACCAAAATGTGTGGTTGCAGCTAAACAAAAACAACACAAAAATCAAATAGAAGTCTATTGTCTTTTTGGCATTGGGACGACATAAAATTGTAGTCTAAAGGGCAAAACAACAACATAAGTAAGACGAAAGTGTTGGCTAAAACGTATAATAACAACAAATAAGTGTGGTTGGAATCAATCACAGACCTCATAAAAGACCTTTCACACAACACTTAAGTGTCGTATGTATGTACCCTAGAACGACACTTAATTGTCCTCTGATGCTCTTTACGACCGCATATAATTGTCGTTTAAAGTAAATTAGCACAACCTTTAAATGCTGTTGTTTGAGAGAAGACACTACATAAGAGTCTTCATATTTCTTATTTAAGGGCATTCAGACCACATAAATAAGTCTTGCAAATATGCTTCACACAATAGTATTTAAAAAATACTGTGGTTGTTTTGTTTATCAGACAATACAAAACTGTTGTTTGAATGCTTTTAAAGAAACATATCACAAAGTTCCCAAAATGCAAAACTCATCAGACGACACAAGACTTTTATTTTTTTATGTCGTCTGATGCCCCCAAGAGACGACACCGTACTAGACGACACATTTTTGTTCGTTCAGACGACAGAACAGTTCTGTCGTCTGATGCACTTTTTGGCATAGTGTTGAGAAGACAATTTTTCAAAATCATGCAAGTTTGTAAGTTGGTTTGTCGTGTGATCTGTGGCCCCAGAATCTATAATCCAATAATCATGATCAAGACCTATAATAAGTGCAGTGTTGAAGGCTTTCAAAAGATATGGAAGATCACTTTGATTCACATTGTCAGTTTCTGCAAGAAAGCCTGCAAACTTGCCAAGTAAGGCAGTTTGGTTTTCAACTCCAATTGCACTTTATCCTCCCTCTTCTTCTGCTTTCATTATAGGTAAATAACAAATTCATTGATGAGAGAAATTGGATTTGAAGTGAAATCTAGCATCCCATTTAGGTGAAAGAGGAAGAAAGGTTTCCTTGTGAGGATTGGTACTCCAGTTCTTCAAGATGCCTTTGTCTTTCTTAGAAAACTTTAGCTTCAATTCTGGATGAAGCATCCAACATCTATCCTTTGTGTGACCAATGCCAGTACAGTGGATGCACTTCAAGTTTGGATGCTTTCCCTTATAGACTTTATCCTCAACTTGCTTATGATTTGAAGCATACGCCCTTGTATCTGCAATGTTGGTCTTAAATTTTAAGTTCATTACTTTCCTTCAAAGTTGTTCTTCTATCTAAATAGTGCCACACACACTTTTGAAGGAAGGCAGCTCGGAGTTAATAAGGATGTGGCTTCTCAAGTCTTCATATTCTGAGCTTAGATTTGCGAGAAGCTGGAAAATATTGTCTTCTTCATCCCTCTTCAATAGGACATTAGTATCTATAGTGTGAGGTCGATTGTCACGCCCCGAATTTTGAATAATAAATTCAAATCCGAAACTTGAATAAACAACAACAACACACGCCACTCAAATTTCGAATCTCAAATTAATTAATACAACTCACCTGTACAAAGTAAATTTGTAAAGCTCCAATTGAACATCACACACCTCACAATTTACAAGGCTGTAAAACTAGAACAAATACTCTAATCCGCACGATCTCCGCCATAATCCTTCTGACCTGCAGGACTACCCGCTACACAATTTGAATAGTGTACCGGGATTGCAACAACACCAAACCCGGTAAGCCATGACAGCCCGTATGAGTAAACAAGAAGGAAATGTTGATTTTAATTCATATTTATGTTAACTCAAGTAAACAACCAACAATCAAAACATCAGTGAGGAAACATCAAACAAAACACGGAAAATCCACAACGAATACATTTCCATAATCCTCCAACCACAATATCTCCACTTTAGTCCATCCTAACTGTTTGGACCCAACACTAATAACACGTTAGATTTCTAACTACATCGTTATCTGTCACCTCGGTTAAGGCTTAAATAAACGATATACATCTCGGTTATTATTTAACCGGCGTTCTTCGGACTCCCTGTCCTCAGAGCACTACATCTTGGTTATTATTTAACCGGCGTTCTTCGGACTCTTCCGTCCTCAGAGCACTACATCTCGGTTATTATTTAACCGGCGTTCTTCGGACTCTCCGTCCTCGGAGCACTACATCTCGGTTATTATTTAACCGGGGTTCTTCGGACTCTCCGTCCTCGGAGCACTACATCTCGGTTATTATTTAACCGGCGTTCTTCGGACTCTTCCGTCCTCAGAGCACTACATCTCGGTTATTATTTAACCGGAATTCTTCGGACTCTCCCGTCCTCAGAGCACTACATTTCTACCCTCTAATCAACTCAGAAGGTCAACATGATTATCACACACATTTATCGGTTAACATTATCATAAATAATCATGGCAATTTCCAAAACAATATCATATCACAACCAAATTATCGTAATTCCATACACACCTCAATGTCACACCATTCCAAATATATATCCACGTAAATATATATATACGTAATCATCCGCTCAGGGATAATCACTAATACCAACTATAATTCACACAAGAAAATCAGGAAATTCATTTTGTATAATTAAAACATTTTACTTACCTATGGACCGTAGTTGATCAAGTCCATGTGATTAAAAACAAATATTTATTCCATAAATATTTTCACACAAATACGACAAAATAAAGTAATTAAAAGTATTCGGTTCGTAATATGAACCACGTGAGGTTTACTCACCTCTAATCCCGCTGCGTCTTCAATTTCACAATACACACCAAACCGCCCACCAAGGAAGACCGTCAATCACCTAATCAACATGATCTTTACTTAGTCAACAACTCATAAACAAAATTAAACGACGATCCAACGGTCAGATCGCAATTATATGATGATTCAACGGTCGGATCCTCACGGATCGCCATTAGGATCATCCTCCTAATTTATCACGAAGATCTAACGGTCGGGTCTTCCTGAATCGTCCTTATAAACATCTCCACAAAGTTTCATGAAAATCCGACGGTCGGATTCTCACGAATCGTACTCCGAATCACTATTTAGCAATTATACGAAGATCCAACGGTCGGATCTTCGCTCATGACCACACATGGTCACTGGGACAGTCATACGATCAACATATCAAAACTACAAGTCCATCGGACGGTCCGATCTTCACAAAACATTAATTGGATTATCGAAATCGATCGAAACCGTAAAAATTCATAACTAAATCATACGATATCCAAAAAATGCGTATAATATATCGAAATGATCGTATTGAAATGTAGTATCTAAAAAAGTAAAGAAATCACATTTTTGACCCCCAGAGGTGGCCGAAAAAGGGCCGCCGGAGTTTGGACAGAACCGCTGCGGACCACCGCCAATGGTGTCGGGGCCAGGCTGCTCCTCTTCATCTCATCAAGCGCAACAATTTTTCTAACTAGCATGAAGTCTGAAAATGAACGGAAGTGGTCGAAAATTACCTAGAACAGTATGAATGTGGCCGGATTTTTTCCAGAAACCGGCGAAGAAATGCAGAAACCGGCGAGCCACGATTTCGACGTAAAAACTTCAATTTCAGGCCTCGATTCCTTCTGGAGAGTTGTTAAGAACATCAAGGCGAACCCACTAGTTCAAAAATCAATCAAAACGATGCACTAAAACTCGAGATATCACGATCGAAAGGTTTTGGTGTTCGATCGAAAACCGGTCGAGCTCCGACGAACGTGAAACCGGTCACTCCAGGTGAGATCCTTCTGGTATGATGATCAGCGGGTTGAGGTGAGTTCATAGAGCTAAGGATCGGAAGTTTTGGTGGCCGGAGCTAGGAGAAAACCGGCGTTGACTAAAATCGAACTCAGATCAGAACGAGCTCGCCACCGCCGATACAGGACGCGCCACCATGCAAGGCTGCCACAGACGGGTGCGCAAGGACCATACGAAGCCAATGGAAGAAGTTTGGTGAGGATTGGTGGCCGGAGGAGGAAGAAATGGCCGGACGAAAATTCGTCCAGTTTTCCGTCGGGCTCGGCAGCATCAGGGAGAGAGAGAAAATCGGTTTTCCGGAAATGGAAGGCCGATAGATATTTTTGGAAATTTCCAAAAAAAGAAGCTTTATACCAAACTGGAAACGTTTTCAAAAAATCATAATCAATTCATACGAAATCCGATTTTTGCGTTCCGCGTATGCACGCGATCGTATCGACGAGCTCTACAACTTTCATGAAGGAAGTTTTCCCAAATTCAGTACGTATAAAAAGTCGATTTCGCGTGCCCCTAAATAACATACTTTTTCGAAATAAAATCGTTCGAACTAATTTCACAACTCCTCAAAGCTTCGTACTTCCTTCCCATGACCACGAAATCAATACTAAAATTTCCAAGGAAAATAATTTGAATTTACGGGGTATTACATCGATATACATCTAACTCATTCGACATACTTGTTAGGCTTCCAAGATATATTGAACAAATGACTTCTCCTCTTGTTGAAGGCTAGCAATATCTTTCTTGAGTTGAGAAACATGAGCAGAGTTGTTTTGGTTTCCATACATCTCCTTGCATACATATCTTTGGCATGCTTCCACAGATGCATGGATGATTTTGAGTAGCTAAAAATTTCAGCAATCTTCAGCTCCATGGGGTTGAGCAATACCAAGACATAACAAGCTAATCTTTGCAAAACCAAGCATCATAAGCGGTGGAGTTGATTTTAGGAATTTGTATGAGTCCATTGATATATCCAAACTTTGATCTTCCTCCAAGTGCCAAAGTGACAGCTCTAGACCAAGGAAAATAATTGTATCCAGTTAATAAAACTAAACTCAAACATTGATTGGGATTACCCTCAACTACATAAACACCTGACATGTTTGGATTGGAATTGGTAATGAAAGGATTAACATTATGAGGACCAAAAGAAATTTCTTCAGCTATCTATAGCTTGAAGAAAGGAAATCAATCCACAAGAAGGAAAGTAAGAAATAGAAAACAGGATACTAAGGGCTTGTCCGGTAACGTTTTTAAAAATGATTTTTCAAAAACCGATTTTGAAAATAAAAACGAGAAAACAAGATTGGATTTCTGAGATCTGAAAATGTGTCCGGTAGCTTATTTCGAAAATAATTTTCAAAAACGAGAGAAGATTGCGACTAGAGATGAGAGAGACCTGAGAAGAAGATAGCGACATGAGAATATGGAAGAAGAGAGCACATTCTTTTTTTTCTTTGTTTTGGAAAATATATCTCCGTGTTTTCTAAAATATGAGACTGAAAAGGTGAAAACGTCTATTTGTCGTTTTCCTGTTTTATGAGTAAAATAAAAAATTATTTTCAAAAATTATTTTCTGCATTTTTGAAAACAGACCAGCAAACGCATTTTCAAGCCATTTTCATTTTATAAAATGAAAAAGATGACTTGAAAACGTTACCGAACGCCACCTAATATTCCTACTCTGATATGTAGAAAAACATAATTTGATGGAGCAAGTTTTCTATTGTGATGAACCTTTACAGGAATGAAAATACATATAGACAAAGGAAAGAGAAAAAGATCTAATAGAATTCAAATAGGAACAAACGTGAAATGCAAGATGGCAAGATGCCATATCTGCATCAAATCTTCTCTAATCATATCTACGCCAAAACTACACCAAATCTTCTCTCTAAGCGTATCTACACCAAAACTTCAAAAATATCTACATTACTTAAAACTTAAATAGTATCTTTTCTTCTTCTTTGACTAACACTTGTCTGCAATCTCCTCAAAGTCCAACTTGATTGATGACCAAATTTTCTCTAATATATATATATATATATATATTGTTGTAAAACGATAGTAAAAGAATTTGAGAGAGGGAGAGTTTAGACACCAAGAATGAAGTATGAGAAATGGAGTGATTCTATTCATCTCACAATGAGGTTTATATAGGAGTAACTATTTAACTATTTAACGATTACATCAATCACTATAGGAGTAATTATTTAACTATTTAACTTTTGTACCTTAGGTTTACAAAAGGTAACTATTTAACGATTACATCAATCACTCGTCTGATTACAATCAATCAATCGCTAATTATATTCTGTTAATCACCAATCAATCTTAATTGGCGTATATCACGCAACACTAATTGTTATTACATGAATAGCCACATTAATATTTACAACACTCTCCCTTGGATATTCCATGTCAATAGTGTTGCCCCTGCTATGCTCTTCTAAGTTTCCTCGTCAAAAACCTTGCCAAGTAATAAAAACCCTATGGGAAAAAAAACAATCTTGGTCGAAGGAGAAAAAGAGCACAACGTGCTTGAGTGTGGAATACCAGTATCACAGCTTTAGAGATAGGTGAAGTCTTCTTATCAGCACCATAAGTAGGTAGTATGTCTACGTGAGGGATGCATTAGAATTGCTACACCAAAACCTTGCCCGGTAAACCCAGTGGGAGAAACCCGTGGTCGAAGGAAAAAGATGAGCAAATGCATGTATATGTCAAATCAAAGCATCTTCAGGATGTAGTATAAGTGGGGTGACCATGCTAAAGATGTGCCTCGTTAAAACTTTGCCAAGTAACAAAACCCAGTGGGACAAAATAACCCTGGACGAAGGGCAAAAAGAGTACACGATGGTCAAACAAGTATGCTTCAGGATACTCCTCCTGATTTCGACTCCCCCTGAAAATTACATGTTAGGTAATTCAGATAGTTTACGTAGGCCCATACCTTGGACATGCTTCTGGAATGTAGACTTTGGTAGTGACTTAGTGAAGAGGTCTGCACGATTGTCTTCAAATCAAATATGCTTAACTTCAATCTTCTGATGCTCCTGTTGTTGCTAATTGAAGGAGAACTTCGATACAATATGTTTGGCGTTATCTCCTTTGATGAAACTCATCTTTATCTGCTCTATGTAAGCAACATTATCCTCGTAGATAATGGTTGGTTCATCAGTGGTGGAATGCAGTCCACATATGCTTCGAACATGCTTTGTAACGGCTTTTAGCCATGTACATTCACTTACTGCTTCGTGAAAAGCTAGTATCTCAGCATGATTCGAAGAGGTAGCAACAAGTGTCTATTTCGTAGACCTCCAAGAAATTGCAGTATTCCCAATGGTAAAGACATAACCAGTTTGGGAACGTGCCTTGTGCGGGTCTGATAGATAGTCTATATCAGCATATCCAACAAGGCAAGCATCATTCTTAGGATCAAGGGGGTTCGATCCATTCCATGAAGCATAGGGATAGAATAAGCCCATATCCGCCTTACCTCTAAGGTAGCGAAAAATGTCTTTTATGCCATTCCAGTGGCGGCGTGTTGGCGCAAAGCTATATCTAGCTAACAAGTTCATATCGAATGAGATGTCCTATCTAGGGCATTAAGCCAAGTACAATAATGCGCCTATTGCACTTAGATATGGGAATTCTGGCACCAATATCTCTTCATTATCATCTGCAGGACGATACGGTTCTCTCTAGACTTCAGACGACCATGGGTGTGCTTGCTTTTATCCTCATTAAAGCATCTTAACATCTTCTGGATGTAATTTGGTTGATGGACCAAAATTTCATCTACACTGTGCTCGGGCTCCAGGTCGAGACAATAATCTGTTCTCCCAAGGCCTTTCACCTCAAATTCCAACTTCAGGTGCTTTGCGGTTTCCTTGATCTCTTCAGGAGTATCGATCAAATTCATGTCATTGACATAGACCGCCACAATTCCCAACTAGGAACTTGTTTTCTTAATAAACACGCATGGGCATAGTTTATTATTCACATATCTCATCCCGATTAAATATTCACTTAGACGGTTATACCACCTCCGTCTGGATTGTTTCAATCCATAAAGTGAACGCCACCAAACTAATGAAGAGCGTGTTCCGTGGTCTAGAACTATTTGCATCGGGTATATTAAGTTCTTCTGGAACTTTTATGTATATCTCTGTATCGTGATCCCCATAGAGATAAGCTGTGACCACATTCATAAGCTGCATATTCAGTTTTTCGGAAACTACCAAACTGATAAGGTAGCAGAACGTTATGACGTCCATTACGGGAGAATACGCCTCCTCGTAATCAATCACAAGGCGTTGAGAAAATTCTTGCGCCACTAGACGAGCCTTGTGTATCACAATCTCGTTTTTCTCATTACGCTTCCTTACAAATACCCATTTAAATTCTACGGGTTTAACATGGGGAGGTGTAGGAACAACAGGTCCAAACACCTTTCTCTTTATCAAGGAATCTAATTCAACCTGGATTGTTTTTTTCCCTTTTTAGCCAGTCGTCTCTTCATTGATATTGATCAACAAAGCAAGGTTCAATTTCATTGCTTGCTATATTTTCGGTGGCCACCGCAAATACAAACACATCATCGATGATGATCTCATTCCAATTCCAAATCTCACTAAATTTACCGAGATTTCTCTATTCTCAAGAGTGGTTTCAAATGTTGGAGCGTCCCCCAACATAGTCTCTTCTAGGATGTACCCATAATCCGGATTTATCTCGTGAGATGAATCAGTTTGAGATTGCAATGTCAAGAGGATTTGTTTGTGCCAAGTTTATCCTCTTCTAGGGATAAGAATCCTTCGAACCTAATGATCTACCTCACTTTAGGGCAGGGACATATGACTGGTTAGCCGCCATTATCGTACCTCGTCCATCTGGGACGACACATCCTACAGGGACGTCTATCCTTGTAGGCACATTTGCAGCAGGTTGATAAGAGCATTTTAATGCGACGTTTTAACTGTTATTTCCCTATATTTTCTGCGTTATTTCCTTAATAAAACTCTGTTTAGGAAAGTTTCCATTCTTTGATTGGGAAAGTTCCTAATTGTAGAAAGTTTCCGTTTTGTAGTTTCTATTTTTCATTTTTAGAAAGTTTCCCATTTTAGTTTAGGAAAGTTTCCATTTCTTATTTTAGAAAGCTTCTATTTTCAGGTCTTTGGAATAAATAAGCTGAATTGAGTTCATAAATGGGAAGAGAAGCTTCATGAAGATGACATGGCAAGAAGGTGACAACGTGGGAATTAAAGATGATTGATTGAGGATTTCAAGGAGAGATTTTCTTGGGAGACTTTTATGGAAAGAAATATTGTTGGAGGAATAATTTGGTGTTATTGCCAACGTGAAAATCAGAAATAATCAAGGAGATGACGCCAAGAGAGATTCAAGAGAGATTTTTATGGAAGGAAAATATGTGTGCACCAAGGAAAAACTCAAAACGTGTCTAGGTGCATCCCTAAATTCCCTAAAGGAATGTTAGCCGAAATTCATGAAGAAAATCAGAATAATTTCAAGGAAATTCGGCAATTAAATATTAGGGAGGTATTTTAGAGAATTTTGATTGGTTGGAACACATCACAAGGCTTACTTGGCATTCTATGATTGGTTGGACCACATCGCAAGCTTACTTGGCGAATTATCATTGGTTGAAGCTATGTGGAAAATTCTGATTGCTTTGTGAACCCTAGCCGTGCTCCTATATATACTCCCCTCTTTGACGTTGAGAAGGGTCTTCTCCTTTACGTTCCACACACCTTAGAAAAATTCAGAAAAAAATCACCTTGTCGCCGTGAGCCTCTCCCATCTTCTCTCCATCCTCTAAAGCAAGCCACGGAATTCAAGCAAGGCCAAAGGAAGAAGAAGAAGCCGTGAGCACCACCATCCATCCCCATCCTTGAAGCTTGCTTTCGAGTTTCAAGAGACCACAACGTTAATCATCCATTCTCATCTTCCATCCACGGTGTAATTCGACCTCTACTTTGTAACCTTTGTTTGAATTTCGTTGGTTTTGTTTTAGTTGACGTTTATGTTTGAACAAAATTTTCAATTCTGAAATTTTATATGATTGAATGAAATTTTCAGATTCTATTATTGTAATTCGAGAGTTGCTTATGTGAGTTTGTTTAATTAAATTTGCTTTATAGATATCTTTTGTATTTTAATCTTATGTGGTTCGAAACATTTAGGGTTTTGATATGAATGGTGCTAGATTTAAGAACATGAAATCAACTTTTTGTTTTGTGTAACTTGAATCGAAGTAGTAAAGGTTTTAGACAAAAACCGAATTTAATTAAAGAGGATTGCAATTAGGTGGACTTTTTCATACTAAGTTGCACATTTGAGTTGATAGCCTTTCTATGTGTTTCATGCGTTAAACATGTCATGATTGACTAGCTTTCTAGGGCTTGATTACATGTTTGATAGGATTAATCTTTGTGCTTTCACTTAGGTTAATTAGCATTGAAAACTAAAAAATGGGAAATTATTTGCTTTCGAATATTTCACATGATCAACTCCTTTCTCATGACTTAGATGAACAATATTAGGGTTTAATCGAATTTGATCATAGTTTCAGTTTTGATCTTTGTTCTCTCATTCCATTCGTGTAATTATGTTTTTAGTTTTCTTTGTTTTCTTTACTTAGTTTATTTCCGAAAACCAAAACCTAAATCCCCCCTTAATTTCGTAATTATGTATATACTTTATTTTATTTTTATAAATAATATACTTTGTGTCTTTATTAATTGTTTAATTGTCCTACATTGACAGGTGTACCCTCAATCCCCGAATTAGATCGATCCCTACTTGCTTATGCTACTAATGATATTTATAGGGTTAAATTATGCGCTTGCTTTTAGCGTATCACAGGTATATATGATCTCGCCACTTTAGCTAGATTAGAGAAAGCGTCTGGCATATTTTGGGCTACACTCTGTAGATCTATAATTCGCTGCACTTCATTATCACATTGTGCGGTTCGGGGATCTAGATGAGACATAGTGGGGACATTCCACGTCAATTCACGTCGTTCATCAGGAACGGTAACGTTCTTATCTCCCCCTAACGGCGGGAAGACTGTCTCATCAAAGTGAAAATCCGCAAATCTAGCGGTAAAGAGATCTCCTGTCAAAGGCTCGAAAGAGCACATAATGGACGGGATTCATAATCGACATGTATGCCCATCCTTTGTTGAGAACCCAATTTTGTACGTTGTGACGGCACAATTGGCACGAGGACTGCATACCCAAATGTGCGTAAGTGCGAAACATCAGGTTCGTACCCAATCACCAACTGTAACGTGGAGTAAGGTTGGTAGCAGTGGGCCTCAACGGGACCAACATAGTTGCATGCAAGATTGCATAGCTCCATGCAGAAATTTGAAGCTTGGTGCGCATTACCAAGATTT
Source organism: Rosa lucieae (assembly GCA_024704745.1). NCBI lineage: Eukaryota > Viridiplantae > Streptophyta > Magnoliopsida > Rosales > Rosaceae > Rosa > Rosa lucieae. The sequence goes on from CM045492.1 coordinate 4,363,633, forward strand.
TATTTGCGAGACCATGCCATCTTGGGTGTGAACATAGGGAACTATATGTTCAGCATCAACCCCAAAGGATATGCAATAATCATCAAAAGACTTCTATGTAAACTCTCTGGTATTATCAAGTCTTATAGACTTTATGGGATAATCTGAGTGGTGAACCCTCAATTTCATGATCTGGGCGAGAGTTTAGCAAAAGCAGCGTTTTCTTGTGGACAATAGTGTTACATGTGATCACTTTGTCGATACATCAACCAAAACCATTAATATTTAACTGGTCCACATGGTGGTTGGATATGTCCACAAATTTCCCTTGCAATCTGTGCAGAAAAATGGTGGTGTATGTACTAGTCTTTGCATATGATGGTCTAGTATGAAATATTCTTAATGAGTATGGCATAGTGTGTCATTATATACAAGACCCTTATTCAGAAGGGGATGCACCTGCGATGAGTTGAGGATACGGTGCATCATACTGTGACTTAGGTGTCCCAAACGGTCATGCCATAGCAAGTAGTTGCTTGAATTAGTTAGCTTCTAGCTAACAGATTTCAATTTCTCCAATGTACGCTTCTGGCCGCACACTCAGAGGTTATGCAAAGATATTCCACTCATTTTTCTCAGTGGTTTCAACATGGTAACTGTTGGTTCAAATATTCTTAACACTCAATAACACTCTTCTGGAACGTGGAGATTATAAGGCCTCATTAATGGTAGGTTCAGTACCATTGGACAACATACTGTGGGTTTTGCCATAACCCCTCTATCAGGTTAGATTGACCTGATACGGTTGTCACAGAGGTATGAATAGACAATAAGTTTGAAAAATATCTCCAATCTAGGAGTATGGTGTGCGTAATAGCACTTTTAACCAGACAACAAACTTCCCCACAAAATATGCCTATTCATTTATTTAATTTAATGGATCACATGTATAAATAAGTTTATTGAATTAAATATATTCGAACATAACCACATTTTCATAATCCAAAATAATTGAAAACATAAATCACCAAAATCTGAAGATGTTTCATTCATTAAGATGAAAATATGTCACAAGGGGCAATTATACCCATGTCTTCGAGTTCTAATTCTCGGTATGTTTAGTAACTGCCTGAAAATCCATGATCTCTAGTGTGGAATCGATGGAAAATGACCCTTCAATAAAGTTGGTATTTCGAGTTCCGCGACCAACGTAATACTCATCTACTGCTTCAGCTATCGCACAGCAGGTGCGGGACCAGCAGTTAATTCCTCCACATCGATAACAAAGATCATGCTGATTTTAGTGGCGGCGGGCCGAACCAGTGTTTCTTTCCACTTTGGCTTGTTAGGCAGGGGCACTATAACAAGGGGCCATGTTTTGGGCCGGTTATATGGGCCATTTATGGGCCCACCTCTCTTTACTTGTCTAAAAAGATCAGACTCTTTGTCCCTTCTACGGTCATAATCTCTCCTTTCGAGATTAGGTTTGCGATGAGCAACATCAATTCCTTCAAGCAAAAGTGCTACTCAGGTACCGATGGGCTTGGATTGATCATTCCTCAACAAGAGGTTGTTCATTTCAGTGAGCAACAAGATAGTGATCAATTCTGAGAATTAATAAAGTGTCTCTCCTTGTATTCTTTTGGGCAGATGGGCTTGTTCAATATCTTGCTAATCATGTCTTGCTTCAGGCAAGAAAATGGTCATTTGGTGGTTAAAGTACTATTCCAGAGCGACCCAAAGAGTCTGTGGATCCTCTTCATTGGATACTCAACTTGGAGTGCTTTCTTCATATGTTTCTTTATGAACATTATGGCACTCGCTTTAAAAGCCTCAGTGACAACATTATCATGAGTATCGATTGTTGATCTCATCTTCTTTGTAGTCAGATGAATTTTCACATCTTGAGTCCACTTTAGATAGTTTCTTCCGGAAACCTCCAAAGCAACAAAGTCAAACATATTGAGATTTGACATTTCTTATAGGAAAGGAACAAATAATATTAGTGCTTTGGGTAATATCATCCATAAGCAAGTAATGAGAACTTCAGGTTCTATAACATGGTATGAAAAATCGGATTAGACATGTAAAAGCTACTAGTTTTATCATGTGAGGTGAATTTATGAAGGAAACTTCAAGTTTCTTAAATGGCATTATCGAAACTACAAATTCAATTTATGTATGAACTACTGGTTCATTTAGAACTTCTAGTTCATTAGGTACCTGCATTTTCTACACATATATTCTAGTGCAAAAATTTAGACAAGTAACACAATAATATTGAATTGAGCAAATTGAAATAATCTCACAAATTTGGATAAATAAAAATCACAAATCAATTGAGATATTAATTGCATGCTACTAATTTAACAGATTAATTATCACACAATTATGTGAATAAATGCTTCTGGCAATTAATTACACATATTAAATATGGTGAATCTATTTACAATATGAAATCATTTTTACTTTTATTTTTTTATTCTGCTGGACCAAAGAAGAAGTGGGCTTGATAGTGAAGTCTATTGGGCTTAGTCTGCGGGCTTGTGACCCGAGCTTTCATGTGTAAGTCAAATGGTGTGTGAGACCTGCTGGGCTGCTAGGTCCTGTTGAGGGAGAGTGGGTCTGCTGGGCTCAAATTGGTCTGCCAAGGAATGAAAAGTTATTACTCAACCCTTTCGGTAACTCTAATTGAATACGACCAAGTAAGGAAGGATGAGGTTTAGGTGGAGCGAGTCTCACTTAAGTACACGGCCTCATCTGAACCTTGCCTAGACATCGCATCCAACTGGATGAGCCTAGTTTGAGAATATTCATAACTTTTGTTATGGCAACATGTGATGAGCTTCTGTTCTGGTCTTGCAACTTGGGCTTGTGCTTCTGGCTCGGATTTGTTGTTGTGACTTTGGGCTTGATTTGAGCTTCTGACTCAGCCTCATTTAATATTCACCATTAACCTGTCTTTTTTTTTTTTTTTCTTAAATGCTTCTGGCATTAACACTTCATTAACCCCATAAATATTACATAATCATTATGGCAATAAACTTAATGTACAGCATTAAGAAATTGTAATGAAGTAAATAAATATCATAAAGTCAATAATGAAATCATTATGGTGATGAGCGTAATATACGGCATTAACAGGAAATGATGCACATTATTATGGCAATGATTTGAATAAACGCTTCTGCCATTATAGTAATATTAAATAGGTATCCTACATGTCAATGTGTCATGGTATATGTCAATCAAATCCAAAAACATGAACAAATATATACGACAGATATATATGTATCAACAAAATAAATTAATAAAATAAATTTGGGGGTTCATGCATCATGGTGATTGTTCATATAATCAAGTTTGAAAACATGAATTAAAATTAGAATTTGGAGAACTTAACTCAATGTAGAATGGATGAATCTTCATCTTATTTGTGCAGAACTGAGAAGGTTGTCTTCTCAGCCAATCCAACCAATCCAATAGCTTGGGAGTTATTCACCTCTTCTCTTGATTGAATGATGAACCACCTCTCTCCGCAACTCGCAATTTGAATCCTAGAGTTTGTCGTGCTAATAACGTGTTGTAAAACGATAGTAAAAGAATTTGAGAGAGGGAGAGTTTAGACACCAAGAATGAAGTATGAGAAATGGAGTGATTCTATTCATCTCACAATGAGGTTTATATAGGAGTACCTCAGGTTTACAAAAGGTAACTATTTAACGATTACATCAATCACTCGTCTGATTACAATCAATCAATCGCTAATTATATTATGTTAATCACCAATCAATCTTAATTGGCATATATCACACAACAGTAATTGTTATTACATGAATAGCCACATTAATATTTACAACATATATATATATATATATATATATATATATAAGAACTTAAATGTGTTCATGCTTAGGAAAAACTGCTTCAAAATTATGTACTTCCAAACAATTCCAGCAAGGCTGAAAATTTCTCTTCCTGCTTGCCATGACTTATGGGGATCAAATCTTAGAGCTTCTTATTATTATTATTATTATTATTATTATTATTATTATTATTATTATTATTATTAGTATTATTGTTACTTAAAGTTTATTGTTTAAAAGTCTAAAAAAAAAAAATTATTGTTAAAAGAATTTAATCTCTTTTTTTTTTTTTTGAGGGGAAATGAAGATATATTCCTATGATAAAAAATCATAATGACCATACAAGGTCAATGTAGGGTCTCCGAAGATCACCCATTATATTCGTTGCTTTAGTTAGGCAAACTTCCTAAAGGAAGATGCAAAAACTAAACTCCAGAAAGGAAAATGCAAAACATAAAAATCCAAAACATTAAAATCCAAAAAGGAAAATGCAAAGAAAAACAACTAACAATTATATTATTCCTACACAACCCTACTTCTCCCCATCTGCCCTGACTAACTTAGGGCCTAAGACCTCTTGGTGCACCCTTCCACTCTACCCGGTTGTGAATAGCTTCAAAGTAGAGTTGTGTTGAGTCCCGTCCCAAATAGGCTCACCAAAGTGCCCAACAACGACTAATCCAGCCCAAGTCTGAGAGAGGAGGGAAAGTGGCCTTGATCCAATAGGCCCAACCCACTCCGACTACCCTCATCCTTGAACCCAAACCTGATAGAATTTAATCTCTTTTTTGAAAGAGATGTTGGAAATTAAATTCCATTAAATAAATGATATGCCACATCATTTGGGATGCAAATTTGAATCCATAAATTTGGGATGTGTAACATCACTCATAAAATTAATACAAATCATATATTCAACAAAGTCCATGAAGTTTGAAAAGCTTAGGCACAATCTTTTAAAATGTGAAATTTTTTTTTATATTTTATTAAAGAGGATCAAAGGATTTCACTCATACCCCCATATGGTGACCTCGAACCCTAAAATGTGAATTGAACCTGAATGAATTGTATCTTAAAAAAAAAAACTAAATTGTAGGGATGACTTGCCAATAATTAGAGGACGAGTTGTACAAGTAACAAAATCTTCCAACCAAATGCAGGAGCAGAAGTTATTCCAGTACTCGTTTACCCTTGACATCATTGAGCACTCTTTCAATGTGAGGGAGTTCCTCAATGCTGTTGTCTATTTTGCTCGATGATTCCGTCTCACCGTGATGATATTGCTTATTTTTCCCTTTATTATCTGACGACAAAGCCATGTAGTGTACTAGGGTCTGTTTAAACTCTTCCTCATCACGCTGATGCATAAGATGAAGCCCACACATGTGCACACTAAATACTTTGTGATCACTTGCAATTGAAGCCGTCAGAACACCGCATTCATTCAAATGATCTGAAAACCACGCTCGTGGTATATAGGATAGCCAAATGAATCCTCCAAGATGCAACCACATGAATTCTTCATTGGTGGTGCAGTAGTCATGGAGAGACTCTAGACTGCCTCTCTCTGATTCCAAATGACATATCAGGTGGTGGGAAATTGCTTGAATGTCCAAAGTGTCAAGGTCGTCAATCGGATGCTCCATGACCGAGAAGTATGAACATACAGCCAATCCTATCCAATCACTATCTCTGTTTAGATTTGGTGGTAGCGGGATTGTCACGGTTGAGCCACTGCTTTGATCGCCTATCCACTCTAGATTTATACTTGAAGGGAAACAGAAATTGAATATTGAGTGGCGATCAAAGTGCTGCAAAAGAGGACAGATAGGTTGTCAAGGTGTAGAGAGAGAGAGAGAGAGAGAGAGAGAGAGAGAGAGAGAGACAGTCATACGTACCCCTTTCTTGTAATTCAGCCATTCTAATCTTTCAAGATGAGGTTCCACAACGAAGCTGCTAGGAATGCTTGATGATCCTGCATCACCTGCAGGGCATTGCTTGTCATCTCCTTTATTGTCAGGCAGCGAGGTCATACAGTGCAATATGCTCTGCTTAAACTCTTCCATATCATGCTGATATACACAACGGACCTCACAGTTATGCACCCTAAAGCTTTCATGATCACTTGCAATTGAAGTCTCGAGGACACTGCATTCATTCAACTGATCCAAAAACCAATCTCGTGGTATATAGGATACCCAAATGAATCCTCCAAAATGCAACCACTGGAATTCTTCATTGGTGGTGCAATAGTTATGGAGAGGTTCTATACTACCTCTTTCTGACTCCAAATGACATATCAGGTGGTGGGGATTTCCTGAATGTAATTTTTCAAGGTCGGCAGTTGGATGCTCCACGACTGAGAAGGATGCACATAAAGTCAATCCTATCCAATTAGCATCACTATGCAAGTTTGGTGGTAGTGGGACTGTTACTGAGGAGCCATTGCCTTGATGCCCAAACCACTCTAGAGCTACAGTTGCAGGGAAACAAAAATTATGTACCGAGTAACGATCAAAGTCCTGTGAAGGAGGAGAAACAAGTTGTTAGATATATATAATAGGCTTATCATTAGGCTTTTCTAATATTTCAAGATGAGGTCTTACAATGTAGCTGCCAGTTCTAGGAGATGATCCCACCTTGCAGTCCTGGAATTGCTTATTTTTCCCTTGATCAATATCAGACAAGGAGGTCATGTAGTGCATTATGGTCTGCTTAAACCCTTCCTCATCTTGCAGATATAAAAGGCGGAGACCACACCTATGCACACACAAGCTTCCACGGTCACTTCCAATTGAAGCCTCCAGGTGGCTGCATTCATTCAACTGATCTAAAAACCACCATCGTGGTATATAAGATAACCAAATGAATCCTCCCATATGATATAACCACTCAAATTCTTGGTTGGTGGTGCAATAGCCATGAAGAGACTCCAGACAACCACTATCAGTTTCAAGAAGACATGTAAGGTTGTGAGAAATTTCTTGATCCAAATTGTCAAGGTCGGTAGTTGTATGGTTGAGGACTGAAAAGTATGTACATAAAGCTAGTCCTGTCCAATTGGGGTCATCATACAGATATGATGGTAGAGGGATTGTTACGGAGGACCCACTGCTTGGATGCCCAAACCACTCTGCAATTTCATTAGGAGGGAAACAAGAATTGTATTTCAAGTAACGATCAAAACCCTGCAAAATGAAAATATACAAAAGACGTACGTTACATTAGAGAGAGAGAAAGAGAGACAAAGGGAGACAGAGAGAGCGCAAACAGTCAAATTAAAGCTTTTATATACCAGGATCTGATTATCCAAGCGCATGTTATTGAAACGGTCGAAGGAAGGGCCAAAGTCCGGTAGATGAAACTTGAAATCACCAATTGCACTTGTTTCGTCCCCATGAACGGGCCTTCCTTCTCTTTCATGTTGCGAGCCGTCAGCAGGAAAGAAGATAGAACCTCTAAAAGTCAGAGTAGTCTCACCGGAATCTACAGGCCCAAAAGCCACAGGAAGACGAACTTGGCGTAATGACCTGCCCTCACTGGATTTAGCTGCCTCGAGCAGATTCGTAATCATAGCTGTCATTCCAGCATTGTTACCTAATTTCGTAGCAACTGTCAAATCACCAATTCCGTAGTAAACAGGCTGACTAGTCACAGCGCAGTGGGCAATTGTTTGGACTAAGCCGTTCAAGTCTTGGTCGTATACTAGATGCATCCCACATATATCAACCTGCACACCTAGAGTGGTGGATCCAAATAAAGCTTGAATGCAACGACACCGGTTCAATCGTTCTGGAAAACGTGCTCGTGGTACATGAATAAGAAGGAGTCGATTTGACCCCATCAAATTGTCATCGAAGGGGGAACGTAACACTAGGCGATGTATCAATTGGTTCGGACCCACGGCTTCATTAGATGTATGAAATTGACACTCAAAGAATGATAATCTGTGGCTAAGGCTAACACCTGGAGGCAAAGTGCAAACAACATAGAGAGCAAATCCTACCCAATTCCCATCATTATGCAGCTCTGGAGGAAGAGGGGAGCTCACTACACAACCAGTACTTTGTTCACTAAACCAAGCTAATTTTTCTCCCAAAGGCAAAATAAAACCATAATCATAGCGACGTGGGTTGCCCCCCTGCAAGCAAAGACATAAATACATTAGTAAACAGTGATTTTGTTTACTCATGCGTCATGACATTAGTAAATCAGCTGTCTGATCTGGATACTATTCTCTAGGTTCCTAGTGTTGATGTTAAGTCCTTCCTACTTCAACTATGAAGTACAAAAGAATCTAGATATTTTGGTCTGTAATCAAACTATTAATCTGGTTTAGTAGCATATCCTTGCTGACCGCAAGTTGGTTAGGTAGGGTTAATTTGTGTATGTACTATATAAGGGATAACCTTATCTTGAAGTTGTAGAGAACTAGATATGAGATTACAAGCACCTAAGTTGGCTGCACTCTCTTCTTTCTTGATTCAGTTGACTTCAACATAAACTCCTGTATATGTTGTGTTTGTGATTGTGGTGTGTTCATTCATATCAAAAATATCAGTTTTAACACCTAAACCCGGAAATTGCAATGGATGTGCATGCGTGGTTTTGTGTCTGTGTATGAGAGAGAGAGAGAGAGAGAGAGAGAGAGAGAGAGCCAAACATATATATTGATACCTCAAATAGTTCTTCAACCAACGACACCACGTTTCTTCTCAATTGTCCTACAAGCCTGGCAGAAGTACTAGTAGTTTCTTGTTTTTGTACTTCTGGTTTAGTTTGAATCCTGCTCGTCGAAGGAATACTTCCCATTGCATCCACTAGATACCTATAACCTTTATTGCAATTGTCATGGTGAATATTCATTTTCTGGACAAATTCTGCCACTTCTTCCAAGTATATTAGACTGGCGGCACACCCTGTCACCTCCACCTCTGGGCTGCCTGGTACAATTGTAGCTCGGATGAAGCGTTTATTCGAAATTTCTACAAAATCACTTCTTGGTGTATAGTTCCAGTGCATGAATGATCCAACCCAATCGCAATCAGGGTAATTATGCACTAGGGGACGTTCAAGAGGATCTTCCGTTGTATAGAAATGAATACGGTAATTGCGATTCAAGTTTATTTGCTTTTGGTCATCAAGGAAGACATATGTTGTATCCAGAGAATCATGATGCTGCGTTACACAAGTAAAACACAGAGCAAATCCCATCCATTTACAGTTATCATCCAAATCCGGAGGTAGTGGGATTGTTATAGATGATCCAGTACTCCGACGGCTCAACCATGCAGGAGTATCCTTTGATATATAACTATATTCAAAATTACTACCGCGATAAATTGCACCCTATAAAATATAAGGAAAGAAAAATCAGCAAAAAAGAACTTAAATTAGTACAGTAACAAGAGGGAGATAGAGAGACGACCTCGAAGAATGTTTGACAGAATGGCCTCCGAAGATGTGGATCAGGTAAGTCAATCCACTGAGGCTTGGCTTTACCACTTTGGCAATTTATAACACTAAATCCTGCAGCAGTGGAAGTCCACACCGTTAATTTATTCGAATGTGTTCCCTGTAGGAGAGGACAATTCTGTGCCGTTACAACTCTTATACTTGATGGAAGTCTTGGCAATGATTGAAGGTTGCTACAATTATCCAATACAAGGTCTTCAAGCTGAGAAAGTTGAGAGATACTTTTTGGTATGGTCATGAAATTGTTTCCACTTAAATCTAGATACTGCAAAGAGGATACGCTTCCAAGATCATCTGGGATTGATCCTTCACACAGATTGCAGTTGCGAAGGTTTAATTTCTTCAAAGAGCACAAACCAGATGAAAATGAAGCAGGCAACTCGAAACCCACAGAGGATGGCAGTCCCTTACAACCAGCAAAAGATAAAACTTGCAGGTTTTTCAGATGTAGAATGGAGGACGGAAATTGTGGTATAGCACTCCCACCTGCATGAAGCTCCTCTAAGTATTCTAAACACACCAAGCTTTCCGGCAACAAGGCAAGATTTAAACACCCTGAGAGGTTCAATATTTGAAGTGATGTCAAAGCGGTACAAATGACCTCTGGCAGACAAAGAAGGTTCTTGCATTCTTTGAGATTGAGCAGAGTAAGGCCAGTCAAATGTTTCATTGATGTTGGTAGCTCTTCTATAGCTGTCCCATTTAAGTGAAGTTCCCTTAATTGTTTCATTTCTTCCCCAAATTCTGGAAGGTTTTTCAGTTTGGAACATCCCGAAAGAATGAACTTTGTGAGCGATCTCAAGTTGATACTGTTGGGAAGAAGAGTAGTAAGACATTCACAACCTTCCAGATTCAGCAAAATGAGCCGTTGCAGCACTCCAACAGAGAGGTCAACCTCAGACAATCTGGTACAACCTTTGAGGATTAGCCTCTCAAGCTTTGGCACTTTATCAAAGTCAGGGGTCTTGATCAAGTATTCACAGTCGGTAAGGTTGATTATCACCAACTTTTCCAAAGGCTGTAAAGAAATGGACAAGAAAAGTAGCAGGTAAATAAAGTGGATATAATTAGCATTTCACGGTAGACATGCAGGATAAATACTCTTACCCTCTCAATTTCTTCCCACAATTGCTCTATTTCACTCTGATACAAATTCAGTTCAACAAGTTTATCAGGTTCAAAACATGAAGGCAGGGATTTTAAAGGATATCCATGCCATTCCAAGAAGCTTAACTCATTTGAAAGAAACTCAAGGCATCCAGAAAATATCACATTGTAAATTTTCAACATTCTTAGACTTTCCATGTTTGCGAAGGGATCTGCCTTCAAGTGCACATTGTCTTGTTGAGGCGAGCATAAGAAGATACCTTTGACAGCATCTGTCCCCTAATGGACACAATAGAAACAACAATTTTCAAATGTGAAGTAGAAGCACCTTTGACAATTCATTTCAGCAATAAATTGATGAAGGATCAAAAAATAAAACCGGAACCGAAATATACTATTACCTTAAAAATTTATAACTAAAACAGTTTAATCTATTAAATATGAAACATAGGCATAACTTGAAACCAAAAACCATGGTTAATTTCTCAAACTTCATGAAATATTAGTAGCCACTAGCCACAAACTACAACATTCTGCAGTATAAGGAGTATTGTACTGAATGATTCTACGATATATTTCTCACCTTATTATTCCCAAGTAAAGGAAGGGCATCTGTATGAAGCCACAATCTGCTGCGCTTTCCTGGCTTTTGGGACTCTCCTCGAACAATTTCTCTGCCCATTTCTTGAAGTAAATCATGCATCCACAGTTTTCCTCCTATAATACTTACTAAATATTTCTCAAGGAGGATATTGATACTGATGTCCGGATAGTAGCCACAACTCTCAAATATCTTTTCTACACGACATGCATCCTCGCCTCTGAAGAAACATGCAGTGTCTAAAAATATTTCCTTCTCTGCTTGATTCTCTAATCCATCAAAACTGACTTTGAGAATATCAATGATTTTCCTCTCACCAGAATAATTGTAATCTTTCAATCTATTAAACTTACTAGACCATTCTTTTACACTTCTTTTGAATAATGAGGAACCCAAAACTACAAGAGCCAAAGGAAGACCATCAATATAGTCTACAAATTTGTAAGCCAGCTCAGCAAATCCATCCAAAGGATGGTCTTTCTTAAATGCTTTCCGACAGAAGAGCAGAAGAGCTCATCTTCAGTAAGTTTCTCAACCTTGTATATTTTTGGCTCATAGTTTATCAACAACCTTTCATCTCTTGTAGTTATGATGATTCTACTACCAGGACCGAATCGATCATACAAATTATCACCACTGCCAGCTACAGACTCTATTTGTTCTAATTCATCCACATTGTCAAGAACGATAAGCACTCGTTTGCCACGCAATCTCCTGCTTATGACTTCATTGACATTCTTTATGTTTACTTTTCTATTCAACAAGTCATCACAAAGTTGTTCTTGGATATGAAATAAACTTTCACTCCTAGATATTTCTCCAACCTTAGAAATGAAACTAAAAGCTTCAAATTGATTGCGGATTCTTACAAAAAGAGCTTGTGCAACGGTTGTCTTACCAATCCCTGGCATGCCACAAATCCCAACTACACAAATTTCTTCCGACTCCATACACAAGTTCAATTCAATTTCTTTCACACGATCAATACCAACAAAGTCCTTCAAATCATTAGAGAATATATGGTTTGTGTAATTCAATGCACCAAAAATGCGTTCAACTATCCTTTGAATCACTTCTGTTTCGTGCCTGCAAAATGGTTATAATATCATGTAAAGTATCGTGGCGAGTGAACTAATGCTTAAAGATGAAGAAATGCAAAAGTTACAATCAGCAAAATGATACATGCATCTGTTTCAATTATCCCAGGATACTAGGGATGGGAATAAGGTGAGTTGGAATACCATCCTCATCCCCAAGTTCATTCTCTGCCCCTTCTCTATTAAGGGAATAAGACCTCCATACCCGCCTTAATCTCTAATAAGAATTTCATTAATCAAACATTGTTTTTCTTAATTTCTTATCAAAACTTAAAATCAAGATACATAAATTTTTAATTTTAAAATACATACTAAAATGGATCTCGATTTGACCAAAAAAATATTTTTATTATAACATTAAATTACAAAAGAAAATGTAGGCACAAAAAAAAAAAAAGAGAAATTATTATTGGGGCGGTTTTGGGGATGAGGATCAAAATATCATCTCTGCCCCATCCCTGATTTAAAAGAAAAAAAAAATGGGGATCGGAAATCTCTATCCCTATTCCCCAATTATCTCCAAATTCCTCCCCCATTAGGGTCAGGAATCCAATGGAGATCAGCCAAGATTGTGAATTTTTTCCATCCCTACCTAGGACATAAAGCATCTAAAATGGTGCATAATATTTGGAAGGGAGAATATCACAAATGGTCACTTAACTATGACTCATTCGACACTTTGGTCACTCAACTATTACTCAACTTTAATGTTATTCACTTTAGTTACTTCATTAAGGTTTTCATTAAAAAAAAATATTTGCCACAATATTAATGATATTTTCGTCCAACCAATTGTGAAAATTGAGAAATCTGTATTAGAATGATTGAAAAAGTGATTAAAATGAGATAAAATACCCCTTGGCTGACTAAAGTGATTGACAGAGTAATAGTTGAGTGACCAAAGTGATATATTTGAAAATTGAGTAACAAAAGTGTCGAATGGGTCATAGTTGAATGATCATTTGTGATATCTCTCTTTGGAAAATTAGAATACCCACAGGATCTTGTTTTTGACATATAATATACAAAGGGCCTTTCCACAAAACATCTTTATTTTTGGTCCTTTTAAGAGATTTTTTGTGGGAGTCATTAATTTTAGGGTCCTTGATTCAAAGCACAAAAATGAACTAAAATTATCTTACTTGCTCCAGCAGCAGATTTTTATTTCCACTAACCCAATTTAGGAATTTAAATGACAAATCTATCCCCAGCCTAATTAAATAATTATGCAAATGCCACTCAACTTCTCTCTCCAACCAGCATGATGCATTCTCTCTCCTTCGATCTGAAAAATTATCTCTCTCTCTCTCTCTCTCTCTCAGCCATGAAGGTGCAGCCGGCGACTAGTTCATGTAGCGTGCTTGGAGTTCCAGTACGTCACCTCCGTGCAGCTAGCTTGAAGTTCAGGTTCGTGCACCGAGCTCAGAGTTCGAGCCATCAATCATGCAGCCAGCGGAAGTCGAATCCGGGTCTGCATCCGGAAAGAAGTGAAAAGAGGATGTGGGAGCCCAAATCAATTTTTAAAATTTTTTTTTGGTAAAATGGGGGTAGAAGGAAAGAAAAATGAAAAAAAAAAATCGGTTAGGAGGCAATAGAGGTCTGTTAAATGTCTATTGGAGGGTAATAGACGTCTATTGGAGGGTAATATACGTTTTGAATTGATGTAATCTTCTCGTTTTTTTTTCTTTAATAAATGTTTTAGTTGTCTAATTTTAGGGAGACTAGTTCATATTCCGGTGACTGAAAGTTCTATTGGGGGCAATAGACCTTTTCGGCGACCTATGTGATCTCTGACGACTTCTTTGGGGACCTTCGACTACTTTTTCAGAGAAGTCCGGTGGGCAGCGACCAATGACAGGATTCCTAGGTGGGTGACCGGAATCCGGCGGCTTGTGACCGAAATCCGGCGAAGTCTCCTATGGCTTCTCTCTCTTCCATTTTCTCTCTCTCTCTCTCTCTAAGTAACAAAGAGGTGAGGGCAAAATAGTCTCAAAAAAATAAAAAAAAACAAAAAAAAAACTTAATGGGGTATTAGGGAAGACTTCCTTAATCCTTAGAGTGCTTTGAGTAAAAAGGGAATTAAAAAACCTTAATGGGGTAAATGGGAAAAGAAATCCCTAGAAATGGGTAAATGGACAAAAACCCTTTTTTTTTTTTATCATTTATTTATTTAATGAAGAGGGACATAAATGGAAGGTTGATGAAAAAATGAGACAAGAAAATATAAGGGATATTGACCATTTACACAATTTGAGCCTAAAAATTGTCCACTTACTCCACTAAAAAGTTTTTAATCCCATTAACCCAATTTAAACATCAACGACAGTTTTGTTCTCATTTTAATTAACAAACTACTCTCTCTCTCTCTCTCTCTCTCTCTCAGTTCATTGCAGGAACTTCGCCGGCCAAGACCCTATGGTTGAACTACTCGGCCACAAAGTCCGATTACGTCCTCTGCCACCTCCAAGTTAGATTACTTCCTTTTCTTTATCTTTCTCCGTCGTCTCTCTGCCCCTCAATCTCTGATCGGCGGTGTGCTGGATTGGTTGTCGTCGCCGTCGACCTCAACTTCATCTTCGATTTCGAGCACCACCGCCATGGAAGAAGATGCAAGAAGAAGAGGATCGTCGCAATTGCAGCCTCTGTAAGTCCTAGAGTTCAGGTCCGGGTTTTGTTCCTGGTCGGGGCTTGCACCGGCGTCTGTACGAGACCTCACGCCAACCACTTTAGTCTAAATCTAGCCAGTCCTTCAACCTCATCTCCCAAAAGTCGTCCTTTTCGACCTTGCTTCCCTATTTTCGTCGCCGACAAATTCAACGTCTGCATTGTAGGTTTTGACATTTTTTTCTTTTTCTTTTTTTGGTTTGAGATCGACGTTGTCTACACCATTATTATTATTATTTTTTGGGCAGACCACATGCTACAAGTTGTCTAGTATGAGAAAATATGCAGAAAAGATGTTTTAATTCCTGTTATGTACTAGAATAACATCTATTTGGTAGATTTTGTAGATTTGTAACTGAATGTACTAAGGATTAACTGATATAATTATTTTGTTGGGGCAATGAACATTTTATTGAGAGGCAATAAATATATTATTACGGGGCAATAAACATTTTATTGTGGGGTAGTAAACATTTTATTGGGGGGCAGTAGACATTTTATTGGGGGCAATAAACTTTCTATTGGGGTTTATTGGGAGGCAATAATATTCTCCGGTGATCTATGAGATCTTTGACAACCTATTTAGGGACATCCAGCGACAGTGACGGGATTTCGGCGATCTTCAACCGGAGTCTAACAATTACTGCCCGAATTCCGGCGACGGTGACCGGAATCCGGTGAAGTCTTTATTGACTTAGAGAGTAACAAAGAGAGGGAGGGCAAAATTGTCTCAAAAAAATACCCAAAAAATAAAAAATAAAATACTTAATTGGGTATTAGGGCAAAAAATATGTAATTTGTCGGGTAATTGGGAAATCTTATAAGATGCTTGGGTCAGTGGGGTTAATGTAGCTCAATTTTGGGTAAATGGACATTTTCCTGAAATATAAGAGTATGCATTAAGTAATTAAGGCATGTATTTAAAATTTCTCAACAAGCATGCCCATTCAAAAATTGTGGCAGATTTTCAATTACTATCTATCTATTATCTAATAAAACCTGTTGAGACTGAAAATTTATGAGTTTCAGTTTTTTGAAAGATGGACAAAATATGCCATGAATATAAAACTGTACTGACTAATGAATGAAAAAAAAAAAAAAAGGAAAAAGAAAGAAAGAAGAAGTAACAGGGCAAAGGGCCGGGGAACCTTACCTAAAATTTCTTAAATCATATCCGGAGAGGCCAGCGACTTGAATCAAAGATTTTCTCCATCTTGTCACCTTTCCTGTGTCCCCTACGAAATTGTGTTCATGTTGAGCGAACGCTTCTTCAAAAGAATCTCCGGTCTGCTCTCGTACTTGAGATGGTGTCACGTCGTAGAACACAGGCAAGATTATGAGTCCTCCAGGCTCATCCATGCGGTCAACCATTTCCGCTAGTTCATCTAGACACCATGTTGACGTTGCATAGTTTTTTGAAAGAATGATGACTGAAATATCTGATTCTCGAATTGCTTTGGAGAGTTCCAAAGAAATGGGCTTCCCACTCTCAAGTTGTTCATCATCCCTAAACGTGTGGATTCCATTAAGAAATAAAGCCTTGTATAGGTGGTCAGTAAAACCTTTTCGGGTGTCCAAACCTCTGAAACTCAGGAAGACCTCAAATTTCCTTGGACGGGTGAAATGGGGCAAAGTTGAGGAGGTTTGAGTGGTGGTCATGGGAGCCACTGGTAATGTCAGGTTTGACTAGTTTGAAAATAGTGTTTACAGCTAGAACCAGGTAGCTGGGAATGATAACTAAACTGAGTAATGAGAGCAATATATATAGGGAAAAAATTTGTATACCTTGTTTATTGTTTATTTGAAAGCATCTTGCTCTGATTGGTGCAAATTGCATACGCTGCACTTGAAAACAGCACAAACCCTGGTCTAAAGCAATATTGTTATTTTATCAAAGTGCTCGGAATACTATAAGCAAACAGCCAAAATAGCAGTAGGCGATCAAAAAGACGGGAAGAATAATAGCAAACAGCCAAGTGAGCCAACAGAGTCGGTCGATTAATACAGAAGGAAATTAACGAGTAGTTTCTCGGTTATGCAACTTTCAAACCTCATTATTAGGAGTAACATTATTTTTATATGTGCTAACCATAAAGTTAATTATATAAACTCAACTTGGCTGGCATTCTCATGTGAAAACATGATGTGAAACCGTGTGGGGCTAGAAGATTAATATACAAAATAGATCAAGTTAAGATGGAATCTACCTAATCTTAAGTTGTATTCTAGTATTCTTTATTGCAAATTTATCAATTATTAATTCATTATTAACACTATCAGCAAATTGTCATTCAACGGGAAGGGACTTTTCCTCTATCTTGCTTTGAAATCGATTTTTAATTCTTCTCAAAGTTTTTTTTTTTTTTTTAATGAGAAATGACAACTCTTATATTGATTAGGGGAATTATACATAATGATTTACGCATGTGGGGCTGACAAAAAACTCATTACCTAAACAATTCAACCTTTTAAAAAAGGGAAAAAAATACCAACAATACCCAACTTATGGCCGACTCAGAATTTCTATACCCAAGTTTCTGAAACTATCACAATTATACTCCAAATACCTTGTCCGACCCAACATTCATACCTGTCATCCATAACGGCGTTAAGCCACATGCCAGGTGGCGTATATTTAGGTGTAAATCCGACCAAGTAGTTAAGTTTTTAAAATTAGTATTAATAAATTAATAATATTAATAATTAATGAAGAGAGAAATTTAAAAAAAAAAAAGGTATTGTTATCTCTCTCTTTCGTCCTCATTGAAACCCAGAAAACTCACTCTCTCTCTCTCTCTCTCTCTCTCTCTCTCTCTCTCTCTTGTGTCCCCATTCAAATCTAACAAACCCAGAAACATGCTATCAAGCAAAACCAAGAACTTGCATTAATTCAAAATATAGTACAACAAAACCCAGCAACTAGGTAGGAAATACAGAAGCAATCAAACCTTAATCTAAACACAGAAAAAGAATGGCCAAAAGCCAAACCCAAACAATAAGAAACCAAACAGAAAACAAAGTCGTAAGGCTTGGGAGGTGCTGATTCCGACCTCAATTGCGAACACCAGAAGGTCCTGATTCCAAAGGTGTAGATTCAAGCGAAGAATACCATTAAAGATGAGAAGATTGCTTCCATGCTCAACGCAGAAGACCAGAAGAAGATTGAAGATGCAATCGATTAGGCTATCCAATGGCTAGACGGCAATCAGCTCGCTGAGGCTGAAGAGTATGATGACAAGGTGAATGAGCTCGAAAGAAATTGCAATTCCCAAGATATATCAGGGAGGCGCTACTCCTTACATGGATATGGGTGGTGGCATGGAGGAAGATTTTCCTCCAATTGATGGCAGTGGTGCTCAAGGTTTGAGAGTCGGGTGATGTAGGTGTGACCAAGGTGGTCAAAGAGAGAAGCAGGCGCAAAGAGAGCTGAGCATAAGGACCCAAAAGCTCTCCTGGTGAAATCACCAGAAGGAGAAAAAAATTGAGAGAAGGAAAAAAAATATTAAAAAAAGTCTGAGTGAATGAAGTGACCAAAATATCCCTTAACCCATGGCACCTAGCACAAGAATTAACTCTGTCATGGACGATTGGACGCCGTGTATGAATATTGGGTCGGGTTGGAAAATTCAGGTACTATTGTGATAGTTTCATAAACTTGGGTATAGAAATTCGGAGTCGGCCTTAAATTGGGTACTGTTTGTATTTTTTTCCCTTTAAAAAACAATGAAGCACATCCAAACAACTTTCAACATTACCCATGAGACATCAAAATAGGCACAAATGAAGTGACAACCCTTGACATCATATCATAACAAAAGTCGAGCTTGGTGCCGTTGCAAAGAGAAAATCAACCCCAAACTTGGCCCACGGACAAGTCCCAAAACCAAAACAGGCCTAAAACCATCATCCAAGCAGCCGAACAGTTAACCTTGGGGTGCCCAAACGGAAGAGCCCAAGTCCGAGGCCCCGTAGGGTTCCAATTGCTATGGACACCTACCCATAGCTCGGCACACCGGCTGCCCAACCTCCAAGCCGACTGATGTCCAGAACCCGACCAAGGGTATCCCGAACCCTGGCCACCGCACACACATACACCACTATCTGCCACCAGACTTGCCTAGCGAGAATCGAGAATCTAGATCCAGTGATCCACGATCCTATCCTAATCTAGTCTGCCTGAGAGCATAGCTTGATGCCACTGAGATCCATATTCCCTGCACGCAGTCCCGACACAGAAACGACCAGAACCACACCAATGTTATATGGCCGCGCACCGGAAGCTAGATCCTAAGCTCCGTCCATGAAGGACCACTCACTCTCCAACACCGGTGGCGAAAGCCACTCTCATGAAACAGACTAACCGGAGCTCCACCCCGCAGCCCGCTGACCTACCCTGCCACCAGATCTTCCTGCCCAGTCAACACGAGACCCAGTGGCTGATCCAGGATTGAAATTTTGGGCCGGCTAGGATTTCTTATATATATATATATATATATATATATATATATATATGTTCTGGAGAATCTCGACGGTGCGAGAGAATTTTATTAATTTAAAAAAAAAGGTACATCTAGTCAGGGGGGGACGTAGTGAGCCTTACCCTTCAAATGCATATCTATACAAAACTAAAAAACAAAATCAACTTAACTACTTTTCATAATAACTAATTTAACAAAAACAAAAAACCACAATATAAGCCACAATTTTATATGCACAATGAAAAGAAAAGAAAAAAGTACCTTGGAAAGCAGTAGATTTTAGCTACTCTAATAATGGACTCAAGCTTTTGCCATTCACTTTGTGTTCCAGTTTGTAGTTCCAATTCATGGTGCCATTCACAATTAAACAAACAAACATAAAGAAGCCTCCTGTCTGAAGCACAAAGTTGATTAGCACAACACTTTAATTAAACCCAAACTTGATTAGCAGAGCATCGATATACAACTTGATTAAACCCAAACTTGATTACTCATTAGCACAGCAATTGCTGAGTTATACTTTATTTAAACCCACTGACCTTGATAAGGATTGAAATCAATTAAACCCACAACAATTGCACAGCAAAAGAAGACCCATTGATCGACCTTCAGACCTTGATAACATTTGAAATCAATTAAACTCACTGACCTTGATAATTGATAAGTATTGAAATCAATTAAACCCACAACAATTGCATAGCAGAAAGAAGACCCATATCAGTGCATCACATTTAACCCACATCAATTAAACAATAAATTGCAAATTTACAGAACAAGGAGACGAAGACTTGGAGAGAATGTTGCACACCAGAGAAGACTTGATCTCTGAGACTCTGAGATCAGTGGAGAAGGGAGAGCCGCAAGCGGCACTGGTGGAGGAGGAAAGAGTGAGATTGTGAGAGACGATTCTCCAATCTCCAGTTCGAAATTTAGAATAGCCCGTAGTCGATGAGTGGAAGCATGAACCAGAATTTGCTTGAATCAAGAGGTTGAAGAGGAAATTAAGAAACAGATGCTTGTCTGGAATGATTTCTGATGAGATTGTGGCTTGGGAGAATGGGAGATGAGTCATTCCTTCGGAAATGGACATCGAGGCTTTTGAGGCTGGATCTGAAATTGACGGAGGCATTCTTCGAACTGTCGGGAGTGGAGAGTTACAAGGGCTGGGCTACTGGGCTTCTGGAATCTGGACGGGCTACCCAATTAAAAAAAAAAGTATACATCTAATTTTTTTTTTTAAGCCCAAAAATCTCGGACGGGCTTGAGCCCGTCCTAGTCTGTGCATAGATCTGCCCCTGACGAGACCAACCTTGACACCACCACATATCAAAATTAAACAGAAGAGAAGGGATACCAATCCCCACAGATAAAGACCACACCAATAAGAGGAGTGACTTGGTTCATAAACTCTTCGCAAGCGTACGAATCGTTGTCAAGTAAGGGAAGTAATTGGACCTTAGTTTATCGTACCTCGGGGATTAGGTGTTGGACATAACCAAGATAATTGGCGGTAGGATATTAAAAGCACACAAGAAAAATAAAAAGTAAAATAAGACTATAAACAATCAAGGCACCAAGCCTTGGCAATGCTCGGCTTAGCTCACACCAAGCCTATTCAAAGCCACTAACTTGTAGCCTCAAGATGGGTATACACAAATGAGTCGATGGATTTAATGTTTTAGAGTGGATTTGAACTTAACAAAAAGTAATAAAATGTAAAGCGATTAATAAAAATGCAAGGAAATTAAACTAGAAAAGTGTGAACAATATAATGGGAATGTCGGGTGCTAGGGAGGTTCCTTCACCCAAATCTCATGTGTCGGAAGCTAATCTAATGTAGATGCAAATTTTCTTCTTTGGCGGTAGTCGTATCCAAGACGGTTCAAGGCTCAAGGACCGAAATTCCCTTTCATGGTATTCCTACTCCGGTTCAAGGGTCGTAGGAACTCACTTGGCATGAATTAGAGCCGGTTCAAGGGTCTCTAATTTACAACAAGAGGCCTAAAGATCGAGGAATTAGACTACTAAGCGACCCGGCCGCACATTCACGCAACGGGTGTAAATCACCATGCTTATAACCCCTCGAATACAAAATTGAAGGTTTCTAGCTTAGGAATTAGAGGGGGTCAAGCCTCTAACTCCATCCTAGACATGCTCAAAATACACACCCTAGAGTTGACTAGGCTCCTAGACATGCATTTTAACCCAACAAAAATAGATATAAGCATCCATCATATGAAAATTGCATCATTACATTAAAATAAGCATCTTTTACACAAGATTTGGACTAGGGCACACAACCCTAGCCCCCAACAACAAATCTACTCACTACCCATCATTAAACAAACATCAATATTCATAATTTAAAGAGGAACAAAGTGAAGAGAAGTAGGAGTAACAAGAACAAGCCACAAATTGCTATAAAGCAATTATGGCTAGCCTTGATTTATGGCTCCCCACTTTTACCCAAATTTAATGGTGATGAATTTCTTGATGCTTGGGCTCCCCCTTTGAAATTTGTGGAATTGATGAGAAGATTGAGTCTTGGTGAGGTAGATCTTGGTGAGGAGAATTTTGGTGAGGAGATCTTGGTGAGGAAGAAATTAGTGAGGAAGAGATCTTGATGAGGTGAAGAAAATCTTGGTGAGGAGGAAAGAAAATCTTGTTGAGGTGAAGAAAATCTTGGTGAGGAGGGAAGCAAAGATGAGAAGGAAGAAATTGAGAGAGAGAGAGAGAGTTGGAGGTGGGTTGGTTTCGGTGCGAGAAGAAGAAGAAATGGGATAATTGGGTCTGGGCGTGAGAGAGGGAGGAGAGGAAAAATTGGGTTAATTGATATGTGTGGTCGTCTGGTGTGTGAGAGAAAAAAGGGAAAATTGGAATTAAATCAATTAATGGGTCTGGTGGTGTGTGTGGACGCAGAGGAAGAGTGAAGTGAATAGGTGCCACGTGGCACCACAAGAATTGAGGAGAGAAGGGAGAGGAGCAGCCGTGCATTGCATGCGCAATCATGCCAAAGGCTGACGTCAATGACGTCAGCATGATGTCATATACACATATAAATATATATCTTTTTTTTTATTTTCTTTTCTTCTCTCCAATTTTTTTTTCTTCCTTCTTCTTTTCCGTCTTCTTTCTTCTCTCATCGCCAGGTACTTCCACACATACTCTTGGAGACAATTGAATTCCGCTCCCTTGATGGCATTGACCATGGTTGACCCGCATTGACTATTTCGTCATTTTGTCGGAAACTCCAATTTGCTCCAATCTCGCACTATTTTCTCTCGTTTCCTCAATTTCGCTTATTTTCTACAAAATAAATAAAAATAGATTAATTACATATTAATTGACATGAGGATTGACTTAATTCTAGTGCTTTAGATATAATTATACTCATATAAATGCGTATAATCAAGGAGACATCGCCCACCAAGAAGCCGGAAAGAGGAAATGAGGCGCCTCTACCATCTAATTTTGCTTAGCCGCAGCCAAAAAACCCTAGCGCGACTGTCATCCTCTCGATAGAGTTATAGATGGTTTATTAGTTCTTTTACTAAGGTTGCACTTGGTTCATCATCAAAGAGAAACAATTGCTCTCTTCCTCTCTCTGTATGTTTTGATTAAGAAATTGGTGCTGTACATATCACATATATTACATACCGCCAGACATAAGTAACGACCTCTTAGGTGGGCCCCGCGACATGGCTAGTCCCGCCTACGACATGCATCCGGTAGTCCGACACCCGAGCTACCTCGCTATGGTGGAGGTCGGCCGGTACCTCGTAAGGTGGCCACCCTCCCATGCTCTCCAAGAGGCTTCAAGAGAAGCAATATGTGTATTGTATGCCACATTGGAAATATAGAATAGAGTGTGACTTCCTTTAGCTATAAGAGGAAGTCCTCCCCTTCTTAGAGAGGATGGATCCATGATTCCCACACTTGTATCACTACAAAGGTCACTTGACCTCACTCATAGTAAAATATCTAAGTGGACGTAGCCTTGCCTCAAGGGCAAGGTGAACCACTATACATGCGGTGTCGTCTCTCTCTCTCTCTCCCCATCATGCTTCTTAGTTACCATATTCTTCAGTAGAAACATTAGCGCTAGAAGGAAGGCCCCTATGTTTGGGTATGAACCTCCGACCTTGAAGACAAGCCAGCCGGGTACATGAGCCAACCAGGTACCATGAGCCGTCCGGATACATGAGTACATGCGGGTACTTGAGTCAGCGGGTACCTCCACCACTAAGCCTCCGGTACTTTCACAAGTCCGCTGGTACCTCCACTCCTAAGCCTCTGATACTTTCACAAGTCAGCGGGTACCTCCACTCCAAAGCCTCCAGGACTTTCACAAGCCAGCGGGTACATGTACATCACCGTACCCTCAACCTCACTCCCATGCTCCACTTCTGAGTCTCTTGAGTCGGCGGGCACGCGGGACTCTCACAAGTCAGCAAGTACGTGCACATCCCAGTACCCCGTACTCTCAACCCCACTCGCAAGCCCCTTCTCCGGGTACCACGAGTTAGCGGGTACACGGGAACTGATACAAAAGGCCGTGTCGCTCACTCGCAGCTCCCTTGCTTGGTCATGCATACAACCAAGCAACAATCTCTAAGCCTCGTACTTGCTCGTCCGTGCATTCATCTCATCGCCATGCAACACACCACAAGCCACCAAGATGCGGCACGTCCAAAAATCAAGGTCCATTCCCGGAGTAGCTAGTCGTACACATCAACTCGTCACGGAGATGATGATGTCTACTTGGATTGGGTCATCTCTTCCAGGCCCCTGCTAAACAACTTAGGCTCGTAGCATCTAGCATCCTGCACTACCTGATCACACCCGGGGCCTACTAGCCTTGTAATATCATGATTGAGAGCCCGGTACCCGTAACCTGGCCGGCACCCATGCCTCATCCCGGATTCTCATCACCAAAAACCTTGACTTCCGGCACTACTTGGTAACCAGCAGCCTAACCCGGTACCCGGTCATCAACATTTTTGCTTCCGTGACCTTCACTCAAACTCGCTGGATTCCTAGGCACCGTCGACAGCTCCGGGATCCAACCTGTAAACCCACTGAGTCAACAACCTATCCGGTAACGCGCCAACGCAGGATCTCGACTCCCCCGAGGCTCCAAGTAATTTTGAACACGATGTCGTCATATGTGTCACCTCGGGTACTCACACACACCTGTCCGGGACCTGCTGGATTCTCTCCCTTCTCCGGGAACTCTCGCCGGCTTCCTCACTATCACCTGTACCAACAAATTAGTCTCTCCTCCGGGCACCAGCTCGTAGTCTTCCGGGCACCAGCTCTCCGAGTACCAGAAAAGTTCAGTTAAAAAAAAAAAAAAAAACTCTCTGCACCCGGAGAACCAGTTTGGACACCCAACCTTCCCCAGCTCTCGGTGAGGTCACGGCAGCTCCTATCGGTGCCTCATCACAGCAGCAGCTCCTACCTCCTGGTGGCATCACTTTTCTCCCAGCGACAATCCCGGCAGGCTCACCGGTAGCCACCAGTAGCTTTCGAACAGATATCGCCTCAGATGCAGCTTGCGCTCTCTTCCCCAGGCACCTTCATGCCAATGGAAGTCTCGAAACAGCAAGTCAAACCACTTCCTGAAGATAAGAAGTTGTCTTCCTTACTTTTATATATATCATATTGAATATGGGCCTTGCATATAATCACCCAAGACAAAGTTGACACGCACACATGTTATGCTCATTACTATTGGCAGCATGATATATATTTGACACATGCACAAATATACTCTTTCATAGTTGTTTCATATCAACACGACAACACCTATTGCATGCATGGACCCATGCACATTAAAACCAGCAATATAATCCTTGAGCAGTTTCGAACACGACCCCGGTCAAGGAACACTCTTTCCGGCACTTTGGGTACTTCCACACTCTTCCGGGAACTCTTTTGACTTCTTCCCCACCGGGATCATCATCGTCTCGGTCACAGTTACAGGCTGTGGGTAGTCGAACTCTCCACTGAGAATTTAGCTTTGTTTTCTTCTTCGACACCAGCTATCTCCTCCGAGGTAGTCTAATGGGAAAGGTGTCTTTGATTTACCCATCAATCTTCTCTAGACACCGGGCAACACACAGCGGTGAACAACCCCTCCATGCAAAGCTAAGTTGTCTTATATACATTAATTAGATTGAAATTTCAAGCAATCCCATGTCTTCACTGTACACATGGTCTGTTCAATTAGTACCACATATCAATCAATTAGGTATACCTGCAATTAGGGTTACACGTGCCCTACAACTTTATATCACATGCCTGTCATTTCCTATAGAATACTGCATGTATGACCATCCATGTCTCATATAGACTCATATACAGACCTGCTGCGTCTGTTTTATACATGTCTCCCAATCATATAATAAAATGTTACTTTATTGTAGCAAGTCCATTTAGGTTCCAGGAACCTAAGCCATCCTTTGATTTTGTCATACAAAATATTGAGCATGATCTTATCAAATATAGCACGCCTATACCACTCTATGTATCACATCTCTGGCAATACTACACATCCATCAATTACTTCATGTAATTTATATGTCATAATCACATTAATTGGTTAGAGGCTATAGCAAAATATCATGCATATGCCGCCCCCAAACTTTATGTTACTCACAATAATATATATTTATACTAGTCACCGTGGGGATAACGTCTATGTTCTGTTTTGAGGAGCTTCGATCACTCGAACCGGATATATCACTTACACACTCTAATGTGATGCCACTCTTCAAGATATAAACAGCTCATATTTGGATAACCCCAATTTTTACACAATTTTCAACTTCTCCAATCGGCAAAAGATAAGTTCTCATTTACACTTTTAAATTTGAGCTAATGTAATGCTTTACATGCTTCAATCACGATTTCTATAATCTAAGCATATGCCTACAAACATTTGATACTTTCAATAGCATATTCATTGTGCCTATTTATTAATGTCATGCTTCAATTTAATTGTAAATTAACCAATTAAAATTGCTACATATATACATGTGACACACTAGAATAAAGGAACCATGCATCTCATAAATCCTCGCCCCGAGCGCGGTACCCCCAAGGGGTAAGCCAAGGTCATATCCTTGCGTAAATCCTCTCTAAACAAGCGAGGTACCCCAACGGGGTTACGATGCTCAAAGCCATCATTCTACCCGGGGCCATGCCACCTGGTACCGGGGCCCAGGGCCACCGGTTACCCCAACGGGGTTACATCATTCTATCCGGGGTCACACCACCGGGTAAAGGAGGCCTACCGGCCCTCATTCAACCTCATTGGGTTAAGGAGACTCAAGCCCTCATCAACCCCAACGGGGTTATGAGGCTCAAACCCTCATTCGATCCCAACGGGGGGGTCACTGGCTCACTCACCTCATCGAGTACATGAGGCCTCGAGCCTATCTACTCCACTAGGTATACGAGTCAGCCCAACCCTCATCGGGTACGGGAGGCCCAATGCCAGACACCCTCATCGGGTATCAAAGGCCCAAGGCCATAGATACCCTATCGGGTACGAGACTCCTAGCTCTCAAATCCCAACGGGATCACTCACCTCATCGGGTACATGAGGCCACGAGCCTATCTACTCCACTAGGTATACGAGATTCAGCCCAACCCCATCGGGCACCAGAGGCCATAACCCTCATGACCGGGTACACAATGCCTACAGGCCCTCATAAATCCTCTACTCGAGTGAGGTATCCCAACGGGATTACTAAAGGGTAGCTCCCTTACAAAAGCCAAGGTCCAGTCCCTTGCATCCAAATCCTTGCCCCGGGCGAGGTACCCCCAAGGGGTAACCCAAGGTCCAGTCCCTTGCTTTTGAGTCATCTCACCTCCCGATCGTTCTATACACTTGGGGGACTTATTCATACCACTTATCACAAGTGGAGGTAGTACCCGACTGGGACTATCATTGAGCTTCACACTCATACTTTTCCTGCTACGGTCTATTAATGGAAATATTGAAATTTTTCACCTATTGTTGACCGCAACAATTAAATTTCTTTTAAATCCCATTAATAGGACCATAAGACCTAATTCACACAACCTACTGCTCGCTCAGTATGAGCGAGCGCAATTCTTACACTCATACTCGGGGGACTATCATGGTCTTGCCATAATCTCGCTAGTATGACACATAACTTCGATACCGGAGCTTCATTCTTAGCCTCACCTTCGAATTCCCGTTTTACTAACTACGTGACGTGGGGGACTCGGCGAGTAACAACACTCCCGATCCTAACACATGTGCATCACGTGCATACAACATATACATATCATTACGTATGTGTCATCGTGTTCATCACACATCTTTGCATCATATGCACTTCGTTATACTATCATAACCATACATTTTCAACTTCTACGTCGCATGTGCATACACACAATGCGTAACATGCATCTCATATAAACGTTCATGCACCTTGATGCCATTTGACTCAAATGTCACTTCGATTGCCCTTAGGGCAATCAATATGCTTTTTGTGCACTCATCTTATTTGCAGGTACTAGCTTGATGAGGGCCCCGGGGCACCAACATACCTGTAGAGTCCCTTCTTACTTACGGAGTTGGGGGACTAGTATGGGTATGACGTTCAACAAGGTCATCACTCATACTTGGCGGCATCACATTTAAACTCCCCAACCAAGAAGCACCTCTTACTCGGGGACTTGGGGGACTTGTACATATCACCTATATTACATACCGCCAAGCATAAGTAACGACCTCTTAGGTGGGCCCCGCGACATGGCTAGTCCCGCCTATGACATGCATCCGGTAGTCCGACACCCGAGCTACCTCGCTCTGGTGGAGGTCTGCCGGTACCTCGTAAGGAGGATTTATCAATTATTAATTCGTTATTAATACTATCAGTGTTCAAGTAAAACCCTAGTTTGTGTTTGGCCCAAACTCTAGGTTACCTGCTCTAGTGCTAATAGGGTTAAATTAGAATGATTTAGATTCCTATTCAATGTACGATTACTTTCCTTGTATGATTGAGATTCTATGCATTGTAATCCTCTATATAAAGAGGCCCCTATTATCAATGAGAACACACAGCAAATTCCTCTCAATTCTCATTTTCCTAAAACACGTTATCAGCACGAAGCCCTAACCCTGAAACAAATAGCCAAACCCTGATTCAAGAAGCTAAAAACCTTGAAGCCTTTTCTGCCTCCACCTCACACCTTGAAAAACTCGATCCCAGGAGTCCAGAACCGGCAGCCCCACCTCAAGAACCGGCTGGAAAACCACCGAACCGGCCACCGGAAGCTCTATACAACTAGCAACAAATATTCCACCGGTTCACCATCTTCCGGACCTCCAATTTCCACCAAATTATGGTAGCAGAAGCCTCTCAAGCCAAAGATTCTGGAACCGGAAGAAAAAGTGAGAAAACCGGCCTAAAAGTGCGTGAACCGGCCGACTAAATCTCTTAGAGCAAGTTCACCCGTTGGGTCACCAGGTCACGGTCACCAGGTCACCAGGGCACCAGGGCAGGAAACTATTCACTGCCACTGGATCTTTGCTTCCACCCGTTGGGTCAGGGTCACCAGTCAGTTACTGTTCATCGAATATTTTATACATTTTTTTTTTTTGAAAATGAGAAATGTATGATGTAAATAAATAGTATTGATAAACAATTTGAAAATGCAACCAAAGAAAATTTTATTGGTAGACAAATTATATGTCCACCGACACTTTTTTTTTTTTTGTTTTTTTTTTTTTTACTCCACCGACAGTTTTATCATATATACACCACCAACAAAGTTTTTGAAAAGTGTGAAAATATTTAAAACTCCACCGACACTTTTATCATGTACACCACCGACAAAGTTTTTGAAAAGTGTGAAATTTTTTTTAACTCCACCGACACTTTTATCACATGCACACCACCGACAAGTTTTTTGAAAAGTGTGAAATTTTTTTTAACTCCACCGACACTTTTATCACATGCACACCACCGACAATTTTTTTTGAAATGAGTGAGTGATAACCCACCGACACTTTTATGTGTGGAAAATTTCAATAAATAGACATGATGTTTTCACTACATACACACACCATCCGAGCTTAACAAACCTTCACCCTTTTCATATCTCTAGCATTACATATTTCCTAAATTTCCCTCGTTGCAATGAACAATTTGTGGGATCAAATTCGACGGTCTCAGGATGAAGATGATGAAGAGATGATGGCCACCAACGCCATTGTCATGGCTGCAGTCGCAAAAGAATTTGGAAACCAACACCGAGGGCGCGGTTCTCATCCGGGTCGTGCACCAAATGAGGAACGACTTAGAGAAGAAAGGGGCAAAGGTATGTTGGCCGACTACTTTGTCGACCGGCCAATATACAAAGATGCGGAGTTCCGAACACGTTACAGGATGAGTCTCAATCTCTTCCAGCGTATATCTACTGACCTTTGCCAGTATGATCGTTACTTTGTTCAAAGGCCAAATGCTACCGGCAAAGTCGGACTGCTTCCGGAGAAGATGACAGCTGCCTTGCGAATGCTTGCGTACGGTGCAGGGGCAGATCAATGTGCTGAGTATTGTCGGATGGCGAAATCCACCTCCGTCGCAGCCCTTCAGCACTTCATACGAGGAATTGTTGAGCTTTACTCAACAAAATACCTCCGCGCTCCAACTGCAGCCGACCTCAGACGACTTCTTACCAAAGCTGAGAGGAGTGGTTTTCCAGGAATGATTGGGAGCATCGACTGTATGCATTGGCAATGGAAGAATTGTCCGACAGGTTGGGCTGGAGAATATAGTGGTAGGAAACAGATCCCCACTATCATCCTGGAAGCAGTCGCATCTTACGACACCTGGATTTGGCACGCATTCTTTGGAATGCCTGGGGCATGCAACGACCTGAACGTCTTGGCAAAGTCTCCGTTGTTTGATGAGCTTACTGCCGGTAGAGCACTTCTGATCCAATTCGAAGTTAACAACAGAGCTCACAGTCTAGGGTACTATCTCGCCGACGGTAATTATCCTCGATGGGCGACTTTCTTGAAAACTGTTCGAAATCCTACACGCCCCAAGGAAATCGAGTTTGCAAAGGCTCAAGAGGGGTATAGGAAGGATGTAGAAAGATGTTTTGGTATATTACAGTCACGGTTTGGTATTGTTAGAGGAGCTGCTCGTGGGTGGCATAAAGAAGACCTTCGATACATTATGTTGACGTGTATTATATTACACAACATGATTGTCGAAAATGAACAACCTGAAGACAGCGATGATGAGTTGGAGTCCGATGATGAGGAGGATAACAATATGAGGCCTAGGATTGCTGAGGTATGGGAGGGACCAACCGGTAGAGACTTTGATCCTGTTGGTAGAGATGCTCATCATATGAACGGATTCATGGACCGCTACCAACAAATTAGATCTGAGCACAGTCACTCCAACCTTCAGGAAGACCTCATTCAACATTTTTGGGAATTTCAAGGCAATAGGAGAATCTAGATCTTCTATTTGTGTGTGTTTTCTATTAGTTTTTATGTTTTTAATTATGTTTGTGTGGTTTCTACTTTAGTTTTAATGTTTTTAATTATGTTTGTGTGGTTTCATTTAGCTTTTCATTTGTAACGGTATTATTCAAATAAATTTTAATTTCATCAATCTAATATTACATAAGTCAAAAACCAAGCATTGGAATCATAACAATACAATTATTTAAAATATATAACTCCCTAATTTTACTAATCCTCATCTTCATTAGGAATCCAATTTGTGTTTGTGGGGTCATCCATATGGTTGGGGTTGGTGGATTCACCCGAAGAGAAAGGTGGGGAAGGGACACCACCGGTGAATGGTGGTTGTGGAAAGCCACCGGGGAAAGGAGATTGTGGATAATACCCATCGGGGAATGGTGGTTGTGCATAGCCACCGGGGAAAGGAGGTTGTGGATACCCACCGGGGAAAAGGAGGTTGTGGATAGCCACCGGAGAAAGGAGATTGTGGATAATACCCACCGGGGAATGGTGGTTGTGGGATGTTAGATCCACGGGTTTCAGCTTCTTTCTCTGCAATTTTTTTTTGTTTTCTTTGCCAGTAATTCTTTTTGGTTGGCGTCATCTTACTTGTGTCCATCTCCATAATACGCTCTTCCCTCTCTTGAATTTTGAATGCCTCGTTTCACATATTTATTTGCCAGCGTCACAGAAGGATTGGGAGTTGCATCGGCGTTTACCTCATCTGCATCTATGTCCAACTGGACATGAGAATCAGGAACGGATTGTTGTGTGTGCATCCGTTCAGTTCCTCCCCTGGAGGTTCCTCCAGCCGAAGAGGAATGGTTTGGAATGTCATCAAATTGTTGAAACCCCTTAACAATCTCGTAACATTCTAAACTAATGAAATCACCTTTTTTTTGTTTTCCTTTCGATTTGGTCATCGCAGCTCTCCACAAATCTTGTGCTTGACGTCGCTATTTAATTTAAACAAAAAAGTATAAATCTATTAATACAAATATAAACGAGGTACAATGTATCAACTATTTAAGTATAAATTGGTATAATGTATAATTTAAATAAAATGAAGTATAAAGTATGATTATGAAGTACTAATTTGAAGTAGAATTATCAACTAAATTTTAATATATGAACTAATAATTTAAAGTATAATTATCAACAAAATATTTCAACTAATAATGTAAAGTAAGATGTATCAACTAATTAAATTTTAATATACAGTAAAAGAATCATAAAAATTAAAATTCGTGTTACACTACAAATTCATACCTCATCAATCATATTCGCACCACTCTTGTACCAAATTTTCGCTTGCCTTAATGCACAATACCAAGCATAAAGTTCGACTTTCAAGGTTTTCCACCTCCCTTGAAAAGCTTGCAATGATCGGACATATCCATCCCAATGTTTGGCATAGTGTTGGCGTACCTCTATCCATAGATCATCTTTTCTTCGTTCCGTACCCTTTCAAGGATCTTGGCTAACAGCCCTCCAAGACTTGCACAATTGAATGTCTTCAATATTTTGCCAACGTGTCCCGTCAATACTTGGATCTCCTACGGGTTGGACAATCGTATTGCCTCGTACACTCATATTGGAATCAAAAAATTGTAGAGTATGAAAGCTATGAGGAGAAGGAACAAAAAAATTTGAGGAAGAAAGATGATTTTTTTGGTGTGAGAAGTAAAATAGGAGGTGAGGTATTTATAGGAAATTGTGGTTAATTTTTTTTTGTTACCGTTGTAATCTAACGGTTAGTATTTTTTTTTTTTTTAAAACCTCTTGTTGCAGCCGTTAGGTCCCTTTACGGCTCAAAATCAACGGTCCAGATCTGTGGACCGTTGCATTCAAAATGCAAAGTAGCCCAACGGATACACGCCACGTCGCACCCCACTGCAGCCCCACGCCACTACACGACAAAATCGTGGCGCCCAAGCGCCTACCGTCCTGTCGCCGCTAGAAGCCAAGAGGTTGGGCTTCACGTCTTCGGCTACGCGCGTCTCCCCTCTTCTCTTCTTCTTCAGCCAGCCTGGCAGCCTGGATCACCGGCTCAGTCACCATAGTGCCCGAGATCGTGCCCTCGGCCTCCCCCTGTAGTCTTGCCCCAGATCCGGTGGAAGGATGAACAGTCCGGAAATCCTCCCCCCCAGCCTCCTTTTGACGTGGTGCCCGGGCAAGAACAAGCCCGGTGAACTTGCTCTTACAGAAAACCGGCATAAAAGAGAAGAAAAGAAAAGAAAAAAAAAAAAAAAGGAAGCCCAAAAGCCCAAGCCTATGGCAGAGGCCCACTGCCACGTCAGCACAGGGACCCACTGCCACGTTAGCACAGGGACCTACTGCCACGTCAGCAGAAGGACCACTGCCACGTCATGCTGCCGGTCAACTCCCAGTCAACGCCGGTCAACGATTTTCCGGAGACTTTCCGGCGATTTTCCGGCCTCATTTTCAGACCACTTTTTCCGGTCAAATTTTCCGGCTACCTATTTTGAGGTATTTTTTACTAAACGTTCCCGTTTTTAGAGTTTTTGAATTCAATTTCTCTTCTTTTTCGGGGACTTGCAACCTCCCTTCTTCTACCCCCCTTTCTTCATTATAGGGGAGACCAAATTAAGCCGAACTGTGGGGGTTCGTGCTCACTCCAAGCTTAGAGCTTGTTGAGATCTCCAAACTTAGAATTTGTAAAGAATTTATGATCGACCACTTACATCATTGTTTCGATCTAATCCAATATCTCTTGGAATCGAATTTCTTGGAAGCGACTACGCTAAGAAATTCCTAATTTCTTGGAAGCGATTACGTACGCTCAGAAATTTCATATGTTTTCGCGGTAGCCTATTTCGCTCCGAAACTAACCCTAATTTCTTGTTCTCTTTCATTATGAGTAACCTGAACAAATTGGACTTTGCTCCATTAGGAACAACTGGCTCTGGATATCACAGGTGGGTTCGTGATATCCGCCAGCATCTCAAGGCTGATGGAATCCTAGATATGATTCTCGAGCCTAGCCAGGACGTGATAACTATTGAGCAAGCTCAAGCTTTGGAAGCAAATAGAGCAGCCTTAGAGGCAAATAAGTCGAAAGCCATCATCCTAATGACTCGTCATATGGATGATTCGCTCCAGTACGAGTGTATGAATGAAGAAGACCCCAGAAGGCTGTGGGTCTCACTCGAAGAAAGATTTGGCAACACCCATGACTCCTTGCTTCCTGACCTAGAAGTGAGATGGCATAGCCTCCGCTTCTATAATTTCAAGTCAGTTCTTGACTATAACTCGGAAGCACTTCGCATTAAATCCTTAATGGAATTCTGTGGTAAAGAGATCACAGATGCGATGTTGATTGAGAAGACTCTCTCTACCTTCCCCGTCTCTGCATTGATGGTTGCTAAGAACTATCAAATCGATGTCAATGCAAGACGGATCACAAGGTTTCATGAGCTCATTGGAGCTATGAATGTAGCTGAAAAGCATGACAATATCCTTGTGAAGAACTATAATTCGAGATCCGTGGAAACAGAGCATATTCCGGAATCCAATTATAGTCGCACCTCTAAGAGAGGGCGCCAAGAGCGAAATCCTAATCCTAGGGATAATTCTGGACATTCTGGTCCATATAATCGCTCTACTTGGGAAGGTAACCGCCAAAATAGGCGAACACGGAACCGAAGAGGTAAACGTGGAAAGAGAGAGGAAGACAACGCCTCTGGCCATGTTGGTGGCGCCACCAACACTAAGAGCCATCTAAATGACGCTTTCAAAGCGCCTCAATCAATGGAGTTCGAGCAAAGAGA
Organism: Rosa lucieae; assembly: GCA_024704745.1. Taxonomy (NCBI): domain Eukaryota; kingdom Viridiplantae; phylum Streptophyta; class Magnoliopsida; order Rosales; family Rosaceae; genus Rosa; species Rosa lucieae. The sequence continues at coordinate 4,398,215 of CM045492.1, forward strand.
TGTATGTTCTCGATGTGGAGTGTATGATCATTGGGCACACATTTGTAGAGCTCGTGAAGAACTTGTCACCGCCTACAAAGCATATTGTGAAGCAAGAGAAGCTCACTATGTGGAACAAGAAGATGATCTAGAGTGAAGGGTTGAAGACTACAAATCTGGCTGGGATCAATAGATCGCCAATTCTGTTTAAGTCTTTATTTTTCCAAGAGATGTAATAGGCAATTGCCATATACTTTGTAGTAAATGCCAATGGTTTAGTCTTTCTTCAAAGTAGGCTCACCCAAAGTAAGTGTGATGTCTAGGAAAGTTCTGAGATTAGTGGTACTTAAGCGAGCCTTGATCCACCGACATCTCTCTACTCACCTGGTCACATTTATTTTGGAATTACCGAAAGAAGTTAGACAACTACCATTGTTTTACATTAGCTAGCATTTGGATTAGATTCTCCTAATGGTTAAGAGACAATGATGTACTCTGTTGGCTTATGAATAAAATTTCAAGTTCTTTTCATTATGACTCCATTTTGATTCTGAGCATATGACTTTGTGACTACGATGGATGGGCCATCAGTATTAATGCAAGGACATGGAATAGCCCAAGTTCCACTTGCCAAATGGCACCTTGATTACAGCTGTCACAGAAACTCTCTACGCTCTTAGGGCAAATCGTACCCTATGAATAGCCAACGAATTCCATGCGAAAATGCATGTAGAGAACGGAAATGAGTTCCTTTGCAATACCTTTAATGATTGCGAACAAAGACGCATCTTAGAGAAGTTTATGTGTCTCTCTAGTGGACTCTATGTCACTATTCGAGCTATTAATCCAATAAAGTCATGAGAGAAGATCTCTTGGATTTAGACACATATTGACTTTGTCACGACAGGATAGATCATCCTAGTTATGATATGATGATCCGTCTACTAAAGACTTCACATGGACATCATTCATTTCGAGCGAAACGAAGCATGAATCAAAAGTTGATTTCTTGACTAAGTGTGACCGACGCTGCTGCCTAGGGCACCGCCTCCGTCCACCACCAGCCTGGGGCTGGCGCAGTCCCTATCTATGACGCCATGGATGGCGTCCATCATTGTGATGGCGCCCTAGGTGATGCTGCATTCACCAACTTGCTTCGAATAACGTTTAAGACACTCAGGCCTAACCAAAATTCTCATTGGTTGCTTCTAAAGCCTCTCGCTCGTTTTACAAAGCCAGTTCCTTAGGGAAATTAGGACTGAGACTGTCCTATGCAAAGGATATGACAATACTCATTATGTTCTTACATAGAATCTATGGGGATTCTGTGGATTGATTCAACCAACTTGTGGACGCTTAAATATTTCATGATGTTGGTTGACACGCAAACAAGCCGGTCACGTGTTGTGCCATTGTTGTAACGTCCTGTACCTCAATTTACCATTTTACTAGTCATTTGGTCGGTAAATGACGATTACTTTCACTTTTTACTTTGTTGAATACTTTTAGTGGCCCTAAAAGTTGACTTTTTGTTCGGGTCAAAATTTAAGAAAATTTTCTTCACAAAAGTTGTAGAGGACATTAAACCGAGTCTGCAAATAGGTGGTACGCTTAAATCGGAGTTTGTATGCAAAAGTTATGGCCAAAAAGGTAGAAGTTACTGTGGTAGCTTCCATTTTCGGAAACTACCCACTCGGTAACTCTCCCTTTCTCTCTCTCCCTCCGGTTTCTTTTTTTTTGTTTTTTTTGGCATATCTTCCGTTTCCGGCCACCTGGGGATGAGCCGCGACCACCCCTAGCTTCGTCTCCTCCTCCTGGACTCGCTAGTGGTGGTGGATCGCTGTGAATCGACCGGAAAATGCAGTTTCGATGCCGAGAAGAATTTGACGGCAGTTCGGGTCAACGCCGGTTTCTCTGGATTCCGGCCATCTCCGTCCAATTTTCTTGATTCTCTGGAAGCGCATGAAGACGTAGATGATGCTCCTCAAATCTCTTGCAGCGATTCGTAGCGTGGAGGATGAATTTGAGGTTTGAATTTCTTGACACTGTTCATGTTTCGGGTATAATCTTCAGCTTAATTGTTGAGGTAGTTCTAGGCATTTTCTGGCTTTGTTGTAGTTGAAAGAATTAATGGGTGTGTTGAGAAGGTGCTATTGCCAAATTTTGGTGGCCATTGGAGTTGGTGGGAGCAGCGGCGGCGGTAGCGGCGGCTAGGGTAACTTTTTAATTTCAATTTCTGGCTAGTTGAATTCTATAATTATCATAGAGCTTATATATGAAGTCTGGTGAGGTTTGGTGGAGTTTTGAATCGGTTATAAATTTCTAAAGATTTGGATTTCGGTTAATGTTAATCGTGAATCCGATTGTCAGATTTCCTCCATAATTGTTATATAGTTTGAAATCGACGAGTGGGCAGTGTTGGTGAAGTTTGGTTGGATGTGGAAGAGAATTGAAGAAGTTGAGGTTTTGGGTTTTGAGACTTAATTATTGATTATCGTAAAATTATTTTCCATCTGGTAATTATTTATGTACGAATATTTGTGTACAGGACGAGGTACCGAGCTTTTGCTCGATGAAGGAACTCGTATACGTGATTGTCGGAATAGAACTGTGAGTGTACTTTTGCTTTTAAATAAGGATGCATGCAAATGTTTTCCCGAATTAATTATTTATTTATTTAGTTAATTCCATGTTATTATGTTTCGCTTTCGGGAAATGATTTAGCGACTTATATTATTGTTTTATTTATCGAGCATATTATTTTAAATTTCGGATTATTCCATCACTTATTTGATTAATGCTTCTAGTATGATTTCGATTCTAAATTCTCTATGCTCGATTCGGATAACATTGTTATTGTATGTTTTTCTTTGACAAATCATTTTTCGTGGTAACTTCCTGAAATTTTTATTATAATAAATTAGTGATTCTTGAGATTTTAAGAGAGATTCGGAAATGGATTTGGATTATATGATTATTTGAAAATATGATTTATGTGATTATTCGATGATTTATTTTTCCGAGATGATTTTACGGATTACATATTATAATTTATACGTTGATTTTGAGATTTTCTGGAATATTATCGGAAATGGGATTTCCTAAGGAATTTATAATTATTTATTATTTCTTGCCCAATTATTTTTGAATTTGAGATTATCTTGGCGTGTGGGACATGTCATTGGAAATTCCTGTGCGAGAGTTGGGGAAGCCTTATGTATTTATGGATTTATATGGTTACGGATTACCCTTTTTGCCATACTTTGGGTGACTATTATTATTGCTAGCATTGATCTTCCGCCTTTGTGGCGAGGTGATGGGATCACCGAAGCCAGTCCGCCTTTGTGGCGCGTGGTTACTGTCTTTGTGACAGTAATGCTGAAGCCCAGTATCCTAATCGCTACACTTAGTGGCGTGTGGGTATATAACGGGAGTATATGGGAGTACTTTAGCCTGGGAGGCTATCACCCGAGCCTGGGAGGCTCATTCATATGGCTATCTTCTTCCCCTACTTTTATATTACTTCTGGGCTACCGGGGTCTAGTCCGATGATACGATACTCAGCAGGTTTGAATTACAGTTTCCAGTTTTCTGGTTTAAAGAAATATGTTTTATAAACGTTGCATGCATCGAGGTTTTATAAATTTAAATAAATGCGGGAAAGTATTACAACTTCATTTCTTTTAAATTATTTATCTAGTTGTTTATTTTTGTCCACTCACACTAACGTGTTTTTCAATTACTTTCCCCTGGGCCCTTCGGTTTCAAATGCCCAGTGTGCAGGTTAGATTAGTCGTGGTCGCGCGTACATGGAGTCGAGACATGGTCCACAACATAGCTTCCGTGTATTCATTTTATTTCTATTTTCCTTATTTATCTGTTATATTAGAGTTGCTCTGATAACCTGTGGGATTCATGTTATCAAGTTATCAAATTGATATTTATACTTTTTGAAATGGAAGTTGATGTTATTTGGGGAGCAGGGTGGCTCCAGGAGATTAAGGGTGAATTGTTTAGAAGTATATATGTTTTTCTACAGGTTTTGGGTAGTCCACTTTTAGGGGAAGTTCCGCCAAATTTTTGGTATAATTTCTTCTAAAGTGGGCCCCGCAGGGCCACTTCGGATTTCAGGGTGAAATCCGGGGCGGGTCCTGTCAATTGTCCACCTATAAATGCTGCTTATGCTACACTCCTAGCACATATCATATGACAACGGGCTCACTCCCCAGAGCATCCTATTCAGTCAATTGGATTTGACTATGCTAGAGAGTTTACATCGAAAGACTTTCGATGGATATTGCAATGGGACTGATGTTGGATATCACATTCCCATGTACACCCAAATGGTCTTGCGGAAACGACTATGATGGTAGTCCGGACATTGGTAATGTGCACCAATCTCCTTATATCTGCTTGGGGTGATGTAATATCGCATGCAGCTATGCTACTTCGTCTACGACCCACCGCCACTCAATGTACCTCTGCGTTACAGCTAGTGACTAGATATAGGTATCGTACTTACGCATATTAGAGTGAGCCATTTATGTGCCCATTGCGCCGCCACAGCGCTCTATGATGGGTCCTTACAGACGAATGGGCAACTACGTTGGATTTGAGACTCCAACAATCGTCCGCCACTTAATGCCCTTGCAAGGCGATCTCATTACCTGCTAGCTTTGTAGGTTGTCACTTTGATGAGACATTCTTCCCGTCGTTAGGGGGAGATAAGGACACAGATGTTCAGCATGAACGACAGGAATTGTCATGGCCTGTCCCCACTATGTCTCATCTCGATCCCTGTTAAAGTGACGAGATCACACAAATATGTTGCAAACAAGTCTGTAAGGAAGGACGTCCCTACTAGAGGACGTAGCGCCACCCTACACGGAGGTAGGCATGGTGCCAACGCCAAAGTGGCACTCTCTTTGGCGTTATAGGCCATGGCCCCAGCTAGGATGCATGGGAGGCCCGTGGGTTCGAAGGATACATTGGCACAAACCAATCCTTGAATCATCGACACTCAAAATCCGTCTCATGAGAATCTTCCAAGTTATGGTTATCATTGGGGGACGCCTCAACGTCAAAACCTATTCCTGAGAATATAGAGCTCTATGAAAATTACACTAGTGTACATGAGACGTGGGATAGAAACTCCATCATAATTGATGATGTAGTCACGCACTTCGTTGCACATGAGTTTGTTGAGTCCGATGATATCGAACAACACTCCGTTGATGAATGAATGCCAACGTAGAGAGATTTGGCCTAAATGGAAAGATGCCATCCAGGATAAGATAGATTCTCTAACGAAGAGGAAGGTTTTCGAGCTAGAGATGCCAACACCTCTTAAAACCTGTTGACTAATGGGTCTTTGTTAGAAATCATAGTGAGAAAAAGAGATGGTAATCTCGCCTTATGGCGCAAGGCTTCTCACAAAACTCCCTGAAATTGACTACGATGAGACATATTCTCTCGTAATGGATGTCATTGCACTCCACTACCCTGTCAGTTTGGTAGTTTCCGAATAACTGAACATGCAGCTTACAAATGTGGTCACTACGTATCTCTATAGGGATCTAGATACGGAATATACATGAAGGTTCATGGTGACCTTCATTTTCCCAAGTCAAGTGGCTCTAGACCACGGAGCGCGTTTACAAAGAGGTTGAAACGCTCGCTAAAATAACTACTTGATTGGTAAGGGATATGCCCACGCGTTTCCATAACAAGTTTCAGATTCCATCGCGGTTCATGTTGGACATGATCTTCATTAGAAGCCCTTAAAGAGTTAAGGGAAACCGCTGAATATTTCAAATCCGAGTTTGAGATGAAGGATTATGGGATAACACGATTATGTCTCAGTTTGGAACTTGAGCATCGTGTCGATAGATGCTTAGGCATTTGGACAGGTCAAACCTTCAAGCACCCCCATGATTGTCCTTAGTCTTGATCCTGAAAAGGATCCTCTTCATCTGAAGGATGATGACGAAGATGTGCTAGAGGCAGAAGTGCCTTACTTGAGTACAATAGGCGCATTATTGTACTTAGCTCAATGCACAGGACCTGACATCTCGTTTGCAGTGAACTTGTTAGCTAAGGTGTAGCTCTGCGCCAACGCGACGCCATTTTGATTGGTGTAAAAGATATCTTTCAGTACTTGAGATGTACGATTGATATGGGTTTGTTCTATCCCTACAGAGAGAAGATGGATTCAGACCCATCACACACCAGAAATGCCGCCGACGCTGGCCTACGTTCTCTATCCCCATCCCAAAACGATATAAGTGTTTTGGAAGGTTTTGCTGATACTGGGTACCTCTCTGACCCACACAAAGTTCACTTCCAAATTGGTTAAGTGTTCACCATGGGAAAAGACCGTGATATCTTGGAGGTCTACAGAACAGACCGTAGTCGCTATATCTTCGAACCATGCAGAGATTATTGCTCTTCACAAAGTGGTTCGTGAATGTTTGTGGATTGGATCCATAATCACACATGTTCAAACAATTGTGGTTTGAAGTCTACCATAAGATGAGCCTACGAGCATGTAGGATAATGTTGTTCATTTTAAACAAATGAAGCAAGGCTATATCAAAAGCGACAACACCAAGCATAATCAGCAACAATAGACTCTCCTCAAATACCAAAGTGAACTAGGTTCGATATGAGGATAATGCGGCAGACTTGTTTACTAAGTCATTGCCCAAATCCACGTTCGAGAAACATGTGGCAAGAATTGGCTTGCGGAAATTATCTGAACTCCCATGATCGTAGTCATCAGGGGGAGATGCAGACATCAGGGGGAGATGTCTACATGTTCACCTCGAGACGTGAAGGGTGTGTTGTGCTCTTTTTCCCCTTCGACCGAGGTTATTTTTGTCCCACTGGGTTTTTGTTACTCGGCAAGGTTTTTAACGAGGCAACGAGAGAAGCACCGTGTTTGGGCAACACAAGGGGGAGTGTTCAAGTAAAACCCTAGTTTGTGTTTGGCTCAAACTCTATGTTACTTGCTCAAGTGGTAATAGGGTTAAATTAAAAGGATTTAGATTCCTATTCAATGTACGATTACTTGCCTTGTATGATTGAGATTCTATGCATTGTAATCCTCTATATAAAGAGGCCCCTATTATCAATGAGAACACACAGCAAATTCCTCTCAATTCTCGTTTCCCTAAAACAATCAGTAAATTGTCTTTTAGTTGGAAGAGACTTTTTCTCTATCCTGCTCTGAAATCGATTTTTTCTTTTTTGTTACAAAAGGAACCCATAGAGGCCCAAAGAAAAACGAAAGAAAAGAAAAGCTAACTAGCTATGTCATCCAAGAAAGCATTCACAGCATGAGTAGGAGGATCCTCAAAGATTATGAGACCAGGAGCATGCTCAATACTCCTTTTGGCTAGAGCATTAGCTGTCATGTTGCACTCCCTAAAAATATGGCTAATTCTAGAATTTTCCAAGGTAGATATGAAATGATGACAACCCTCCACAAGAGATCCAAGAGGGTGCAGAGATAGATCAGATCTTTGCAAGAGATTAATAAGGATGGCAGAATCAGACTCAATTTCCAAATTGGAGATGAGCAGATTTCTAGCAGTTTTGAGACGATAGTACAGCCCCCAAGCTTCAGCATCAAGGATAGCACCAATACCAAGGTTAATTTGGAAGCCAGCAATCCAATTGCCAAGATGGTCTCTAATAAGTAATAACACCACCGACACCAATTGAGCCACAAGAAGCAATTCTTATGCCATCATCAATTTTTAATCATTCTCAAAGTTTTTTTTTTAATGAGAAATGACAACTCTTTTATTAATCAGCGGAATTATATATAACGATTTACGTACGTGGGACTAATAAAAAAAATCATTACCTGTAAAAGTAAATGGAGATTGGAATTGGTCTACTCATTTCATTTCATAACCCCTTTATATAGGGAGAGAATTACAATGGAAAGAACAATTACAATGATGACATTAACTACTAATTGGTTCGTAATCCATGCTGATTGATGTTAATCGGTAATTGCTTGATTCCCTCTCCATCAATCACTTTGACGAAGGCACACAATATGTTTTTCCTTTAACACTCCCCCTTGTGCCAAGTCAAAGACGAAATGGTGCATGAGTTGTTGCCTCACTAAAAACCTTGCCAAGTAACAATAAAAACCCTGTGGGACAAAAATACACCTTGGTCGAAGGAAAAGAGCACAACGCACCTTTTACATTTGAGTATGACATGTGTGTGTTAGACTCCCCCTGACGTCTACACCTCCCCCTGATACTTACATTAATCTAGGGAGCTTGGAAAGTCTTCGCATTCCTATGTTTTTCACATGTTTCTCAAATGTGTCCTTAGGCAATGATTTGGTGAACAAATCTGCCACATTCTCCTTAGACCTTACTTGATTCATTTGAATCTTGAGGAGAGTCTGTTGTTGCTGATTGTAGGCCAACTTTGGCGATATGTGTTTTGTGTTATCACCCTTAATATAACCTAGCTTCATCTGTTCGATGCAAGCTGCATTGTGTTCATAAATGCAAGTAGGCTCTTCAGTGGTAGAACTCAAACCACTAGTCCCTCGAATATGTGCAATGATAGTTCTTAACCATACACACTCAAGAACCGCCTCATGTAGAACAATGATCTCTGAGTGGTTCGAGGAGGTAGCCACAAGGTTTGCTTGGTTGATCTCCAAGATATCGTGTGTTCCCATTGGTAAATACATAACCAGTTTGGGAACGATATGTGGGTCAGATACGTATCCAGCATCAGCAAAACCGACCAAAACGTCATTTGGCGTTTTAGTGTAGTGAGTGGCGTTTTCGCCATCAGCATTTCCTTTAGGGATTGCAGTTCCATCTGCGGTCCCTCTTGTCTCTCTGTAGGGAAAGAACAGTCACACGTCAATGGTTCCTTTTAGGTATCGAAAATGTTCTTGATACCATTCCAGTGACGCTGCGTTGGCGCTGAGCTAAATCTAGCTAACAAGTTCACTGAGAATGCAATGTCTGGTCGAGTAAATTGGACTAAGTACAATAATGCGCCTATTGCACTTAGATAGGGAATTTCAGCTCCCAACACTTGTTCGTCATCTTCCTTTAGACGAAATGGATTTTCCTTGCATCCAAACTTCGACCGATCATGGGAGTGCTAGCAGGATGTGCTTTGTCCATGTTATATCGCCTGACTTTTGGACATATGCAAACTGGTGGATTAATATTCCACAAACTTAGTGTTCTAGTTCAAGACCTAGATAGAATCGAGTTTTCCCTTATTCGGATTTCAAGTAGCTCGCGGTTTCTCTTATTTCATCAAGAGTACTAGTTATGACATATACTACTACAATTTGCAAATCCGGAACTTGTTTTCTTTATGAATACGCAGGGGCATAATTCATCGTTCTTATATCCCCTTCCCAATCAAGTAGTCACTTAGACGGGTATACCACATCCGTCTGGATTGTTTCAATCCGTAAAGTGAGCGTTTCAATCTAGTTGCAAACGCACCCCGTGGTTTAGAGTCACTTGGCTTGGGTAATGTAATGCCATCAGGCACTTTCTTATATATCTCTTAATCTAGATCCCCATAGAGATATGCAGTAACCACATCTATGAGCTGCATTTCCAGTCCTTTGGAAACTACTAAGCTAACTAAGTAGCGGAACATTATAACGTCCATTATGGGAGAGTATGTCTCATCGTAGTCAATTCCAGGGCGTTGTGAGAAACCTTGAGCCACAAGGCGAGCCTTGTACCTCAGGACTTCATTCTTCTCATTACGCTTTCTGACAAAGACTCATTTATGTCCTACAGGCTTTACACTTGGTGGGGTTAGCACTACCTGACCAAATACCTGTCTCTTTGTCAGAGAATCTAATTCTACCTGGATTGATTCTTTCCATTTAGGCCAATCTGCTCTTTGTTGACATTTTTCAACAGAGCGTGGTTCGATATCATCGTGCTCTATGATTCCTTGAGCAACAGTATATATCATCAATGTGTATGGAAGATCTTTCTATCAACTCATACGTACTCTCGTAATCCTTTGAGATTTCTTTGTTCTCTGGAATCATTTCAAACATCGGAGCGTCCTCCAGTATTGATTCATGGACATAACTATAATCAGAGACAATCTCATGAGAGGGATTCTATACATTGATGATTGGTTTGTGCCTTACTCACCCTCTTCTTCCTTGGGTGAGTGTCAATCGAACCAAGTGACCTCCCCTCTTCCTTGGGGAGCCACGGCCTCAACCACACCTCCACTAAGTGCGGTTGCAGTGCCTCTATCTGCGGCACCGTGCCCCTTGTTGGGGACTTCTAACCTTGCAGGCACATTTGCAGCTGGTATATGTGATCTCGTCACTTTTACGATATCAGTAAACGCATCAGGCATCGAATCTGCTACGTTCTGAAGATCGATTATTCTTTTCACTTCACTTTCACTTTGTGAAGTGCGGGGATCAAATGAGACAGAGTGGGGACAAACCACGACAATTCCTGTCGTTCCCTTGGAAAATCCTTTTTCCTATCTCCCCCTAACGACGGGAAGACTGTCTCATCAAAGTGACAATCCGCAAATCTAGCGGTAGAGATCGCCTGTCAAGGTTCCAAATAGCGGATAATTGTTGGGGATTCGTATCCAACATAAATACTTAATCGTCTCTGAGGACCCATTTTGGTGCGCTGTGGGGGCGCAATAGGCACATATACTGCTCAACCAAATATGCGTAAGTGTGAAATGTCAGGCTCATATCCAGTTACCAACTGGTACGCAGAAATGGTTGGCTAGCTGTGGGTCTGAAACGAATAAGTAAAGCTGCGTGCAATATTGCATAACCCCATGCAGATATAGGCAGGTTGGTGCGCATAACCAATGCCCTAGCCACCATCTGTAGCCTTTTGATGGTGGCTTCTGCGAGACCATTTTGTGTATGCACATGGGGTACAGGATGCTCTACATCATCCATAGATGCAATAATCATCAAATGCTTTTGATGTAAACTCTAGCATTATCAAGCCTTATAGACTTGATAGGGTGATCAGGGTGGTGAGCCCTTAAACGTATAATCTGTGCTAGGAGTGTTGCAGCATTTCTTGTGGACAATAAAACGACATGTGACCAGATTGTCGAAGCATCCACCAGAACCATAAAGTACTTGAATGGTCCGCATTCTGGATGGATAGGTCCACAGACATTTCTTTGTATCCTTTGTAAGAATGGAATGTTTTGTTTTGTATCTTTAGCATAGGAAGGTCTCGATCCTGTTTTTGCTAAAGAGCAGGCTTTGCAAAACAAGTGATGTGCCTTTGAAATAGTCAATGAGGCATAATGGGAGAGAGGTAGTGCTTCTGGTACTTCAGAAGGCAATGACTGCATTTGAGCAATACTAGAACCGACACCTTGCAGTGTGGCGGATTTTTCTCCCATTTTTCACTCGAAAGAAGGGATGTCCGTGTGAGTTCTTGAAAAAAAACGGATCATCATGTCACGACCTCGGTGCCATAGGCGGTCATGCAAAAAGCATGTATGAGTCAGTGTCCCACATTTCATTGTTGGTGACAGTATAAGATTCAATGATCCGAATCGTAGTGAGGTACAGTTGACTAAATTGACTCATAAGTTTCTCTAAGATATGTTTCCTTCCACAGTCATTAGATGTAATATCAAGGTATTCAGTTCCATTCTCACGGTGTGTTTTTACTGATAACCGTTGGCACAAATTGCTTTGAAACATTAACAAGGTTCGATTAGCTCTTGGTGCATATAGAGCGTCTGTGACTTGAAATGTTGCGCCATTAGGCAGCAAAAATTTGGCAGTTCCTCGCCATTTTATTAGTTTTGATAATCCAATCATCGTAGTCACAGAGGAATTATAGGCTATTAGTTCAATGAATAATTGCCTATTTCTTAATATTGTGGGGTAGTCCCACTATCATCTAAGCACTCAAGTTCTCCTCCATTCATTCCTACAAATAAATGGGAGGTATTTAGAAAATATAACTCATATTCTTTAGAGTATTTCTATTTGCGTAGAATGGTATTCTTTTCATTCTAATAATTTTTCTCTAGATGTATTGCTTTACATCTTTATAGTGCTATGTCGAACCATGTAAATATGTGTAGTAAATAAATTTGAATAAATTCAGTGCTTCAGAATAAAATTCAAAATTTATTAATAAGCCAACGATAATCAAATCAAGGTCTTGTTCAGAAATCTTATTCATCAATCCATGATTGAAAATAAACTTTAAGACCAAACAATAGTCTAATTAAAAATGAGGCATTATGCCTTCACAACTGTCTTTGGAAAATAAAATGAATAAAGCAGATCAGTCAAGATTGAGAGCATCCATTGACTTAGCAAGTTCCTCTTTGCCATTGGAGTCTGCAACTGTAAGGTTGACGTCTAGGTCATGACCTCCTTCTTCCATATAGTGAGCCACTTGTTCTTTAGACTCTCTATACCTCTTGTAATTGGCTGCTACTCTGTTGTTTGCTTGGCAGTTCTTGTACCAATGCCCAATGAATCCACACCTATAGCATGGTTCATTGTCAACTCTTTCCTTTGGCATCTTGTTTCCATGATCCCCATGTCCCTTTCCACGTGGTGCATTGTTGCCACGTGGGTAGGGATCAGCACGTCTAAACCCCCTTGCATTGGAGTTATTTCCACCTTTCATTTTTCCATAATTAGCCTCGGGAATTTTCTTTGTCCCAGTGGGCCTGGCATTGTTATTCAAGAGAATCTTATTTTGTCTCTCAGCCACTTGCAGTAGGCTTATCAACTTATTGAAGGTTGTGATTCTTTTGTTGTCATAATCCAACTGATACTGGTTCGCTAGTATAAAAGCTGAATTAGGAAAGGTGGTAAGAGTCTTGTAGATCATATCATCTTCTGTGATTTCCCTTCCACAGAAATTGAGACGTGCCTTTAAGCGCAACATGTCCTTGTTGAAGTCATTGACCTTTTTATAGTCAAGCAAGCGGATTCCATTCCACTGAACAGCCAGTCCTGGGAGCAAAGTATCGTGAATGTTCCCAAAACGTCCTTTAAGGGCATCCCACAGTGCTTTGGGTGTCTTCAACTGAAGGTACTCCCAGCGTAGGCTAGGATCAATATGTCGCCTCAGAAAAATTAAGGCATCTGCTTTCACCTTATTAGATAGTTCATCATCTTTGGGATCAGTAATGGTGGCAGTGTAGTCTTTTGCCACAAAGGCAGTTTCCATATCGGAAACCCAACGATGGTACTCAAGTCCTTCTGAGTCCAAGATGTCAAACTCAGGTCGAGTTGGATCAGCCATCTACATAAAACAAGAGAGAAGATATAAATTACGCAGTCATAAAGGCATCCACGTAAATTATTTTCCAAACGTATGAATTAGATTTCAAGACCAAGATTCGTAATGGTCACACATTTTTTTTCCATGCTATGTGAAAATACTTTATCACAGTAAGTGTGTGTATAATGCGCATGAATTTTCATTATCATGGCCAAACGGTATTGATATGTTGCATTAAAAATAATCATAGCACATTTAAATATAGCATATAAAAATAAACTACATGGCATGTTCAAATTTCACAAATATATATCAAATTATATACTACACATAATAATAGCAATAATATAGCATGCGTAAAATAAAATGTAAACGATAGTAAAATACAAAGCATGCGTAGACATAATTTATATAAGCGTAAATAAAATAAAAACATGCTCAAAATTTCATAAATAATATATAACAATATATATAGATATATATGGCATGCTCAAAAATCAAATATATAATCATGGCTTAAAGATAATTATATAAAGCATAAATGACAAAGCATGCGTAAAATAATTGATATAATCTAACTAAGCATGCTCGAAAAATTTATAATAAAAGCATAAACAATAAAATATATAGCATTCTCAAGAAAATAAATAATGAGAATTTACCATAGTATGAAATTAAATAAATTAAAGGGAACATACTTGGTTTCGAAAAATAAAACAATCCTAGCGCACGAGCGTGTTGATGCAGGCGTGCGTAGCGATGTTTTTGGGTTTATGAAACTAGGCCGCTTCCTCTCCCTTTTCAGCAGTGGGCTTTGTTTTTTTTTTTCTTTTTTTGAGGCGCAGGGCCTGTTTTTTTTTTTTTTTTTTTTTATTGGGCTGCAGAGGCCTGCTCTTTTTTTCTTCTTGGGCCGCAGGGCCTCTTTTTTTTTTTTTTTTTCTGGGCCGCAGAGGCCACTTTTTTTTTTTTTGGAAATTGTTGGCCCTGGTCCTGTTCTTTGGGCCGGGATTTTTTTTTTTTTTTCGCGTCTTCTTCGTTCTTTTTTTTTCGTCTTCTTCTTCGTTTTTCTTTTGTTCCTTTCGTGTACCAGTGGAGGCAGCGCCGGCGATCTGGAACACCTTGAAGGCGGGGCTGCAAGGTTGAAGGCGAGCTGCGGTGTATGGGCACGGGGATGGGTGATAGAGTGCGCGCGACGGATCGGGACAAAGCTGCGAATTGGACGACGCCGCGAACCGGACGATTGAGTCTTGGTACGATCGGAGAATGAATCAAAACCGGAAGCTGGAGCAGATGACCGGACGGTGCGGCGGAGAAACACAATCCGGAGCAGTTGTTCTCTGGTGCCCAAATCCAATTGTTGGGTCTGAACGGATATGGCAGTGGAGCTGATTCCGGCGTTGGGTGGTGAGAAGGGCTGTGTTGGATGATTTGGGTGCCCTTAGTAATCCGGTCTGATGAGGCGCCGTGGGGCTCGTCGATCTTGAAGTGCAGCAGCGCGCTGGGATGAGCAGAACAGGTGCAGATCTGCTGCAAGACGTGTGTGGGTAGGCGCGGTGGCCAGATCAATTGGTGGGTGCGGAGAGGCCGGTGTGGTGGCGGCAGAGAATATTTCTTCTAGGTTTTTTTTTTTTCAATAGAAAGAAAACTAGAAAATTAGGGTTTTTTTTTTCTTTGGCAATTTGCTCTGAGCGTGCTGATAACGTGTAAAAGTAAATGGAGATTGGAATTGGTCTACTCATTTCATTTCATAACCCCTTTATATAGGGAGAGAATTACAATGGAAAGAACAATTACAATGATGACATTAACTACTGATTGGTTCGTAATCCATGCTGATTGATGTTAATCGGTAATTGCTTGATTCCTTTCCGTCAATCACTTTGACGAAGGCACACAATATGTTTTTCCTTTAACATTACCTAAACAATTCAAGATTTTCAAAAACAATGAAGCACATCCAAACTTCGTTCAACATCAACCATGAGACATCAAAATAGGCACAGATGAAGTGAACAATCCCTAGCATCATATCTCAACAAAAGTCGAGCTTGGTGCCGTTGCAAAGAGCAAAACAACACCAAACTTGGCCTAGGGGCAGGTCCCAAAACCATCATCCAAGCAGCCCAAACAGTTAGCCTTAGGGTGCCCAAACGGAAGAGCCAGAGAGAGGAAGTGAGGCGCCTCTACTAGCCAATTTTGCCGAGCCGCCGCCAAGAAACCCTAGCGCCACTCTCATTCTCTCTCGAGAGTATTATAGATGGTTTATTAGTTCTTTTACTGAGGTTGCACTTGGTTTATCATCAAAGGGAAACAATTGCTCTCTCCCTCTCTCTTTATGTTTTGACCAAGAAATTTGTGCTCTACTGAAGTATGATAAATGAATTCCATCAAACAGCAATAATTCTCAAAGTTGAAAATGTTGTTGCCATAGAGACCATACGATGTAACACCGAAATTCTTTACTTTTTTATGAGATTTTATTTTTATCTTTTAGTGGAATTTTGTTTTTAATATTTTAGGGTGCCTTGTCTGAGAAGAGAAACTTATGTTTTTTACTCTTTTTTTGCTTATGATACGAAGAGATTCAAATTTGCTCACCACTATTATTTAAAATGGTGTTTATTACCATTCCATAAAAAAGTATCATGTGTGATAATTCTTTATCATGGCTAACCATAGTTAACTTAATTCATTATTAATTAATAATAATTATTAATTGCCATAAAGCTGGGCATTATTAATTACCTTTGATTATATATTTCTATACCTAATAAATCAAACGATTATCCCGGTCAAGGGATAGTGTTTCTCTCTCTCTCTCTCTCTAATATCTTATCCTTTACTGAAGTAGATTCTTCTTAAATAATTTTCTCTTAAATGGATGTTCCCATTTAAAGATCTAATCGCAACTACCTTAATAAATGTTAATACAATTTTAAACCACGCTTGGTCTCCTAATACATTCAAGAACACCACTTTTTAACCCTGCATTACACTATGTTTAATCCTCCAACACATTCAACAACTCTAATAAATATGTATAATTTAAAACATAAATTAATAACTAAATTTAAAAAGAGACTCTTGAAATGTTAAATGATTCAACGGAGTTAACCCCTCATGCACTTCATCACAGTGTCAAAAAGTTGAACTTCTAGAAGAGAAAAGTTGCTGAAACAAAAAGCAAACAATGAATGGGAACACCGTGTGTGGATGCACACCAATTGTTTAGGCTTCATTTCAGATTTTACAATGGTGGACGGTGGACCTTCCGGTTTCCAAAACCAAATTTCTTTTTCCATTTTTGGTCTAAAGTTTTCAAAAGCTGAACGCACAATGATGTCAGTGAGTTTTTTTTTTTTAAATATTTTTTTATTATTTTTATTTTTATTTATTTTTTTATATTTTTTTTTATAACAATGTCAGTGAGTTATTATGAAGAAATACAACACAACAAAAAATTGGCTGATGGGGCTGCTAGCTGTACTCCCTAGGATGTAATACATATCTTCACCTACGCGGGTATCTTAAAAAGGCTAAAGAAAAAAGTGGTTTATGGCCTAAAAAAAAAATTTTGATTTAGTGCTGCAATCAATGTAGTCGTATTCCGCACTACTATCACCTTATTTGAAAATTTTGAGCTGGGCCTATTTCCTCAATGAGTTGTCGAATTTGAAATTAAATTATGTAATGCTGGAAGATTGGTAGAGAATCAATCCATTCTTCAGAGAGGACAACACCATAACGGTTATTTAAATTAGTATACACAACACACCACCTTACTGAACGGTGGAATTGTAGGCTCTTGAGATTTTTTTTTTTTTTTTAGAGATTTGAGAAGTTGTGAGTTGAATGGCTCAGCTTGACCATGACTAAGAACTCCCGCGTGTAAGTGGATATTACAAAGAAGATATTTACCTAGGATTCATTACGGTACATTAATATATTGATACAACAAGTGGCCAATCAATTAAGATCTAGATTAACTCCATGCATTAGAGACTAGTTTGGGACTGCTCCACATTTGTATCAAACTAAGTGTACATGATGTATCGATATATTAATGTACTGTAAAAATGGTAGAACTTTTCATTTAACACAAAACTCATAGATTAATTGATGATCCCAACAGAGTTGAGCTTACAATTTCTAATCACTTCCATGATGATGAAAAAGGCTACAACCTGGTCCATAATCCGAAGTAAACTAGGGAGTAGGGAAGCAAGTTGAAAGTGTGATTAATGAGAAAGGTCAAAATTTAAATACTATTAATTGACACTAAAAAAACAAAGAGGAGGACGAGGAGGACGAAGAAGAAGAAGAAGAAGAAGAAGGACACTAAAAAAATGAGGACGAGGAGGACGAGGAGGAGGAAGAAGAAGAAGAAGAAGAAGAAGAAGAAGAAACTACCACACAAACACTCAGCAAAAGAAATAAAAAAAACATACCTAGAAGGCATAGGTTGATGGTAAGAAGGAACATAGATCTTAAAGCAAGATTTGTTTAGGGGTAAAAAAAAAGAGAGGAACATAAAGCTCTACAAAGAAGGATAATGGATTCCATACTATTATGTATATGAAATGTTTAACAAATTAATCTGACAACAGAATCGTTTTTCAAGAGAGGTGTTAGGAAATTCGGGTCACCTTCCGAATTCCCTAGCCCAAGACCGAAACCGAATGAAGACAGTAATCACAAACTATGCAAGCAAACACAAGATTGTTGACGAGGTTCGGTCAAACAGTTGACCTACGTCCCCGGGTGATGATGATGGTGGATCCACTAAACGAGAAGAAGATTACAAACTTTTGAAGAACGTTTTGGTTCTTCCACTCAAATAACCTCTCTCCTCACAACCCAAATTCTCAATAGAGAATTCCCAAATACACCCGATCTCTCAAAGCTTGCAACTCTCTAAAATCTCTCAAATTATCAGAACACTCAATTGATCCACACACGGATCTCTCTAAACGATGTCTCAATGGCACCCTCCAGAATGAGTCTCTTTCAACTCACAACGGCACCTCCTAGAATGAGTCTCTTTCAACTCACATCTTCTCTAAATGGTGTCTTCCAATCTCTGAAAGCACACACGAAACCAATAACCCTGAATGACTATTTATAGGCTCACGATTAGTCCAACTCCCAATAGGATCTTCAATCATAAACCTTTACTTCTAAGGAAAAACTCCATAAATCCTAGATACACTAGAATTGCTTACCCAAAGCCTTCAGAAGTAAAGAATCCAAAACAGACAAGGAATTAGATATTGAGCCGCAATCCTAACAATTTCCACCTCGGCTCAAAATCTCTGAACTTTCACTTAACGCAAGTTTCCTTGGGTCTTCTTAACAAACCACGATCACCACCACACCTCAATGTGCCTCTTGCGCTCAATAGCCAAACTAGTTTGCCAAGTTTCACAACCACTCCAACTTGACCCTTGGATAACAACTCTTTTCCCCAAACATGCACCATGCAGCCACTTGCATGCAATCCAAGGCTTCACCAAAGTTGCCAAACCTAATAGGAGCGATCTTTAATGGTTTTGCACAACTTATCTTGAGAAACATCTCCCTGAAACAATTCTCTCACCATAAACTCCATGGAAATCTTCTCTGGACGCATCACTCTTAGAACACCAAGTTTGCTTCTCAACTTCCTCATTAACTCTACCCTCCAAAGTGGGTGACACTTTGATTGTGAAATATGCATGAGCTAGCATATCTCCACCACAAACTTGTGTTAGGATCCTTATGGGACTGCCTCCCTTTAAGGACTGCTGCAATTTTTGTTGCTCTTGAAATTTCATCTCATAAGCAAATTTCGTTCCTCCACATTTACTATAGCTCATCTTCCCTGAATGCCTATAGGAACCAAGATTGCTAATCTTTCCACCTTGAACCAAACTCTTAGTGGAATAGTTAGTTCCACCTCGAACAAAGCTCCTTTCTCAATGATAGGAACCCTTTACTTGCTTAACTTTTATCAAAACGAGTGCTCCATTACCTTAACCCACAATCATCTTGTGGTTTTCAAAATCCAAAGTCCCAAGAAATATCAGATTTCTCTCGAAACTAGAAACATGGCGACATTCAATTTTCCTTAGCCTTCAACTTTCCACATTAATAACTGATATGCTTGAAACTCATACAACAATAGCAATCCACGTCTTGTCTCTATCGTGATTTCCAAATTTCTCCAACGTCTTCATGGTCACTCTTGAACCAAGAGCTCTGATACCACTTGTTAGGAAATTCGGGTCACCTTCCGAATTCCCTAGCCCAAGACCGAAACTGAATGAAGACAGTAATCACAAACTATGCAAGCAAATACAAGATTGTTGACGAGGTTCAGTCAAACAGTTGACCTACGTCCCAGGGTGATGATGATGGTGGATCCACTAAACGAGAAGAAGATTACAAACTTTTGATCGAAGAACGATTTGGTTCTTCCACTCAAATAACCTCTCTCCTCAGAACCCAAATTCTCAATAAAGAATTCCCAAATACACCCGATCTCTCAAAGCTTGCAACTCTCTAAAATCTCTCAAATTATCAGAACACTCAATTGATCCACACACGGATCTCTCTAAACGATGTCTCAATGGCACCCTCCAGAATGAGTCTCTTTCAACTCACAACGGCACCTCCTAGAATGAGTCTCTTTCAACTCACATCTTCTCTTAATGGTGTCTTCCAATCTCTGAAAGCACACACGAAACCAATAACCCTGAATGACCTCACGATTAGTCCAACTCCCAATAGGATTTTCAATCATAAACCTTTACTTCTAAGGAAAAACTTCATACATCCTAGATACACTAGAATTGCTTACCCAAAGCCTTCAGAAGTAAAGAATCCAAAACAGACAAGGAATTAGATATTGAGCCGCAATCCTAACAAGAGGAACATAAAGCTCTACAAAGAAGGATAATGGATTCCATACTATTATGTATGTGAAATGTTCAAAAACTTAATCTGACAACAGAATCGTTTTACTCAAGATAGATTTCTCGAAGAAGGTTCACGGTACTCAAGATTTTTAGGAAATAAATCTGCAAACTTTTTGTTCCTAGAGCTTTTATATGAAACAAGTGGAATGGAGTATCACACAATGGAGCTCATGGTATTCCTGAAATCCCCAGTGCTACCAAAACAGTTAGGTACTTAGGCATAGAATTTAGAAACCCATGTTTTCCACGACTCCAACCTTTTGGAACATGTAAGATGTAAAGTGATTCTCGGCAATTCCCCTTCTGGAAATGTTTCCAATTCTGAACCCATAGACCTGAGAGATGGGAGAAGCGTCGGCATCTGCTCCACCAGTGACCCCCCCCCCCCCCCCCCCCCTTTTTTTACACCTTCTTTTCGGCTATTCAAATTGATCATGGAAGGTGTTAGTCCGAAAATAACACTGAACCAATTCTCTTTGTCACGTTTATAATTCAGTAAAGGACTAATTTCAGTTTACCCCCCTGAGATTTAGAGTTGTCATCATGTTAGTCCCTCTAGTTTCAATTAAATCAGTAACACCCTTGTACTCTCCAAATTCATCAACCGTGTCCAATTTTTGGACTTCTGTCCAAATTGGACGTTAAATCCATTATGTGGGCTCCCTTTATGGGGCAAAATGGTAATTTTTGCACATTTTTTTGTTTTGTTTTTTGTTTTTTTTTTTTTTTAATAGGTGGTTGCAAAGTCACTCATTGATCTATGATATTTGTGATATATCTCCGATAAAGTGAAGAATTTTAGAATATATCCCCAATAAAGTGAAGAAATATTTATAAAATATGATTAAAAAAACAAAAAATAAATAAGACTCAGTAATTCTCTAAATGCAAATCTGTGTGAAGAGAGATCTCCTCAAGGGAAATCTGGGTAAGGAGAAATCCCCTCAAGGAGAATCTAAGTGAGGAGAAATACCCTTAAGGCAATACTACACCAAAAACTGCATCACACAACGGTGATCACACAACGGAGAACAAATCCTCTGTTGTCTATTAACGACAATTGAATCATACAACACATTTAATGAATCTTCGTTGTATGAAGATGCTCAAATTATAAAACTTCTAGTTAGGAGGTGATGGCACAACAGAAAGAGAGATTATCTGTTGTCTGAATGAAAGAAAAAGATCGGCATATTTCCCTCCTACCATTGAGTCAAATTTGGCTCCAAATTGTACCCTAGA
Source organism: Rosa lucieae (assembly GCA_024704745.1). Taxonomy (NCBI): domain Eukaryota; kingdom Viridiplantae; phylum Streptophyta; class Magnoliopsida; order Rosales; family Rosaceae; genus Rosa; species Rosa lucieae. The sequence continues at coordinate 4,419,678 of CM045492.1, forward strand.
TGCTATTAAATTGGACAACAGTTTAGTTACTTCCGTTGTAGGAGTTTACCTGGAAATCATCATACAATGGTTTTTAATGTCCTGTTGTGCAAGTGAGTACCAAAATTTGGAGATGGCTCCAAAATGACAGTCATTCCCCCCAAAACGAGAAAATTTGGCTTCAATTGTTTGTTATGCTTGCAAGTTCCAACAACAGAATGAACTATTTCTGCTGTGTGAATGAGAAATGACTAGCCTAACAGCAAAACCTAACATTTTGACTGCAGAGGCGGGAAATTTCCATCTTTTATTCCCTCAGCTATGTAACAAATCAGACAACGTAAACATATCTATACGTTGTCTGTCAGACTTAAAAAAAAAAAAAAAAGTTAATGCCTATTGCCTTAGCCAACTCGATCGAGGGCACACTTAAACAAAGTTAATGCCTTGGTCATTTTTCATGTCTGAGAGAGAAACCCCGAGCTTTTCTTCACTTCGAGCAAAATCTAGAGCTTTTCTTCACCATCTTCTCAAAACACTTAGCCATCACAAATCACCATCCTTCAAAGTCTGGATTTAGGTTCTATTCGATTTGGGTTCTACTCAATTAGGGTTCAATTTAGGGGTTTTTCATTATGCTAATGGGGGATTTGGGTTCTGACCAATCGAGTTGGGTTCTCCCCCGAAACCTATCCCTCTACTCCCTCCCTTCCCGCTCGCGCGCGCTCTCTCTAGGAGGTGCAGAGATTTCTTTGTGGCTCATCTCGGAGGTGCATCCTGGCGCTGACTCGTCGGAGGAAGGCGAAGAAGATGGTGGCTACGGTGAGTCCACCCCGGTGGTCAGAGATCGGTGACGGAGGAGAGAGATTCCTCCAGATCCACTTTTTCTCTCCTTCCACTCTCTCTCGTCTGTGCTTCTCTCTTCAACTGGTCCCTCAACCTTTAATTCTGATCAAAATCAAATCTTTACAACTGGTTAGTACTTGTCTTATTCTAAAAGCTACCAGCTTCTTCTGGGTTCTTCAAATTTTTGAGTCTTTTTTATGTTCTTGTTGGTTCTTGGTTTCTGATCCTTCTAGTGTTAATGATTCTGTAGAGCTGTGACGAGAGAGGAAGAGGAGAGAGAGATGGCGGACAAGAAGCCTGAAGTGCTTGACGCGGTGCTGAAGGAAACAGTTGATTTGGTATATAGATCTGAGAAAATTTCAAAGCTTTTTGCTTGGTTTTTGGTTTGCTGTGTGGTTTTGGTTTAAATGGGTGTTTATGAACTATGTGGTTGTAGGAAAACATACCCATTGAGGAGATGCTTGAGAATATGAGATGTAGCAAAGAGGGTGTCAGCAGTGAGGCTGCTGAGGAAAGATTATAGCCATTTTTGGGCATAACAAGCTTGAGGAAAAGCAGGTTACTCTCCTCACATTCACAGTCCCTTTCTTTGTTCTTCACAAACTGTGTTTTCTTCTTCATGTTCTCACAATTGTGTGGTATGGGTGTTGTGTTTCAAGAGAGCAAGTTTTTCAAGTTTTCAGGTTACTGTTGCTATTTTTTTACACTGCTTGCATTTTTGGTGATTTGTCTGTTGATTTGTGATGCTTGTTTATCTGTATGCAGGGGAAGCCTCCTGACTGGCAAGATTTTGTGGTTATTATTACTCTGCTGGTCATCAACTCCACCATTAGTTTCATCAAGGAAAATAATGCAGGTAATGCTGCAGCAGCTCTCATGGCTCGTCTTGCTCCTAAAGCCAAGGTATCAGATATACCAATATGTTGTCGTTTTGTTTTTAGGGTGGTATTTACTGCTTCTGTTATGGGAATACAATAGGCCATAAGCTCCATCTTGGTCTATTGATCAATTTTTGATGTATGAGTAGAAAGATTTTATGGTGATATATGCTTGAAGCAGAATCTGATCCCCAAAAGAGGGATGAATATTTACACAGATTGATGAGTCTCCCAAATCAGGTTAAATATGAACACCACTTTGCCTGGGGATATCGATTTGTTGCTTCAGGTATGGCTTTCATGAACCTCCCTATGTGTTTCTTGCTTAATCCAATGTACTTGAAGTTGAAGTTCTATTCTTTTTGCAATATACAGAAATAAGGGTATAGAGATTAGTAATTGCCATCATTGTCATCCTGTCATGTATCTCCACTAGTATTCCAATTATGTCTTACCCTCTAGTATTTTTCTTTTCAATTTTGTTTGTTGCTCATTTAGAATGCGGCGGTTCTCATAAGTAAAATTTTTGTAGTAATTCGATTAATTGATGTCAATCTGCAAATATGTTGTGAATAATGTGTGTTTTCTTTGTTCGCTTTCTTGCCTTGACCATATATGTTGGATGCAGGGGGAAACAAGCTTACTGGGAGAGAACATTTCTTTGTCTGCATCAGGGAAAAACTGGTGCATACAGCATGCTATAAATGCCAAGAGCAGTTGCTATTCTCCATCACTTCCATTTTCTCTGGTTTAGCTAGTCTAAAGCACCATGTGTTATCCCCCCCCCCCCCCCCCCCCCCTAGCTTACTTGTGTAGTAGTGAGTCATATGTTCTTTCACTCCATTTTTCTTTTCAATTTCCCCAGAATGTTTAAGATTTCACTTCTAAAATGAGGTGCTACATTATGGCAGGGTGTAATAGAAAATGTGTTGGAGAGAAGCACTAGGGTTCAGTAGCTTGATGGAACTGTTGTACCACTGTGATCTTCTCCAATGGAGGTAACTTTGAGTGATTCTCCCTTTTGTGTGTTTTTTTATGAAATTATCAGCTTTGGGAAACTTTCAACGCAGAGAATCTCATTTTTGATGCATACTTGGTGTAGGTTTTTCAGGTAATTTCTCTTGACTCCATAATTTTTTTAAACAAGCAATACAAAACTTTGAGGAGTATATATGTCTTCTTTTAAGTGTGCTATGCAAGAATGAACATTACTATAGAGCTTGTTATGTAGTAAGACATAATCCATTTTATTTTCATTGCATTTGTAAATTGTGTCAGGAACTATACGGTGGACTGTTGCATAAAGAGTCATTGGAAGATCAAGCATGGAGTACTCGGCAATGCAGCAAGCTATATTTTCTTTCATCATGTCAAACTTAGCTAGAAAACTTAAAAGCTTCTTAGTCAATGAGATGTATGAATGCTTCAACAATGTTCGTTAAATTCAATATTTGATGAATTGATGTACCACAATGCTTTTGGTACAAATATTGATCATTTGATGGTTTGCATTCAATTTGTATTCCAATTGTTCACTGTCAATTTATATCCATTCAAAATTTGGGTATTCACACAACACAGTTCTTGATATCACACAATGGATTTTAATAAGTAACGTCGTCTAGTTTTAATCTCATACAACAGAAAAGACTAGAACTCAGTTGTCCTAGTCTAAATCACACAACAGCAATACTACAAAACTGTTGTATGAAAGTCACAACCCACAACGGAAAAAAAGCAAATTCTGTTGTGTGAACTGCTGCGCATGGGTACGTCCGGCATCTGTCGAGTTCTTGGACAACGGTGTTAAGAAATATACGTCGACTGATTTTGTATCATACAACGGTGAATTCACCGTCGTCTGATTTTTCATCAGATAACATCGAGATAGACGACGGTGAGTCTTCAAATCAGACGACGTTTTTTCACCGTCGTGTGATGCAGTTTTTGGTGTAGTGCAAATCTGAATTTTGGGATATATCTCCAATAAAGTAAAGAAATATCTGTAAAATCTGATTAAAAAAATAAAAAATAAAAAAGACTGACATTCGTATGTAATTTCAATAAATTGACTCTTTCAAAAATAATATAAATATATCTTTGATATTTCCGATATCTAGTTGTTTTTATGAACTTGTGGTGTATAGGTTGAAGGCACTTTAAAAAAAAAATAAAAATTAAAAAATTTGGAGTTAGAATGTGCAAAAATTTCCATTTTGCCCCCTAAAGGGAGCCCACATAAAGGATTTAACTTCCAATTTGGACGGAGGTCCAAAAATTGGACATGGCTGATGAATTTGGAGAGTATAAGGGTGTTACTAATTAAATTGAAACTAGAGGGACTAATATGATGACGACCCCAAACCTCAGGGGAGTAAACTGAAATTAGTCCTTCAATAAATAACACTAAACCAACTAATTAAATTGAAACTAGAGGGACTAATATGATGACGACCCCAAACCTCAGGGGAGTAAACTGAAATTAGTCCTTCAATAAATAACACTAAACCAACTTAGTGTTTGAACACAAGATATTTAGATTCTACATCTTAAACGTTCCCGTAAGAAGAGCTAGTGCATCAGCTGAACCACTTGCCGTGATTGCTCCAGTAGGTGACCTGTCACATTCATACGTAATTAGCTGGGTCAAGTTGGGCAAATATTGAGTCAGTGACCTTAAAAAAAAGCCCACCATTATTGTTTAATTAAGCCCAAGCTGAAGCCCGTTCACTCTCTCAACTTAATACCCTTCGAAGTTTGTTTCTCACTGTTTCGGTTCACTAGTATTCACCGACCACCACCACCACCACCACCACCGTGAGTCCATACCCACCACCGCCGGAGTGAATCAGCAGCAGAAAAGATGATGAGGGACGTGTGGAGCTGCAACACGTACGATTACGGAGACGCCCAATAGGCCAATACTGGGACGCCCGCTACGTCCAAGAAGGTGACTCCTTATTCGACTGGTACCAGCGCTACTCTGCTCTCCGCCCTTCCATCCGCAACTTCATTCCCCTCACCTCCTCTCTTGTTCTCGTCGTCGGCTCCGGCAATGCCGGTAACTTCCCTCTTCCTCTGATTCTCCTTATTTTCTGCTCTATTGGGTAGTTCAATCCTAGGACTTTTGTCAATACTAGGAATCGAGTCGAATATGATGGATGAATTCTTCATGTTGTTAGTTATGTCCGAGGACATGGCGAAAGATGGATATGAAGACATAATGAACATAGACATCTCATCAGTGGCTATCAACCTCATGAAGACCAGAAACAAGCACATCCCTCAGTTGAAATGTAACCAAACTCCTCGTTAGAATCTCTTGATTCCTTGATGGTATGATGCATGTTGACATGTTTTTTTTTTTTTAATGATTCCTCCTGGCCATTGCTAATTATATCGTTTCTCCTTATGTTTCTAGTGTGGCAGTGATGCTACTATTAGTGCTGCCCGAATGCTAGGGGAAGTGAGTAGGTTGTAGACTCTGAGACTCAAACATTCAGTTGCAGTTGTTTATACTAGGGCTTCATTTCCCACTTCTCTTCTTCTAATTGATTAATCATTTATTGTTTAGTTATATTCCTTTACTAACCATGGTTCTTTACTAATCATGGTTGTATTTGCTTGCAGGCTTCTTAAACCTGGAGGGGTCTATATTTTGGTAACTAAAACTCACTAGATTTAATTCTTTCTTTTATAGGAAGTTGAAAGTACTAGTGTGTAAGAAAGATCAAGATAACGTAGGTGTTTTAATTTACCGATTGACTCTGGCAACTCAGATATTGTATAACCCTTGAAAGAGACCGCTCGCAAGTACTGCAATTTTGGAAGTAAATCAGATATAACCTTATAAGTGGCAGGAATGTCCTCAGACGTATACATTTAGGGTCAGAGTCTTCCTCCAATCTAAAACAAGTTTCTCCTGCTGCCCGTCGTGCTAAATTAATAACAAGGTCATGCATTACATATTTCGAATTGTTCTTGCTTGACTTTTGGAATAATGACGTGGATAGTAGTGCTTGAAAACAAATAATTGCCTATATCTTCCAGTTGGACCAGACCCTCTTTCATCCAAAGATGGACCAATTGCTTCTCCCCAAATTCAGTCATTCGGAAATATTGAACAATAGGCAAAACAACTAATACATAATTGAACCAGTATTCATGTGGTCCTTTCTCTAGTTTCCAGACCTGATAGACCACTGCAAGACGAACATGCAGAAGAATTGAGGCCAAGTGCATATGCTGGAAACATAACAATTTTAGCCTTCCTGTTGGGAATCATAAATGAGAATAACACTAGAATCATTTAAGAAACAGAAGAATTGCTCAAAATTGCAGCAAGTATCACAAAAGTAAATAAAGGAGAAATCTACTGGAGAGTTGCAGACATGGTCCTCCCAACTTCGCCTGCTCGAAGAGAGTGATTTGTAATTCTACGCGATTGATTTGAGTTTTTCAAAGTCAATGATGACAAAGGGAAGAAGGGTAGGAAAGACGTTTACTTCATACTCCTTTGTTTATGTAGGAGGGTAAAATTAAAAGCTTCACTGCTGCTGCTGCTGCTGCATGTCCGTCCAAGGAGGGGAGGGCTTCGCCTCAACTCGAGTCACTAAACCTTACCCAAAACCTGAAGCCGCAATCCGAAAGTTCTAAACTTGACTATACCCAGGTAATCTCTCTCTCTCTCTCTCTCTCTCTCTCTCCAAATATGTGTTTCTGTAACTTATGGCTTCATTGCCACTCTCTAGTAAACAGCCTTTGTTCTGGAACATCTATTGCCACTTTCTTTAGAATATTATGACTGGACTGGATGTGCATTGATGTACAGGTTTCTCATGAAGAATTCAGACAGTTTTAGAAATCAAAATTGTTGATGAAAGTTCTGGGTTTTCTCCTATGTTGATTATAATACATTTCGAGATCGGAGTTTATACATTCTCCTATTATTGGTTTTCTGATTAGCTAGCGACAATAAGAATGAAGCAGCTAATGTAGGTGTTTACTTACGAAATGTTGAAACTCTAATATTAAGAACTATTTCGTATATTATTTGAAAGCTTATAATTCCAGATAGTTCTTTTATGTATCTTTTACTGTCTGATTCGAGGGGATGAGTACTCCACAGGGGAAGTTGAGGACTTATTGAATTCATCTTATTAGTTTTTTGAACTTCTATTGAATGTGTTTAAATAGTTCAGGACTTTTCTATGCTCCATTATAGATTTCTTTTACATTATATTGGTTACATAATGTGTCTGTTGCTTCCATTTATTCATCAGTGTAAGCAGGAAAAAAGATGGGCTGATGGGACACAGAGAGCTTCTAAAGTTGTTGCATACTATGGCTTGAAGGAACCACCTTATAAACTTGTAAGTACAGAATCCCTCCTTATAATTTTTGAATTATCATTTTATTATACATTCCTTGAGTGACCTGCCACTGTTTCTATTTTAGGATGCTTTGGAACCCTATATGAGTCAGAGGACATTGGAGGTTCATTGGGGAGGCCATCATCGTAACTACTTGGAAGGTTTGAAAAAAACAGCTAGAGAAGAGTGACATACTGTATGGCTACACTTTTGATGAACTTGTCAAAGCAACATATAATAATGGGCAGGGGTGGAATCAGGATTTAAACCTTGGGGGGGGGGGGGGGGGGGGGGGGGGGGGGTCTGTAAGAACAAAGTTGAACATGAATACAATTCTCTTTGGATATGACAACGTGTTATAACTTGCAGTATGAGTTATCCGAGATGAACTATGATTCCTAGTCTTTGTATAATTGTGTTTGTGATAAGAATCACACAAACATAAGAAGAAATCCAAACAACTTGGTAACCAAGTAAATATCATCAGATAAACATATAGTGTAGCAGTTCAAATAGAATACATTAGCCTCTTATGGGGAGGACTCTAATTGATCTGTTCACTATATAAACAAGGTCCCTGTGACCTCTCTTGTCACGAGCATTCAGGTAATCTAGCCCCATAGATAGTTGCAAGTTATTGAGAGAATCACAGAAGATCCTGTTATTCCAGAAATACTTATTCTTCAGCAATGGCTTCCTTTTCTTCTCAAGCTGGTATTGGTCTTCATCCTGCAAGACATCCACAGATTATTTTCCTTATACACTCGTATCTTGATTGATGTGCTATTCTTGTTTTGTATGTTTGTATTGTGTTTATCCAATATGCAATTGTATTATGTTTAAAGTTTATTTTCAGTTAACAATTGGTATCAGAGCTTAGGATTGCATGTTAATAAACCAGATTAAGTTCTTTGCAAATATACAAAGATTTGCTGCAATTTTTCTGTTAAAACCTATATGTTTAATTAACCTGGGCCATATACACAATTAAAGTTTGATTGTCTACTCTTCTTTACGTCAACCATCTACAAGCTGCTGGCCCTACCCACTAGGCCTAAAAGCCCACACGGGCATTCAGTAAAATATCCCAGACGAGACCATTGTGCAAAATAATGGTCATTCCTCCTTAATTTCCAGTTTTGGGGTTTTCTGGGTTCTTGTAAAGAAATTGTCGATTCTGCTGAAAATTGAAGCACCTGATTGCAATTGCTTCTAGAAGCTGAATATGTATGTAATTTCGAACTCTTCTATATATGTTTTGGCATGATTAACTCCTCTTGCAGCGCGGGAGCGTCCGGGTAAGTTCTCATTTCAAAAACTTGATTTTACATGCCTGGGATTATAATAGTACAAGAACCTTAGTTTGCATTCCCGGCGTGCACCTAGGCTAGAGTAGATGGTGACCGGATGAAATTTAATTTTGGATTGCACATGAATTCTGATGTTGTTTTGATTGAAATTATTGTGATTGATCGAGGATTCTTGTGCTGCTGTTTGTATGTAATTCATGTTCTTGAATGAGTTGTGTGTATATCTGTGTTGTTTGCTTGATAGAATTTTAGTAAACAAGACAATCTCCCGATTAATCTTCATATATCTTGTTTAATGAAATTCTGAAAATTAAGATGTTGTTTTAAAATCTTCAGTAACAACTATTGGTTCTAGATTGCAATATTGTGTTTTGATATATGTTGTAACATCAACCTGTCATGATATTAGTCTTGTTAATCATTTAGTTGCAGAACCAAAAATTGTGTCTTTGATTTTTGGAATGTGAATGTATCTTCAACAGAAGGATTAACTTTTATGTTCTTAAAATCAAAACAGTGTATCATGAATTTTTAGGGACTATATTCAGTGATCTGACTTTTCTTCTTGCAAACATGTGTTGACTGTTCAGTGATGCTTTAGTTCCTAAACTTTCAGTTTTACAATTAAGTAAATTTTCAGTAAATGAATTATCTTTTTGCCAACAGGTAAAGTTCTTCATTTGAATGTGCTTTTGGGGCTATTTATGTTTTCTGTGATTGAATGATTGCATTCTATGTTTTGTTTGAAATCTTATATGCATTGAATTTTGAGCAGTTTGCATATTTTGTATTTTTCAAACAAAATTATGTTTTGACAGAAAACTGAAAATTTTCCTTTTATTTTGTTTTCAGCTTTGAACTCTGGGATTTCATTGTCCAATATTGAGCCTTTGAATGGCTCAAACTTTAAAAAGTGGAAAGAACATGTCGAGCTTTACTTAGGACTGCAAGGAATTGATATTTGCTTGACTGAACCTCAACCTGAAATTGATCCTCAAAGTGATGAGGCTTTGGTTGCTAAGAATAAAGAGTGGTTACGGGCAAACAGAATGGCCAAACTTATCTTGAAACAGACCATGTCGCCTATTGTTAGAGGTAGTGTTGTCGAGCCTGAGAATGCCTTGGAGTTTATGACTGCAATAGGGGAAAAATTTACTGAAAATACTAAGGCTGAGATTTCTCTATTACTTGATAAGCTGCTGAGCACTAAGTATGATTCATCAGGAAGTATAAGGGAGCATATTATGAAACTCATCCAGATCACAACTAGATTGGCAAATTTAGACATTATTTTTCCAGATGCTTTCATTGTTCACCTTGCCTTAAGTAACCTACCTGCTAGTTTTGGGGCCTTGAGAACTGCATATTTTGCACAGAAAGAGCAGTGGGATTTGAATGAGCTGATTGCTATATGCGTGCAAGAAGAAGAGCTGCACAAGAGAGAGAGTATTTTTTCTGTTAATCTGATGGGTAAGCAGAAGGGTAAGTGGAAGTCTGGAACTTCTAGTTCTGCAGCAGCTTCTGGTGAGGGAACCAGTGGGGTTAAGAAACCATACCTTGCTCCTAAAAAGGCTGTAGGCAAGGGTAAAAGACCTGGAAATTTTAAATGTTTCTTTTGTAAGAAAGAGGGGCATATTAAGAAGAATTGCAAAGGTTTCAAGGATTGGCTTGTAAAGAAGGGTAAGTGTCTTCGTTCAGTTTTCTCTATTGAGGTTAATGCCATAGATAATTCATCTAGCTCCTGGTTTTTGGATACAGCTTCACCCATTCATATTACTAATTGTGTGCAGGACTTTCTAACAAAGAGGGCCCCAAAGAGAAGTGAGTTGAACATCTCAGTAGGAAACGGCATGGGAGTGGCTGTGAAGGCAGTAGGCACAGTCAAATTATCTTTAGGATCTGGTCTTAATTATTTTTTAGAGAACGTTTTTTACATTCCCTCTATGAAGAGGAAGTTGATTTCAGTAGCTTGTTTGGTTAGGAATGGATGTACTTTTTTCATCAACCTTGAAGGAATAAAAATCTCCCATGCTTCTGGTTATCTTGCTTCTGCTTCTTTTGTTGATAATTATTGGATGCTTGATTGTTCTCTACCACAAGATGTTTTATCGATTGAAGATGAAAGAAACAGTTTAAACAAGAAAAGAAAATTCAGTGAAAAATCTGCTTATCTTTGGCACAGGAGACTTGCACACATTTCAAAAGAAAGATTGAAAAGAATGGAAAAGAAAACCTTTTACTGGAATTGGACTGGTCTGATTTTGATACTTGTATTGAATGCATTAAGGGAAAACTGACTAAGTCTAGAAAGAAGAGCACAAATAGAGACACTGAACCCTTGCAGCTCATCCACACTGACATATGTGGACCATTTGCCAATAGAACTATATGCGGAAATAGGTATTTCATTACCTTCATAGATGATGCAACCAGATTCTGCTACGTTTATTTATTGTCAGAAAAATCCCAAGCTTTAGAAAAGTTTATTATTTACAGAACAGAAGTAGAAAAGGAGTTGGGGAACCAAATAAAAGCAGTAAGGTCTGATAGGGGAGGAGAATACTATGGTAGATATACTGAGGCAGGACAGCAGAAAGGCCCTTTTGCTTTATACTTAGAAAAACATGGAATTCAAGCCCAATATACAACACCTGGCACACCTGAGTCAAATGGCATTTCCGAGAGAAGAAATAGATCCCTTCTTAATATGATTAGAAGTATGATGTGTACGACAGGCTTGCCTAGATTTCTTTGGGGAGAAGCTTTAAGAACAGCTAATTACTTGATCAACAGGACACCTAGCAAAACTGTTCCCAAAACACCCTATGAGCTGTGGAAAAATAGAAAGCCTAGTGTAAACCACATACACGTTTGGGGATGCAAAGCTGAAGCTAGAATTTATAACCCTCAAGCTGGAAAATTAGACCCCAAAACCATATCAGCATATTTTGTTGGTTATCCTGAGAGGTCTTTTGGCTATAAATTTTATTGTCCCAGCCACAGTACCAAAATTATAGAAACAAACAGAGCAGTTTTTCTGGATGAAATAAACCATTCACATGCCTATGAGGATCTAGAGCTTGAATTTCAAGAGATTCCGGAAGATGAACCAGATTTGTTGCTTGCACAGCCCTTGAGCCTTGGTGTTAATACTGAACCTGTTTTACACCCACAAACTGCAGCAGTAGAACCAGTTCAAAATGACCAAAACCAAGTTAATGTAGCTCAAGAAGTTGATCCCCAAACTGATAACCTGGAAGATGCAGTTGTAGTGCAACCTCAAGTAGAAAATAACAATCAGGTATTGAGAAGATCTGAGAGAATCAGGAAACCTGCCATCAACCCTCAAGAGTATGAAATTTATTTACAAGAAGCTGATTTAGAATTTTATGATGACAATGATCCTTTTAGTTATAAACAGGCAGTTGAAAGTCATGAGAGTGTGATGTGGCATGAGGCAATGCAAGCTGAAATTAAGTCTATGTATGACAATGAAGTGTGGGAATTAGTAGAACCAGTTAAGAATCAAAAGGCAATTGGCTGCAAGTGGGTCTATAAAACCAAAAGATGCGCAGATGGTTCAATAGAAAGGTATAAAGCTAGGCTTGTGGCAAAGGGATTCACACAGAAAGAGGGGATAGACTTCAATGAAACCTTCTCACCAGTTTCTACAAAGGATGCTTTTAGGATCATAATGGCTCTAGTAGCTCATTATGACATGGAGTTACATCAAATGGATGTAAAAACAGCTTTTCTAAATGGTAATTTAGATGAGGAAATTTACATGAAACAGCCCGAGGGTTGTGTTGAACCTGGGAATGAACACTTAGTATGCAAGCTAAATAAGTCGATATATGGACTAAAACAGGCCTCTAGGCAATGGTATCTCAAATTTGACTCTGTGATCAGTTCTTTTGGCTTCACTGAAAATCTGGTTGATGAGTGCGTTTATATGAAGACAAGTGGTAGGCATTTTGTTTTTCTTGTTCTCTATGTGGATGACATTCTACTTGCTAGCACTGACATTGGTTTATTGCATGACACTAAAATCTTTCTATCAAATCACTTTGATATGAAAGATTTGGGGGAAGCGTCATATGTCTTGGGAATAGAAATACACAGAGATAGAACTAAGCATCTTCTGGGACTATCTCAGAAAAGTTACATCTCCAGATAGAAATATAAATTATCGAAAATAAATTATTATAAAAAATTTGTTTGTAAATAAATACAACTATAACAATAATTTAATAAATTATGTAGTACATAATTCATAAGCCAATAATTAAAACTAAACCAATGATAACTCAAATGAATAGCTCAATAAAAATAGTAGTAGTATTTGATTAATCAACCAAGTATCAAAACTAATTTGACGATCAGCAAATAAGGAAAAAAAAAAGAATTAATCACTAATCATCCTTTATTTCTGTATATTTATTTATGGTTATGTTATTTATCATAATCTCAAATACTCCTATGGTCAATCAATCAAATACTACTACTATTTTTATCAGTACTCACCTGAATTGTTAAAAAGCTTGGGGAGGGAGAGGCCAGTAGCAGATTTTCCTTAGCAAACTCAACTTTTGCTGTTTTCATTATAAAGCTTTAGCATAATTAAGAGCTAAGTGAAAAAGGCTGGAGGGAACCCGTCGGGCCTGATAACAGGTCCGCCCCTGATAATGGGAATCCCTTAACTGAATTTAACAACGCTGCTCAGGTATCAACTTAGATTGTCAGCTTACTCAGCCATATATTACTCGTCAATGATAGGAAACATTCAGCTATGTAGAGGAACATTTTAGAATAAAATATAATCATGTAGCCAGGAGACTATCTTGGAATGGCAGAAATGGTAGAGGTATAAGTAGAGCAAGAGTGGAGCTGGGTGATAGGTTGATGGAGAAGAATCTACTACAAAGCACTATGCCAAAAAGGCCTTCAGACGACATAAGTTTTGTTTTCAGACGACATAATTTTTTTTTATGTTGTCTGAATATACACTAAAACCATACTGGTTTAATTTGGAAAAATGGTGAGCATTCAGACAACACATTTGTGTAGTTGTAGAAGGTGGTGATTTCCTATCTCAAATTTGGATAAATGGTGAGCATTCAGACAACACATTTGTGTAGTTGTAGAAGGTGGTGATTTTCTATCTCAAATTTGGAGGGATTTCCAAAACTTGATTGAGTCTTTTCCTTCTCAAATAGCCATGCCCTAGCTAACTGAAAAATGTTGTGACATTCAGACAACATTTAAATGTTGTCTGAATGTGGGGGTTGTTTTAAAATTTCCCAAGTTATTTTGACTTGTGCTATTTGACACTCAATAGTCCCTCGCAATTAAGTCACTTTCTATCCTTCTTACTCAGTTCGACCACGACTAAACACTCAAAACACCACCCCGCGCTCTCTCCTTCTCACTCAGCTCTCTCAACTCGACCTAGAACCCGCGAAACTAGAAAACTCAAACACCAGCCTCTCTCCTTCTCACTGTGCTCTCTCATATCTCGATTCTCACTCTCTCCTTCATCCTCTCACTCTCTCTATTCTTATTCGTAGTCTCTCTTTCTTCTTAGTCTCTACTTCATCTTTCATGTTCGTATTAATGGAGCTCTCCAGCAAGAGCTGTTTTCAAATCGGATATTGGTAAGCAATTTAGGGTTTCAATCATTTTGTAGTTTAGGGTTTTGACTGGGTTCAATCTTCAATTGATTTTAGGTTTTTTTTTTTTTTCTGCAAATGATTTGTGTTTTGGGGTTTTTTCGACTGGGTTCTTTCCATGTTGTTAAACAAGAACTTTTTCTTCTTTCAATGAAAGCTGATTTGTGTTTTGGGGTTTTGAGTTTGGGTATAGTTCTTCAATTTTGTAACACGTTTCTTCTGTTTTGTTGGTCTTGTTAGGGAAACTTGGTGCTACGAAAGGATTTGCTGGGAAGGCTCACTGCTCGTAGTGTACTGCAGAAAAACAGAAGGCTTGTTTGTCTAAATTTATGGGGAGTCTTTTTCCCCAATCAATTTATGGGTCTTGTTAATTCATTACCTAGACTCATTGACAGTCAAACACTCAGTTAACAAAAACGAAGCTATCTTGTTCTCTTTCCATTCCGCTCCCACTTCTCTCCTAAGCTCTCAAATACTTGAATCTTCTCACTTCATTTTCATCAAAGGTCGAAAATCAGTAGCTACTTTACCTCTATGCCTTGCTTCTCATCATGTTAAGAGGTATGAAGATAGGATTGATCAAACCTCCTTCTGCACATTTCCAATTTCGCAGCTCCAGGTCTTCTCATGCCTTGCATGTCTTGTAAACCTCCTCTAATTCACTTATTTCACTATGACAGAACAAATGGAGGACTTTGAGATTTCAAACCACTGAGCTTCTCTCTATTTTGCTTCAATACCAGAAATTTTCTTTCCTTTCGGTAAGAACTTCTACTTTCTGTTAAATTCCAGTTCTTAAAGCTATTCAAGGTTGTAATGGAATGCACTTTTGATTATTATGTTTTGGTAAACCCATGAGGATGGATAGGACTGGAAAACACCAAAGTTCAATTACTGCACTCCAAGTGTTTGTTGTTATGGCTCAAAGACAACACCAAGCTGAATCAGTGGGCTATTCCATGATTTTCGAAAAACCTATACTTCTTGTTTTACTCTCAGTTTTTGATAGCTTAAATTAGACTCTATAATGATCATTTTGAGCTTGGTTTCAAGAAACACGGAGTTAAATTGAGATACTTGTGCTATTTTGAAGTTACTGCACTGTTTCAGGATTTCTGCAGAATCAGCGTTTCTGTCAATTTTAGATTCTTGTTTGACCCTCCATTTGAACTTCGATTAGCATGAAACTTTGTAAAATAGTAGTTTTGCATGTTTACTTCAAATCTGGAAAGTTTTGCTTGAAATCACTGAAAGACTAATTGTTTGTGAAATTTTCTTGCTTGTTACCAGTTTTCTGAAATTTTCTCAAACTTGCAGCTTATTGTTACAAACAATTGATTTGAGAACCCTTACACTTGTTTTCTGTCCTCGTTCTTCAGTAAGTTAGATTAGAGATGCAAAGCATGCCCTGAAACTTAACTTCAGTTCGAAAGGCTTAGAAAAAAAGTTTTGTCTTTGTCCGAAAGTGACTACAAACCAGTGTTTTCTATGCATTCTGATCAGAACATTTTGATCAACGTTTTCTTCTCAGAATAAGCCCACATATGGTGAAGCTCTAGCTATTGCCCAGTCTCTAATTGAGTGATTTATCAAGTTCTGGGATTTGCCCAATCGAAGTATGTGACCTTAATTCCTATACCACTCAGTCATTTGAACAAATTTAAAAGTTCAACCGTTGTACCGAGTCGGGGCCTCCATCATTCGCAAACACATAAGTAGAAGAACCTTACTATTCAAAGCTCACAATCAAGATTGGTTAGAGGAACAACAAAAGCCCTAGAATCATAGTCCTCCACTTTATTGAATAGTAAGTTTCTCTATCCCTCTCTCTCAAAACTCTGTACCTTCTGATTTGGGAACGGTGAATCGCAATTCATTTGGGGTTATTTGATTCAATCTTCTTGTTTCTAGGTACAAAGATTCAAGATTTGATTTTGATAACGCCAATCACCTTTTGAATGATTTTTGGTAATTGGGTCTAAATCTGAGTGAGTTAATTGATTCATTGATAGCAAATTCGCAGGCATTGTTCCAATGGAGAAGGATCAGAAGGTAGCATCTGAAGACCCCAAGGTGGATACATTCGAGGACGATGACGAGTTTGAAGAGTTCAACATCAATCTAGGTAATTTGGGGACATGTTATTAATAATTAGCAATTAAGTGCTGTGGACTTTATTATGCTTCTTTTGAATTGAATGTAATGTTATACACTATTGGAATTTAGGAGCTGTACCGATATATTGTAGCATACACTGAATTTAGTCCAGGTATCTTCCACCTGACCTCCATGTTTAAATCTGCATTTTATATCCCTCTTTACATATGGTTTCTAATTAGATTAAGCTCTAATATTGCCGTGTTGCTCTTGTCAAAATTAGATTGTTGGTCTAAAATCAATTGTGATAATATAGGTTGCTTGATTTCTGCTATACTTCCCCATGAAACTAGCAAGTTTATGACTGAGCCCGTAAGTGTTAAACGTGATGAGTTGATAATATAGGTATGCAATCCTCTTGTTTTTTTCCTCTCTCTATGATGTCTATAATTCTCACCTTTTGAATGGATTCTGTGATCAGTTTGTTTTTTTAGATTGATTTGCCAAACGACTGTGGTCACTCAATTCAACTTGGAACTATGAATTTTTTTTTTTTTTGGGAGCTTCTGTATAATGAATTTGATTGTAGTGATCCCTTCTAATTATGTTTTGCTTTTTGTTGCGAGGATTATGTGTGTTCTGTGAGACGTTGTGAGAAATTCTAAAACTTTGATGGGCGATCTTAGGCCTTGGTCGCCTGAGCCAAATGGCGCCGTTTTGGAGGAGAGGCCGACCTCATCTTCTTCATCCGTGTTTTCAATTTCAACAAATCAGAGGGATGTTTCCGCCGAGTACTGGCGGAGAGCGGAGGAGGCAATGCAGGGGGTTATAGCTCAGATCCAACGTACTCAGGTCTTCGAGCGGAGAAGGAAAGCCACCATTGATTACGTTCAGAGGATCATTGGAGCTTGTATTGGTTGTTAGGTCAGCATTCATGCCTATACATCCCATTCCCCTATATCTGAATTTAAACTTGAATTTAGTGAAAAGCCCTATGTTTTTATGTGAATTGAAGAACTCAGTTTTCATGTGATGATGAAAATGTGCTTGAATTTTGGCTATAAGTATAGCTTTTTTGCTCCCGAAGGCTTGGACTTTGATTTTGAGTATGCAGCTATCCAGTTGTATGAATTGCAATCAGTTTGCAGCTCATGAGTACATGTAGTTACGTTTTACTTTGAATTGATAGAGTAACTGTGTGATTACGCAACCAACTTAGGAACTAATCTGTTTGAGAGATTAGTGTGTTTGTAGGTTTGTTCTTGTTCCACATTATGGTTTTTGATTGCAAATTCTGAGATGTCAGAGTTAAGAAAGCAAAGGGGTGGTAACTAGGTAGGGGGTATTGATTTCATGTTGGGTTTTGTTTCAGGTGTTCCCGTTTGGATCAGTACCTCTGAAGACGTATCTGTCAGATAGAGTGCTGTTCTTGGAAGGGAAGATCACAATATGGCTGCTGAGTTTATGGTGAAGGACGTACGTGCAGTTAATTCGGGCAAAGGTTTGTAGATTTTACGTACCCTATATCATATGAGATATCATTGGTTGAACCTTTATATTCATTACCTAGACCCTCTTACAACCAAACACTCAGTTGACAAAACAAGCTACTTCTCTTCTCTTTCCATTCCGCTCCCACTCTTCTCTTAAGCTCAGAAACACTTGAATCTGCTTACTTCACTTTCATCTAAGGTCAAAAATCAGTAGCTACTTTATGTCTACGCCTTGCTTCTCATCATGTTAGGAGGTATGAAGCTATGCATTGTTAAAATCACCTTTTGCACTTTTTCAATTTTCGTATCTCCAGGTGTCATATAAACCTCTTCTAATTTACATATTACACTATGACAGAACAAATGGGGGACCCTGAGATTTCAAACTACTAACCTCTCTATTTTGATCAGTATCAGAAAACTTTCTTTTGGTAAGAACACCTACTTTCTGTAAAATCTCTGTTCTTAAATCTATTCAAGGTTGTTGTGGAATGCACTTTTGATTATTATCTAGCTATGGTGACTCCATTAGGATGATTAGGACTGGAAAGGGTCAAGTTCAATTACTGCACACCATGTGTTTGAAGTTATGCCTCAAAGACAACACCCAAGCTGAACCAGTGGGCCATTCCATGATTTTCGAAAAACTTATACTCCTTGTTTCACTCTCAGTCTTTGACAGCTTAAAATAGACTCTTCAATAATCATTTTGAACTTAGTTTCATGAAAAACAGAGTTAAAATGAGATACTTATGCTATTTTGAAGTTACTGCACTGTTTCAGGAATTCTGCAGAATTCAGCGTTCCTGTCATTTTAGATTCTTGTTTGATCATTCATTTGAACTTCGAATAACATGAAATTTTGCAAAATAGTAGCTTTGCATGTCTACTTTAAATCTGGAGAGTTGTGATTAAAATCATTGAAAGGATGATTGTTGGTGAATTTTTGTTTCTTGTTACCAGTTTTCTGAGAACTTTTCAACTTGCAGCTTTTGGTACAAGATTAATGATTTGTGAATCTTTTACTCTCTTGTCAGTCCTCAATCTTTAGTACATTGGAATAAACATGCAAAGCATTCCTTGAGTCTTAAATTTCAGTTAGAAAGGTTTCATCCATGTTCAAAAGTAACTACAAAGCTCTGTTTTCTGTGTATTCTGATTAGTGCATTCTGATCAGTGTTTTCTTTTTAAAATAAGTCTATAAAAGTATCTTTAGCCTTGCGCATCTTAAGAAGTTTGAGTATTACTTTGTCAATACTTAAGCTTCGTAAGATTCAAGGCGCTGTGACGTCAACCCTTTCAGGGCGTTACAGTAGCACCATTATGTCCATAAAAAATTTCTGTTTCACCGCTAGTATGTCCTTTAATTTGGTTTTCCTAAAAACCTTTAGGAAATGCACTTGTGTTTATGAGATTATTCTTTGTTTCTATTCAGATTCACTTAATTTTAGTTGTCCTCAGTAAAGATTGTTGTGTTTTCTGGTGGCAGGTTAACCTTGTAAAGTGCCTTGTGCAAAATATTTTGGTTGATATATCCTTCAATCAGTTAGGAGGGCTATGTACGTTATGCTTTCTTGAGCAAGTAGTCTTCCACTAAAGCTGAGTTTTATTAGTCCAGTTTTGCTACATATGATTGAATGAGTCACCAGATTTGGTTCATGTAAAGGATGCTTTCCTAGGAAGCTCTGGTTTATCAGATGCAATTATTATTATTATTATTATTATTTTCAAGTCTATTATAGCAAGTAAAAATATTGGACTTTGGTGCTCTTTGCTCGTTTGTGATTTTGGATTTTTTTTTTTATTCTTGATCATCTTCTTGGTGCTGTTACCATACAGGTTGATCGCCTCATTGGCAAACATCATCTCTTTAAACGTAGTATCATACTAATTAAGGCATGGTGCTATTGTGAGAGTCGAATTCTCGATGCCCATCACGGTTTGATATCTACATATGGTTTGGTGACCTTAGTTCTTTTTATCTACGTGTCATTGTTTCAGGTGAAAGGAGAGTGATCCTAAGGGACTACAATATGCAAACAACACTTCAAAACTTGAATCTGATCTCTCAAGTCAGTGGAGATCGCTCATTCACATGGAGGATATCTTCGTAAATGAAGGCAACCACTTTGTGAGTGTAGCCACCTTGTTTTATTTATTATAAACTTACCTATTTTTGAGCATTTATCATGCTCTCCAATGTCTCAATTTTTATGAAAATGATCCAAACTCTTTTGCACTACAATCCAAATTAAATAGCCTAAGTTTGTCAGATCCTTAAATCTATCAAAATGTGATCTTTTGCTCTCTCTGTCGAATCGCGACTTCTTTCTTTTGTGGTCTTATTCTGATAAATATTCTTGGTTCTACTTGTTTTGCTACTTAGTTATTGGTTGCCATTATTATCATCAATTTTGTCAAGGAACAAGAAGGTGCGTAGTTGTACACTTGACCTGCATTCTAAGTTCTGATGTAACCTTCTATATATTTAAATGAATGGTTACATAATGGGAAAATTGGCACATCTCTGTTTACTTTTGCAATTTTAGTTATGTTGTACATTGTGTGATATTCAGTACTATTGTAATGATATTTTGGGTCTTGTGGTTTTATAGCTTCCTTTATCAAGTGTTGAACAAATCGAATATGCTTGACATGATTGGCTTTGTAGACCCTGCTCAGACTGGTGTCATTGGCTGTGGAAATCCGACTAAACGAACTCGTTCTTTGTCAGCTTCTTATTAAAAAGGGAAGCCTAGTCAGATTTTTTGGGTGCCCTATAACTCAGGGTATAAAAGCTTGATTCATGCATATATTTTGTTGGCTGCCTAGATTAATAGATATGGGCCATTTTGAACTTATGCTCATGAATAGGTTTGTGTACATGAGACAATGGTGGATTCATGAAAATTGCAATGAATGATTTTGGATGTGGATATTATGGTTTCATGAATGGGCAATTTTAATTTCCAGAATGCATGCATACCAATTGTAACAGGGGACTAGTAATATGTGTTATCTCAAATTGCAAGCTACAACAAAAGCACACCAAAATGTATGGTTGCAGCTGCACAAAATCAACACAAAAATCAATTAGAAGTCTATTGTCTTTTTGGCATTGGGACAACATAAAATTGTAGTATAAAAGGCAAAACAACAACATAAGTTAGATGAAAGTATTGGCTAAAGTGTATAACAACAACAAATAAGTGTGATTGGACATGATTACAAACAATATAAAACACGTACTATTAGTGATCCTTTTTATATTCAGACCACAAATATTTGTCGTCTAAATAATCTCAAACGACAGTAAATTGTCGTCGTAATGAGACTGACATAACAGAAAGAATATGATATCTATTGTCTAAACCATTTCCCAACATCACATATGTATAATTTCAAAACCTTTCACACAACACTTAAATGTCATACAAACCTACCCTAGGACGACACTTAATTGTCCTCTGATGCTCTTTACGACCACATATAATTGTCGTTTAAAATAAATTAGCACAACCTTTAATTGTTGTTGTATGAGAGAAGACACTACATACGAGTCTTCATATTTCTTATTTAAGGGCATTCAGACCACACAAACAAGTCTTGCAAATATACTTCACACAATAGTATTTAAAAAATACTGTGGTTGTTTTGTTTATCAGACAATACAAAACTGTTGTTTGAATGCCTTTAAAGATACAGATCACAATGTTTCCAAAATGCAAAACTCATCAGACAACACAAGACTTTTATTTTTTTATGTCGTCTGATTTTTCAGTGTCGTCTAATGCCCCTAAGAGATGACACCGTACTAGACGACATATTTTTGTTCATTCAGACGACAGAACAGTTCTGTCGTCTGAAGGCCTTTTTGGCATAGTGAAGTAGGACTGTAAACTGAGCACGCTAGATCCTGGCTTTAACTTATTCAAACTATTTATTTCTTTGGTTGATTATCCTAAAGGTTTTCATGGTGTTTCATACTGGTTAAATGTTGGAAATTTCAAACTTCAATCGCTACCAAAGATACGTTGTGGAAAGGGATGTGACACCTTTTGCATTTGTTTGGAAGTTCATAGTTGTTTCCATCCAAGTTGGGAACTATGGGATCTTGCAGGTCTGGAATCATGACTTCTTCTAGGAATCCATGCAACCTGGAGGATTGGACATGCCCAAACTAGGTGCAATTGAGCAGATTGAAAAGGATTTTGGTTCCTATACAAGTTTCAGAGAGAACTTTATAGAAGCAGCACTAACTTTGCTTGGCTGGTTTGTAAGGTAAGTTCTTTCTTAATTCAATTTCTGCATCTGTGTTAATGTGGTTGGAATTCTTAAGGAATGAAAAACCCTCCTTAATGGTGTCATCTCTAGGATGTATAGCCGTTAGGATGTATGTTTTAGCTGCTCTTTGTTTTTCTGTTCCCTCTTTGCTGAGGTTGTTGCTTTGTTAGCTTGTTAGCTTTTTTAGGTACTGTTCCTTGTTGCTTGTCTGGTTTTGTTTAAAGCCAGGGTTCTTCTATATAATCATTCATTAACCAAAAAAAAGAAAAACCCTCATTTGGAGCTTTCTTTTAACGCGTCTTGTTATCCGTCATTCTGTTGAAGGACAATGATATGCAATAATCTATATCATTATTCTTGCAATAGAAGTGCAAGAAACTACAGCGTATATCATGTCATAGATCTTGAAATTTAGATAGATAACAATTATGATACAGTTATCATGTAGTCATGACTAATTATTATGCGCTCATGCTCGACATTGTTCCAGAAGATCGCGACCCACCAAGTGTCTGTACAAACCAGCTAAGGACATCATCTTGTGGCCTTGTTTTGCGAATAAACTCCAGTCATTACTAATTATTTTCCTAGGTTTCATTTTTGCCAGTAAAGAGAGAAGAGAGACAACTCAAGATAGTTAGAACTTCAAATGCCATTTGCCACTTGTCTGGGATGACATAGTAAGTAAAGCCGATGTTTCTGAATACTGGTTTTTTACTTTTTCAATTATTTTAGAAGTTGCATTGATTGTCTTCTCTTATTGTGCAGCTGATAATCTGTTTGGATATGTGGGAGGCGTGTTAATGACCTCTCTCTCTCTCTCTCTCTATCTCTATCTGCTTCTATATATACTTCTCTTCTTCTCCCTTTGTGGAGATGAAGATGAAATTTGTCTTCAGTATGCTGATAATGTCTTTACTTGCTTTCTTGCAGTATGCTTATTATCTGGATCGCAAGGTATGTGTTTACTTGCTTTTCTTGCAGCAAGCTTCACTTTCTGTCCAGAACCTCAAGTATTTTATGAATGATCCTTGTGTTGGAAAATTTGGTCGATGGATGCTACTTCTTTCTCCAGATTTCACCTCCTACAAGATCTAAAAAATACAATATATTAATAACAAATAATAATCATAATATTATTGTCATAATAGATAAAATAACAAGGATTATAGAACTTATCTCTTCAATTTATAGGCTTCCGAAGGACACATTACTCGAAAAGAGTTTTAGGTTGAGGCGTGTAAGCACTGCCCTTAAGAGTAGATTTCGCCCCTCGGAGACAATGTCTCGGTGTAGCAGGTTTGTGGTGCCCTACCCTCCAGGGTACAACAACCGTTAATCCTTGTAAGCGTATACTCGCAAACTTGGATCCTTGAACTTCTTGATTCTTTCCTTTGGCAAAATGTAAAATAGTAAAACTCTCAAAACTTTACAACAAAAAATAATTTAAGAGAGAGAGAGAAAGACTAATTTTAAAAGAGATGATGAAAGAGAAAGAATATCTGTCGCATTTGGAGCAAGTGGTGTTCTGGCTTATAAAAGAGTTGCTAGCTAGTATAATTATACAAATCATAAAGAGATTGAATGATAAATTGATAATAGAGGGGTTACAAAATGGGTAATTGTTATAACCCCCATGTATGAAATAATTACTAGACGGGTTATGATTATGATAAATATATATATTAATATGAGTCAATTTGTAATTTATAATCCCAATAAGTGCTCTAAAAACAAAATTGAAATTCACAACTCCAAAATTTAAATTGACGCATTTAGAAAATAAGGCAAATACCTTTCATCATATAGTTGTGTATTTTGAAATATCAATTAAAATTCCAACACCTTGGGTGTCTTGCTGTCAACAGAATGACAGAGGAAAGATTGTGGTTTTATTTCTCTGTTTATAAGCAGTCTAACCAGGTAATCAACTAAAAATTATAAAAAGCAAATAACTGAATGCCTTGTGTATTTGAAAAACGAGTTTCATACATGATATCTACAGAAACTGTTTTAAAGTTCAATACATAAAAACTTTCTGCAGCACTTGAGACCTGAAATACTCAAGCAACCAAAAAAGGAACTCAGAAAGGTCTTGTTTGGTACTCTGACTTTTGGTTCAGGTCTAGTTGTGTGATGAACATTGGACTGGGGCTTCTATATGGCCTGAGCTTGCAGAGTCGTTCAAAGTAGGAAATCTTGAGTCCCTTTTTCCTTGCAATGTCAGCGCGAACCCAGAGCGGACTATTTCCATGATTACCAGTAACTATAACAGTAGTGGCCTTGACAGCGAAGTTAGTCAGGGCGACCAATGTTTCCGGCTCAATAGTAGATGAAGCATCCACCAGAAAAATATGGCTAAAATGTCCAGCAGCTATGCCTTTATCATGTAGTCGGAAGCTACTCACGAAAGTTGAGAAAATCACCTTGTATTCCCGGAGTTTCTCTATTGCAGGACAAGAAAAACAAGACTCTTTGTAAAGGGATGAGCGGAGGATGTCCTCAGGTACCTCATCTCTCTCTCGGAATGCAGCATTGGCACGAAACATAGTCGACCCTGGAATCACCTTCACCAAGCTTCTCATCAGCATATCGCAGCAGCTGTTAGTAGGTGCACAGATAAGAATGCGATACTCTGGTGACTTCCGACATAATTGGTATACTGCTTCACTAACAACCACTCCAGTTCTTGAAGGTTCTCTTAAATATGCAAAAGATTTGGCTTCACAGTCCGGACCAGTTACTACATAAGGTGGTGAGCCCTGAATCCTTAAGATATGTCCGACTGCCGAACGTTGATCTTGATCAAGCTTATGACAGGTAGTAGAAAGCAGAGCTGGTGCTGTAGGAATGCTTGCTCGTGAGTCACAGTCAGGGAAGAGCAAGTTCTGAAACAAGGCATCTGATGCAGCTTTTACGGCATGGTGGGCTCTTTTCAAACAAACTCTATTGAATGAGAAGCTGATATCATATTTTTTGTTGGAATGATGATAAGAATAAAAGTCATCCTCAAATTCAACCAAAACGCGATTGCTCCCAACAACTTTATAGATGAGGCCCTGTACATATGACATGCATGAAACCAAGGTTAAAATGATAATAATGTGGATATATAACTGAAATTTAACTAGTACAGTCTACACACTACTATAAGCCTATAACCATTTTTTCTTTTTAGAGAATCTACCAGAGTAAATGAAGCAGATTCAGGATAAGATTCGGTTTGACAATCTGGATGGTAAATCAGAAATGCCAGGACCTAGTGAAGTAGAACTTGGTGATAAACAGAATCCAGCATATGCAAAGGCATAAATGGAAGTTCAGAGTTTACCTTAAAGGGCTCAGTAGTACTATTACCCACTGGTCGTGCAAGGACCAAGTCCCTTGATAAGAGGAATGGCCGTTTCTCAGGAACACAATCAAGCTCAAATGCTACAAAGGTTTTGTCTTCCTTATCTTCCTTTTTCCGATTTTTATAAAGTGCTTCCTTTTTCCGGTTTTTATAAATTGAACTTTCATCCAACGCTAATGTCACACCCTTCAAAAGGAAATCACTCCATTTCTGATTCAAATAACAGCATTAGATTTGTTGTTTTTAAGCCAGCATCAAAAAGCATACAACATCCGGAAAATCACATGACAAGATTTCAAATCACACATGACAAGATTTCAAATCACAAAAAGCTACATCTATCTAAAGGAGGTGGAGTGTTCAAACACTCCCTAAAGGCCCTAAAAAAATTACCCTTGATTTAAGGAACAAACCATAATCCTACTCAACTTAAAAAAAATACTCTATCACTCCTATGTACAAAGTAAGGCACAAAGTAAGGGACGTAAGCTATGAACAGTAAGGCATGGTCTGCAGCTTCCAATAAGTGTATATCTAATGGTTTGAGATATGCAACAGGGTAATAAGATTTATGCATGTAATAATTAGGGTACCTCCAAGTAGAAATCTTCAGAATATAAGAGAGCGGCAAAGTAGTCCTTGTATGTTGTGGGAGATAATGGGCGATTCAGAACTTTGGGCGCAATTTCTTTCTTGATCAAGGCTTCGATATCCTCAGGAATCATGAATACAGGTAATGGATCCTTTTCAAGACACACAAAAGCTGTTCTCTTCTCATATTGTTGGTGTTGACTTATATCATCATTATTTGAGGAGGAGGAGGCTGGGCGTAGAACTGACTTAAAGACAGGAGGGCACTTTGGGGAAAATGGAGATGAAGATGGTTTAGAAGAATATGCTGGGGGTTGTGGGGAAACTGGAGATGAAGGTGGTTTAGAAGAATATGCTGGGGATGAAGGTGGCTTAGAAGAATATGCTGGGGGTTGTGGGGAAACTGGAGATGAAGGTGGTTTAGAAGAAGCTGGGGATGAAGGTGGTTTAGAAGAATATGGTGGGGGTTGTGGGCAAGCTGGAGATGAAGGTGGTTTAGAAGAATATGGTGGGGGTTTCGGGGAAGATGGAGATGGTTTAGAATAATATGGTGGGGATTCTGCGGAGGCTGGATGTGGTTTAGAATTAGATGACCCCATCAGGACGAAACTTGGCTACACTTTAAGAAGGAAAAATAATGGAGTCATAACGTGAAGTCAAAACCTCATCATAGTTGGGAGGTTGCAAGAAGAGCAATAGATCTGGTAAGTCTGATCTGAATGAAAATATGTTGAAAGTTAACTAGTTATACATGCAGTATGTAACTATGTATGATGTATTTGTAGTTTCCTTCAGTGTGTGCAGCTATCCTCCCTTCGCCCCTACAGCTTCGTACCCTTTCTAGCTAGCTCTTAGCAGATCAAGTGTTGAGGTTTCTTCGATCTGTAAAATCCATAGTTACAAAACTCAAGAATCTAAGAAGGTTTGTAAGTTTAAGCAGAATCATACCTATGTTACCAACTCGCAGATACAGTTTTACGATCGAATTTACGTACCAGTGGCTGACTGACTATACAAATTGATCGATGGTCAGACGAAGAAAGGAACACAGGAAACAAAGACCTCGTTGGCGAGCCAACGACTGATCACCGGCCGCTTTGGTTTTCTACTCGCAAGTACGTGGAGTATTTGCTTAATAATTAAGTAAGCTTACTTTTTTCAAAAATAAAAAAATAAAAACTGAAGATTCTGAGTCTAAGCATCCTAGTGCATGCACAGTCAGGAGAGATTCCTTTTTCGTTCGGTTCGGTTCGGCTAAAACTCGAGTTTCCATGAGTACCAGATTCTGGTGCACTTGGCAAGATATTAGTGGGAGCTGCACAGTAATCGATCGGCTACTAGGTAGGCATCTGAATCAAACTCTCGCGCGTGCAATTTACACGAACGAACCGAATCTATCGAACCGGAACAGTTTGTGTATATTGTTGTAAATTGCAGTTTTGAATGCCTTAATGATCATCAATTTGGCTGAACTTTTGTAGAGATGATCTGTAAATTAAGACCTAAAAACCGAACGGTTAAGATGTGAATATGTGATCGAAAAGTGGTCAAAACTAGCTTAGATAAGGATGTCCTTAGCTAAGAAGGACTGTATATCAGGCATTTCAGATTACCACTTTATCAGGAACAACACAGAAGGCATCTCAAAAGATCAAAGAAACTTGACATTTCTTCACTCTAGTCTTCTCTGATAAAAAAAAAAAAAAACTAGCAGCTAACTAATAAATGATCCATCAATCCCGATATTCATAGGGCCAAGTTATATAGTCCAGTGACCTTGAAAAGCCCACCATTAAGCCCAAGCTCAAGCCCGTTTTGTGTCCGAACTTAAAACCCTTTCAGGTTTGTTCCCACACTATTTCGGTTCACTAGTATTCACCGACCACCACAGTGAATCAGCGGCAGAAAAGATGATGAAGGACGTGTCGAGCTGCAACACGTACGATTACGGAGACGCCCAATACTGGGACGCCCGCTACGTCCAAGAAGGTGACTCCTTATTCGACTGGTACCAGCGCTACTCTGCTCTCCGCCCTTTCATCCGCAACTTCATTCCCCTCGCCTCCTCTCCTGTTCTCGTCGTCGGCTCCGGCAATGCCGGTAACTTCCCTCTTCCTCTTTTTCTCCTTATTTTCTTCTCTGTTGGGTAGTTCAAATCCTAGGACTTTTGTCAATGCTAGGAATCGAGTCGAATATGATGGATTGAATTCTTCATGTTTTTAGTTATGTCGGAGGACATGGCGAAAGATGGTTATGAAGACATAATGAACATTGACATCTCATCAGTGGCTATCAACCTCATGAAGACCAGAAACAAGCACATTCCTCAGTTGAAAGGTAACCAAACTCCTCGTTGGAATCTCTACCCACTACAGTTCTATGTTGTATTGTCTACAGTAACTTGGCAGTTTTATTTTTTGTTTTGTTTTAGATTCCTTAATAGACAAGCAAATGGATGTGAGGGATATGAGCTTCTTCCCAGATGAATCCTTTGACGGTATTATTGATAAAGGTACAGAGTCTGCTTATTTGTTATGGTTGATTTTTAAAATACACGGTATCGTATAGTAATGTTGTCTTCTATGCCTTGATAATATATTGCTGCTGTCACCACTTATTGCACGTGCGATCTGTCGAAACCTTGATATAGGTTGCTCTGCTTATTCAGTCAAGTCATTTACAAATAGAAGATTTACTGGTTCAACTATGAGACACCAATATCGAAATAAGACCTTAGTAAATAAAGCTACCAAATGGAATGTTTCCAAAAAATTTCAGAAGTCATTAACCTCCAATGATCCCTCAGCTATGATCCTAAATGATTCTAATACTATTAAATCCTCAGATGTGGTTAGTAATAGAAAAATAGACGGCAATGTGAAGAGAAGTTCAAGAAAGAAGAGTAGAAAGAAGGGAAAGCAGAGCAAGAAAGTTTCATGCAATGTTGGCTCTACTGACCACGAAGTGATTTCTGAGGAATATGGCAATGTAAGCTCAGCTTCTGAAACCTGTGGTAACAAGGACGGGGATGGACCAGCACCATCTTCAACTGCACCAGAAATTTCATTGCTAGATTCTAAGAATTCCAGTGATGAGGTAGGCACTGTGAGTAATTTTTAAAATCATATTGTACTGGAAGACTCTGCGTTTCCCATCTTAGATGGGGTGGAGGCTATTCAGCATACAAAGGCAAGCTGTTACAATGATCTCTATACCAAAGGTTACTCTGAGATGCATGACTCCTACGTTTTGGATTCAATTTCAATTGGCTCAAACAGTGATGGTAGTACTAATCTTGGTCATGATGAAAAACATACTGAGAAGGAAATGTACAACAGATATATCTGACCCAGCAGATTTGAGTTCTTGAAAGGGATATTTTACTCATCAAAGGTCACTGAATGATGTTGTAAACACCTATAACCACATTGAGGACGCAGGGCAGGGTAGTCATGATTTTGGCAGTAGTTGCGACATGAAATTTGTTGTGCCTAACAAGAGAAGTAGAGAAAACAAAGTAGGACAACGGAGTGCAAATGTTCCCAAATCTGGTAGTGTTGGGAATATGCGTACAGGGGTCTGGCAAAAGGTCCTGAAGAATGATGCCAATGATTGCACTGGTGAATTGAAGAAAGCAAGTTCTGTTTACTCAAGGCTTGATCTCCCTTTGAGAGAGGCTCCCATGCTCAATAAAACCTGTAATGCTGTTGATATTAATGTCTTTTTGAAGAGTGAAAATAGGAAACAGCAAAAAGATAAGGTCTCAAAAAAGTTGAAAAGAAAAAATGCTCCAGCATTGAAACGAGAATACAATTGTTATTCCAGGAAGGGATCTCATGCTAGCTTGGCTGGCTCAGATGGTTCTTTGAAGCTTCGGATGGATCAGAGTGATATATCAGATATCTTGTCTCAGGTGAAGGACAAGAAACCTAGTCGTCCAACGGCTCGATTCCAGAGCAGCAAAGTAGAATGCATGAACTCCGTATCAGTTCAAAGCATGCAACTCTGTCCAAATGAGATTGGTCATCTTGAAAATGTGTGTAAAACCGTCTCAGGCATGAAGAATCAAAATGTAGGAAATCAGGATGGCTCAATGCAAAAAACATGCAATTCCTGGAAGGAACCAAGTCTGCTTCAGGTGCAATCTTCAGTCTACCTTCCTCATCTACTTTATGATGCAGCAAGTCAAGAAGTACAGAGACAAATCCCTCTTGCAGAAAGCAGCAAGCAAAACTGGAGTAGTTCTGGATCTCTTACACACAAGTGGATGCCAATCGGGTTGAAGGACTCTGAGTTGGCAAGCTCTGCTAGATCTGAGAGTTCATTGCTTGAACATTCTGATGAGGGAGCTTCTAAGAGATGGACGATTAAAGACACTGTTAAAGGCAATGTGGTTTCTAAAGCTGCAGTAAATACCATATTGGGTTGAAGGACTCTGAGTTGGCAATCTTCTATTTCTAGTCGATGGATATCATATTGATTTGACATTTTGTGGTATGAGCATAGCACGTGTTAATACCATATACTGTAAGATTTTTTTTTTTTAAAGTTTTATATCCACAGTTTTACTTTATTGTTTATTCTCCCATCATATGTTTGAATGTTTTTCTACCTGCGGGAAATGCTTTTTAAGATAGTAGGCACAAATGAGAGATTTCTTTTGTGTTTCTCAGTTACTATAATATTGAGCATCTGCATGTTTGTGTAAGTATCTACTTTTTGGATCTATCATGATCCTTATGAACTTTATTTTGACCTGTACTTTCAGATGATCTTATTCTGTTCCCTCCCTTTCAGGATAAAGGAGCTGGTTAGAGGTGATGGACATTCACATTCAAAAGTGTATGGCGATCCAACTACACTAGACTCTATAAATCTAAATGATCTACATCCCAGATCTTGGTTAGTAATACAAACAGATTCAGACCTTTACATTGTAAATTAATCAATATTGTTTGTAATTGACCCTGTTAGGTTCATAGCTAAAATGAATATAATTACTAGTTAAAGAGTTTCAAGGGGAATGCAACTGACACTGATGAATGAACAGTACAAAAATATCAGCTTTTCTGAGTTCCTTAAATTTCTAAATAGCATGTAACTTTCAAGTGCGATCTGATTTTCAGGTATTCAGTGGCATGGTATCCTATTTACAGGATACCTGATGGCTTCCGTGCAGCATTTTTGACCTACCATTCACTTGGTTGTCTGGTTCGTAGAAATGCCATCTTTGAGTCTCGTAGTGTGGATGACTGTATTGTATCTCCAGTTGTGGGTCTTCAGAGTTACAATGCTCAGGTAGTTAATGGTACAGAGATTGTGAAATATTGTGCAGTGTATTTTAACATGTAATTCAAGCATACTGTTAGATCTGTGCAGCTTTTTTGAAATATATACTTTATGTCAACAAACAGAGTGAATGCTGGTTCCAGTTTAAGGCCCTCAGCACCAGCACAGACAACATTATCAAACTTAAACCCTTGTGAAATACTGGAGGAGCGTTTGAGGACACTTGAGGAGACGGCATCTCTTATGTCAAGAGCTGTTGTGAGCAAAGGAAGTATGACATCTGTAAACAGGCATCCAGACTACGAGTTCTTCCTCTCTAGGCGGCGCTAGCGGCGACGTATTGAAATTTTCTGTAACTGATTTTAACAACTCATAATTAAACTAGTGTCATTTCCCCATTAAGCTTATCTACATTCAAGGTAACATCTAACCTCAGGTAGGCAGAAAGGGTGACCAACCTTTTTCTTTGTTTTTTTTTGTCACATAGATGTATAGATAGCCTTTGAATTCCTTCCAGGATGCATGTGAGTGCCTCAGAATATAATGCAACTCTTTCAGGGATTTGGAAAGGTACTGTAGTGTTACTGAAGAAAGGTAGTGTAGTGTTATCAGTTTAGCTGCCTCCTGATAATGTTGTAAATATCTTACAGAATACATGATCTGTAAATAGCGTTCTCAGTTTGGAGTTTTTATCCAGTCACTGATTCATATGGGGTGAAAACTTCTCAATCTCAATTCAATGAGAATTCTTATATAAGCCTCTCATTTGATTCTCTTTGGTAGAGTTGTTTGTTTTTTGTATAATGAATTATAAATTTTAGCCTAGTTCTTCTCGATCAATTGTCTAAACTGCAAGCGATTTAGAGATTGAACACACAGCCTCTTTATACGATGCAAGTATTTATTAATAATCAGCTTCCAATAATCCACTGATCAAGGAAGAGGTACATTACACAAGCAACTGCCGTCTTATTTGTATTAAGCTTAGATATGTGTCGTATAATATGGGACATATGGCCAGCATCTTCTTAATTGTTGTCATACCAGAACTGGTTCTGGAGATACTGAACGACATTTTTGTCAACTTGGAAGGCCTTGGTGAGAACATCAGGGTTGATTGACGGGTTGGAGCCGAACACTGCTTTGGCTATGGTGGTGACACCAGGAAACTGGCTGCTAAAACTGGAAATGGCTACGGCGTTGACCTTTCCGATGTTAAGCTGGAAGTGAATTTGAGCAAATGGGAAGACAAACACATCTCCCTTATACAACACTTTGCTGAAGAGGCGGTTGCCGTTATCATTGGATGTGACGAAGCCAACGTACAGAGTGCCTTCCATGACCATAAGGACTTCCGTGGCCCGAGGGTGGATGTGAGGAGGGTTTAGTCCACTAATGCATAGTCTATGCGAGCGAGGGATACCCCAAGAGTGTTCAGTCCTGCTATTTGCTGCACATTCGCCTGGGTGACGATGGAACCAAGCGGATTTGATGTTTCCGCGCATCCGGAGCCCGGAAAAAAGAAGAAGTCCTCTGGTTTACCATCTTTGGGTCCTTGCAGAATCTCCCCATTCACAAACACTGCAATATGGAACATCATATCAGAACGTCATGCATCATGCAAATACGAAAATTAATCATTAATCCTCTTATCCTCATATATATGGGAAATATGATATGTACATATGCTAGTGACTACTCTATACCAGCAGAAATATCAGTGTTGGTGGTGTTAAGTGCTACACAGAAATCTTGGAGAGGACTAGGATCAAAGGCAGAGACAAGGTGGAAGGTTGCCAATGCCAATAGGGCAAAAAGCAGCAGCTGTAGGGCAATGAGCACCTTTCATCATATCGTGATCGCAATACTCGTATATGATAGTGTTTTGTATAAGAGAGGAATTGGATCGAGGTGGATGAAAATCTTTATGGAGGAAATGCCTATTTATAGATGGAAGAGATGGAGAAATACAATTGAACTAGTCTTGGATTTGCCACGTCTAAGGAGGCAGGTAGTAACTCAAAATAATTAACTCCTTAGTATTCAGAAGCAGGTAAAGACTTGGATTATATTCTGTACTAATTGTAAGCTAATTGACCCGCTCTCCGCCATATTCATAAAATTAACAAATTATTATAGGATATTATCCGTTTCAACCTTAAAATGTGGCTTTTGTAAAGTCCGACACTCCAACGTTGGGTATGAGCTCAGCTCGATCAGTGAGCTAGGAATTCTATTAGTTTATACCACGAGGAAGATGAGAGGTGGAAACAAAAATATATACGAGAGTACGTTACACGTGGCTAATGGGATTAACCATATTAAAAATTTTAGGTAGTAGTTTTTTTTTTTTTTTTTTTTTTTTTTTGAAGTGTTCCAATGTTTTGTCATATGATTCCTTCCAATATTTCTTCCAAACAAAACGATAATATATCAACCAATTAACATCAATACACCATTCCGGCCGATAATATTGTTGATGATAACTACCCAGAATTCACCCTCAGAAGTTTCTGGTCAGGTATTTCCACAAGTTCACCTGCACCCTAGAAAGTAGCCAGAAACACGCTTCAAATTAAGGGTGCAAGCCTTTTTACCTCTTACCTTTTAGCATTAAGAAGACGAGTATACTAGTAGTAGTAAGTTTCAATTGACTTTTTTTTTTTGGGGTCTTTTTCCCCTTCATCCTCATTATCATCTTCACCATAGGCATCTTCAAGTTCTTTTTCCTCTCTCTCATGGAAATCGACTCTTATATTTCCAACTGAATTATGATCTCTTATATTTCCAACTGAATTATGATTATGGGATACCAGTTCCCCAGACCCTGCAGAAGAACCATCTCTAAAGCTAGTATGTTGCTAGATGAATCCATCAAATATGTAAATATATCTAGCAGACAGCATTTAAAAAATAGTCATCTAATTTCCACTTTTAATGCCATAATTGTACCCAACAATCTTCATCCCTTCCCCCACCAACTCTCCATCATATTGTTCCAACCTTCAAGGCTTCAACATTGATCTCTCCTTAGTGCCCATACGATCCAATTCTATATAAACTTTAAAGTTATGATGATTTTTATCAATTGTCTGACTAAGAATTTCTCCATAAAAAGTTTCTTTCTTAGATGAGTCATCTAATTGTAGAATTTTCATTTGGGACTTTAGGTGTTGAAGATTTCAACATTTCGAACATTAGATTATGGGTTTCTTGAAGTGGCAGTCACCATTGGTGATAAATTTTTTAGTCATTTGCTCATAGAACGCATAGCTTGTGTGTTTATCTATTTCATCTAGCTAGCTCTTAGCAGATCAAGTGTTGAGGTTTCTTCGATCTGCAAAATCCATAGTTACAAAACTCAAGAATCTAAGAAGGTTTGTAAGTTTAAGCAGAATCATACCTATGTTACCAACTCGCAGATACAGTTTTACGATCGAATTTACGTACCAGTGGCTGACTGACTATACAAATTGATCGATGGTCAGACGAAGAAAGGAACACAGGAAACAAAGACCTCGTTGGCGAGCCAACGACTGATCACCGCTTTGGTTTTCTACTCGCAAGTACGTGGAGTATTTGCTTAATAATTAAGTAAGCTTACTTTTTTCAAAAATAAAAAAATAAAAACTGAAGATTCTGAGTCTAAGCATCCTAGTGCATGCACAGTCAGGAGAGATTCCTTTTTCGTTCGGTTCGGTTCGGCTAAAACTCGAGTTTCCATGAGTACCAGATTCTGGTGCACTTGGCAAGATATTAGTGGGAGCTGCACAGTAATCGATCGGCTACTAGGTAGGCATCTAAATCAAACTCTCGCGCGTGCAATTTACACGAACGAACCGAATTTATCGAACCGGAACAGTTTGTGCATATTGTTGTAAATTGCAGTTTTGAATGTCTTAATGATCATCAATTTGGCTGAACTTTTGTAGAGATGATCTATACATTATGACCTAAAAACCGAACGGTTAAGATGTGAATATGTGATCGAAAAGTTGTCAAAACTAGCTTAGATAAGGATGTCCTTAGCTAAGAAGGACTGTATATCAGGCATTTCAGATTACCACTTTATCAGGAACAACACAGAAGGCATCTCAAAAGATCAAAGAAACTTGACATTTCTTCACTCTAGTCTTCTCTGATAAAAAAAAAAAAAAACTAGCAGCTAACTAATAAATGATCCATCAATCCCGATATTCATAGGGCCAAGTTATATAGTCCAGTGACCTTGAAAAGCCCACCATTAAGCCCAAGCTCAAGCCCGTTTTGTGTCCGAACTTAAAACCCTTTCAGGTTTGTTCCCACAGTATTTCGGTTCACTAGTATTCACCGACCACCACAGTGAATCAGCGGCAGAAAAGATGATGAAGGACGTGTCGAGCTGCAACACGTACGATTACGGAGACGCCCAATACTGGGACGCCCGCTACGTCCAAGAAGGTGACTCCTTATTCGACTGGTACCAGCGCTACTCTGCTCTCCGCCCTTTCATCCGCAACTTCATTCCCCTCGCCTCCTCTCCTGTTCTCGTCGTCGGCTCCGGCAATGCCGGTAACTTCCCTCTTCCTCTTTTTCTCCTTATTTTCTTCTCTGTTGGGTAGTTCAAATCCTAGGACTTTTGTCAATGCTAGGAATCGAGTCGAATATGATGGATTGAATTCTTCATGTTTTTAGTTATGTCGGAGGACATGGCGAAAGATGGTTATGAAGACATAATGAACATTGACATCTCATCAGTGGCTATCAACCTCATGAAGACCAGAAACAAGCACATTCCTCAGTTGAAAGGTAACCAAACTCCTCGTTGGAATCTCTACCCACT
The DNA here is from genome assembly GCA_024704745.1 of Rosa lucieae. NCBI lineage: Eukaryota > Viridiplantae > Streptophyta > Magnoliopsida > Rosales > Rosaceae > Rosa > Rosa lucieae. The sequence continues at coordinate 4,455,660 of CM045492.1, forward strand.
ACAGTTCTATGTTGTATTGTCTACAGTAACTTGGCAGTTTTATTTTTTGTTTTGTTTTAGATTCCTTAATAGACAAGCAAATGGATGTGAGGGATATGAGCTTCTTCCCAGATGAATCCTTTGACGGTATTATTGATAAAGGTACAGAGTCTGCTTATTTGTTATGGTTGATTTTTAAAATACACGGTATCGTATAGTAATGTTGTCTTCTATGCCTTGATAATATATTGCTGCTGTCACCACTTATTGCACGTGCGATCTGTCGAAACCTTGATATAGGTTGCTCTGCTTATTCAGTCAAGTCATTTACAAATAGAAGATTTACTGGTTCAACTATGAGACACCAATATCGAAATAAGACCTTAGTAAATAAAGCTACCAAATGGAATGTTTCCAAAAAATTTCAGAAGTCATTAACCTCCAATGATCCCTCAGCTATGATCCTAAATGATTCTAATACTATTAAATCCTCAGATGTGGTTAGTAATAGAAAAATAGACGGCAATGTGAAGAGAAGTTCAAGAAAGAAGAGTAGAAAGAAGGGAAAGCAGAGCAAGAAAGTTTCATGCAATGTTGGCTCTACTGACCACGAAGTGATTTCTGAGGAATATGGCAATGTAAGCTCAGCTTCTGAAACCTGTGGTAACAAGGACGGGGATGGACCAGCACCATCTTCAACTGCACCAGAAATTTCATTGCTAGATTCTAAGAATTCCAGTGATGAGGTAGGCACTGTGAGTAATTTTTAAAATCATATTGTACTGGAAGACTCTGCGTTTCCCATCTTAGATGGGGTGGAGGCTATTCAGCATACAAAGGCAAGCTGTTACAATGATCTCTATACCAAAGGTTACTCTGAGATGCATGACTCCTACGTTTTGGATTCAATTTCAATTGGCTCAAACAGTGATGGTAGTACTAATCTTGGTCATGATGAAAAACATACTGAGAAGGAAATGTACAACAGATATATCTGACCCAGCAGATTTGAGTTCTTGAAAGGGATATTTTACTCATCAAAGGTCACTGAATGATGTTGTAAACACCTATAACCACATTGAGGACGCAGGGCAGGGTAGTCATGATTTGGCAGTAGTTGCGACATGAAATTTGTTGTGCCTAACAAGAGAAGTAGAGAAAACAAAGTAGGACAACGGAGTGCAAATGTTCCCAAATCTGGTAGTGTTGGGAATATGCGTACAGGGGTCTGGCAAAAGGTCCTGAAGAATGATGCCAATGATTGCACTGGTGAATTGAAGAAAGCAAGTTCTGTTTACTCAAGGCTTGATCTCCCTTTGAGAGAGGCTCCCATGCTCAATAAAACCTGTAATGCTGTTGATATTAATGTCTTTTTGAAGAGTGAAAATAGGAAACAGCAAAAAGATAAGGTCTCAAAAAAGTTGAAAAGAAAAAATGCTCCAGCATTGAAACGAGAATACAATTGTTATTCCAGGAAGGGATCTCATGCTAGCTTGGCTGGCTCAGATGGTTCTTTGAAGCTTCGGATGGATCAGAGTGATATATCAGATATCTTGTCTCAGGTGAAGGACAAGAAACCTAGTCGTCCAACGGCTCGATTCCAGAGCAGCAAAGTAGAATGCATGAACTCCGTATCAGTTCAAAGCATGCAACTCTGTCCAAATGAGATTGGTCATCTTGAAAATGTGTGTAAAACCGTCTCAGGCATGAAGAATCAAAATGTAGGAAATCAGGATGGCTCAATGCAAAAAACATGCAATTCCTGGAAGGAACCAAGTCTGCTTCAGGTGCAATCTTCAGTCTACCTTCCTCATCTACTTTATGATGCAGCAAGTCAAGAAGTACAGAGACAAATCCCTCTTGCAGAAAGCAGCAAGCAAAACTGGAGTAGTTCTGGATCTCTTACACACAAGTGGATGCCAATCGGGTTGAAGGACTCTGAGTTGGCAAGCTCTGCTAGATCTGAGAGTTCATTGCTTGAACATTCTGATGAGGGAGCTTCTAAGAGATGGACGATTAAAGACACTGTTAAAGGCAATGTGGTTTCTAAAGCTGCAGTAAATACCATATTGGGTTGAAGGACTCTGAGTTGGCAATCTTCTATTTCTAGTCGATGGATATCATATTGATTTGACATTTTGTGGTATGAGCATAGCACGTGTTAATACCATATACTGTAAGATTTTTTTTTTTTAAAGTTTTATATCCACAGTTTTACTTTATTGTTTATTCTCCCATCATATGTTTGAATGTTTTTCTACCTGCGGGAAATGCTTTTTAAGATAGTAGGCACAAATGAGAGATTTCTTTTGTGTTTCTCAGTTACTATAATATTGAGCATCTGCATGTTTGTGTAAGTATCTACTTTTTGGATCTATCATGATCCTTATGAACTTTATTTTGACCTGTACTTTCAGATGATCTTATTCTGTTCCCTCCCTTTCAGGATAAAGGAGCTGGTTAGAGGTGATGGACATTCACATTCAAAAGTGTATGGTGATCCAACTACACTAGACTCTATAAATCTAAATGATCTACATCCCAGATCTTGGTTAGTAATACAAACAGATTCAGACCTTTACATTGTAAATTAATCAATATTGTTTGTAATTGACCCTGTTAGGTTCATAGCTAAAATGAATATAATTACTAGTTAAAGAGTTTCAAGGGGAATGCAATTGACACTGATGAATGAACAGTACAAAAATATCAGCTTTTCTGAGTTCCTTAAATTTCTAAATAGCATGTAACTTTCAAGTGCGATCTGATTTTCAGGTATTCAGTGGCATGGTATCCTATTTACAGGATACCTGATGGCTTCCGTGCAGCATTTTTGACCTACCATTCACTTGGTTGTCTGGTTCGTAGAAATGCCATCTTTGAGTCTCGTAGTGTGGATGACTGTATTGTATCTCCAGTTGTGGGTCTTCAGAGTTACAATGCTCAGGTAGTTAATGGTACAGAGATTGTGAAATATTGTGCAGTGTATTTTAACATGTAATTCAAGCATACTGTTAGATCTGTGCAGCTTTTTTGAAATATATACTTTATGTCAACAAACAGAGTGAATGCTGGTTCCAGTTTAAGGCCCTCAGCACCAGCACAGACAACATTATCAAACTTAAACCCTTGTGAAATACTGGAGGAGCGTTTGAGGACACTTGAGGAGACGGCATCTCTTATGTCAAGAGCTGTTGTGAGCAAAGGAAGTATGACATCTGTAAACAGGCATCCAGACTACGAGTTCTTCCTCTCTAGGCGGCGCTAGCGGCGACGTATTGAAATTTTCTGTAACTGATTTTAACAACTCATAATTAAACTAGTGTCATTTCCCCATTAAGCTTATCTACATTCAAGGTAACATCTAACCTCAGGTAGGCAGAAAGGGTGACCAACCTTTTTCTTTGTTTTTTTTTGTCACATAGATGTATAGATAGCCTTTGAATTCCTTCCAGGATGCATGTGAGTGCCTCAGAATATAATGCAACTCTTTCAGGGATTTGGAAAGGTACTGTAGTGTTACTGAAGAAAGGTAGTGTAGTGTTATCAGTTTAGCTGCCTCCTGATAATGTTGTAAATATCTTACAGAATACATGATCTGTAAATAGCGTTCTCAGTTTGGAGTTTTTATCCAGTCACTGATTCATATGGGGTGAAAACTTCTCAATCTCAATTCAATGAGAATTCTTATATAAGCCTCTCATTTGATTCTCTTTGGTAGAGTTGTTTGTTTTTCCTTGCAATGTCAGCGCGAACCCAGAGCGGACTATTTCCGTGATTACCAGTAACTATAACAGTAGTGGCCTTGACAGCGAAGTTAGTCAGGGCGACCAATGTTTCCGGCTCAATAGTAGATGAAGCATCCACCAGAAAAATATGGCTAAAATGTCCAGCAGCTATGCCTTTATCATGTAGTCGGAAGCTACTCACGAAAGTTGAGAAAATCACCTTGTATTCCCGGAGTTTCTCTATTGCAGGACAAGAAAAACAAGACTCTTTGTAAAGGGATGAGCGGAGGATGTCCTCAGGTACCTCATCTCTCTCTCGGAATGCAGCATTGGCACGAAACATAGTCGACCCTGGAATCACCTTCACCAAGCTTCTCATCAGCATATCGCAGCAGCTGTTAGTAGGTGCACAGATAAGAATGCGATACTCTGGTGACTTCCGACATAATTGGTATACTGCTTCACTAACAACCACTCCAGTTCTTGAAGGTTCTCTTAAATATGCAAAAGATTTGGCTTCACAGTCCGGACCAGTTACTACATAAGGTGGTGAGCCCTGAATCCTTAAGATATGTCCGACTGCCGAACGTTGATCTTGATCAAGCTTATGACAGGTAGTAGAAAGCAGAGCTGGTGCAGTAGGAATGCTTGCTCGTGAGTCACAGTCAGGGAAGAGGAAGTTCTGAAACAAGGCATCTGATGCAGCTTTTACGGCATGGTGGGCTCTTTTCAAACAAACTCTATTGAATGAGAAGCTGATATCATATTTTTTGTTGGAATGATGATAAGAATAAAAGTCATCCTCAAATTCAACCAAAACGCGATTGCTCCCAACAACTTTATAGATGAGGCCCTGTACATATGACATGCATGAAACCAAGGTTAGAATGATAATAATGTGGATATATAACTGAAATTTAACTAGTACAGTCTACACACTACTATAAGCCTATAACCATTTTTTCTTTTTAGAGAATCTACCAGTGTAAATGAAGCAGATTCAGGATAAGATTCGGTTTGACAATCTGGATGGTAAATCAGAAATGCCAGGACCTAGTGAAGTAGAACTTGGTGATAAACAGAATCCAGCATATGCAAAGGCATAAATGGAAGTTCAGAGTTTACCTTAAAGGGCTCAGTAGTACTATTACCCACTGGTCGTGCAAGGACCAAGTCCCTTGATAAGAGGAATGGCCGTTTCTCAGGAACACAATCAAGCTCAAATGCTACAAAGGTTTTGTCTTCCTTATCTTCCTTTTTCCGATTTTTATAAAGTGCTTCCTTTTTCCGGTTTTTATAAATTGAACTTTCATCCAACGCTAATGTCACACCCTTCAAAAGGAAATCACTCCATTTCTGATTCAAATAACAGCATTAGATTTGTTGTTTTTAAGCCAGCATCAAAAAGCATACAACATCCGGAAAATCGCATGAAAGATTTCAAATCACAAAAAGCTACATCTATCTAAAGGAGGTGGAGTGTTCAAACACTCCCTAAAGGCCCTCAACAAATTACCCTTGATTTAAGGAACAAACCATAATCCTATTCAACTTAAAAAAAATACTCTATCACTCCTATGTACAAAGTAAGGCACAAAGTAAGGGACGTAAGCTATGAACAGTAAGGCATGGTCTGCAGCTTCCAATAAGTGTATATCTAATGGTTTGAGATATGCAACAGGGTAATAAGATTTATGCATGTAATAATTAGGGTACCTCCAAGTAGAAATCTTCAGAATATAAGAGAGCGGCAAAGTAGTCCTTGTATGTTGTGGGAGATAATGGGCGATTCAGAACTTTGGGCGCAATTTCTTTCTTGATCAAGGCTTCGATATCCTCAGGAATCATGAATACAGGTAATGGATCCTTTTCAAGACACACAAAAGCTGTTCTCTTCTCATATTGTTGGTGTTGACTTATATCATCATTATTTGAGGAGGAGGAGGCTGGGCGTAGAACTGACTTAAAGACAGGAGGGCACTTTGGGGAAAATGGAGATGAAGATGGTTTAGAAGAATATGCTGGGGATGAAGGTGGCTTAAAAGAATATGCTGGGGGTTGTGGGGAAACTGGAGATGAAGGTGGTTTAGAAGAAGCTGGGGATGAAGGTGGTTTAGAAGAATATGGTGGGGGTTGTGGGCAAGCTGGAGATGAAGGTGGTTTAGAAGAATATGGTGGGGGTTTCGGGGGAGATGGAGATGGTTTAGAATAATATGGTGGGGATTCTGCGGAGGCTGGATGTGGTTTAGAATTAGATGACCCCATCAGGACGAAACTTGGCTACACTTCAAGAAGGAAAAATAATGGAGTCATAACGTGAAGTCAAAACCTCATCATAGTTGGGAGGTTGCAAGAAGAGCAATAGATCTGGTAAGTCTGATCTGAATGAAAATATGTTGAAAGTTAACTAGTTATACATGCAGTATGTAACTATGTATGATGTATTTGTAGTTTCCTTCAGGGTGTGCAGCTATCCTCCCTTCGCCCCTACAGCTTCGTACCCTTTCTAGCTAGCTCTTAGCAGATCAAGTGTTGAGGTTTCTTCGATCTGCAAAATCCATAGTTACAAAACTCAAGAATCTAAGAAGGTTTGTAAGTTTAAGCAGAATCATACCTATGTTACCAACTCGCAGATACAGTTTTACGATCGAATTTACGTACCAGTGGCTGACTGACTATACAAATTGATCGATGGTCAGACGAAGAAAGGAACACAGGAAACAAAGACCTCGTTGGCGAGCCAACGACTGATCACCGCTTTGGTTTTCTACTCGCAAGTACGTGGAGTATTTGCTTAATAATTAAGTAAGCTTACTTTTTTCAAAAATAAAAAAATAAAAACTGAAGATTCTGAGTCTAAGCATCCTAGTGCATGCACAGTCAGGAGAGATTCCTTTTTCGTTCGGTTCGGTTCGGCTAAAACTCGAGTTTCCATGAGTACCAGATTCTGGTGCACTTGGCAAGATATTAGTGGGAGCTGCACAGTAATCGATCGGCTACTAGGTAGGCATCTAAATCAAACTCTCGCGCGTGCAATTTACACGAACGAACCGAATTTATCGAACCGGAACAGTTTGTGCATATTGTTGTAAATTGCAGTTTTGAATGTCTTAATGATCATCAATTTGGCTGAACTTTTGTAGAGATGATCTATACATTATGACCTAAAAACCGAACGGTTAAGATGTGAATATGTGATCGAAAAGTTGTCAAAACTAGCTTAGATAAGGATGTCCTTAGCTAAGAAGGACTGTATATCAGGCATTTCAGATTACCACTTTATCAGGAACAACACAGAAGGCATCTCAAAAGATCAAAGAAACTTGACATTTCTTCACTCTAGTCTTCTCTGATAAAAAAAAAAAAAAACTAGCAGCTAACTAATAAATGATCCATCAATCCCGATATTCATAGGGCCAAGTTATATAGTCCAGTGACCTTGAAAAGCCCACCATTAAGCCCAAGCTCAAGCCCGTTTTGTGTCCGAACTTAAAACCCTTTCAGGTTTGTTCCCACAGTATTTCGGTTCACTAGTATTCACCGACCACCACAGTGAATCAGCGGCAGAAAAGATGATGAAGGACGTGTCGAGCTGCAACACGTACGATTACGGAGACGCCCAATACTGGGACGCCCGCTACGTCCAAGAAGGTGACTCCTTATTCGACTGGTACCAGCGCTACTCTGCTCTCCGCCCTTTCATCCGCAACTTCATTCCCCTCGCCTCCTCTCCTGTTCTCGTCGTCGGCTCCGGCAATGCCGGTAACTTCCCTCTTCCTCTTTTTCTCCTTATTTTCTTCTCTGTTGGGTAGTTCAAATCCTAGGACTTTTGTCAATGCTAGGAATCGAGTCGAATATGATGGATTGAATTCTTCATGTTTTTAGTTATGTCGGAGGACATGGCGAAAGATGGTTATGAAGACATAATGAACATTGACATCTCATCAGTGGCTATCAACCTCATGAAGACCAGAAACAAGCACATTCCTCAGTTGAAAGGTAACCAAACTCCTCGTTGGAATCTCTACCCACTACAGTTCTATGTTGTATTGTCTACAGTAACTTGGCAGTTTTATTTTTTGTTTTGTTTTAGATTCCTTAATAGACAAGCAAATGGATGTGAGGGATATGAGCTTCTTCCCAGATGAATCCTTTGACGGTATTATTGATAAAGGTACAGAGTCTGCTTATTTGTTATGGTTGATTTTTAAAATACACGGTATCGTATAGTAATGTTGTCTTCTATGCCTTGATAATATATTGCTGCTGTCACCACTTATTGCACGTGCGATCTGTCGAAACCTTGATATAGGTTGCTCTGCTTATTCAGTCAAGTCATTTACAAATAGAAGATTTACTGGTTCAACTATGAGACACCAATATCGAAATAAGACCTTAGTAAATAAAGCTACCAAATGGAATGTTTCCAAAAAATTTCAGAAGTCATTAACCTCCAATGATCCCTCAGCTATGATCCTAAATGATTCTAATACTATTAATCCTCAGATGTGGTTAGTAATAGAAAAATAGACGGCAATGTGAAGAGAAGTTCAAGAAAGAAGAGTAGAAAGAAGGGAAAGCAGAGCAAGAAAGTTTCATGCAATGTTGGCTCTACTGACCACGAAGTGATTTCTGAGGAATATGGCAATGTAAGCTCAGCTTCTGAAACCTGTGGTAACAAGGACGGGGATGGACCAGCACCATCTTCAACTGCACCAGAAATTTCATTGCTAGATTCTAAGAATTCCAGTGATGAGGTAGGCACTGTGAGTAATTTTTAAAATCATATTGTACTGGAAGACTCTGCGTTTCCCATCTTAGATGGGGTGGAGGCTATTCAGCATACAAAGGCAAGCTGTTACAATGATCTCTATACCAAAGGTTACTCTGAGATGCATGACTCCTACGTTTTGGATTCAATTTCAATTGGCTCAAACAGTGATGGTAGTACTAATCTTGGTCATGATGAAAAACATACTGAGAAGGAAATGTACAACAGATATATCTGACCCAGCAGATTTGAGTTCTTGAAAGGGATATTTTACTCATCAAAGGTCACTGAATGATGTTGTAAACACCTATAACCACATTGAGGACGCAGGGCAGGGTAGTCATGATTTTGGCAGTAGTTGCGACATGAAATTTGTTGTGCCTAACAAGAGAAGTAGAGAAAACAAAGTAGGACAACGGAGTGCAAATGTTCCCAAATCTGGTAGTGTTGGGAATATGCGTACAGGGGTCTGGCAAAAGGTCCTGAAGAATGATGCCAATGATTGCACTGGTGAATTGAAGAAAGCAAGTTCTGTTTACTCAAGGCTTGATCTCCCTTTGAGAGAGGCTCCCATGCTCAATAAAACCTGTAATGCTGTTGATATTAATGTCTTTTTGAAGAGTGAAAATAGGAAACAGCAAAAAGATAAGGTCTCAAAAAAGTTGAAAAGAAAAAATGCTCCAGCATTGAAACGAGAATACAATTGTTATTCCAGGAAGGGATCTCATGCTAGCTTGGCTGGCTCAGATGGTTCTTTGAAGCTTCGGATGGATCAGAGTGATATATCAGATATCTTGTCTCAGGTGAAGGACAAGAAACCTAGTCGTCCAACGGCTCGATTCCAGAGCAGCAAAGTAGAATGCATGAACTCCGTATCAGTTCAAAGCATGCAACTCTGTCCAAATGAGATTGGTCATCTTGAAAATGTGTGTAAAACCGTCTCAGGCATGAAGAATCAAAATGTAGGAAATCAGGATGGCTCAATGCAAAAAACATGCAATTCCTGGAAGGAACCAAGTCTGCTTCAGGTGCAATCTTCAGTCTACCTTCCTCATCTACTTTATGATGCAGCAAGTCAAGAAGTACAGAGACAAATCCCTCTTGCAGAAAGCAGCAAGCAAAACTGGAGTAGTTCTGGATCTCTTACACACAAGTGGATGCCAATCGGGTTGAAGGACTCTGAGTTGGCAAGCTCTGCTAGATCTGAGAGTTCATTGCTTGAACATTCTGATGAGGGAGCTTCTAAGAGATGGACGATTAAAGACACTGTTAAAGGCAATGTGGTTTCTAAAGCTGCAGTAAATACCATATTGGGTTGAAGGACTCTGAGTTGGCAATCTTCTATTTCTAGTCGATGGATATCATATTGATTGACATTTTGTGGTATGAGCATAGCACGTGTTAATACCATATACTGTAAGATTTTTTTTTTTAAAGTTTTATATCCACAGTTTTACTTTATTGTTTATTCTCCCATCATATGTTTGAATGTTTTTCTACCTGCGGGAAATGCTTTTTAAGATAGTAGGCACAAATGAGAGATTTCTTTTGTGTTTCTCAGTTACTATAATATTGAGCATCTGCATGTTTGTGTAAGTATCTACTTTTTGGATCTATCATGATCCTTATGAACTTTATTTTGACCTGTACTTTCAGATGATCTTATTCTGTTCCCTCCCTTTCAGGATAAAGGAGCTGGTTAGAGGTGATGGACATTCACATTCAAAAGTGTATGGTGATCCAACTACACTAGACTCTATAAATCTAAATGATCTACATCCCAGATCTTGGTTAGTAATACAAACAGATTCAGACCTTTACATTGTAAATTAATCAATATTGTTTGTAATTGACCCTGTTAGGTTCATAGCTAAAATGAATATAATTACTAGTTAAAGAGTTTCAAGGGGAATGCAATTGACACTGATGAATGAACAGTACAAAAATATCAGCTTTTCTGAGTTCCTTAAATTTCTAAATAGCATGTAACTTTCAAGTGCGATCTGATTTTCAGGTATTCAGTGGCATGGTATCCTATTTACAGGATACCTGATGGCTTCCGTGCAGCATTTTTGACCTACCATTCACTTGGTTGTCTGGTTCGTAGAAATGCCATCTTTGAGTCTCGTAGTGTGGATGACTGTATTGTATCTCCAGTTGTGGGTCTTCAGAGTTACAATGCTCAGGTAGTTAATGGTACAGAGATTGTGAAATATTGTGCAGTGTATTTTAACATGTAATTCAAGCATACTGTTAGATCTGTGCAGCTTTTTTGAAATATATACTTTATGTCAACAAACAGAGTGAATGCTGGTTCCAGTTTAAGGCCCTCAGCACCAGCACAGACAACATTATCAAACTTAAACCCTTGTGAAATACTGGAGGAGCGTTTGAGGACACTTGAGGAGACGGCATCTCTTATGTCAAGAGCTGTTGTGAGCAAAGGAAGTATGACATCTGTAAACAGGCATCCAGACTACGAGTTCTTCCTCTCTAGGCGGCGCTAGCGGCGACGTATTGAAATTTTCTGTAACTGATTTTAACAACTCATAATTAAACTAGTGTCATTTCCCCATTAAGCTTATCTACATTCAAGGTAACATCTAACCTCAGGTAGGCAGAAAGGGTGACCAACCTTTTTCTTTGTTTTTTTTTTGTCACATAGATGTATAGATAGCCTTTGAATTCCTTCCAGGATGCATGTGAGTGCCTCAGAATATAATGCAACTCTTTCAGGGATTTGGAAAGGTACTGTAGTGTTACTGAAGAAAGGTAGTGTAGTGTTATCAGTTTAGCTGCCTCCTGATAATGTTGTAAATATCTTACAGAATACATGATCTGTAAATAGCGTTCTCAGTTTGGAGTTTTTATCCAGTCACTGATTCATATGGGGTGAAAACTTCTCAATCTCAATTCAATGAGAATTCTTATATAAGCCTCTCATTTGATTCTCTTTGGTAGAGTTGTTTGTTTTTTGTATAATGAATTATAAATTTTAGCCTAGTTCTTCTCGATCAATTGTCTAAACTGCAAGCGATTTAGAGATTGAACACACAGCCTCTTTATACGATGCAAGTATTTATTAATAATCAGCTTCCAATAATCCACTGATCAAGGAAGAGGTACATTACACAAGCAACTGCCGTCTTATTTTGTATTAAGCTTAGATATGTGTCGTATAATATGGGACATATGGCCAGCATCTTCTTAATTGTTGTCATACCAGAACTGGTTCTGGAGATACTGAACGACATTTTTGTCAACTTGGAAGGCCTTGGTGAGAACATCAGGGTTGATTGACGGGTTGGAGCCGAACACTGCTTTGGCTATGGTGGTGACACCAGGAAACTGGCTGCTAAAACTGGAAATGGCTACGGCGTTGACCTTTCCGATGTTAAGCTGGAAGTGAATTTGAGCAAATGGGAAGACAAACACATCTCCCTTGTACAACACTTTGCTGAAGAGGCGGTTGCCGTTATCATTGGATGTGACGAAGCCAACGTACAGAGTGCCTTCCATGACCATAAGGACTTCCGTGGCCCGAGGGTGGATGTGAGGAGGGTTTAGTCCACCTAATGCATAGTCTATGCGAGCGAGGGATACCCCAAGAGTGTTCAGTCCTGCTATTTGCTGCACATTGGCCTGGGTGACGATGGAACCAAGCGGATTTGATGTGTTTCCGCGCATCCGGAGCCCGGAAAAGAAGAAGTCCTCTGGTGTTACCATCTTTGGGTCCTTGCAGAATCTCCCATTCACAAACACTGCAATATGGAACATCATATCAGAACGTGCATGCATTCATGCAAATACGAAAATTAATCATATAATCCTCTTATCCTCATATATATGGGAAATATGATATGTACATATGCTAGTGACTACTCTATACCAGCAGAAATATCAGTGTTGGTGGTGTTAAGTGCTACACAGAAATCTTGGAGAGGACTAGGATCAAAGGCAGAGACAAGGTGGAAGGTTGCCAATGCCAATAGGGCAAAAGCAGCAGCTGTAGGGCAATGAGCACCTTTCATCATATCGTGATCGCAATACTCGTATATGATAGTGTTTTGTATAAGAGAGAATTGGATCGAGGTGGATGAAAATCTTGTATGGAGGAAATGCCTATTTATAGATGGAAGAGATGGAGAGAAATACAATTGAACTAGTCTTGGATTTGCCACGTCTAAGGAGGCAGGTAGTAACTCAAAATAATTAACTCCTTAGTATTCAGAAGCAGGTAAAGACTTGGATTATATTCTGTACTAATTGTAAGCTAATTGACCCGCTCTCCGCCATATTCATAAAATTAACAAATTATTATAGGATATTATCCGTTTCAACCTTAAAATGTGGCTTTTGTAAAGTCCGACACTCCAACGTTGGGTATGAGCTCAGCTCGATCAGTGAGCTAGGAATTCTATTAGTTTATACCACGAGGAAGATGAGAGGTGGAAACAAAAATATATACGAGAGTACGTTACACGTGGCTAATGGGATTAACCATATTAAAAATTTTAGGTAGTAGTTTTTTTTTTTTTTTTTTTTTTTTTTTTTGAAGTGTTCCAATGTTTTGTCATATGATTCCTTCCAATATTTCTTCCAAACAAAACGATAATATATCAACCAATTAACATCAATACACCATTCCGGCCGATAATATTGTTGATGATAACTACCCAGAATTCACCCTCAGAAGTGTTCTGGTCAGGTATTTCCACAAGTTCACCTGCACCCTAGAAAGTAGCCAGAAACACGCTTCAAATTAAGGGTGCAAGCCTTTTTACCTCTTACCTTTTAGCATTAAGAAGACGAGTATACTAGTAGTAGTAAGTTTCAATTGACTTTTTTTTTTGGGGTCTTTTTCCCCTTCATCCTCATTATCATCTTCACCATAGGCATCTTCAAGTTCTTTTTCCTCTCTCTCATGGAAATCGACTCTTATATTTCCAACTGAATTATGATCTCTTATATTCCAACTGAATTATGATTATGGGATACCAGTTCCCCAGACCCTGCAGAAGAACCATCTCTAAAGCTAGTATGTTGCTAGATGAATCCATCAAATATGTAAATATATCTAGCAGACAGCATTTAAAAAATAGTCATCTAATTTCCACTTTTAATGCCATAATTGTACCCAACAATCTTCATCCCTTCCCCCACCAACTCTCCATCATATTGTTCCAACCTTCAAGGCTTCAACATTGATCTCTCCTTAGTGCCCATACGATCCAATTCTATATAAACTTTAAAGTTATTGATGATTTTTATCAATTGTCTGACTAAGAATTTCTCCATCAAAAAGTTTCTTTCTTAGATGATTCATCTAATTGTAGAATTTTCATTTGGGACTTTAGGTGTTGAAGATTTCAACATTTCGAACATTAGATTATGGGTTTCTTGAAGTGGCAGTCACCATTGGTGATAAATTTTTTAGTCATTTGCTCATACATAGCATAGCTTGTGTGTTAATCTATTTCAAGCTCTTCTAATTGAAAGACTTCGTCACGAGAGGGAGGGAGAATCATTTGCTCATATATAGCTTAGCTTGGGTGTTAATCTATTTCAAGCAAAAAAATTGATTTAGTGCTGCAATCAATGTAGTCTTATTCTGCACTACCATCACCTTCTTTGAAAATTTTAAGCTGGGCCTATTTCCTCAATGAACGAGTTGTCGAATTTGAAATTAAATTATGTAATGCTGGAAGATCGGTAGAGAATCAATCCATTCTTCAGAGAGGACAACGCCATACAGTGGTGTTCACCTGGTCAGTTGCTGACCAAAGAATTTATACTCAATAACCTTTAGATTTACATCCAAGGGTGGAAAACAAAACACCTTAACTTAATAATTATTCTCTATGTCCTTGGATTTACATCTTAGGGTTTTCTTGGTCAATAACTGACTAGGTGAACATTTTCGTAATGGTTATTTAAATTAGTATACAGAACACATCACTTTATTGAATGGTGGAATTGTAGGTTCTTGGGATCTTTTTTTTTTCTTTTTTTTTTCTTTTGAGATTTGAGAAGTTGTGAGTTGAAAGGTTCAGCTTGACCATCCGCGTGTAAGCGGATATTGCAAAGAAGATATTTATCTAGGATTCATTAAGGTACATACATCAATATATCGATACAACAAGTGGCCAATCAATTAAGATCTAGATTAACTCCATGCATTAGAGACTAGTTTGACACTGCTCCACCTTTGTATCAAACTAGTGCACATGATGTATCGATATATTAATGTACTGTAAAAATGGTAGAACTTCCCATTTAACACAAAACTCGGAGGTTAATTGATGATCCCAACAGAGTTGAACTTACAATTTCTAATCACTTCCATGATGATGAAAAAAGCTACAACCTGGTCCATAATCCGAAGTAAACTAGGGAGGCAAGTTTTTTTTTTTTTTTTTTGAGAAATTGATAGTGTGATTAATGAGAAAGGTCAAAATTTAAATACTATTAATTGACACTAAAAAAACAAAAGGAAGAAAAAGAAGAAGAAGAAGAAAGTACCACACAAACACTCAGCAAAAGAAATAAAAAAACATACCCAGAGGGCATAGGTTGATGGTAAGAAGGAACATAGATCTGTAAAGCAAGATTTGTTTAGGGGGGAAAAAGAAGAAGAGAGGAACATAAAGCTCTACAAAGAAGGATGATGGATTCCATACTATCATGTGAAATGTTCAACAACTTAATCCGACAACAGAATCGTTTTACTCAAGATAGATTTCTTGGAGAAGGTTCACATAGTACTCAAGAGATCTAGGAAATAAATCTGCAAACTTTTTGTTCCTAGAGCTTTTATATAAAACAAGTGGAATGGAGTATCACACAATGGAGCTCATGGTATTCTGAAATACCCAGTGATACCAAAGAGTTAGGTACTTAGGTTTAGAATTTAGAAAACCGTGTTTTCCATGACTCCGACCTTTTGGAACATGGAAGATGTAAAGTGATTCTCGACAATTCCCCTTCTGGAAATGTTTCCAATTCTGAACATAGACTTGAGAGATGGGAGAAGCGTTGGCATCTGCTCCATCAGTGACCCCCTTTTTCAATAAGATCCTCCAATTCAGCACGCTCTTTTTCTAAAATATAAACAAACAAAAAAGAAAAATATTAGAATGACATAAAGATTGATAACTACCAAAACAAAAAGATGAAAAAGTTAGCAAATTTGACAACTACCAACTGTCGGTTTCCGAAAATTGAAAGAAGAGGTAAAACATTATACACCATCACTTGCCTAGCAAACTTTATTTATTCAATAGAACAGTAGAAACGGCACTACAGCAAGACATATTCAGTCAGATAATAATATCAGATCTGAAAGCTATATTCTCTTTTGTCAATGACCTTGTATTACTACCTAACATTTTTCTTTTCTTCAACTAACTCAGAAAATATCTAAAGCATCTTTTATCATTCTAAATTCTAAACATAAAGAGGCCTATTCTTAGAGCACTAAACATGCAACTGAACTTAAACTATCTAAATATGCATATGCATCTGTCGTCATTTGAGCAATGACAGGCAGCCCACAACTTATGCTTCCCTTCTCGCTCTGCTTTGCTTCTCTTATTATATGACCCTAAACCCCGCAAAAGCTAAAGCAAAAAAAACCTGGTCAACCACTTATGCTTCCCTTCTCGCATCTCCCTTCCTCTTTAATTAAGAGAGGTTTATCATAAACAAAACTTTTTTGGCAAGCTGCTTAAGAGATATATCAGAAACATGGGATTGTATAACAAGCACTAACAAAATTGAATAATGTCAAAATCTGTTTCTAAGTGTCTACTGCATACATCATCAATTTAACAAAGAAGAAAGCTATCTATTAAGCAAATACAAACTCCCTGCAACCTATGATAACATTTAGTCATTTACATACAAAGGCTAATGAATATCTCTAATTTCACACTACATCAGAAGTAATCAAATATTCACCTGATATGCACTACAAGTCTACAAGAACGAGCTGAAAAATTGGAATGGCTTCTAGAAAGTAAAGCAAAAAAAACCAGCACCAAAAGCAAAACCACACCATTATTCTCTTAAACTCAGATTCAGCAAACTATTAATTGAGAGAAGCAACAAAACAGTAAAGTGGGTTCTATATATTTTGTTGTTTGCGATTGTTGGTGAACACTACAGAGAGAAGCAACAACCAAACCCAATGATATAAATTCAATGATTTAATCCATCAAGATCCATACTTTCAACAACAAAAGAGCACAGATTAATCAAAGCAATAAAGACAAACTGAGAACTGAAGAGAGAGATCAGAGATGGTACCTTCACTACCTTGTTTCCACCCAAATCCCAATAAGCACTTCAGAACCCAATCCCCGGCTTCCCAGCTCAGATCTCTCTCACTCTGAAATTGTGGGTTTGGATGAAGAAGAGAGAGATGGAGTTATGGAGTCTACAAGAGAGGCAGAGAGGGTGAGAGAGCCATCGTTGGATATACTTGGATCGCTTCTTTCAACAGAGTAGGAACTAGGAAGGGTTTTAATTTTCAGAAATAACTTAACGGGTTCCAACGGGCCTAACGGGTCTAGCACGGCATGGTCCGTTAATTTAAGGGTTTTTGGAGTGCAAGCTTTTCTCAGTCTAGATTAATAATTGGCGGGTTCGTACGGACTTTTAGCGTGCGGGTTTGCGGGTTGTGGGTTCAAATGTCAGGCCTATCTGGAGGGGTCTATATTTTGGTAACTAAAACTCACTAGATTTAATTCTTTCTTTTATTGGAAGTTGAAAGTACTAGTGTGTAAGAAAGATCAAGATAACTAAACCTGTAAATGGACCGGATTTTGATCCGGACCCGCTCCAGATCCGTGGCTATTGGATGGATTTGGATCGAAAATTTTGATCCATTGATCCGTTAATGATCCGAATCCGTTAACTCATTTATTTAACGGATCAAATACGGATTTAGGTCGATCCGATCCGTTAATGATTCGGCCCGTTTTTATAATAATAGAATATTATTTTTATTAATATATTATTATTTTTATAAAATATAAAATATGAGGTATAATGATATAAATTTAATATTACTATTTAAAATTTTAAAATATTTGAAATTATAAACGGGTCGGATTAGCGTTATCAAGAAAAGTAGATAACGTAGATGTTTTAATTTACCAAACTCTGGCAACTCAGATATTGTATAACCCTTGAAATTAGGGGTCGTCAACGGGCCGGGCCGGGCCTTGCTATATTTTTAAATAATTGCGGGCCTGGGCGGGCCGGGCTTTATTAAAAATCAAAGGATCCAAGCCCGTCCATATAAAGCGGGCCTTGCGGGCTTTTTCGGGCCTGGCCGGGCTTAGCCTTACGGGCTTTTTTGGGCCGGGCCTTGCGGGCTTTATTTATAAATAAATATTTAAAGACACAAGTTTTTTTTTTTTAATCAAGCTTTGGAAATTCAATGGATAATGATCAAATACAACCAAAGATAATAGATCTATATAACTATATTGTACCAAAAAATATATATATTTATATATAGATACTAATTTATTGATAAATAAATGTTTAAATACACTAATTTTTTATAAACCTATATTTATATATCATACACTCCAAAGAGCAACCCCTATCAATTCAAAGAAAATGGAAAAACCTACCGTTGGATGGGTTTATTACAATAAATTATGAGTATGGTAAAAAATTTAGCCAATTTCACCATATTTTAGAATCCGATCGGATTGGTCAACCGTAGTCACTTATATGTTTTATTGGTTGACCGATGGCGTGGCAACCGCGAAACGTGCTTATTTTTTCACATCACGTTTGTATATATTTCATCGATGGATGTGCGTGGACATAAGATAAAAAAAATTAATTTTAATTACAAACACATTGGACTATACCAATTTTATTCTTAAAGTTGTATGACTTATACATTGCATTTAAATTGTTTACGTTCATTCTAAAGCTACCATGAAGTGGAAAATGAATTCGGAGAAACCAACCGCTCGATGGAGAGATTGTAATGTTTTATGGTCATTGTAGAAAATCCAGCCAATTTGGTTCTCGTTTCGAATTCGATCAACTAGGTCAAACGTAGTTACTCTTATAAACCTATATTTATATATCATACACTCCAAAGAGCAACCCCTATCAATTCAAAGAAAATGGAAAAACCGACCATTGGATGAGTTTATTACAATAAATTATGAGTGTGGTAAAAAATTTAGCCAATTTCACCATATTTTCGAATCCGATCGGATGGGTCAACCGTAGTCACTTATATGTTTTATTGGTTGACCCATGCCGTGACAACCGCGAAACGTGCTTATTTTTTCACATCACGTTTGTATATATTCCATCAATGGATGTGCGTGGACACAAGATAAAAAAAATTAATTTTAATTACAAACACATTGGTCTATACCAATTTTATTCCTATAGTTGTATGACTTATACATTGCATTTAAATTGTTTAGGTTCATTCTAAAGCAACCATGAAGTGGAAAATGAATTCGGAGAAACCAACCGCTCGATGGAGAGATTGTAATGTTTTATAGTGGTTGTAGAAAATCCAGCCAATTTGGTTCTCGTTTCGAATTCGATCAACTAGGTCAAACGTAGTTACTCTTATAAACCTATATTTATATATCATACACTCCAAAAAACAACCCCCATCAATTCAAATAAAATGGAAAAACCGACCGTTGGATGAGTTTATTACAATAAATTATGAGTGTGGTAAAAAATTTAGCCAATTTCACCATATTTTCGAATCCGATCGGATTGGTCAACCGTAGTCACTTATATGTTTTATTGGTTGACCCATGCCGTGACAACCGCGAAACGTGCTTATTTTTTCACATCATGTTTGTATATATTCCATCAATGGATGTGCGTGGACATAAGATAAAAAAAATTAATTTTAATTACAAACACATTGGTCTATACCAATTTTATTCCTATAGTTGTATGACTTATACATTGCATTTAAATTGTTTAGGTTCATTCTAAAGCAACCATGAAGTAGAAAATGAATTCGGAGAAACCAACCGCTCGATGGAGAGATTGTAATGTTTTATGGTGATTGTAGAAAATCTAGCCAATTTGGTTATTGTTTCGAATTCGATTAACTAGGTCAAACGTAGTTACTCTTATAAACCTATATTTATATATCATACACTCCAAAGAGCAACCCCTATCAATTCAAAGAAAATGAAAAAACCGACCGTTGGATGAGTTTATTACAATAAATTATGAGCGTGGTAAAAAATTTAGCCAATTTCACCATATTTTCGAATCCGATCGGATTGGTCAACCGATACGTAGAATATATATATATGCACATTAGCACATATTTTATATAGAAGTATAAGAACTTCCACACACACACACATATAGTCATATATATATATATATATATATATAACACACACACACACACACACACATATATATATATATAAACACACACACAAATATATATCTATATGTGTGTGTGTATATATATATTTATAAACACACACACACACACACATATATAGATATATATATATATATATCTATATATATATATGTGTGTGTGTGTTTTATATATATATATATATATGGAAAATTCTAGCATATGTTGACGTATGCCATACATCAAGTTTTTTGAATATTTTAGACCGTTAGATTTAATTAAAAGTTGAATATATCTGATGGTCAGAAATATTCAATAGTGGTGACCTGCTTACCAGGTAGCCTTTATAAACTTTTTTTTTTCTTCTTCAAAATTCTGAATTACATATCTACAATGAAATTAAAAAAAAAAAACCCTAAATTGAAACAGAGGAGAAGACAAGGAAAAGTGGATCAAGAACGACAGTTTGTTCATGTACAAAGCGAGAAAGAACGACCACTAGAGGAGAAGACGAGGAAAAGAGGAAGAACGACAGTTTGTTCATGTACAAAGCGAGAAAGAACAACCACTACAACTGGATGTTTCAATCAATACTCAGGTTGTCTTCTCCTTTCATGTTGTTTGATGCCAGACGAATTCTACCTTCTATGTAAGGTTTGGAGTGTGTTTCTGGTTTTCTTTGTACTGTTCTCTCTCTCTCTATTTTTTTTTTTTACAACAAACTACAATCCGCATAGAGGTGGATTGGAACATTGGATACACACAACTAGTTCCAACAAACACAAGATTGTTTTCTACTCGGATCCAAGGCAGTATATCTTCCTAGCCTGATAACTTTGTTTTACAATTGACTCTCTAGCGAGATTTGGATATCAACACATACCTACACCCTTTGATTTGAATACACAGACGAATCTGAGTCCATTCCAGTGCTTCGATTCCTCTTTTCATTGTTCAATTAATCTTGATTCATTAACCTTGTTTGCTTCGATTTTGCGTTCAGTATATTTGGGAATAGCGAAGACAAGCTGTCACCCTCCAAGATTATATATTCTATGCAACAAGCCTGTAAGTACATAAAAATTCATAATAGATGATCTATCCCAAGTCAAAATTATCCAATAGTCTGGAGCACAATCCATGAAATTAGCAATTGCTGATTAGTTATAAAGGGTCGATGGAATTCTTCGATTATAAGACTTTAAAGTTTAGCTGGTAGGTTGCGCCATTATCATTTAGATGATAATGGTGATCAGTTCTTGTTGACTTGATTGAAGAATAAGACATCGTGGTGGCTTTTAGTTCATGTATATCAGGGGCCTTAGCTTGACTTTTTTTTTGTTTTTTTTCCCTTTCCGTGCTGGAGGCAATGGCTTCTGCTAGTGGACATCATAGTCCCATCCTTGGCAAACATAGAACTTATTGACCTCATGTTTATATCATATTTAGGGGGAGATAATAGTCTAGGCAATATCTAGAAGGAAGGTACGTGCAACAGAGGCAATTACATGATAGGTAATTGCATTTTATGACCTTTTTTTTTTTCTCTCCATTTGAGATTTTTGTCATGTATGATGAATGATAGAATGTTCTTCTTCCTAATTCGTGGTATAGTGCACTTTCTTATAATTATAGCATATATACTTAGTGTTGTGAGTTCTTTGTGAATAATGTGATTTCATGATCACAACATTGATTAGGTTTAGGATAGATGGGGTAGCCCATTTGTATGCTTGGTTGCTCCTTATAAGGATCTTAGCTGCTCAGAATGGAGATTTTGGAGAAAAGAAAATGTGATAGGAATTATATTGTATTGCCTCAAAGTCTCAAACTATAATGAATTATGAATATTGATGTACACAAATCTACCCGGCTTTGATTGCAGATGCAAAGACCCAACTTGATGTGGTCACCGAGAGTAGCAAAAAGGTGGAGGCGGCGATGGAGAAACGACGTCGTCCCAAGAGCACCGAGAGAGAGAGAGAGAGAGAGAGTTAAGGGAGAAAACAGAGAAGAGGCGCTGCACAAAGAAGAGCAATCTAACTTATGCATCCAAAAAAAAAAATGAATTGTATTGAAAACTCATTTGGATTAAATCGACGGCTAGAAAGCTCGATCCGCGTGAATTCTTGTGTATCACATTTCTTGGATTTTATGCATTTGAATGTACTAAAATTCCGTTTGGTTCTCACGGATTAGAGGTTTAGTAATACATTTGCTTTTCTGGAAAGTAGTCCATTCTGCGGATCAAAGGGAGCATAAACTTTCTTGGTTTAGAAATTCATTCACATAGTAAGTTCTAGAATTTTGCCTTATAAAGGTTGCATCTTTGATACTTGGTGTTGAAGTATAGAGGCACATGACTAGTAGTTTCCACTGAAGAAAAATTAACAAGCTGGATGGATCTGATTAATTTAAAATCAGGACAGAATCACTCTTTGCCAGGAAGAATATTCAATACTATAAATACATGAATACTCAACATCTGGCTCTTGTTGCTTCCCTTGTAAGGCAGCAACCTCCCCTTTGAGAAAAGCTCATCAGCACTCATCATGGAGAAATTGAAAGGGTACCGCCGTATGAGCCACGAGGCGCCTTCAACTTGGTGCGGCTTCAGCGTCGCCGTCACGCCGAGCTCTTCAATCTACAAATTTGATCGAAGCCTTGTACCCTTTCAATTCACTACTAAAAAAAACTTCAATTGCGACGGCAGTTTGCGACGGAAAATAAGCATTTTGCCGTAGCAAATACTTTTCGCGACGGCAAATTGAGCATTTGCGACGGAAATGTTAGCGTTGCAATAGGTGGCGTCACAAGATCCATTTGCGACGGTAAATTTCCGTTGCAAAAAGTATTTGCGACAGAAAACTGTTGCCGTCGCTTCAGTTATTATTTTGCGACGGCGATTTGCTACACAAGCTTCCGTCGCAAAGTCCTCATCAGGGTAGTCCATGTGGAGGTATTTGCGACGGCTATGATGCCGTCGCAATGTATACATTTTCAAAATAACCGCCAAAACCTTACCGCCAAATTTGTTGCTACGGTTAGTTTGCCGTCGCAAATACATTTATATTTTTTTTATTAATTTTTTTTAATAAATAGATAAAATTATATATTTTCATGCCAATTGCGACGCTCAAATCGCCATCGCAAATGCCAATTTTATTTATTTATTATTATTTAGCCCATTTCCTCAAAATTAAACAAATGAATAATAATAATAGTTAAGATATTAAATATTTGGATCTATTAAATCAAAGAAGAAATTAACATTAATTCATGAATAATATACTTAAACATATCCTTTGACCTATTGTACCATATTCAAATACAAATACTAAAGTGAAAATAATGTCATTTATAAGTATTGAACATTATAATAAGCACTCTTAAAATAAAACAACAATTACAAGTGCATCATTTTACTTTGTCATTTTGTGAGCTTTGCACTTGCTTTCATTTGCTTTGCTCTTTTTGCCATGAGAACCTGTAATATCAACATATAAAAACCAATGTTAGCTTAATGTCCAATAGGCAAGATAGACAACAAATTGCACACTCTTTCATGATGGTTTCTGTACAAACAAAACCCTTTAAAAACATTAAGACATTAATGAACCTCAATCAATAGTAACAGATAGTCAAAACAACCAACCCTCATATATTCAAAGATCATCTCAACTCAATATCATCTTTAGCAAGTAGTATAACACAACTAGGGGCTGTTAACAATAATCTATCATAACCAAAACAATGAAAAGCCTTTCATGAAAGGAAAAGAAAAGCAACACCTATTAATATGGCTTGAACGAAAATAGTCACATGGAACTAATCAAATCCACAAACCAGATAATGAAGCATAATCCAAAAAGTCCATCTAAATTTAAAAAACCAAACCACAAAACAGTTTCAAAAACGCAGCTTAGAACATATCTTCCTACATCATTCACATATGGCTTTATAACTTTCCTAGCCTCATCTGAAAATACTTTTTCTTTACTCAAACTGTAAATTTCAAAAAGGCAAAATCAAGCTGACCCAGTAGTAAATCAACTTGAACGAACTAACAATCTTAAAAAAAAAAAAAATCACAGATCTAATCATACTCAACAACCATACAGCAAAAACAAGTTCATCAATATCCTTCGGTGAAAACCACAACAAGCTACAGAGCTCAAAGTTACAAACAAATACATAATCAAACATTTGCAACACAAACATAACCAATTTCCAGGTGAAAGGACATAAAAAATCATAAGTATAGACCTCAATAACTAGCCTGAAACAACAACCATTTGCAAGCAAGCGAATTATAACTAATGTTTATGATAATGTCAAGCATCAACTAGAAATACAATATGTAAGAGCAATATAAACAATTAATATAAGAAGATTGTTGCAATTGCCTAAATTTATAAGAGAATTACCCTTTCAGATCCATTTTGTGAAGTGGATGTTACTGGAGAATTCTGCTCCAACAATGGCTGGTCACTATTTGCATTCGGAGTTATTTCATCTCCTATAAACTGGACCTATTGATTAAAATCCATTGAATAATAACAAATATATGAACAGAATGTCATAATAACAAAAATGCATCTTGGATTGAATGTATAAATGAAGTTGTGAATGCAACGAAATCTATACATGATTCTGAAGAATTATGAGATGAGAATTTTGAAGAAATTGTCTTGTTGTTTTCTTTAAGTTTTGTTTCTGATTCTCTGTACTCTTTTGGACCCAGGTCAGGGGAAGAGTAAAGGAAAAAGGGCTTATCACTACAATTATTGCAATAAAGACATTACGGGCAAGATCCAAATCAAGTGCAATTCTTGCTCTGATTTTGAACTACGTATAAAGTGTTTCTCTATAGGAGCAGACTTGACATCTCATAAAAGCTATCACCCTTACCACGTTTTTTTTTTTTTTTAAACTGCAGCAGAAAAATAATATATTACTGTCCACAAAGATAAATTCATTCAACACCATTACATCGTAAAGATTTATGGCCCAAACTAAACTATAATGATTAGTGGAACTGAAGCAATTTTTGATGTACATAGATTACAATTTTGGATGGAGGCATTAGGATTGATAAGAGGCTAAGAAAGAAAAATCTCAATTACGTATCTGAAAAGGAATAGAATAGCTATATACAATAATACTTTCTTCTTTTTATTCTAATTCAAAGGTTCAACCTAGGTAATGCAGTATTGACTAACTCCCTAGAGTAACATTTAAATTTTAAGACCTTTCTTTTGAACAATTCCTATAGTTTTGGTGAGTACTGAACTTATAATCACAATTTAGCATCAAGTATGCAATTTTGAAGAGACAAGCTGAACAAACTAAATATATATTTGGTCTTTTACATTAAACTGTTGTTCAACTCTATATCTGAACAAATAATGCATGTTCTAAGCACACATACAAGAACACATTTAGATTGCTTGCTTGATCCATGAATATCAACTAAAAAGGGAATCTCATGAACCATCCCCCTAAAAAAGCACAAACAAGAATACGAGAACAAGGTTTCGAACAACCAAACACAATCCCCATATAATGCCTAATCTGAAGGCAATATAAAAGCTCTGCTCCAATCAATTGGTAGCATTTGACCAAAACATCCCAATAGCAAGGGTCATATTGACTAAGCTCAAGTTATAAATAATAAAGCATATCATATACGGTAAGTTTTATGTTCAATGATCAAATTCATGCAAAAGTAAGCAAGCCACACTTGTCCTAAAACTATAAAATCACAGTTGCCCTGTGACACCCGCAATCCCATCAAACCAATAGAACTTTTTTTTTTTTTTTTTTAAAACCCACCCCATTCCCACCCTTGATGGGGCTCGAACTCCTGACCCCATTCCCACCCCATTTGCCCCATCTGCATTGTTTATATATTGTTCTGTTATAGAGGAAATTTATTCTCTTTATCTTCCTATGTCATCAGTATCATTAGTACAATTAAGAGTGGTACCTCAATGTCTGTTGAGCTAGGTTGGGTATTTACTCAGGATTCAAGTAGTTGAAAAGCTACAAGCAGTATATGGTTTGGTTGCCTACAGATTTGAGTTATTTCCTTTACATCTTTGAACAATTACAGTTTGCATGTTTTTGTACTTTTGAATCATCACTATATCCATTTCTGTATCACTGATCTTTATTTACTGCAGTAATGTTTGGGTATCCGCAATGATGTCCTGACTCTATTGATTGTTAATCTCTTGTATTTTGATTGTTAATCTCTGTAAATACCATACATAATTACCTACTTCAGGAAATGATTGCCAATCCCCTCAATATATTGTTTAACATACATACAATGCAGAGAAGGGGTATTTTTTTTCACAAACATATAATAAAGCGACTATCTTGCTTCAAGTCACTATGTGAAACTAAGATGCATGAAGTCAACCAACCCAATGCAGCCATCATTAGTATCCATTTTTCTATTGTTTGCTATCTATGGTCTACATAACCATATTGCCACTGATAATGTTTAAATTCTGGCACTAATGGAAGTGTGTCTGGTTGTTGAGATTGTAATGGAACGGTGTTTGGTGCTGGCAGCTGGATGGAATGATTGTATGTTTGACAGTTAGTGTGTTAGAATCAGTTCAATTAGGCAGAGACAAAATGAAAGCGTTAGTGTACCAAGTGTCCCAAATGGGGACAAAAATGAGACAAGTATTGGTTTTATTCAGATGGCATATGTTTTGTTATATTATTTACTGATTCAAATGTTGAATTCAACATGTGTTCTTTTATGTGATAATGTTGTTATATGACATAGTGATTCTGCTTAATTTCGGTCCTAATTCACATGTACATTCTCGCAACATGCAAAAATTCTATGTATAGTGATAGATTAATGTGTTCTCACAAGCATACTTCAAAGACTAAGGAGATGGAATAGCAGAGGGAAAGCCAAAGGTGACATTAATTTGATCTGTAGGTGCTTTGTCTTATGGTGAATGATGTGTTTTGTTGCAGAGAACTCCCATATAGGCACATCTGTATATACTGTGAACCCAGAAATTAATATTGGAATGCAGAATGTGTGCATATTAGAATGGATTATTTAAATGTCCATGTAAGAAGATTAGCTTGCTGAGTGATCTTTCTGAGGGTGTGAAAAGAAAGCTTAATTGATTCAATAAGTGGTCTAGAAAATCAAGTAAGAAAGCCATGGACGTGTGATCGAGTTGATATTGATTGATGAAGTGAAAATGCAAAGACTCTGCCATCAAACCAATAGAACAACCTCTCAACCCATTAGGCTAGCATAAAGCTTAATAATAAGCTCAGTCAAATTGCGAGATGAGAATTGTACCCATCTAATTATAATTATATCAAATTGAGACTCTCGTATAGACTTGTAATGCCTACCCTCAACTGCCGTCCCATCACACCAGCTCAAGTTTTACTGATTCTGGAAATTAATTCAATTTCAGCTAATATATTGAGCCTAATGGGTTGAGAGGTTGTATAGACGGCAAAACCCATCACATATACGAGCTAATTTGACTCATCACACCAGCTCATATATTGAGGCTCAATTTTCAGGCCAATCATTTGACTCGAACAAAACCCAACAATATATAGAAACAACTCTAAGCTAACAATCAACCAAGTATCTATTGTTAACTAAGCAATCAACAAAACCAAATCGAGCCATAAACCCTAACCTAAATCCAATAAAATCTACAATTAACAGCAAAATAAAATGACGAAATCAAGTAAAACTACCTTGATGATTACTTTATAGGAGAAGAGGGCCTGCACACCATTGCCCAAATACCTCGGTAGGTTCTCGTTCGAGGAGCTGCAAACCAAGATCCACAACCCAACCAGCTACCTCCTAAAGCTAGATCAACAGACTAGATCTTCTTCCCAATCACATCCCATACAGAGCCAAAATCAGAACATGAATACAACCAAGAGCGAAATTATACCAAAAGCTGAAAATGAAAGAGTCACCTGTAAGCTGATGGTGAGAAGAAGATTCGGTTATCAGAATTTTTAGAACGACTGGAACGGTGAGGTTCCGGAGCTCAGAAAGAGGGTGATGTGTTGGGCGAGAGTGAGAAAGAGCGCAGTCATGTTTGAGACCTGGGGAAATAGACGGAAAAAGGAATTAGGGCTGAGTGTTTTGTTAGTAGGATATTTGGCCAAAAAAAACAAAAGAAAAAATAGAGGGAAAATTATTTGGGTTACCGCCAAGAGTAAAACGGTGAGGTTTATATGTTGCCACGGCTTTCTTTCAGTCATGTTTTTTTTTTTTTTTTAAAAGTACATATATAAATAAGTTTTGCGACGGCAAGAGGAAAAGGCGTCGCAATTGACTACAAATTTACTACGGCAAAGATTTTCCGTCGCAAATGATAAGCCTTAATCGCGACGGAACTTTTTCCGTAGCAATAGGGTGTCAATTGCGACGGCAACTGTTGCCGAAGTAAAAAGGCGAAGCAATTGAAGTTTTTTTTAGTAGTGATTTCTGCAATAGAGTCACATTCAAAAACCAAAGAACTAACCAACATCAACTCCAATTTACCGAAAATAGATTGCAAACATATACCAAAAAGCAAGAAATACCTAACGAGCCACAAGATTTCGATTGCAAGTACAGAAATCGAGTGCGACAAGCAACTAATTGCTAAGCAAGAAGTCGAGAGAGCAAGTGAGATTGGAGGAGGTATTTGGGGCTGAGGTGTTAGGTTTTTTGATTTGGGTATTACGGATTTTGGGCCAAGATTGGTTTCATAGGAAATGAAGCAGGATGTGAGAGGCTAAGAGAGAAGGATGACGAAACGGATGGCGAAGATGGATGGCGAAGGTACGATGCAGATTTGGTTGTTTGGTGTTTGGTATGTTTTTCGATCTGGTTTTTGAGGGTGAGAGTGACTGGAGGAGAGATGAGGAAGTAAAAGATAGAGAAAGAAGAAAATGACAACAAAAGAAGAAAAAAAGAAGAAGCAAATAATCTGAGAGCCAAAGATTAACTATGGACCAAGAAGGAAGAAGTAAGAAGGAAGAAGGAAGAATGAAGAACTAAGAAGGACGCTGGAAGAGAAAGGCAAATAGAGAACCCAATCCTCAGTTCGAAAATAAATAAATAAATAAATAAATAAATAAATAAAAAACTTAGTTCACTTTTTAATACTTCATTATTACAAGTTTTCAAAACCACTTTACTAATAAAACAACGAATGTGTTGCTATAATAGTAAAACTTCATATATTTAAGTAAATTTGCGGTGAGTCCTTTATGGTGTAATAAGGTTGTCTATTTTGTAATTACTGTCCTTTAGGAGTTATTTACTTATTTGACAATGTTTTTTCTAGATTTTACGGCAATTCAGGTCCAAAGTAATAACCAAGGTTGTATTTGTGGTAATTCTTCAATATTACAAGTTTGACAACGAATTGTTGTAGAAGTAGTAATCAAACTCTTATTTGTGGTAATTTTTTATATTACAAGTCTGAGAACCATTTTACTAATGTGACTACGAATTGCTGTCAAAGTGGTAAAACTTTATGTATATATTGTAAATGAGGCACGAGTCCTTAATTGTGTATTAAAGTTCTATATTTTGTAATTAATTCTTTTCTTGTGTAAATTTCATCATCCATGAGAGAATTACTCGTTTGACAATGCATTTTACTATAGATTACAAAATTGAGGTATAAAGTGGTAATTATGGTTGTTTTTATGATAATTACATGAAATATGATCCATTTACAAAAAAAAATGATCCACTTACCAATGTTACAACAAATGATTTGTTTATATGGTAAATAATTATATTAGACCTAAAACTTTTCAAGTCCTTATTCTTGTAATCCAGTTGTTCTTTTTGTAATTAGAGTCCTTTCTTTTGTAAATTATATCATCGATGAAGCATTTTACAACAAAAGACCACATTGGACGTATTTAATGATAATTATAGTTGTAATAAAAGTAATTACTATATTTACGATATTCATTACAAGTTTTTGAACGATTTACGTATAAAAGAATAAATGAGTACTTAGTATGGTAATTTTTTTTTTTTTAAGTACACATGTCAAATTATAATTGGATAACCTGTTGACCTGTACAACAGGTTTCACCAACTAATTTAATTTAATATATATTAATTAAAAAGTTGATGTATGACAAACATCAACACACCTTAGACTTCCCCATATATATATGTGTGTGTGTTATATATATATATGTGTGTGTGTGTGTGTGTGTGTGGAAATTCTTATACTTCTATATAAAATATGTGCTAATGTGCATATATATATTCTACGTATCGGTTGACCAATCCGATCGGATTCGAAAATATGGTGAAATTGGCTAAATTTTTTACCACACTCATAATTTATTGTAATAAACTCATCCAACGGTCGGTTTTTTCATTTGTGTGTGTTTATATATATATATATAGATATATATATATCTATATCTATATATGTGTGTGTTTATATATATATATAACACACACAAATATATATATATATCTATATGTGTCTATATATATATATATATCTCTATATATATATAGACACATATAGATATATATAAGATATATAGAGATATATATATAGACACATATAGATATATATATATTTGTGTGTTATATATATATATATATTTATATAACACACATATATATATATATAAACACACACACAAATATATATATATATATCTATATGTGTCTATATATATATATATATATATATTTATAAACACACACACACATATCTACATATATATATAAACACACACACACACACACATATATATAATATTTTACGGGCTTTTACGGGCCGGGCCTAGCAGGCTTTTACGAGCCGGGTTTTTGATGGCTTTTTTGACGGGCCGGGCCGGGCTAAAAGCCCTCAGGGTCGGCGGGCCTCCATCGGCCCACTTGATCCGCGGGCTTTTTGATGAGGCCTACTTGAAATAGAGCACTCGCAAGTACTGCAGTTTTGGAAGTAAATCATATGTAACCTTATAAGCTAGATATGAGAGCCCAACGGTATCTAAAAGTGAAAGTGGCAGGAATGTCCTCAGACGTATACATTTAGGGTCAGAGTAGGCTTCAAACTTTTGAACCCCGTCATACCTATCAAGAGTGTAAGACGAATAACGTGCCTTGAGATGACATTGAAATTGCATGTTTATTCTTCCAGTTTTCCTCCAATCTAAAACAAGTCTCTCCTTCTGCCCATCGTGCCAAATCAGTAACAAGGTCATGCATTACATATTTCGAATTGTTCTTGCATGATTTTTGAAATAATGACCAGGATAATAGTGCTTGAAAACAATCACTACCTATATCTTCATGTTGGACCGAACCTTCTGCCATCCAAAGAAGGACCAATTGCTTCTCCCCAAATTCAGTCATTCTGAAATATTGAACAATTAATAGGCAAAACAACTAATACATAATTGAACCAGTATATGTGGTCCTTTCTCTAGTTTCCAGACCTGATACACCACTGCAAGACGAATATGAAGTTGTTGAGGCCAAGTGCATATGCTGGAAACATAACAATTTTAGCCTTCTTGTGGGGAATAATAAATGAGAATAATACTAGAATCATTTCATAAACAGAAGAATTGCTCAAAATTGCAGCTAGTGTCACAAAAGTAAATAAAGGAGAAATCTACTTGAGAGTTGCAGACATGGTCCTCCCTCCCAACTTCGCCTGCTCGAAGAGAGTGATTTGTAATTCTACGCGTTTGAGTTGTTCAAAGTCAATGATGACCTATCTTCGTGTCGTGATCTGTCAAAGAGAAGAAGGGTAGGAAAGACATTTACTTCATACTCCTTTGTTTATATAGGAGGGTAAAATTGAAAGCTTCAGGAAATGTGCCATACCAGATGATTACAAGCTATACTTGACAATTGAAGAAGATAACTTAGAAGATGAAGATGATCCAATTTCAGTTGCAGAAGCTATGCAGTCAATAAATAGTGAAAAATGGAGATTGGCAATGGATGATGAACTTCAAAGTATGGCTCAGAATGGTGTATGGATTTTGGTTGATAAACCACATGACTCTAAGCCTATTGGATGCAAATGGGTGTTTAAAACAGAGAGGGATGCAGATGGCAAAGTGGAAAGATTTAAAGCAAGACTAGTGGCTAAAGGCTACAATCAGAAACAAGGAATTGACTATAATGAGACTTTCTCTCCAGTTTCAACGAAAGATGCATTCAGAGTTGTCATGGCTCTAGTAGCACACTTTGATCTTGAGTTACACCAAATGGATGTCAAGACTGCATTTTTGAATGGTGATTTGCATGAAGAAATTTATATGTTGCAACCAGATGGTTTTGCAGAAGATGAAAGCAAGGTTTGCAAGCTCAAGAAATCAATATATGGTCTTAAGCAAGCTTCCAGGCAATGGTATCTCAAGTTTGATAAGGTAATCACTCAATTTGTCTTTTTGGAAAATAAATTGGATGAGTGTATTTATCTTAAGACCAGTGGGAGCAATTTTATTTTGCTCATTCTGTATGTTGATGATATTTTACTTGCAAGCAGCAATAGTTATTTGCTGAAAAAAACAAAAGCTTTTTTGTTGAGTCAGTTTGACATGAAAGATATGGGAGAAGCACATTAATTATGTGCTAGGCATTGAGATAACTAGAAATAGAAAGCAATATGCTTTAGGTTTATCTCAGAAAAATTATGTGGACAAGATATTGCAGAGATTTGGGATGCAAGGCTGCAAATCAGGTGATGCACCAATATCTAAAGGAGATAGGCTGCACAAGGGTCAATGTCCAAAGAATATGTTGGAAATAGAGTGCATGAAGAATGTACCATATGCAAGATTGGTGGGGTGCTTGATGTATGCTCAGATTTGTACAAGGCCTGACATTTCATTTGCAGTAAATATGCTTTCAAGATTTCAATCAAATGCAGGCCATGAACATTGGATAGCAGGTAAGAAAGTTCTGAGATATTTAAAAAGGACCAGGAATCATATGTTGGTGTATAGAAGATTGAATGAGAAAGAACTTGAAGTAGAAACCTACACAGATGCATCTTACAAATCAGATATGGATGATTTGAAATCTACATCTGGTTGTATATTTCTTCTAGCAGGTGGAGCTATTTCATGGAAAACTGCAAAGCAGACTTTGACAGCTACATCAACTTTTCAAGATGAGTATATTGCTATTTTTGAAGCAACAGGACATGCATTGTGGTTGAGGAACTTTATTTCTCATTTGAAGTTAATAGGTTCTTTAGAAAGGCCTATGGTGATTTACTGTGATAATGCATCAGCAGTCTTCTTTTCAAAGAACAACAAGAGGTCTTCAAGTTCTAGAAATATTGATGTTAAGTACTTTGCAGTGAGGGAAAGTGTTAGAGATAATGAAATAGAAGTTGTAAAGATTGGGGAGATCCATTGACCAAGGCTTTACCAGTGGCTGAGTTTGTCAAACATGCTGCAAATATGAGAGTTGCAGACATCATTTGATATTGAGGAACATATCAGCATTATCTCACAAGTTAGTATTGACTACTATTTAAGTTGTGATATGATCAATAAAATGCAATTATATTATTAAGGTTTTATCCAATTAATTATCTGCTAAAATCAAGTTAAACAACTTTCAGTTTGCAATTTATTGAATGGCAATATATATAATGCAGATTGTGAAAAAATTTATAGTGGAATATAATTTGCTTTACTTCTATTAATTTAGAAATTTTGGTAGGACTTTAAACATACAAGTGTATAATTGAATGCATTCATAACACAGGTGTGTTTATACTGTTGCTGTAACTGAGATTCATGTGATCTTAGTCTGCTGCATTGTGATCTTGGAACACTAGTGTTTATTCTTATTCACTGTGATGTTCTTGGGTTCCTTGTAGTTGGACATCATTGACAGAATCTAGATTACAAATTTAAATAAGGGTTAAATACTTGTTACTCCTCAAACTTTTCCCTGAAAAACAGTTTAGTCCCTCACCTTTGAAATTAAACTGGATAGTCCTTATTCTCTCTAATTCTCGCACAACAAGTCCAAAATGATCCGAAATGACTATTATGCCCCTCATTTTTTTTTTTCTATATTTTTTAAATTTTTCTCCCCTTTTTTTATACTCTCTCCCTCTGTCCTGGCCGCACGGTCTATAGGAATTTCCAGTTCTTACAGTCCCAATATCCAATCATAACTCAAGTAAGCATACCTGCATATGAAGATCAAGAAGATGAAGATTTGTAACAACAGCTCTAACAATAATGGATTGCCTATCCCAAAGTGTGAGAATTACAATAATGGATTGCGAAGCCCACTCAGGCTTCCCACCAGGAACATCAGCCAAGTACAACATGTCAATCCCCACCTCAAAAATCAAAGCTGGATCCAAAGACCAGGCCAAAAAGAGCACCAAATGCGTCACCACATTCGAAACTCCGACGAACCTCTCGGCATTACTATCTACAATAGTCGCATTAGAACGACCAGAAGACTTGGATAGCTTCCTTATGACCTCAACAGAGCCGGAGGCCACAGCCTTAACGGCATACACAATTGGAAACACCGTGGCCCTGAAACTCTCCACCGACAAAACCAATGACCTCGCCATTAGAGCATTCCGCTTCTTCCAGACGAAGTCCACCATTGAAGAGACCCAATTTGATCGAATCGCCAGCGAATTTTCACTATCTATAAACTTATCTCCGGCGAGTCTGCTCATCCTTTTGGTATCGAACTCCTGAAACAACTACCCCACCGACTCGAACCCGACCTTCGAAAAGGCGTCGGAGCCGTCGAGCATGTTCTGGCCTATCCGGCCCCACCAGCCGAAGACCTTATCCAGCAGATTGACATTGTTCTCACACAGAGTCACGAGATTGTCACATGCGAGAATGCACCCCATCGTCTCTGTGATCGCGAACTGAAGGTTATCAGACGGCGAGTCGAAGCAGTTGTTGATCTCCTTCTTGGTGTCGAAGATGAGCTTGGGGAGGCGGTAGGAGGGGATGGCGGCGAGGATTGAGACGGCGGCGGCGCTGACGTCAGGGTCGGGGAAGTCGAGATCGGTGAGGATGCCGGTGCAGACGGTGTCCCAGAGGTCGACGATGAGGCACGTGGAGCGGATGAGGTCGAAGGTGAGCTTCTTGCAGACGGCGGAGGCGGGGGAGGCGACGATCTCTTCGACGGCCGACTTGGCGATGACGGAGATGTCGCGGCCGGTGGTGGATTGCTGAAGGGAGAGAGAGAAGGACGCGCAGCCAGGAGAGAAGGAGAGAGGGAGGGAGGGAGAGAGAGAGAGAGTATAAAAAAAGGGGAGAAAAATTTAAAAAATAGAGAAAAAAATAAAAATAATAATAAAAATAGAAAATAAGGGGCATAATAGTCATTTCGGATCACTTTGGACTTGTTGTGCCAGAATTAGAGAGAATAAGGACTATCTAGTTTAATTTCAAAGGCGAGAGACTAAACTGTTTTTCAGATAAAAGTTTGAGGAGTAACAAGTATTTAACCCTTTAAATAACTAAAGTGTCTAAACTTGCAGTGCATATTTTAAGTAGATTAGTTCTTATGTGAGTGTATAAATATGCATTCAGCTACAATTACAAATCAATGTCAAGTTCAGTGGGAGATTGTAAGCAAACTAGCATTGCTTATGGAACAAGACATTGATTAGAACTTGTATTCTGCATATACATTTCATATATATGTAATTAATCTAAGTTTAGACTATGATATAAGATGATGAAATATTTCATTTTGTGACAAGCTTATCTGGTATTTGAATTTAAATTAAGTTACAGTTGAAAGAGCAGTTAAAGTTTGATAAGCAGTTGAGGTATTGCAGCAGTTTCTTTATGGATGAAACTGATTTGCAGAGTTGCTATATATATGTCAGATTGATCCCTTCTGATGCATGTGTGGTTCTTGCTTTAGTCCCATATACTAAGAGAACATAAGGGTGAAATCAGGAGAAGGCTATCATGGACAATGGAAGTGCATCGAGTAAGACTTTGCATTAATGTTCTTGTGTTCTTGTTTTCTGGAGATTCAGGATTGATATAGCACTTTCAATCCTAATCATATAATTTACATTTTGTTGATTTTCAGTAATCTTAGTTACATGTATTGATCTAGTATAGGTTCTTAACTATATGTTTGTGATTCTTCAAGTTTGCTATTTCTAACAAATGCACCATTCCGTAGCAATTTCGGATATCTAATTCATGGAGTTGCTTAAAATTTGATATTGCAACAACCAAGGCCTCACATCCAGATATCTCAAGCTTTGCTAATGAATCAATATGCTCTGGTAAACTTTCCAAAGGGGATTTCTCTTTTTCTGTTTTACATCAACTCAGAAGCTGGAATGCAAGAAAATTTTGTGATGCTCACATTTTTGGAAAATAAAAGACGTCACGCATGAGCTCAAATGATAAAGATAAGGGCAAAATCCTCATATAGTACCCGAATTATCATGAAATGCACTTTTGGTACCTACAAATTTTCAGAGAGTCCAGTGGTACCTGTATAATCCCTCCGTTAGCCCTTAGGGCAACTCCAACCTTGGGGTTCAAAATCAGAATTTGATCAACTATGAGACTTTTCATCTCCAACCTTGGTTTTTAGAGGGGGCTGGTCTCATAAAAATGCGACTTGGGCTCATTTGAAATCTCCAAATTGAGACTTTTCCAAGACCAAGACTGATGAACAGTGGTCTGGGACCACAAGCCCGGCTGACCCAGGGACCACAAGCCCGGCTCACCCAGCCCAAGAGAGAGAGAGAGACGCGCTGGAGAATGAAGAGGAGAAGGACGCGCGGAAATAAGAAGGGAGGAGGAAGAGCACGCGCGCAATTGCGCTGGAGAGACCTGCATGCTTCCTGTTCGAGTGGGCCCCGCCATGCTGGGTTGTTTGTTGTCGACTGTTGGGACATGCAACGGTCAAAAAACGCACGGCTGAGATTACTTCATTTTGAATATGGATGGTCCGATGTGCCTTTAACAATTTTCCATTCATAAACACATCTTCTTGTTCTTAAATATATCTATATATATATCTTTTTTGTCTTGTGAAAAATGGCTCCAAGAGGGGATTCATGGAGACACAATGAAGAAGTTATTGTTTGCCGAGCTTGGATCACCGTTGGGGGTGATGGTTCCGTCGGAAAAGATCAAACGTCGAAGTTATTGTGGAGTCGTGTTTTGGAGGAGTACAATGCTCACAAACCGGCGGGTTGCATGCATAGAACAACTTCTAGTTGCCAAACTCGTTGGAAGAAAATAAGTTCGGCATGTATGAAGTGGCGCCAAGCTCTTAACAAGGTCGAACACTTTCAACGAAGAAGCGGCGAAAATATGGAGGACGAGGTAATTATATTGAAATATGTTCAATAATGATTATTTTTTTATTTCTCATGTAGTTGTTAAAAGTAAAATGTTCTTATATAGTTTATTGATCGATTTATACTAAGCTAATTTTTTAATTAATATTTTATTTACTTAATATTATATGTAGCTCATGAATGTTAAATCAATGTACTACGACACAAATGGTTGTGATTTTGTGTTTGAGCATTGTTGGAGAGAGTTGAAAAATACGGAAAAGTTTGGGAAAATTCCATTAATGGAAAACACCCACTTTAGTGTTCCTAATCATGTCGATTTGGATATGTGAAGTGTTTGTGAATTTGTGAGAGATGAGGATGACAATGATCCCATATTTATGGACGGTTTGAGTTGATATCATTAGATAAGATATGACACGTGGCGGACAAATACTCAACCGTAATTTAGACAGCCAATTAGAGATTGACACGTGACACTGAAATCACATCGAAATTCGGCTGTTTGGCATATATGCCAACACAAAACATCAAAATATATTCCAAATAGTTTGATTCTTTGTCATATATGCGGACACAAAAAAAAATTTTAAACTTTTTTAAAATTCATTAAATAATAAGAATAATTTTTAAATATTATGATAAAATGTTAAATTATGTTTTTTTACCTTATTTAATTAAATTAACATATTTTAATATAATATTCATCAAAATTATACTCATATTATATTTTAGTCAGTAATAGTGAAAATAGCACTCCCATATAGCGCCTCATGCTTGGAGATGAGAATTAAGTCCTATATGAATAGTGCAACAAGGGGGTGCTAAAATGATAATAGCACCCCCAAATGGTGCCAATGGTTGGAGTTGCCCTTATAGTACATCCGTCAATTATTCCGTTAAAAATGCCTATGTGGCAGTCATGTGACATTCATGTGAGTAAAATGGTAAGGGTAAAATAGTATTTCATTCATATTTAGAAATTATTGAATTTAATATACTGAATATCTATAATTAAAAAAAAAAAATTTGACACATAAAAAAAGAAAAAAGAATAACATCCAATTTATTCTTCACTGTTCTCGGGATACTTGGGGCAATTAATTATTATTATTATTGAATAAAGGGCTGGTGCGGCTGCCCTCAGCCTTGATTAATGAAATTGCCGAATACAAGGGGGGGGGGACATTAAGCCTAAATCCCTGATTACAATAAGCTATTAGAGTATTGTTGTGATTTCTATATGTGGGTTTCTATGTTGCTTAATTATGTGAGATTGCTTAATTGATTTTGGATTACAAAAAACTTGTATATGTTTATATTCTTTGGTGGCCAACTTAGGATATATGCATGTAATTGGAGCTAGATTTAGGTAAACAATTCACCTAATAGTTTTGTGAACCTATTTCATAAGTAGTAAAGGTTTTGGACAAAAGTCAAAATTAATTAAGGAGGATTGCAAATAGATGAACTTTTTCTTACTAGGTTGTGCACTTTGGTTAACATCCTTTATTTGTTCTTCATGCATTGAATGTGTTCTTGAGTAGCTAGCTTTCTAGACTATGATTGCATGTTCAATAGGATTGATCTAGGTGCTTTCACTTAGATCAATTATTCAACGAAAGTAAAATATGGGAAATCGTTTGCTTATTAACGTTTCACATGGTCAACTTCTTTCTCATGACATAGAAAATCAACTATAGGAATTGTAATTGGATTTCTTGCATATGGATGTGGTTTTGATCTCTGTTCCTTGCGTTCCACCCTTGTTTATATGTTTTTACATTTTCTTTATTTTATTTATTTAAATTTTGATTTAATAATCCTAAACCCCCCTTATTTGTGTTTATTTGTATATATCTTCATTCTTTGTTTTATTTTTGTAAATAATACTTTATGATTTTTATTAATTCTTTATTTGTTTATGCAATTACATGTGTACCCTCAATCCCCAGCTTGAACGATCGATCCTTACTTATTCTATACTGATAACTACATTTCGTAGGGTTAAATTGTGCTCTTGTTTTTAGCGTATCGAGAGAGAGAGAGAGAGAGAGAGAGAGAGAGAGAGAGAGAATATTTTTATGTTTATTTTTTTTTTCATCAATAAGGCTTGAAGAGACAGATTTGCCCCTCAGAGTTTGACGGAAAGCACCCTAAATAACAGAAAGAGTAACGATGTACACGTATTTTGGGTCGGAATTGCAACTTCATGTACTGATATTAATTCTTTAAAACTTGATGTACTGAACTTTGGAATGGCCCATATGTCGTGTACAGTTCTTAAATTTTTTCCACTGAGGTGTGTGGTTTTAACTACGATAAAAGTGATTTTGATTGCATTCCATGGCCATAGTTGTTGTTGAATTCTCCATTTACTTCATCTTGAATAATAAGTATTGAAAGAACTTCATTGTTCAGTTAATTTATGATCTGAATTCCGTATTTTACATGCAATTAATGCATTATTGTACATTTAAAACTGAATTTGCTTCTCGATCTATTACATCGGTCAATAGCTACTCAATCCCCGTTTAGTCAACTTAAAATAGTTGGAAGATGTAAAGTGATTCTCTCCAATTCCCCTTCTGGAATGGGAGAAGGGTTTGCATCTGCTCCAGCAGTGACCTTTTTTTATATATATTTTTGAGTTAAATACTATTTACTCCCTGAACTTTCAGGGAAAAAACAGTTCAGTACCTGCCTTTTCAATTTTACACGTTTACTCCATCATCTCTCAATTTTGAACTAATAGGTCCATTCCGTCAAAAAACTCTATTAAAATGTCTACTATACCCTCAATTCATCTTTTTTCTTTTTCTTAATTTTTTTTTAATCTTTTTTTTTCCTTTTCTGTTTATCTCTTCTTCTTCCACCTCTCTTCTCTTTCAACATCAAAATTTCTAAAGCGACCAAATCAATCCGAAACACAAAACCTCTCTTCATCTGCTCAATAAAAAGAAAGGAAAAAAAAACAATACAAAAGAGAAAAAATTCTTTTTAAAATTTTTTAATTAATTAATTAAAAATTTGAGGGCAGAATAGACATTTTTGGTCGGAGAATAACAAATTGAACCTATTGGTCTAAAATTGAGAGATGAGGGAGTAAACATGTGAAATTGAAAAGGCAGGGACTGAACTGTTTTTTCCCTGAAAGTTCAGGGAGTAAACAGTATTTAACCATATTTTTTTTAACCCTCTTTTCGGCAATTCATAATTTAGCTCGATCATGAAATAAAATCCAGTACAGTTGTATATCCAGATATCCATGACATGCCTACTAACATAATTATGGCAAGTAAGTGTCGGGTTTCAAATTTTTTTAAACAGTAGTGTTGATATTTTTGACATTTCACCTTTTAAGCTATATTTAAAGTATGTTCGAAATTAGATTATGAATTTTTGATAGTTATCGATATTTATCAGTGTTCAAATCATCACTCAAATTTTATTTTTGACATTTTCTTAAATTTGAATTTCCGACCTTCGCACAATTATCAAAATTTGAAAATGTGTATGATATAAAAAAAAAAAATTTTGATACCTACACTGTTTCTCTCATTTGTCTTTTGTCCTGTTGAAATATGTGAGTTTGTCTGTGTGTGTCAAAAGAGAAAAGACAAAATTAAATAATATATTGGTCAATTCTCAACATCTATGAAGGAAGCAAAGGAAGAACAAAGCCTGAGATGTGAACAAAGGAAGACAAAACTAAACCAACCCAGTGTTCGAACATAGGACATGAGGGTTCCATATCTTAAACGTTCTCGTGAGAGAAGCTAGTGCATCCGCTGAACAACTTGCCGTGATTGCTCCAGTAGTGACCTGTCACATTCATAGATAATTAGCTGGGTCAAGTTGGGCAAATATAGTCAGTGGCCTTAAAAAAGCCCATCAATATTGTTTAATTAAGCCCAAGCTGAAGCCCGTCTACTCTCTCAACTTAAAACCCTTCGAAGTTTGTTTGTCACTGTTTCAGTTCACTAGTATTCACCGACCACCACCACCACCGTAAGTGAGTCCGTACCCACCGCCGCCGGAGTGAATCAGCAGCAGAAAAGATGATGAGGGACGTGTCGAGCTGCAACACGTACGATTACGGAGACGCCCAATACTGGGACGCCCGCTACGTCCAGGAAGGTGACTCCTTATTCGACTGGTACCAGCGCTACTCTGCTCTCCGCCCTTTCATCCGCAACTTCATTCCCCTCACCTCCTCTCCTGTTCTCGTCGTCGGCTCCGGCAATGCCGGTAACTTCCCTCTTCCTCTGATTCTCCTTATTTTCTACTCTTTTGGGTAGTTCAATCCTAGGACTTTTGTCAATACTAGGAATCGAATCGAATATGATGGATTGGATTCTTCGTGTTGTTAGTTATGTCCGAGGACATGGCCAAAGATGGATATGAAGACATAATGAACATTGACATCTCATCAGTGGCTATCAACCTCATGAAGACCAGAAACAAGCACATCCCTCAGTTGAAATGTAACCAAACTCCTCGTTGGAATCTCTACCCACTACAGTTCTATGTTGTATTGTCTATGGTAACTTGGCATTTTTATTTTTTGTTTTGTTTTTGATTCCTTAATAGACAAGCAAATGGATGTGAGTGATATGAGCTTCTTCCCAGATGAATCCTTTGACGGTATTATTGATAAAGGTACAGAGTCTGTTTATTTGTTGTGGTTGATTTTTAAAATACGCGGTATCGTATACTAATGTGTCTTCTATGCCTTGATAATATATAGAAGCCGCAATCGGAAAGCTCTAAACTTGACTATACCCAGGTAATCTCTCTCTGTCTCTTTTTTTTTTTCTTTTCTTTTTTTTTTTTTATAAAAAAAAAACCCTTAGCCCGCCCACCCTTACATATGTCAATAAGAATCGAACCCATGACCTTTACAATGCTGGAATTATAATTTACCAACAGGTCACAGCTCTGTATCTCTCTCTCTCTAAATATGTGTTTCTGTAACTAATGGCTTCATTGCCACTTTCTAGTAAACAGCCTTTGTTCTGGAACATCTATTGCCACTTTCTTTAGAATATTATGACTGGACTGGATGTGCATTGATGTACAGGTTTCTCATGAAGAATTGAGACATTTTTAGAAATAAAAAATGTTGATGAAAGTTCTGGGTTTTCTCCTATGTTGATTATAATACATTTCGAGATCGGAGTTCATACATTCTCCTATTATTGGTTTTCTGATTAGCTAGCGACAATAAGAATGAAGCAGCTAAGCTATTGTAGGTGTTTGCTTACGAAATGTTGAAACTCTAATATTAAGAACTATTTCGTATGTATTTGAAAGCTTATAATTCTAGATAGTTCTTTATGTATCTTTTACTGTCTGATTCGAGGGGATGATTACTCCACAGGGGAAGTTGAGGACTTATTGAATTCAGCTCATTAGTTTTTTGAACTTCTATTGAATGTGTTTAAATAGTTCAGGACTATTGTTTCAATTTCTATGCTCCATATAGATTTCTT
This sequence comes from Rosa lucieae, assembly GCA_024704745.1. Lineage (NCBI taxonomy): Eukaryota > Viridiplantae > Streptophyta > Magnoliopsida > Rosales > Rosaceae > Rosa > Rosa lucieae. Next base: position 4,498,379 of record CM045492.1, read on the forward strand.
TTACGTTATATTGGTTACATACTGTGTCTGTTGATTCTATTTATTAATCAGTATAAGCAGCAGAAAAGATGGGCCGATGGGTCACAGAGAGCTTCTAAAGTTGTTGCTTACTATGGCTTGAAGGAACCACCTTATAAACTTGTAAGTACAGGATGCCTCCTTATAATTTTACAAATGATCATTATTATTCTGCATTCCTTGAGTGATCCGCCACTGTTTCTATTTTAGGATGCTTTGGAACCGTATATGAGTCAGAGGACATTGGAGGTTCATTGCGGAGGCCATCATCGTAACTTCTTGGAAGGTTTGAACAAACAGCTAGAGAAGAGTGACATACTGTATGGCTACACTTTTGATGTACTTGTCAAAGCAACATATTATAATGGGAATCCCTTAACTGAATTTAACAACACTGCCCGGGTATCAACTTAGATTGTCAGCTTACTCAACCATATATTACTCGTCAATGATAGGAAACATTCAGCGATGTAGAGGAACATTTTAGAATAAAATATAATCATGTAGCCAGGAGACTATCTTGGAATGGCAGAAATGGTAGACGTATAAGTAGAGCAAGAGTGGAGCTGGGTGATACGTTGATGGAGAAGAATCTACTACAAAGTAGGACTGTAAACTGAGCACGCTAGATCCTGGCTTTAACTTATTCAAACTTTTTATTTCTTTGGTTGACTATCCGAAAGGTTTTCATGGCGTTTCATACTGGTTAAATGTTGGAAATTTCAAACTTCAATCGCTACCAAAGATACGTTGACACCTTTTGCATTTGTTTGGAAGTTCATAGTTGTTTCCATCCAAGTTGGGGACTGTGGGATCTTGCCGGTCTGGAATCTTGACATCTTCTAGGAATCCATGCAACCTGGAGGATTAGACATGCCCAAACTAGGTGTAATTGAGCAGATTGAAAAGGATTTTGGTTCCTATACAAGTTTCAGAGAGAAGTTTATAGAAGCAGCACTAAATTTGTTTGGCTGGTTTGTAAGGTAAGTTCTTTCTTAATTCAATTTCTGCATCTGAGTTAATGCGGTTGGAATTCTTAAGGAATGAAAAACCCTCCTTAATGGTGTCATCTCTAGGATGTATAGCCGTTAGGATGTATGTTTTAGCTGCCTTTTGTTTTTCTGTTCCCTCTTTGCTGAGGTTGTTGCTTTGTTAGCTACTGTTCCTTGTTGCTTGTCTGGTTTTGTTTAAAGCCAGGTTTCTTCTATATAATCATTCATTTACCAAAAAAAAGAAAAACCCTCATTTGGAGCTTTCTTTGAACGCGTCTTGTTATCTGTCATTCTGTTGAAGGGCAATGATAAGCAATAATCTATATAATTATTCTTGCAATAGAAGTGCAAGAACCTACAGCGTATATCCATGTCATAGATCTTGAAATTTAGATAGATAACAATTATGATAAAGTTATCATGTAGTCATGGCTAATTATTATGCACTCATGCTCGACATTGTTCCAGAAGATCGCGACCCACCATGTGTATTATTGTTACCAAGTGTCTGTACAAACCAGCTAAGGACATCATCTTGTGGCCTTGTTTTGCGAATAAACTCCAGTCATTACTAATTATTTTCCTTGGTTTCATTTTTGCCAGTAAAGAGAGAAGAGAGACAACTCAAGATAGTTAGAACTTCAAATGCCATTTGCCCACTTGTCTGGGATGACATAGTAAGTAAAGCCGATGTTTCTGAATACTGGTTTTTTACGTTTTCAATTATTTTAGAAGTTGCATTGATTGTCTTCTCTTATTGTGCAGCTGATAATCTGTTTGGATATGTGGGAGGCGTGTTAATGACCTCTCTCTCTCTCTATCTGTATCTGCTTCTATATATACTTCTCTTCTTCTCCCTTTGTGGAGATGAAGATGAAATTTTTCTTCAGTATGCTGATAATGTCTTTACTTGCTTTCTTACAGTATGCTTATTATCTGGATTACAAGGTATGTGTTTACTTGCTTTTCTTGCAGCAAGCTTCACTTTCTGTCCAGAACCTCAAGTATTTTATGAATGATCCTTGGGTATCTTGCTGTCAACAGAATGACAGAGGAAAGATTGTGGTTTTATTTCTCTGTTTATAAGCAGTCTAACCAGATAATCAACTAAAAATTATAAAAAGCAAATAGCTGAATGCCTTGTGTTTTTGAAAAACGAGTTTCAGACATGATATCTCCAGAAACTGTTTTAAAGTTCGATACATAAAAACTATCTGCAGCACTTGAGACCTGAAATACTCAAGCAACCAAAAAAGGAACTCAGAAAGGTCTTGTTTGGTACTCTGACTTTTGGTTCAGGTCTAGTTGTGTGATGAACATTGGACTGGGGCTTCTATATGGCCTGAGCTTGCAGAGTCGTTCAAAGTATGAAATCTTGAGTCCCTTTTTCCTTGCAATGTCAGCGCGAACCCAGAGCGGACTCTTTCCATGATTACCAGTAACTATAACACTAGTGGCCTTGACAGCAAAGTTAGTCAGGGCGACCAATGTTTCCGGCTCAATAGCAGATGAAGCATCCACCAGAAAAATATGGCTAAAATGTCCAGCAACTATGCCTTTATCATGTAGTCGGAAGCTACTCATGAAAGTTGAGAAAATCACCTTGTATTCCCGGAGTTTCTCTATTGCAGGAAAAGAAAAACAAGACTCTTTGTAAAGGGATGAACGGAGGATGTCCTCAGGTACCTCATCTCTGTCTCGGAATGCAGCATTGGCACGAAACATAGTAGACTCTGGAATCACCTTCACCAAGCTTCTCATCAGCATATCGCAGCAGCTGTTAGTAGGCGCACAGATAAGAATGCGATACTCTGGTGACTTCCGACATAATTGGTATACTGCTTCACTAACAACCACTCCAGTTCTTGAAGGTTCTCTTAAATTTGCAAAAGATTTGCCTTCACAGTCTGGACCAGTTACTACATAAGGTGGTGAGCCCTGAATCCTTAAGATATGTCCGACTGCAGAACGTTGCTCTTGATCAAGCTTATGATAGGTAGTAGAAAGCAGAGCTGGTGCAGCAGGAATGCTTGCTCGTGAGTCACAGTCAGGGAAGAGGAAGTTCTGAAACAAGGCATCTGATGCAGCTTTTACTGCATGGTGGGCTCTTTTCAAACAAACTCTATTGTATGAGAAGCTGATATCATATTTTTTGTTGGAATGATGATAAGAATAAAAACCATCCTCAAATTCAACCAAAACGCGATTGCTCCCAACAACTTTATGGATGGGGCCCTGTACATATGACATGCATGAAACCAAGGTTAGAATGATAATAATGTGGATATATAACTGAAATTTAACTAGTACAGTCTACACGCTACTATAAGCCTATAACAATTTTTTCTTTTTAGAGAATCTACCAGAGTTAATGAAGCAGATTCATGATAAGATTCGGTTTGATAATCTGAATGGTAAATCAGAAATGCCAGGACCTAGTGAAGTAGAACTTGGTGATAAACAGAATCCAGCATATGCAAAGGCATAAATGGATGTTCAGAGTTTACCTTAAAGGGCTCAGTAGAACTCTTCCCCACTGGTCGTGCAAGGACCAAGTCCCTTGACAAGAGGAATGGTCGTTCCTCAGGAACACGATCAAGCTCAAATGCTACAAAGGTTTTGTCTTCCTTATCTTCCTTTTTCCGATTTTTATAAAGTGCTTCCTTTTTCCGGTTTTTATAAATTGAACTTTCATCCAACGCTAATGTCACACCCTTCAAAAGGAAATCACTCCATTTCTGATTCAAATAACAGCATTAGATTTGTTGTTTTTAAGCCAGCATCCAAAAGCATACATCATCCGGAAAATCATATAACAAGATTTCAAATCACAAAAAGCTACATCTATATAAAGGAGGTGGAGTGTTCAAACACTCCCTAAAGGCCCTCAACAAATTACCCTTGATTTAAGGAACAAACCATAATCCCACTCGACTTAAAAAAAAAAACCCCTATATCACTCCTATGTACAAAGTAAGGCACAAAGTAAGGGAAGTAAGCTATGAACAGTAAGGCATGGTCTGCAGCTTCCAATAAGTATATATCTAATGGTTTGAGATATGCAACAGGGTAATAAGATTTATGCATGTAATAATTAGTGTACCTCCAAGTAGAAATCTTCAGAATATAAGAGAGCGGCAAAGTAGTCCTTGTATGTTGTGGGAGATAATGGGCGATTCAGAACTTTGGGCGCAATTTCTTTCTTGATCAAGGCTTCGACATCCTCAGGAATCATGAATACAGGTAATGGATCCTCTTCAACACACACATAAGCTGTTCTCTTCCCATATTGTTGGTTTTGACTTATATCATCATTATTTGAGGAAGAGGAGGCTGGGCGTAGAACTGACTTAAAGACAGGAGGGCACTTTGGGGGAGATGGAGGTGGAGATGGAGATGGTATAGAAAAATGTGCTGGAGGGTGTTTTGGGGAAGATGGAGATGAAGATGGTTTAGAAGAATATGCTGGGGGTTGTGGGGAAACTGGAGATGAAGGTGGTTTAGAAGAACATGCTGGGGATGCAGGTGGTTTAGAAGAATATGCTGGGGGTTGTGGGGAAGCTGCAGATGAAGGTGGTTTAGAAGAAGCTGGGGATGAAGGTGGTTTAGAAGAATATGGTGGGGGAGAAGAAGCTGGGGATGAAGGTGGTTTAGAAGAAGCTGGGGATGAAGGTGGTTTAGAAGAATATGGTGGGGGAGAAGAAGCTGGGGATGAAGGTGGTTTAGAAGAAGCTGGATATGAAGGTGGTTTAGAAGAATATGGTGGGGGTTTCGGGGAAGATGGAGATGGAGATGGAGATGGTTTAGAATAATATGGTGGGGGTTCTGCGGAGGCTGGATGTGGTTTAGAATTAGATGACGTTGGCTGCCGCTGAGGTGGCGTTTCAGGGGATGATGATGATGGTGTGGGTCTCTTATTTTCAAAGTATTCCCACAATAATATTGCTGAAGCCCCAATGATTATCCCCAACCTGTTAAGCCAATTAAACCCCATCAGGACGAAACTTGGCTACACTTAAAAAGGAAAAGTAATGGAGTCATAACGTGAAGTCAAAACCTCATCATAGTTGGGAGGTTGCAAGAAGAGCAATAGATCTGGTAAGTCTGATCTGAATGAAAATATGTTGAAAGTTAACTAGTTATACATGCAGTATGTAACTATGTATGGTGTATTTGTAGTTTCCTTCAGGGTGTGCAGCTATCCTCCCTTCGCCTCTACAGCTGCGTACCCTTTCTAGCTAGCTCTTAGCAGATCAAGTGTTGAGGTTTCTTCGATCTGCAAAATCCATAGTTACAAAACTCAAGAATCTAAGAAGGTTTGTAAGTTTAAGCAGAATCATACCTATGTTACCAACTCGCAGATACAGTTTTACGATCGAATTTACGTACCAGTGGCTGACTGACTATACAAATTGATCGATGATCAGACGAAGAAAGGAACACAGGAAACAAAGACCTCGTTGGCGAGCCAACGACTGATCACCGCTTTGCTTTTCTACTCGCAAGTACGTGGAGTATTTGCTTAATAATTAAGTAAGCTTACTTTTTTCAAAAATAAAAAAATAAAAACTGAAGATTCTGAGTCTAAGCATCCTAGTGCATGCACAGTCAGGAGAGATTCTTTTTTCGTTCGGTTCGGTTCGGCTAAAACTCGAGTTTCCATGAGTACCAGATTCTGGTGCACTTGGCAAGATATTAGTGGGAGCTGCAGAGTAATCGATCAGCTACTAGGTAGGCATCTGAATCAAACTCTCGCGCGTGCAATTTACACGAACGAACCGAATCTATCGAACCGGAACCGTTTGCGTATATTGTTGTAAATTGCAGTTTTGAATGCCTTAATGATCATCAATTTGGCTGAAATTTTGTAGAGATGATCTATACATTAGGACCTAAAAACCGAACGGTTAAGATGTGAATATGTGATCGAAAAGTGGCCAAAACTAGAATCCGTACCTAAGCTATGCTTAGATAAGGATGTCCTTAGCTAAGAAGGACTGTATATCAGGCATTTCAGATTACCACTTTATTAGGAACAACACAGAAGGCATCTCAAAAGATCAAAGAAACTTGACATTTCTTCACTCTAGTCTTCTCTGATAAAAAAAATAATAAACTAGCAGCTAACTAATAAATGATCCATCATATGATCGAAAATATCAAATTAAGAGCATCTCCAACAGTAGAATTTATTTTTTAGTTAAATTTAGCTAAACTTGTGAATTATAGCTATTGATTTAACAATGTTGCTCCATCAATGATAGCTATTTGTAAGTGATATATTATGTTTCATCGAATCGTAAACTGACATGTGGACAAAAGATGAGAGAGAAATATAACTTTTGCTTTAGCTATGTAGGATTCTCTAGCTAAATATAGCTAGCCAATTTAGCTAAAGTTAAATATAGCTAAGCTATAGCTAGTCTGTTGGAGCTGAATTTTACTTCAAAAATAGTTAAATATAGCTAAAAATTAAATTTAGCTACTCTGTTGGAGATGCTCTAAGCAGAGAGTTGAGGTTCCTTCAATTCTATTAAATTTCATACTTATACAACTCCATGATCAAGAATGCTGGAAAATTAAAGAAGACCAAAATGTTTGCACAACACAAAATTCAAATAAAATATTAACAGGATTGAAGGAGCACCAAATTAAGGTCCATTTAGGTGTGATCTGATTTTGTTCTCATCTTAATGAGCCTTTCAAAGTATGATGTCTTCAATCTTTTGGTCCTAGCCATACCAGACCGCACCTGATTTGGTTGATTATTGGTTGCACCTGTTACTATAACAGCTGCGCTCTCATCAATGTTTTCAAATGCGAAAGTGAAGGAGAAGGCGTCTTATTAGTGCCTCGCAAGGCGAGGGCCTCAAGGCGGTGGGGTGACAGCTATAAATTATAAGAAAATACATAAAAATATAAACAAATAAATAAGTTATCAGATTATTGAATTCTTTGGGCTGTTGGGGCTGAATATGTAAATGGGCCATTATCTTTTGCATGTTAGAGACCTACATTGGGTTGGCCCAAAGAAATTTTCAGAAAAGGACTTCTATAAAACGACGTCATTTTGGTTGAAGGAAAAGGAAAAAAAAAAATTACATGCAACTTCATCTTCTTCCTTCCACCGCCCACTGCATCAAACCTCGCCTTCTGCAAAAATGGCAGCCCCAACGCTTTTTCGTATGCTTTTCCAGCAGCACGCCCTAGTTTAGAATGGCGAGGCAATTTCCGATCATCTCAGAAAAATAGCTAAAATGTCCAGTAGTGACGCCTCCATTGTGTAGCCGAAAGCTAGTAACAAATGTGGCGATGATCAGCCTGAACCTCTAGAGTTCTGCGAGTCGAGGACAGGAAAAACACTCGCCGTCATGATCACATGAAGAGGAGAATCGCAATAGGTACCTCATCTACCTCTCGAAATGCAGCATTGGTTTGATAAATGTCATAGTCTGGAATCACCTTCTTCACACTAATCGTCAACTCGTCACATGTGCTGTTTAAGGGGGGCGCATATGAGAATACGATCATCTGGAGAGTTTTTATAGATTTGCAATGCTGCATCTTGAACAAACCTCTCTTGTTTTTTTTTTATAGTTTATACGGTTTAGATTCAATTTTTCCTGTACGAATTACGGAGCGTTGGCCCTCTACAAGATAGGGCGTGGCGGGCCATAAAAGCCCAAAATCTTTCTAACTGCAGCCTTTGATGTGGAATCATTGGAAATGACGATCTTTCCTGGAACACAATCAGGAAAGATGTAGTTCTAGAACAAAGGATATGATGCAGCTTGAACTGCAGCGTCAACTCTTTTAAAACAAAGTCTGTTAAATGAGAAGCTGATGTCATATCTGCGTTCGCATGATACTGATAATGAAAGTAATGTTCAAAATCAACTAATACATGACTACTCTTCACCACAATGGATTACACACAATGTAGCTCTGGGCATTCTAAAATCCTCGGTGCTATAAAACGGTTAGGTATTTAGGTATAGAAACCCATGTTTTCTACGACTCCAACCTTTCGGAACATGGGAAGATGTAAAGTGATTCTCGGGCAATTCCAGTTCTGGAAATGTTTCCAAGTCTGAACCCATAGACTTAGAGAGATGGGAGAAGCGTCTGCATTTGCTCTACCACTGACCTTAGGTCCCGTTTGGGATTGCTTCGCTTTAAAAAAAATCATCTTTTGTTTAAAATTTTAGATTTGATTGTGTTTGGTAAATAAATAAAAAGCAGCTTTAATTGAAAATTATAGGTCACTGACAGCAGATTTTAGAAACAGGTCAGATGTTGCTTTTAGAAGCTGTTGTGGATCAAAACACACTCTTAAGCTGTTTTTTGTACTAACAGCACTTTTTAAAATATTATTTACCAAACACGAAACTGTTTTAATTCAAAACTGATTATTATCACAACACAGTAGCATCCGTTTTTTTTAAAAGTCATAGCAATCCCAATATTCATAGGCTCAAGTTATATAGTCCAGTGACCTTGAAAAGCCCACCATTAAGCCCAAGCTCAAGCCCGTTTTGTGTCCGAACTTAAAACCCTTTCAGGTTTGTTCCCACACTATTTCGGTTCACTAGTATTCACCGACCACCACAGTGAATCAGCGGCAGAAAAGATGATGAGGGACGTATCGAGCAGCAACACGTACGATTACGGAGACGCCCAATACTGGGACACCCGCTACGTCCAAGAAGGTGACTCCTTATTCGACTGGTACCAGCGCTACTCTGCTCTCCGCCCTTTCATCCGCAACTTCATTCCCCTCACCTCCTCTCCTGTTCTCGTCGTCGGCTCCGGCAATGCCGGTAACTTCCCTCTTCCTCTTTTTCTCTTTATTTTCTACTCTTTTGGGTAGTTCAATCCTAGGACTTTTGTCAATACTAGGAATCAAATCGAATATGATGGATTGGATTCACATGTCAGTAGCGACATGAAATTTGTTGTGCCTAACAAGAGAAGTAGAGAAAACAAAGTAGGACAACGGAGTGCAAATGTTCCCAAATCTGGTAGTGTTGGGAATATGCGTACAGGGGTCTGGCAAAAGGTCCTGAAGAATGATGCCAATGATTGCACTGGTGAATTGAAGAAAGCAAGTTCTGTTTACTCAAGGCTTGATCTCCCTTTGAGAGAGGCTCCCATGCTCAATAAAACCTGTAATGCTGTTGATATTAATGTCTTTTTGAAGAGTGAAAATAGGAAACAGCAAAAAGATAAGGTCTCAAAAAAGTTGAAAAGAAAAAATGCTCCAGCATTGAAACGAGAATACAATTGTTATTCCAGGAAGGGATCTCATGCTAGCTTGGCTGGCTCAGATGGTTCTTTGAAGCTTCGGATGGATCAGAGTGATATATCAGATATCTTGTCTCAGGTGAAGGACAAAAACCTAGTCGTCCAACGGCTCGATTCCAGAGCAGCAAAGTAGAATGCATGAACTCCGTATCAGTTCAAAGCATGCAGCTCTGTCCAAATGAGATTGGTCATCTTGAAAATGTGTGTACAACCGTCTCAGGCATGAAGAATCAAAATGTAGGAAATCAGGATGGCTCAATGCAAAAAACATGCAATTCCTGGAAGGAACCAAGTCTGCTTCAGGTGCATTCTTCAATCTACCTTCCTCATCTACTTTATGATGCAGCAAGTCAAGAAGTACAGAGACAAATCCCTCTTGCAGAAAGCAGCAAGCAGAGTAGTTCTGGATCTCTTACACACAAGTGGATGCCAATCGGGTTGAAGGACTCTGAGTTGGCAAGCTCTGCTAGATTTGAGAGTTCATTGCTTGAACATTCTGATGAGGGAGCTTCTAAGAGATGGACGATTAAAGACACTGTTAAAGGCAATGTGGTTTCTAAAGCTGCAGTTGAGTCCATGGCTCAGGGTTCTGGACATGTAACTCGTTCTTCTGATGACACAGAGGGCAGGCTTCCTACATCAAATGCAGTTGAAGAGGTGGCTGACAACAAGCTTCATGCAGCTAACTATGTGAATAGTTATGATGTATCCAAAGGTCTAAATGCTTTTGAAGCTTATTCAAACAGAGTATTAGAAGCAGTAAATAATGCTTGTAGGGCACAGCTGGCATCTTGTAAGTACTTGGACTACTCCCTTCAACACATGACTTTCTCAAGATCTCAAGGACAACAGACATGCAAAGAATTAGGAGCGTATCTCTCCTAAATGCTCGGAGAATCAAAGGGAATAAAAGAAGATCGCATGAAGAAAATATCAAGGAAGCTATCTCACTGATCTTGAGATAAAGGTCTCATTAATACATATCATATCTACATGATTCTAAATTGATATGCATTGATTTTAATTGATCTCAAAATCTCTATATGTATGCATATCCGATTACATGTTCAAAATAGTTTTAAAAACCTTTCCATGATTATCTTATTCGGTGATTAAGATACGATTTGTTTGAGGGGGAGCCTTGCTCCTATAAAAGGGTTTTCAAACTGATTTATGAGAAAGAGTTTTGTTTTGCATAAAATTGGTTTTGCTTGAACCATTGGTGTTGTTGTTCAAAACGGTCTTTGAAAACTCTCAGTATTTTGTTTCATGTATTCAATTGAATAATCTATCACTTGCATAATTCATTCTCTATATCAGTGAGAAGATTGAGTACGGGGAAGATTGATTATAGATTGGCTAGTTGTCGGTGTTGATCTAGTTAGAAGTTAGAACAGTAGTAAAACAAGTTAGCATTTATTGCTAAGTGAAAGTGTTTGTTGTGAACAAACATTACTTGTATACTGTAAACTTGATTATTTCATATTGGATTGATTCTTCGTGTTGGCTACGTAAAAAGCCACGCAGTGAAGTTTCCTCAGTGGAGAGGTTTACACTGCGTCAGCAATTCCTGTGTTTGTGTTATTCTAATTGTGTGCTAGAATAGGGTCAGAATTCAAACTCTATAATATTTATTCCATCTAGTAAAAACAATTGGCATCAGAGCAGGTTCTAGATTCTTCTAGTGATCCCGGGAAAGATGGAACATTCACGTGATAGAGCTGCTGGTGGATCTGTCAATAGTCCTCCATGGTTCGATGGTGGATGTGAAAAATATACTCAGTGGAAGATATACATGAAATCATATCTCTACGCTCAAGATGAACATGTGTGGAATATTGTAGAAAATGGATGGACTGTACCTGTGATAAAAGAAAAAGGAGAAAGCTCTTCCATTGTCACTCCCAAACCAAGGAAGGACTGGACTGAAGAAGAAGTTCGTGATCTGCAAGCAGACTTCAAAGTTAAGAACAGCATCTTCACAGCTCTATCTGAATGAGAAAAACTGAGAATTAGTCATTGTGATACTGCCAAGCATGCATGGGATCTTCTACAGACTACATACGAGGGAAATAAAAAGGTACGCGCACAGAAATTACAAGCCTTGATCTTTGAATTCGAAACAATGACCATGGGAGATGATGAAACAGTAGATGACTTTCATGGTAGAATTCTTAAAATCTCTGGTCAATGTCGTAGTCTGGGGGCACCCTTTGATGAAGACAAGATTGTCAAAAAGATACTCAGAGCCTTTGCTAGAAAAATTTCATTCAAAAGTCACAAGTATAGAGGACTCATTTGATATTGATGAGTATCCACTCGATGAGCTCATCAGAAATCTTAAAACTTATGAAATAAGATTGAAGCCTGAGAAGAAAAATAAATGTGTGGCCTTCAAGGCAGTCAAAGAGCAGAAGAGGAAGAGGAGACACTGGATCTTGCGCTATTGATAAAGGAATTTAAAAAATTTCTCAAAAACAAGAACTCATCCAGAAATCCCAACACATGTAGGAACAACTCCTACAATGGCAGTAGCAGCAGTGATTACAATAGCAAGAATGGGAAAGCAAGCTTCAAGGGAACTCATCAGGTAAAACTAAGTGTTATGAGTGCGGTGGCTACGGTCATATTTCTACTGACTGTGGAAATAGGAAGCATGGAAATGGCAATAATAAATCACTTCTCTCAACCTGGAGTGATGATGAGTCTCAGGAAGTGGAAAATGTTGCTTTTGTATCATCACTTCTACCTGACTCCGACAGTGACGAAGCCTTCTCTGATGATGAAACAAATATCCGCTGCAGACAACTCTACAAAGCTTCAAAGGAAACTCTCCTTAGAAACTTGAGTTTGGAAAAAGAAGTTGAATTCCTGAGAACCGAAAAAGAAAAATTAGAGAAAATTTTGGAAACATCACAATCTGCATGGGAACTGGAAAGAAGCAAACATGTGGGTGAACTAGCAGATTTGCAAGATGACCAGAAGTCTTCTACTTGGAAGACTGAAAAGACTGAGTATCTCAACAGGATCAAAATGCTAGAACTGGATGTTAAAGGACAACAAGTATTGAACTTGGAATTATTGGCTAAAATTGAGTCCTTGTAAGATGAGTTACAATCAACTAAAGAAAGATTTTCAAACTCACTGTTTTCTCAAGAAAAGTGTACTGTTGAATCTCTAAAGTGTGAGCTTAAAGAACAAAAGGAACTCATTAATAAACTAGCTGAACTGTTCTCTAAGAAAGATCTTCAAACTGAAAGAAGAAAAGATGTCTGGACCAAGAAAAATGAAATTAAATGTCTTCTGACCAATACGAATGAATTTGATGCTACATGTCTTTTTGCGTGTGCCAATACAGCTCATATTGAAGCAACTTGTTTGGTAGCTCTGACTGCCTTAGCAGAAAAGCGACGAGACTTTTGGTATGTTGACAGTGGCTGCTCTAGACACATGACTGGAGACAAAACCTGGTTCACTTCCTTTGAAGATGAACACACAACTGGATCCGTCACTTTTGGAGATGAGAGGAAAGCAAATATACTAGCTAGAGGTACTGTTAACACTCCAGGTATACCTAATCTCAAAATTGTATTATTTGTCGAAGGGTTAACTGCAAATCTTATCAGTGTCAGCCATTTGGCTGATGACTATGAAGATGTTTGGTTTAACAAACAGAGATGTTTGGTTTTAAATCAGAAAGGAGAAGGTATCATGGGAGGTAAGAGATATTTTTATAACTGTTACATATTCAATCTAATGAATCTTTTAGCTTGCAGTCCTGCATGTCTGTAAGATCCACAGAGGAAACCTTTGAACTTTGGCACAGAAGGATGGGACATGTAAACTATCAGGACTTGCTAAAGCTATCTTCCAAACAATGTGTCAGAAGTCTACCCAATCTAAAAGGCAAAACTGACAAGATATGTGGGGATTGCAAGATTGGAAAGCAAACCAAGGCACCTCACAAGGTGGTGAATTCTGCAACAACCTCAAAGGTGTTGGAACTGTTACACATGGATCTCATGGGACCAGCTCAATCCGATAGTATTGGAGGTAAGAAATATATGCTTGTTATTGTGGATGATTTCTCAAGGTATACATGGGTCAACTTCTTAAAAGACAAGACTGAAACATTTGAATCTTTTAAAAACTTGAGTCAAAAATTAATCACTGAAAAGCAATCATCAAATACTCACATAGTTAGAGTAAGGTCGGATAATGGTACTGAATTTAAAAATGTTGCCTTTTCTAACTATTTTCATGAGATTGGTGTGTCACATGAGTTCTCAGCTCCAAACACTCCACAACAAAATGGCATTGTAGAAAGAAAAAATAGGGTATTGCTGGACATGGCTCGAGTTATGTTACATGCTGCAGGCTTAAGCAAAAATTTTTGGGCTGAAGCTATCAGCACTGCGTGCTATACAATCAACAGAGTCTTCCTCAGACCAGGTACTGATCAAACAGCTTATGAGCTGTGGAAAGGTAAGAAGCCAAATGTTGGATACTTACATGTGTTTGGAAGCCCTTGCTATATCTTACGAGATAGAGAGCATCTTGGTAAGTTTGATGCTCGGAGTGATGATGGCATCTTCCTAGGCTATTCCCTAAATAGTAAAGCTTATAGGGTATATAACAAACGAACTCGAGTTGTTATGGAATCCATTAATGTCTCTATTGATGATCAACGTATGAAACAGGAAGAATCTTTTGCAGATACATCATCTACATCTTCATCAATTCCTCAAATATCAAGTAATGAAGTTCAGAATGATGAAGAGGAACTCACTGATAGCATTTTTGAACCAGCTCCAAAAATGAACAGAGGTTTCAAGCAAGTTCAGAAAGATCATTCCAGTAATGACATTATTGGTAATGTAACCGATGGACTGACAACAGAAGGCAAGTTGCAACACAGGTAAGTCAAGATTAGGTGAGTCAAGGAAATGCTTTATTATGTTTCATTACTGAACATTTGCTCAGTATGAATATCATATCCAATTTTGGTTTCGTGTCTTTGATTGAACCAAAAAATGTAAAGGAAGCCTTGTTAGATGATCATTGGATTAATGCTATGCAGGAAGAGCTAAATCAATTTACTAGAAATGATGTGTGGTACTTGGTACCTCGACCTAGAAATTGCAATAACATAGGAACCAAGTGGATCTTTAGAAACAAAGTGATGAAAAGGGTAATGTGATTAGAAATAAAGCTAGGCTTGTGGCTCAGGGATATTCACAGGTCGAGGGCCTTGATTTTGATGAAACTTTTGCTCCTGTTGCAAGATTAGAATCTGTAAGATTACTTTTGTCTGTAGCCTGTCATCTTAAGTTCCAACTGTTTCAAATGGATGTCAAAAATGCGTTTCTAAATGGTATCTTACAAGAGGAAGTATATGTGGAACAACCTCATGATTTTACAGATCCACATCATTCAGACCATATGTACAGGCTTGAGAAAGCTTTGTATGGACTGAAACAGGCTCCTCGTGCTTGGTATGAAAGGCTTTCAAATTATCTTGTGGACAAAGGATATTCAAGGGGTTCCATTGATAAGACCTTATTTGTCAAACATAAAAATAATGATGTTATTATTGCTCAAGTGTATGTTGATGACATTGTTTTTGGTTCCACATCTAAATATCTTGTAAATGAATTTCAATCTGTCATGGAGAGTGAATTTGAAATGAGCATGTGTGGTGAGCTAACCTTTTTCCTTGGGCTGCAAGTAAAGCAACTTGATGCAGGTATCTTTCTCTCTCAAACCAAATATGCTGAGAATCTCATCAAGAAATTTGGTCTTGAATCCAAGAAAGTGGTCAATAATCCCATGAGTACCACTACAAAGTTGAGTGAAGATCAGGATGGGAAACCAGTTGATTCCACAATCTATAGAAGCATGATTGGTAGCTTGTTATATCTCACTGCAAGTCGACCTGATATATCCTACAGTGTGGGAGTGTGTGCTCGTTTTCAAGCTAACCCTAAGGAGTCTCACTTAGAAGCTGTCAAAAGGATCATCCGATATATTGCTAGTACAGTTAACTGTGGAATTTTCTATACCTTCGACACTAATGTGGAAATTGTAGGATATTCTGATGCTGACTGGGGAGGAAACTTAAATGACAGAAAAAACACTTCAGGGGGATGTTTCTTCATTGGCAATAATCTGGTTGCCTGGCACAACAAGAAGCAAAATTGCATCTCTCTATCTACTGCAGAAGCTGAGTATGTCGCAGCTGGAAGTTGCTGCACACAAATGCTTCATGATTACGGCATCAATCAAGGTAAGTTGTCTATTTTTTGTGATAATACCAGTGCTATCAATATCACCAAAAATCATGTTCAACACTCTCGAACAAAACACATTGATATGCGCTATCACTTTATTCGAGATTTGGTTGAGCAAAATATACTTGAGTTAAGCTTTGTGCCCACTGAGAGTCAACTTGCTGATTTGTTCACTAAGCCTCTTGACACTGCTAGGTTTGAAATGTTAAGAAATGCTTTAGGGATATGTTCTAAGTATTAAGGCACTCTAATGTGAGTCCAATGTTGAGAGAGAACTTTGTGATCTTAGTGTCACTACTACAGAAAATGCTTCACACGACACATCTCATACGACGGTAGACTGTTTTCCGTGGTGTGAATCATTTCTCATTATTGAGACGACGGTTGTAAAATTTCCGTCTTCTAATATGAATTCAACCAACGGGTGTTTTTAATGCTGAAATTGTATATTACTTCAGAAGACGTTTATAAATGGAAGCGTGGTGTGAGTTTAAAATGGTTTTAGGGGTAGCAAGTTTCCCACCACTTAAATTTTCTTAGCATGTAGTGGCGATACAACAGTTAGTTTAAAACCGTGGTATGAATCCATAGATTTGCAAGTGCAAACATGTCCACCGACATTCCCTCCAACATTTCCCGCATTCTCTCCCCCAAAATTCGATTCCCTCTCAGCAGGCAACAAGAGGCGGCAAAACTGAAATTTTTTAAGTGATATTCAGACAACAGATATATGGAAAACCATGGTCTGATGCCTGGATGATAAAATTAATGGCTTATGTGGCCATGTGTCCTAGCGCTGGACAACTACACAATAGCATCTATTCATACCAAACTATTAGAACACTTTAGAAAAGACCAAACTAATGCCCACAGCTAGGGGTCATCATTTGGCCCGCGGGCCTAAAAGCCCATGGGCGCCCGCCCGGCCCAGTGGGCAAAAGCCCGGCCCGGCCCGCAGAAAAGCCCATCTCGGCCCTGCCCATTGGGCACGAGGCAGGGTTAGGGCGGAGGGTTCAAAGCCCAGGCCCGGCCCGCGGCCCGGCCCGTTATATGCCCATTAAAGCCCGCCCGGCCCGGCCTTATAAGCCCGCCCGAAAGCCCATTCAATTTTTGTATTAATATATTTTTATTTAGTTATATTGAACTAATTATTGCATTAGGCCATATGTTTTTTTAATTTTGTATTTTATTTTGTTCAATAATTAACATATCATCATTTTTTCATAGGTTTTTGTATTTTTTTAACAAAATAATATGACATATAAATATAATGGGCTCGGCCCTGCCCATCCAAAAAAGCCCGGCCCGGCCCGGCCCTAAAAAGCCCGTAAGGCCCTGGGCCCATGGGCCGCCCTGGGCCTTGATTTTTAAGAGAAGCCCGGCCCTGCCCGGCCCGAAAAATAAAAAAAATATGTTTTGGCCCGGCCCTGCCCGGCCCGGCCCGGCCCTGCCCATTGACGACCCCTACCCACAGCTATACCCCGACACGGCATTCACTCCACAAAACTCCCCCGACTCTCTCTCTGACTCTCTCGCTCTTCGACTCCACAGCTGACCCCGACTCTCTCTCTGACTCTCTCGCTCTTCGACTCTCACTCTGGCTCAATCCACAGCTACCCCGACTCACTCCACAATCCTAAACCCTAAATCCACCGCCTGCAAGGCGAAGCCTTCGAAGCCCCAAATGGGAGATTTCTCTTAGAATCCGGTAAGCCCTAAAATTTGGGGTTTCTTGTTTCTCGCGCGTCCTCTCGTAATTTTGATTTCACAAATAACACTCTTGATTTCGGGTTCTTTACTTTTGATTTTAGATTTTGATTAACTGGAGGATTTCGGGTTCTTCATAAATCACACTTTTGATTTGGGTTTTTTTTTTCGGCTTTTGATTCCCCTTGAAGATTGGAACTTTGAGCCATCACTTGACTGTGTAACTTTGAAGATTTCGGGTTTATACTTTCTGTTTGTCAAGGTGAATTGGGATTGGTTTATCAATCTCAGTGCTTTCATTTATCCACTTGTTACTCAGGATGGTGAGTCAATTGGGTTTTGAGTATTGGTTCATGATCTGTGATTTTTCTTATGTTTTGATTCTTAATTTTGATTGAATTGGGTTTTGGTTTTTGTGATTTGCTTAGCTCTACTGCATACATTTTCTGATTTGATTTTATCTGATTTGATTAGATCTTTTTATTGAGTGTGAGAACTGGTAGTGTTGTGTTCTTATTAGTTTCAAAGAGCCAACCCATAATTATGACAAAGAAAGCTGATGTTTTTTGGAATTTTGGGTTACACAACGTGGGAGTGTGCCAATAGCTATCAAGCTTTTTACAGGCATAAACTTGTTAATATCTATCTAAATTTGGTTAAGAAAATGTTCTTTTATTGGATAGTTGATACAGAGGGTCTAAATTTGAGCACAAAGTTAGGATCTCTGTATTGTTGTGGTTTCTGAGTTTCAATTGGATTCTGGTCACTTTAAGTTGCTTGGATGTTTTTCCAATAATTTTGAAATCTTCTTGTTTGATATATAGGACGAGATTAAGAACAAGGAAGGTCTTGGTGAACAATGAGGTATGTATCTTCTGATGCAAAATGCATTCCTTAGTTCACCAACATGCAAAATCCTATGTTAGTATATTTAATTACAAGGAAAAGGTACTGAGTAGCTGTTGTTATCAACTTTTTGTAGAATGAGTATCTTCAAAAGATGAATGCAAATTCTGGCCCATTGTAGTCCAAAGACAAGCCGAAAGAATGAGGTACATGTTTTGATTGTTGTTATTTCTATCTCTGCTACTGGTTTATGTTTCTTTGTAATGCATTGAACTTTAATCTTCTTGTATATACAAATATATATATGCATACTTGTATGAGTATCTTTTGAGCTATAGTCTTATGCGTTCACACTTCTGTGTTCATAGAACTGCTGATTTAATAGCCTTGTGGTCTATATTTTTGATCAGGCAGAAATGTGGTTCAGCAAACTTTGCTTTAAGTTGGATTCTCTTTCTCATTTCCACTTCAGTCCAAAACCTGTTCTTAATTACGAAAGTTAATTTCTCTCTTTGGTATTTACTTATTATCTGCTATCTATGGGATTGGTTACTGAGGATATGTCTACAAGATAATGTGGTTTTCGTGCACAAAGGCAGCAATTGCTAATCTCCATCACTTTCATATATTGTGGTCCAGCAAGCCTAAAGCTTCAGGGCTTCATTCTTGTGCACAAAGGCAGCAGCTGCTAATCTCCCCCGCTTCCATAGACTCTAGTTTAGCTAGCCCAAAGCAGCCTATGTTGTCTTTTTTTACTTTTCTTTCTCTTACTTACATATCTATGAATTTGTAAAGGAGCTATAAAAATTACATTGATGGAAGTATTGTAGATCGGGTATTTCTTCTTTTATGAATTCAAAGGTACATAGTAATAGAGTTTTGTCATTTGTGATGTGTAATATTTTTTGCCAATAAGATAATTGATTTTCTGCATATAATCAGAAAATCAATATATATATATATATATATTTTGTTGGTTTTTAAAAAAAATAACTGAAAAAACTTTCATGGCGTTTTGTAGTGATAGGCATAGAATGTTTGAACTATGATGGCCACATAATGGCATCAAGCTGGAGTGTTTCCACTGGATCCTTTCTGGTAGATGTGTGAAGGCTGCCCTTCAGCCATTTCTTTTGGTCACTGACTGTTACTACTTACTTCTGTAACTGGTCCTTGTGTTTTGCTTGTAATTATATTGTTTCTGCCGTCTCTTAAATATAATTATCTTGCTTTTAGGATTACTATTGCTCTGTTTATTTCAGCTTTTAAGCAGGGTGGAGTTAGAGCTACTGGTGTGACTTTGGTTATATGGTATGATAGGAGAATATCTGAGCATTTAAGAGACCTTTGTAGCGAAAAGTCACCCTTGATTGATTTACCAAAAGAACATAAACCTGCTCACCTGTAGTTCTAGGTATTCTGTGAACATATTGAAAATCCAGGAATTTCTTACTAGTAATAGACTAATAGGTGTTTGGCAAAAGTCACCCTTGATTGATTTACCTTCATATGTATCTGCTAGTGTTGATTGGGGGATATAGGCCATATTTGGGGATATACTTAGCATATTGTACAGATTTTATTCATTTTAAAGGTACTAATGTATCTGCTTTGAACTTTCAGAGGCCATCCCATAATGCTTAGTGCTATGGAGTTCATCTATAATTTTAATATAGTAGACTACTGATTTGAGTGTAGAACTATACCATTACTGGTATCTTATCGGGACTTGATTGATTTTGCAGGGTAAACACGGTATCGAGAAACAACCGTTTCAGCTCCCTGATTTCATTGCTGCAACTGGTACTGAGAAAATTAGACTGGTAAATTGGTCATGAGGTTTTTTATTTGGATTATTCTTTGAGCACCGCACATAAGTGCTCCTCTTACTATCATTGAGAACTTTGACTCTTATGTTTGTACCGATACAGAGACGTTCCTCAATAAGATAGGTCCTGAAGTTAGTATGTTTACTGTAATATCTCATATAGCCTTAGCAGCATACTTGATTCTAAGGAGATGGGTTATGTGACGTTTCCATCTTTTTATTTTTAGGGGGAATCTGCATTATGGAGATTTTCCTGGCACACATTAAATCATCAATGAGGATCACCATGGGGCACTCATCGACCACCTCTCTTTAGTTCGCAACAAACGCTAAAGTTGATGAACTGCGTAATGAACTCGCAAATTATGAGGTGAAGAACCTGCTAAAGTTGGGAAGTGTGCTGGGATGAATCATTGCTGATCTTTTTTGGGTATGCAAGGTCTAAAGTGCATTAGGCAAGATGTTGGTCCTTTTTGGGTTGGCCTGAATTGCATTTCTTCTATAGATGTGATTATGTACGGATGAGACTATTTTAGCCACATTTGTAGATGTTTTTTTTTGTATGAGAGACCCATAGATTATCTTTTCTATTTATTGGATACAATTAGCATTATTGGATCCATTTATGGGATTATAACAACTATTTATTATAAGAAAATTATTGTTCATTTATCAATTTTTGGTTCCAGCTAAATCTGAATCTTGCCATTACCAAATCAAACAACAGTAGGAAAAATGAAAAATATGTCGTCTGATGAGAATTTTAGGGTGGAATCAAACAAAATTTCTACAATTCACACGACGGTTCTCACTGATATCATTGTTGGATGCGCACACAGACAACAAGTATTAGCAAAATCCATTGTCTCAAATATCACAGTACAACGGTTAGAGTTATATTTGTCGTGTGAAAGCACATATGTACTAAATTTTTAAGTCGTCACACCACATCTATGCTGGAAGAACTGTCGTGTGAATACAATTTGCACAAAGTTTTAAAAATAAAACCGTGGTATGAATAAAAGTCACACCTCGGAAAATTTCTGTCGATAGCTTGTCGACAACATGTCGACAGATATGCCGATCCATCAGATGACGGAGTTAGCTGCAAACCATCGACCCAATGATCGGTATACGACGGTTGAAAACCGTCGTCTGACGACGTTTCATCAGACGACGCCTCGATAGACCACGGAAATGCAAAATGTGAGACGACAGTTTTAAACCGTCGTGTGAAGCTTTTTGTGTGGTAGTGTGTGCTTTGACCACTGTTATTAGTGACTTGTACATTTTCTCTGGACACTATTGTCATGCCTTATTCTGAACAAATATTGTGTACTCATGGTTCGTATCTTAGTCAGTTAACTTTCATATGCACTTTCACTTATAACCTATGTGGTGGCATGTTCCTTGTTTATTGTCTAAGAGATTCAGTGAAATAGGCGAACAAATTCAAACTGCTCAAATGATTCATTCCATCTTCTCAAAGTAATCAGGTCCTAGTTGTGGTGAACTTTCTAGGATTTGTAAGAAACGAAAATGGATAATTCTATCCCATCTCTCCTAGTAATCAGGCCGTAGTTGTGGTGAACTTTCTAAGGTTTGCAAGAAATGAGTTGGTGATCGAGTGATCTGTGCACGAAAAATAAAATAAAGCAGACAACTACTCGAGACTTTCTCCATGCAACATCCTTGTTATGTTTAGTACCCTAAGAACATCTATTCTGGGAGTTGCTGAGAAGAGTCTTGTTACATGAGTTCTAAGTGTCACAAAATAAAACGAACCTATGACTCCAATCCATTACGTGCTTGGGAAAAATGTTTTCCACTCCTTCTAAGGAGATTTATTGAGCTTAGTTCACATGTTTAGTTCTCTTACTTCACTAACTCTCTCCTTCACTAAATTTGTTTCTAAGCCCCATATACTGGTTACACTCACTTTAATCACAAGTTTTCTTCCTAAGGTCTGACTATGAGTACTCATTCATTTGTTGATAGAATACATCATGCCTGCTGTTCTAACCTATGTTCTTTTCACTACATGATTTGTGCTCTCTGTGCTTCAACTATGCTATATTTTCTCTTCTCATTATGACAATTGCATTAATGGCTTGGATACTATACAGACGGATATATTGTGTGCTATAATTGAAGATTGTGGGAATCCATGGTTCTCTCGATATCTATTATGGATTGCCATCTGTTTGTATTCCCTTTCCTTACTGGTTAAGCATAACGTGAGGGGGAGTTTTTACTTGCATGCGTGATTCTCAGAATTATACCTTGCAATAAAATTTCCTTCTCTTGGACGCTATCATTGACCGATGCGTCTCTTGATTTTCCCTAACCTATTGGCTCTCTATATATCTATATCTCTCTCGGACTTCACTCTGTATTGTCTTAGTGTGCAGATTCTCTCATTTTTTTCTCTCACCATGGTTCGCACTAAGATCACTCCTCACCACGGAGGCCATCGGCACCTTCCTCCTCCAGAGGAGGGGCGCTAGGCCGCAGCCAAAGCCGGTATTCTTCATCCAGGCATGCACCGTGAACGAAGCAGAAGTCCTCCTCTTCGTCCATCTCCTTCTAGTGCACCTTCTGTTGTTTCTCTTGAGAGTCTTCGCGACCTCATTCTGGTCACCGACTGGCGGGTTGCAAGTCTCACCACCGACATGGATGACATGCACTCTCTCCTCGTTCACACCAACCATACTCTCAGGGAAGTCCTTTAGGAAATCCGAAACATGCAGCGCCACCCTCCGGGGTTTGACGCTCCTGGTCCTTCCATGCCAGTTCCAGAGGACGATGATCAAGAAGACAGCAAAGGTTCCATGGACACCGAGGAATTTCAGGACACCGTGACCAAAATGCTGGAGGAGTTTGACGTGCCCTCCCATTCAAAGGGGGAGAAGTAAAGATTTTTCTTTGTTATTTCTGTTTCTGCATGTTTTTAATTTTTGATGGACAAAAGTTATTTTCTTTTGAAGTTGTAAGTGCATAAGCACAGATACTTTTGGGATGCTTTCTATTATTATTAAGTAACTTTATTTTGGCAACTTGGATCAGGAAAAGGATGGAAACTGATTCCTTTATCCAAGTAGCACTTTTGTCCACAATATGTGTATGTCTATTAAAATCTAACATGCAGGAATACCAAGATGGAAAATTGTCATGTGTTGAATGGGATTGCCCAAAGGGGGAGATTGTAAGTACTTGGACTACTCCCTTCAACACATGACTTTCTCAAGATCTCAAGGACAACAGACATGCAAAGAATTAGGAGCGTATCTATCCTAAATGCTCGGAGAATCAAAGGGAATAAAAGAAGATCGCATGAAGAAAATATCAAGGAAGCTATCTCACTGATCTTGAGATAAAGGTCTCATTAATACATATCATATCTACATGATTCTAAATTGATATGCATTGATTTTAATTGATCTCAAAATCTCTATATGTATGCATATCCGATTACATGTTCAAAATAGGTTTAAAAACCTTTCCATGATTATCTTATTCGGTGATTAAGATACGATTTGTTTGAGGGGGAGCCTTGCTCCTATAAAAGGGTTTTCAAACTGATTTATGAGAAAGAGTTTTGTTTTGCATAAAATTGGTTTTGCTTGAACCATTGGTGTTGTTGTTCAAAACGGTCTTTGAAAACTCTCAGTATTTTGTTTCATGTATTCAATTGAATAATCTATCACTTGCATAATTCAATCTCTAGATCAGTGAGAAGATTGAGTACGGGGAAGATTGATTATAGATTGGCTAGTTGTCGGTGTTGATCTAGTTAGAAGTTAGAACAGTAGTAAAATAAGTGAGCATTTGTTGCTAAGTGAAAGTGTTTGTTGTGAACAAACATTACTTGTATACTGTAAACTTGATTATTTCATATTGGATTGATTCTTCGTGTTGGCTACGTAAAAAGCCACGCAGTGAAGTTTCCTCAGTGGAGAGGTTTACACTGCGTCAGCAATTCCTGTGTTTGTGTTATTCTAATTGTGTGCTAGAATAGGGTCAGCATTCAAACTCTATAATATTTATTCCATCTAGTAAAAACACATCTGAAGCTGTTCAAATGACCACTGGTCATCCAATTGCCGAATTTGAAAGACTTCTGTATTATTCATCTCCCATTATCCATCAATCACCTAGCCACACAAGTTGTCACACTTGCTGTTCATGGAACCAGGTTGACCAGGTTGGTGGTGTGTCATTGTGCAGACATGAGACACCAAATGTCACTTTAGGATGCCTATGGGAGTGGTATGAGAAATATGGGAGCTATGGGCTGGAAATAAGGGCTGAGGAACCTGGGAGTCCAAAGAGATTGGTGCTGATCGTTTAGCATTTCGTGCTTATTTTGTCCCTTATTTGTCAGGAACTGAGCTTTTCAGGAATGGTAGGAGTATTGGTACTGGAGATATTTACAATAGACTTCACTATCATCAAGTGTTAAGCGCATGCTGGAGTGGTGAGACATCCAGAAAATCCTGTAGTATTGGTAGTCTTCCAATATATTCACTACTTTTTTCTCATCTTGATTGCAAGGAAGATGCAGTCATCCCACCACTTGTAAACGAACTGGGCATTCCAGAAGCTTTTGCCAAAGATGCACCTCTTAAATCAGCTGACACAACAGGTTTCAGTGATTTAGAGCTACTTTTAGAATATTTTGAATATGAACAACCTCAACAAAGACGACCTCTATATGACAAGTAAGTGTTATTACACTTTTTACTGAAAGTTGTGGTCATTGAATAACATGATTTAGCAATACCACATCGGTACTTAAAGCAGCCTTTGCAGGGACATAGACATGGGGTTTTGAATCAATGGATTTTTATGTTCTGATGAGTTACTAAGAGAGTAGTTGTACAGAACAAATCAAATACATGTACATCTATTGTCTCAAACTTCATTTTAGTTGGAAACTCATTTATATAAAAGCATTTCCCGTAAGTACATTTAACTCTCTAGTCGATGGATATCATGATTTGACATTTTGTGGTATGAGCATAGCACGTGTTAATACCATATACTGTAAGATTTTTTTTTTTTTTAAGTTTTATATCCACAGTTTTACTTTATTGTTTATTCTCCCATCATATGTTTGAATGTTTTTCTACCTGCTGGAAATGCTTTTTAAGATAGTAGGCACAAATGAGAGATTTCTTTTGTGTTTCTCAGTTACTATAATATTGAGCATCTGCATGTTTGTGTAAGTATCTACTTTTTGGATCTATCATGATCCTTATGAACTTTATTTTGACCTGTACTTTCAGATGATCTTATTCTGTTCCCTCCCTTTCAGGATAAAGGAGCTGGTTAGAGGTGATGGACATTCACATTCAAAAGTGTATGGCGATCCAACTACACTAGACTCTATAAATCTAAATGATCTACATCCCAGATCTTGGTTAGTAATACAAACAGATTCAGACCTTTACATTGTAAATTAATCAATATTGTTTGTAATTGACCCTGTTAGGTTCATAGCTAAAATGAATATAATTACTAGTTTGTTGTAAATATTAATTGGCGTATATCACGCAACACTAATTGCTATTACGTGAATAGCCACATTAATATTTACAACACTCCCCCTTGGATATTCCATGTCAATACTGTTGCATAGGCTGAGCGCTTCTAAGTTGCCTCGTCAAAAACATTGCCAAGTAATAAAAACCCTGTGGGAAAAAAAACAATCTTGGTCGAAGGAGAAAAAGAGTACAACGCGCTTGAGTGTGGAGTAGCAGTATCACAGCTTTAGAGATAGGTGAAGTCTTCTTATCAACACCATAAGTAGGTAGTATGTCTACGAGAGGGATGCATTAGAGTTGCTACACCAAAACCTTGCCCGGTCAACCCAGTGGGAGAAACCCGTGGTCGAAGGGAAAAGATGAGCAAATGCATGTATATGTCGAATCAAAGCATCTTCAGGATGTAGTATAAGTGGGGTGACCATGCTAAAGATGTGCCTCGTTAAAACCTTGCCAGGTAACAAAACCTAGTGGGACAAAATAACCCTGGACGAAGGACAAAAAGAGTACACGATGGTCAAGTGGGTATGCTTCAAGATACTCCCCCTGATTTCGACTCCCCCTGAAAATTACATGTTAGGTAATTCAGATAGTTTACGTAGACCAATACCTTGAACATGCTTCTGAAATGTAGACTTTGGTAGTGACTTGGTGAAGAGGTCTGCACGATTGTCTTCAAATCAAATATGCTTAACTTCAATCTTCTGATGCTCCTGTTGTTGCTAATTGAAGGAGAACTTCGATACAATATGTTTGGTGTTGTCTCCTTTGATGAAACTCATCTTTATCTGCTCTATGTAAGCAGCATTATCCTCGTAGATAATGGTTGGTTCATCAGTGGTGGAATGCAGTCCACATGTGCTTTGAACATGCTTTGTAACGACTTTTAGTCATGTACATTCACATACTGGTTCGTGAAGAGCTAGTATCTCAGCATGATTCTAAGAGGTAGCAACAACTGTCTATTTCGTAGACCTCCAAGAAATTACAGTATTCCCAATGGTAAAGACATAACCAATCTGGGAACATGCCTTGTGCGGGTCTGATAGATAGTCTATATCAGCATATCCAACAAGGCGAGCATCATTCTGAGGATCAAAGGGGTTTGATCCATTCCTTGATGCGTAGGGATAGAATAAGCCCATATCCGCCTTACCTCTAAGGTAGCGAAAAATGTCTTTTATGCCATTCCAGTGGCGGCGTGTTGGCGCAGAGCTATATCTAGCTAACAAGTTCACATCGAATGAGATGTCCTATCTAGGGCATTGAGCCAAGTACAATAATGCGCCTATTGCACTTAGATATGGGACTTCTGGCACCAATATCTCTTCGTTATCATTTGCAGAACGATACGGTTCTCTTTAGACTTCAGACGACCATGGGTGTGCTTGCTTTTATCCTCATTAAAGCGTCTTAACATCTTCTGGATTGTAATTTGGTTGATGGACCAAATTTTTCATCTGCACTGTGCTCGAGCTCCAGGTCGAGACAATAATCTGTTCTCCCAAGGCCTTTCATCTCAAATTCCGACTTCAAGGGCTTTGCGGTTTCCTTGATTTCTTCAGGAATATCAATCAAATTCATGTCTTTGACATAGACCGCACAATTGCAAACCCGAAACTTGTTTCCTTAATAAACACGCATGGACATAGTTTATTATTCACATATCCCATCCCGATCAAATATTCACTTAGACGGTTATACCACCTCCGTCTAGATTGTTTCAATTCATAAAGTGAACGCCTCAAAACTAATGGAGAGCGTGTTCCGTGGTCTAGAACTATTTGCATCGGGTATCATAAGTCCTTCAGGAACTTTCATGTATATCTCTGTATAGTGATCCCCATAGAGATAAGTTATGACCACATTCATAAGCTGCATATTCAGTTTTTTTTGGAAACTACCAAACTGATAAGGTAGTGGAACGTTATGACGTCCATTACGGGAGAATACGCCTCCTCGTAATCAATCACAGGGCGTTGAGAAAATTCTTGCGCCACTAGACGAGCCTTGTGTATCACAATCTCGTTTTTCTCATTACGCTTCCTTTCAAATACCCATTTAAATTCTACGGGTCTAACATGGGGGAGGTGTAGGAACAACAGGTCCAAACACCTTTCTCTTACAAAGGAATCTAATTCGACCTGGATTGCTTCTTTCCATTTTGGCCAGTCGTCTCTACGTTAATATTGATCAACAAAGCAGGGTTCGAGGTCATCGCTTATTATAATTTCGGTGGCCACCGCAAATACTAATATATCATCAATGATAATCTAAACCCGATTCCAAATCTCACTAAATTTACCGAGTTTCTCTATTCTCGGGAGTGGGTTCAAATGTTGGAGCGTCCCCCAACATCGTCTCTTCTAGGACAGACACATAATCCTGATTTATCTCATGAGATGAATCGGTTTGAGATTGCGATGTCTAGTGGATTCGTTGATGCCAGTTTTACCCTCTTCCGGGGATAAAAATCCTTCGAACCTAATGGTCTACCTCGCTTCTGGGTAGGGACATGTGACTGGTTAGCCGCCATGGTCGTACCTCGTCCATCTGGGGCGACGTGTCCTACAGGGACATCTATCCTTGCAGGCACATTTGCAGCAGGTATATGTGATCTCGTCACTTTAGCTAAATCATAGAAAGCGTCTGGCATATTGTATTCTATACTCTATAGATCTAGAATTGTCCGCACTTTAGTACTTTCGTGCGGTTCGGGGATCATGATGAAACCTAGTGGGGACATTTCATGTTAGTTCACGCCGTTCATCAGGAACGGTGACGTTCTTATCTCCCCCTAACGGCGAGAAGACTGTCTCATCAGAGTGAGAATCCGCAAATCTAGCGGTAAAGAGATCGCCTGTCAAGGGCTCGAAAGAGCACATAATGGATGGGATTCATAATCGACATGTATGCCCATCCTTTGTTGAGGACCCAAGTTTGTACGTTGTGACGGCACAATTGGCACGAGGACTGCATACCCAAATGCGTGTAAGTGCGAAACATCAGGTTCGTACCCAGTCACCAGCTGTAACGCGGAGTAAGGTTGGTAGCAGTGGGCCTCAATGGGACCAACGTAGCTGCATGCAAGATTGCATAGCTCCATGTAGAAATTAGAAGCTTGGTGCGCATTACCAAGATTATATCTGCGAGACCATCTTGGGTGTGAACATAGGGAACTAAATGTTCAGCATCAATCCCAAAGGATATGCAATAATCATCGAAAGACTTCGATGTAAACTCTCCGGTATTATCAAGTCTTATGGACTTTATGGGATAATCCGAGTGGTGAACCCTTAATTTCATGATATGGGCGAGAGTTTAGCAAAAGCAGCGTTTTCTTGTGAACAATAGTGTTACATGTGATCACTTTGGGGATACATCAACCAAAACCATTAATATTTAACTGGTCCACATGGTGGTTGGATATGTCCACAAATTTTCCTTGCATTCTGTGCAGAAAAATGGTGGTGTATATATGTACTAGTCTTTGCATATGATGGTCTAGTATGAAATATTCTTAATGGGTATGGCATAGTGTGTCATTATATACAAGACCCTTATTCAGAAGGGGATGCACCTGCGATGAGTTGAGGATACAGTGCATCATACTGTGACCTGGATGTCCCAAACGGTCATGCCATAGCAAGTAGTTGCTTGAATTAGTTAGCTTCTAGCTAACAGATTTCAATTTCTCCAATGTACGCTTCTGGCCGCACACTCAGAGGTTATGCAAAGATATTCCACTCATTTTTCTCAGTGGTTTCAACGTGGTAACTGTTGGTTCGAATATCCTTAACACTCAATAACGTTCTTCTGGAACGTGGAGATTATAAGGCCTCATTAATGGTAGGTTCAGTACCATTGGACAACATACTGTGGGTTTTGCCATAACCCTCTATCAGGTTGGATTGGCCTGATACGGCTGTCACAGATGTATGAATAGACAATAAGTTTGAAAAATATCTCCGATCTGGGAGTATGGTGTGCGTAATAGCACTTTTAACCAGACAACAAACTTCCCCACAGAATATGCCTATTCATTTATTTAATTCAATGGATCACATGTATGAATAAGTTTATTGAATTAAATATATTCGAACATAACCACATTTCTATAATCCAAAATAATTGAAAACATAAATCAGACGATTGATTGGTGATTAACAGAATATAATTAGCGATTGATTGATTATAATCAGACGAGTGATTGATGTAATCGTTAAATAGTTACCTTTCGTAAACCTGAGGTACTCCTATATAAACCTCATTGTGAGATGAATAAAATCAATCCATTTCTCATACTTCATTCTTGGTGTCTAAACTCTCTCTCTCTCAAATTCTTTTAATATCGTTTTACAACATAGTTAAAGATTTTCAAGGGGAATGCAATTGACACTGATGAATGAACTGTACAAAAATATCAGCTTTTCTGAGTTCCTTAAATTTCTAAATAGCATGTAACTTTCAAGTGCGATCTGATTTTCAGGTATTCAGTGGCATGGTATCCTATTTACAGGATACCTGATGGCTTCCGTGCAGCATTTTTGACCTACCATTCACTTGGTTGTCTGGTTCGTAGAAATGCCATCTTTGAGTCTCGTAGTGTGGATGACTGTATTGTATCTCCAGTTGTGGGTCTTCAGAGTTACAATGCTCAGGTAGTTAATGGTACAGAGATTGTGAAATATTGTGCAGTGTATTTTAACATGTAATTCAAGCATACTGTTAGATCTGTGCAGCTTTTTTGAAATATATACTTTATGTCAACAAACAGAGTGAATGCTGGTTCCAGTTTAAGGCCCTCAGCACCAGCACAGACAACATTATCAAACTTAAACCCTTGTGAAATACTGGAGGAGCGTTTGAGGACACTTGAGGAGACGGCATCTCTTATGTCAAGAGCTGTTGTGAGCAAAGGAAGTATGACATCTGTAAACAGGCATCCAGACTACGAGTTCTTCCTCTCTAGGCGGCGCTAGCGGCGACGTATTGAAATTTTCTGTAACTGATTTTAACAACTCATAATTAGACTAGTGTCAGTTCCCCATTAAGCTTATCTACATTCAAGGTAACATCTAACCTCAGGTAGGCAGAAAGGGTGACCAACCTTTTTCTTTGTTTTTTTTGTCACATACATGTATAGATAGCCTTTGAATTCCTTCCAGGATGCATGTGAGTGCCTCAGAATATAATGCAACTCTTTCAGGGATTTGGAAAGGTACTGTAGTGTTACTGAAGAAAGGTAGTGTAGTGTTATCAGTTTAGCTGCCTCCTGATAATGTTGTAAATATCTTACAGAATACATGATCTGTAAATAGCGTTCTCAGTTTGGAGTTTTTATCCAGTCACTGATTCATATGAGATGAAAACTTCTCAATCTCAATTCAATGAGAATTCTTATATAAGCCTCTCATTTGATTCTCTTTGGTAGAGTTGTTTGTTTTTTGTTGAATGAATTATAAATTTTAGCCTAGTTCTTCTCGATCAATTGTCTAAACTGCAAGCGATTTAGAGATAGAACACACAGCCTCTTTATACGATGCAAGTATTTATTAATAATCAGCTTCCAATAATCCACTGATCAAGGAAGAGGTACATTACACAAGCAACTGCAGTCTTATTTTGTATTAAGCTTAGATATGTGTCGTATAATATGGGACATATGGCCAGCATCTTCTTAATTGTTGTCATACCAGAACTGGTTCTGGAGATACTGAACGACATTTTTGTCAACTTGGAAGGCCTTGGTGAGAACATCAGGGTTGATTGACGGGTTGGAGCCGAACACTGCTTTGGCTATGGTGGTGACACCAGGAAACTGGCTGCTAAAACTGGAAATAGCTACAGCGTTGACCTTTCCAATGTTAAGCTGGAAGTGAATTTGAGCAAATGGGAAGACAAACACATCTCCCTCGTACAACACTTTGCTGAAGAGGCGGTTGCCGTTATCATTGGATGTGACGAAGCCAACGTAGAGAGTGCCTTCCATGACCCTAAGGACTTCCGTGGCCCGAGGGTGGATGTGAGGAGGGTTTAGTCCACCAACTGCATAGTCTATGCGGGCGAGGGATACCCCAAGAGTGTTCAGTCCTGCTATTTGCTGCACATTCGCCTGGGTGACGATGGAACCAAGCGGATTTGATGTGTTTCCGCGCATCCGGAGCCCGGAAAAGAAGAAATCCTCTGGTGTTACCATCTTTGGGTCCTTGCAGAATCTCCCATTCACAAACACTGCAATATGGAACATCATATCAGAACATGCATGCATTCATGCAAATACGAAAATTAATCATATAATCCTCTTATCCTCATATATATGGGAAATATGATATGTACATATGCTAGTGACTACTCTATACCAGCAGAAATATCAGTGTTGGTGGTGTTAAGTGCTACACAGAAATCTTGGAGAGGACTAGGATCAAAGGCAGAGACAAGGTGGAAGGTTGCCAATGCCAATAGGGCAAAAGCAGCAGCTGTAGGGCAATGAGCACCTTTCATCATATCGTGATCGCAATACACGTATATGATAGTGTTTTGTATAAGAGAGAATTGGATCGAGGTGGATGAAAATCTTGTATGGAGGAAATGCCTATTTATAGATGGAAGAGACGGAGAGAAATACAATTGAACTAGTCTTGGATTTGCCACGTCTAAGGAGGCAGGTCGTAACTCAAAATAATTAACTCCTTAGTATTCAGAAGCAGGTAAAGACTTGGATTATATTCTGTACTAATTGTAAGCTAATTGACCCGCTCTCCGCCATATTCATAAAATTAACAAATTATTATAGGATATTATCCGTTTCAACCTTAAAATGTGGCTTTTGTAAAGGCCGACACTCCAACGTTGGGTATTCTATTAGTTTATACCACGAGGAAGATGAGAGGTGGAAACAAAAATATATACGAGAGTACGTTAGACGTGGCTAATGGGATTAACCATATTAAAAATTTTAGGTAGTTGTTTTATTTTATTATTATTTTTTTTTTCAAGTGTTCCAATGTTTAGTCATATGATTCCTTCCAATATTTCTACCAAACAAAACGATAATATATCAACCAATTAACATCAATACATCATTCCGGCCGATAATATTGTTGATGATAACTACCCAGAATTCACCCTCCGAAGTCTTCTGGTCAGGCATTTCCACAAGTTCACCTGCACCCTAGAAAGTAGCCAGAAACACGCTTCAAATTAAGGGTGCAAGCCTTTTACCTCTTACCTTTTAGCATTAAGAAGACGAGTATACTAGTAGTAGTAAGTTTCAATTGACTTTTTTTTTGGGGGTCTTGCTAGATGAATCCATCAAATATGTAAATATATCTAGCAGACAGCATTTAAAAAATAGTCATCTAATTTCCACTTTTAATGCCATAATTATACCCAACAATCTTCATCCCTTCCCCCACCAACTCTCCATCATATTGTTCCAACCTTCAAGGCTTCAACATTGATCTCTCCTTAGTGCCCATACGATCCAATTCTATATAAACTTTAAAGTTATTGATGATTTTTATCAATTGTCTGACTAAGAATTTCTCCATCAAAAAGTTTCTTTCTTAGATGATTCATCTAATTGTAGAATTTTCATTTGGGACTTTAGGTGTTGAAGATTTCAACATTTCGAACATTAGATTATGGGTTTCTTGAAGTGGCAGTCACCATTGGTGATAAATTTTTTAGTCATTTGCTCATACATAGCATAGCTTGTGTGTTAATCTATTTCAAGCTCTTCTAATTGAAAGACTTCGTCACGAGAGGGAGGGAGAATCATTTGCTCATATATAGCTTAGCTTGGGTGTTAATCTATTTCAAGCAAAAAACTTGATTTAGTGCTGCAATCAATGTAGTCTTATTCTGCACTACCATCACCTTCTTTGAAAATTTTAAGCTGGGCCTATTTCCTCAATGAACGAGTTGTCGAATTTGAAATTAAATTATGTAATGCTGGAAGATCGGTAGAGAATCAATCCATTCTTCGGAGAGGACAACGCCATACAGTGGTGTTCACCTGGTCAGTTGCTGACCAAAGAATTTATACTCAATAACCTTTAGATACAT
The DNA here is from genome assembly GCA_024704745.1 of Rosa lucieae. Taxonomy (NCBI): domain Eukaryota; kingdom Viridiplantae; phylum Streptophyta; class Magnoliopsida; order Rosales; family Rosaceae; genus Rosa; species Rosa lucieae. The sequence goes on from CM045492.1 coordinate 4,531,980, forward strand.
CCAAGGGTGGAAAACAAAACACCTTAACTTAATAATTATTCTCTATGTCCTTGGATTTACATCTTAGGGTTTTCTTGGTCAATAACTGACTAGGTGAACATTTTCGTAATGATTATTTAAATTAGTATACAGAACACATCACTTTATTGAATGGTGGAATTGTAGGTTCTTGGGATCTTTTTTTTTTTTCTTTTGAGATTTGAGAAGTTGTGAGTTGAAAGGTTCAGCTTGACCATCCGCGTGTAAGCGGATATTGCAAAGAAGATATTTATCTAGGATTCATTAAGATACATACATCAATATATCAATACAACAAGTGGCCAATCAATTAAGATCTAGATTAACTCCATGCATTAGAGACTAGTTTGACACTGCTCCACCTTTGTATCAAACTAGTGCACATGATGTATTGATATATTAATGTACTGTAAAAATGGTAGAACTTCCCATTTAACACAAAACTCGGAGGTTAATTGATGATCCCAACAGAGTTGAACTTACAATTTCTAATCACTTCCATGATAATGAAAAAAGCTACAACGTGGTCCATAATCCGAAGTAAACTAGGGAGGCAAGTTTTTTTTTTTTTTTTTTTGAGAAATTGATAGTGTGATTAATGAGAAAGGTCAAAATTTAAATACTATTAATTGACACTAAAAAAACAAAAAGGAAGAAAAAGAAGAAGGAGAAGAAAGTACCACACAAACACTCAGCAAAAGAAATAAAAAAACATACCCAGAGGGCATAGGTTGATGGTAAGAAGGAACATAGATCTGTAAAGCAAGATTTGTTTAGGGGGGAAAAAGAAGAAGAGAGGAACATAAAGCTCTACAAAGAAGGATAATGGATTCCATACTATCATGTGAAATGTTCAACAACTTAATCCGACAACAGAATCGTTTTACTCAAGATAGATTTCTTGGAGAAGGTTCACATAGTACTCAAGAGATCTAGGAAATAAATCTGCAAACTTTTTGTTCCTAGAGCTTTTATATAAAACAAGTGGAATGGAGTATCACACAATGGAGCTCATGGTATTCTGAAATACCCAGTGATACCAAAGAGTTAGGTACTTAGGTTTAGAATTTAGAAAACCGTGTTTTCCATGACTCCGACCTTTTGGAACATGGAAGATGTAAAGTGATTCTCGACAATTCCCCTTCTGGAAATGTTTCCAATTCTGAACATAGACTTGAGAGATGGGAGAAGCGTTGGCATCTGCTCCATCAGTGACCCCCTTTTTCAATAAGATCCTCCAATTCAGCACGCTCTTTTTCTAAAATATAAACAAACAAAAAAGAAAAATATTAGAATGACATAAAGATTGATAACTACCAAAACAAAAAGATGAAAAAGTTAGCAAATTTGACAACTACCAACTGTCGGTTTCCGAAAATTGAAAGAAGAGGTAAAACATTATACACCATCACTTGCCTAGCAAACTTTATTTATTCAATAGAACAGTAGAAACGGCACTACAGCAAGACATATTCAGTCAGATAATAATATCAGATCTGAAAGCTATATTCTCTTTTGTCAATGACCTTGTATTACTACCTAACATTTTTCTTTTCTTCAACTAACTCAGAAAATATCTAAAGCATCTTTTATCATTCTAAATTCTAAACATAAAGAGGCCTATTCTTAGAGCACTAAACATGCAACTGAACTTAAACTATCTAAATATGCATATGCATCTGTCGTCATTTGAGCAATGACAGGCAGCCCACAACTTATGCTTCCCTTCTCGCTCTGCTTTGCTTCTCTTATTATATGACCCTAAACCCCGCAAAAGCTAAAGCAAAAAAAACCTGGTCAACCACTTATGCTTCCCTTCTCGCATCTCCCTTCCTCTTTAATTAAGAGAGGTTTATCATAAACAAAACTTTTTTGGCAAGCTGCTTAAGAGATATATCAGAAACATGGGATTGTATAACAAGCACTAACAAAATTGAATAATGTCAAAATCTGTTTCTAAGTGTCTACTGCATACATCATCAATTTAACAAAGAAGAAAGCTATCTATTAAGCAAATACAAACTCCCTGCAACCTATGATAACATTTAGTCATTTACATACAAAGGCTAATGAATATCTCTAATTTCACACTACATCAGAAGTAATCAAATATTCACCTGATATGCACTACAAGTCTACAAGAACGAGCTGAAAAATTGGAATGGCTTCTAGAAAGTAAAGCAAAAAAAACCAGCACCAAAAGCAAAACCACACCATTATTCTCTTAAACTCAGATTCAGCAAACTATTAATTGAGAGAAGCAACAAAACAGTAAAGTGGGTTCTATATATTTTGTTGTTTGCGATTGTTGGTGAACACTACAGAGAGAAGCAACAACCAAACCCAATGATATAAATTCAATGATTTAATCCATCAAGATCCATACTTTCAACAACAAAAGAGCACAGATTAATCAAAGCAATAAAGACAAACTGAGAACTGAAGAGAGAGATCAGAGATGGTACCTTCACTACCTTGTTTCCACCCAAATCCCAATAAGCACTTCAGAACCCAATCCCCGGCTTCCCAGCTCAGATCTCTCTCACTCTGAAATTGTGGGTTTGGATGAAGAAGAGAGAGATGGAGTTATGGAGTCTACAAGAGAGGCAGAGAGGGTGAGAGAGCCATCGTTGGATATACTTGGATCGCTTCTTTCAACAGAGTAGAAAGAATAACATAACGGGTTCCAACGGGCCTAACGGGTCTAGCACGACATGGTCCGTTAATTTACGGGTTTTTGGAGTGCAGGCTATCGGTGGGTTCGTACGGACTTTTAGCGTGCGGGTTTGCGGGTTACGGGTTCAAATGTCAGGCCTATCTGGAGGGGTCTATATTTTGGTAACTAAAACTCACTAGATTTAATTCTTTCTTTTATTGGAAGTTGAAAGTACTAGTGTGTAAGAAAGATCAAGATAACTAGACCTGTAAATGGACCGGATTTTGATCCGGACCAGCTCCAGATCAGTGGCTATTGGACGGATTTGGATCGAAAATTTTGATCCATTGGTCCGTTAATGATCCGAATCCGTTAACTCATTTATTTAACGGATCAAATACGGATTTAGGTCGATCCGATTCGTTAATGATTCGGCCCGTTTTTATTATAATAGAATATTATTTTTATTAATATATTATTATTTTAAAAAAATATATAAAATATAAAATATGAGGTATAATGATATAAATTTAATATTACTATTTAAAATTTTAAAATATTTGAAATTATAAACGGGTCGAATTAGCGTTATCAAGATAAGTAGATAACGTAGATGTTTTAATTTACCAAACTCTGGCAACTTAGATATTGTATAACCCTTGAAATAGAGCACTCGCAAGTACTGCAATTTTGGAAGTAAATCATATGTAACCTTATAAGCTAGATATGAGAGCCCAACGGTATCTGAAAGTGAAAGTGGTAGGAATGTCCTCAGACGTATACATTTAGGGTCAGAGTAGGCTTCAAACTTTTTAACCCCGTCATACCTATCAAGAGTGTAAGACGAATAACGTGCCTTGAGATGACATTGAAATTGCATGTTTATTCTTCCAGTTTTCCTCTAATCTAAAACAAGTCTCTCCTGCTGCCCATCGTGCCAAATCAGTAACAAGGTCATGCATTACATATTTCGAATTGTTCTTGCATGACTTTTGAAATAATGACCAGGATAATAGTGCTCGAAAACAATCACTACTTATATCTTCCTGTTGGACTGAACCTTCTGCCATCCAAAGAAGGACCAATTGCTTCTCCCCAAATTCAGTCATTCGGAAATATTGAACAATTAATAGGCAAAACAACTAATACATAATTGAACCAGTATATGTGGTACTTTCTCTAGTTTCCAGACCTGATACACCACTGCAAGACGAATATGAAGTTGTTGAGGCCAAGTGCATATGCTGGAAACATAACACTTTTAGCCTTCCTGTGGGGAATAATAAATGAGAATAATACTAGAATCATTTCATAAACAGAAGAATTGCTCAAAATTGCAGCTAGTGTCACAAAAGTAAATAAAGGAGAAATCTACTTGAGAGTTGCAGACATGGTCCTCCCTCCCAACTTCACCTGCTCGAAGAGAGTGATTTGTAATTCTACGCGATTGATTTGAGTTGTTCAAAGTCAATGATGACCTATCTTTGTGTCGTGATCTGTCAAAGAGAAGAAGGGTAGGAAAGACATTTACTTCATACTCCTTTGTTTATATAGGAGGGTAAAATTGAAAGCTTCAGGAAATGTGCCATACCAGATGATTACAAGCTGTACTTGACAATTGAAGAAGATAACTTAGAAGATGAAGATGATCCAATTTCAGTTGCAGAAGCTATGCAGTCAATAAATAGTGAAAATGGAGATTGGCAATGGATCATGAACTTCAAAGTATGGCTCAGAATTGTGTATGGATTTTGGTTGATAAACCACATGACTCTAAGCCTATTGGATGCAAATGGGTGTTTAAAACAAAGAGGGATGCAGATGGCAAAGTGGAAAGATTTAAAGCAAGACTAGTGGCTAAAGGCTACAATCAGAAAGAAGGAATTGACTATACTGAGACTTTCTCTCCAGTTTCAACCAAAGATGCATTCAGAGTTGTCATGGCTCTAGTAGCACACTTTGATCTTGAGTTCCACCAAATGGATGGCAAGACTGCATTTTTGAATGGTGATTTGCATGAAGAAATTTATATGTTGCAACCAGATGGTTTTGCAGAAGATGAAACCAAGGTTTGCAAGCTCAAGAAATCAATATATGGTCTTAAGCAAGCTTCCAGGCAATGGTATCTCAAGTTTGATAAGGTAATCACTCAATTTGGCTTTTTGGAAAATAAATTGGATGAGTGTATTTATCTTAAGACCAGTGGGAGCAATTTTATTTTGCTCATTTTGTAGGTTGATGATATTTTACTTGCAAGCAGCAATAGTTGTTTGCTGAAAAAAACAAAAGCTTTTTTGTTGAGTCAGTTTGACATGAAAGATATGGGAGAAGCACATTAATTATGTGCTAGGCATTGAGATAACTAGAAATAGAAAGCAATATGCTTTAGGTTTATCTCAGAAAAATTATGTGGACAAGATATTGCAGAGATTTGGGATGCAAGGCTGCAAATCAGGTGATGCACCAATATCTAAAGGAGATAGGCTGCACAAGGGTCAATGTCCAAAGAATATGTTGGAAATAGAGTGCATGAAGAATGTACCATATGCAAGATTGGTGGGGAGCTTGATGTATGCTCAGATTTGTACAAGGCCTGACATTTCATTTGTTGTAAATATGCTTTCAAGATTTCAATCAAATGCAGGCCATGAACATTGGATAGCAGGTAAGAAAGTTCTGAGATATTTAAAAAGGACCAGGAATCATATGCTGGTGTATAGAAGATTGAATGAGAAAGAACTTGAAGTAGAAACCTACACAGATGCATCTTACAAATCAGATATGGATGATTTGAAATCTACATCTGGTTATATATTTCTTCTAGCAGGTGGAGCTATTTCATGGAAAACTGCAAAGCAGACTTTGACAGCCACATCAACTTTTCAAGATGAGTATATTGCTATTTTTGAAGCAACAGGACATGCATTGTGGTTGAGGAACTTTATTTCTCATTTGAAGTTAATAGATTCTGTAGAAAGGCCTATGGTGATTTACTGTGATAATGCATCAGCAGTCTTCTTTTCAAAGAACAACAAGAGGTCTTCAAGTTCTAGAAATATTGATGTTAAGTACTTTGCAATGAGGGAAAGTGTTAGAGATAATGAAATAGAAGTTGTAAAGATTGGGGAGATCCGTTGACCAAGGCTTTACCAGTGGCTGAGTTTGTAAAACATGCTGCAAATATGAGAGTTGCAGACATCATTTGATATTGAGGAACATATCAGCATTATCTCACAAGTTAGTATTGACTAGTATTTAAGTTGTGATATGATCAATAAAATGCAATTATATTATTAAGGTTTTATCCAATTAATTATCTGCTAAAATCAAGTTGTACAACTTTCTGTTTGCAATTTATTGAATGGCAATATATATAATGCAGATTGTGAAAAAATTTATAGTGGAATATAATTTGCTTTACTTCTATTAATTTAGAAATTTTGGTAGGACTTTAAACATACAAGTGTATAATTGAATGCATTCATAACACAGGTGTGTTTATACTGTTGTTGTAACTGAGATTCATGTGATTTTAGTCTGCTGCATTGTGATCTTGGAACACTAGTGTTTATTCTTATTCACTATGATGTTCTTGGGTTCCTTGTAGTTGGACATCATGGACAGAATCTATATTACAAATTTAAATAAGGGTTAAATACTTGTTATTCCTCAAACTTTTCCCTGAAAAACAGTGTAGTCCCTCACCTTTGAAATTAAACTGGATAGTCCTTATTCTCTCTAATTCTAGCACAACAAGTCCAAAATGATCCGAAATGACTATTATGCCCCTCATTTTCTATTTTTATTATTATTATTATTTTTTTTTTCTCTATTTTTAAAATTTTTCTCCCCTTTTTTTATACTCTCTCCCTCTCTCTTGGCCGCACGGTCTATAGGAATTTCCAGTTCTTACAGTCCCAATATCCAATCATAACTCAAGTAAGCATACCTACATATGAAGATCAAGAAGATGAAGATTTGTAACAACAGCTCTAACAATAATGGATTGCCTATCCCAAAGTGTGAGAATTGCAATAATGGATTGCGAAGCCCACTCAGGCTTCCCACCAGGAACATCAGCCAAGTACAACATGTCAATCCCCACCTCAAAAATCAAAGCTGGATCCAAAGACCAGGCCAAAAAGAGCACCAAATGCGTCACCACATTCGAAACTCCGACGAACCTCTCGGCATTACTATCCACAATAGTCGCATTAGAACCACCAGAAGACTTGGATAGCTTCCTTATGACCTCAACAGAGCCGGAGGCCACAGCCTTAACGGCATACACAATCGGAAACACCGTGGCCCTGAAACTCTCCACCGACAAAACCAACGACGGCGCCATTAGAGCACTCCGCTTCTTCCAGACGAAGTCCACCATTGAAGAGACCCAATTGGATCGAATCGCAAGCGAATTCTCACTATCTATCAACTTATCGCCGACGAGTCTGCTCATCCTTTTGGTATCGAACTCCTGAAACAACCGCCCCACCGACTCGAACCCGACCTTCGAAAAGGCGTCGGAGCCGTTGAGCATGTTCTGGCAGATCCGGCCCCACCAGCCTAAGACCTTATCCAGCAGATTGACATTGTTCTCACACAGAGTCACGAGATTGTCATGTGCGAGAATGCACCCCATCATCTCGGTGATCGCGAACCGAAGGTTATCAGACGGCGAGTCAAAGCAGTTGTTGATCTCCTTCTTGGTGTCGAAGATGAGCTTAGGGAGGCGGTAGGAGGGGATGGCGGCAAAGATCGAGACGGCGGCAGCGCTGACGTCAGGCTCGGGGAAGTCGAGATCTATGAGGATGCCGGTGCAGACGATGTCCCAGAGGTCGACAGTGAGGCACGTGGAGCGGATAAATGCTCGGCGATCCTCTTGCAGACGGCGGATGCGGGGGAGGCGACGATCTCTTCGACGGCGGACTTGGCGATGACAGAGATGTCGCGGCCGACGGCGGATTGCTGAAGGGAGAGAGAGAAGGACGCGCAGCCAGGAGAGAAGGAGGGAGGGAGAGAGAGAGAGAGAGAGAGAGAGAGTATAAAAAAAGGGGAGAAAAATTTAAAAAATAGAGAAAAAAATAAAAATAATAATAAAAATAGAAAATGAGGGGCATAATAGTCATTTCGGATCACTTTGGACTTGTTGTGCCAGAATTAAAGAGAATAAGGACTATCTAGTTTAATTTCAAAGGCGAGGGACTAAACTGTTTTTCAGATAAAAGTTTGAGGAGTAACAAGTATTTAACCCTTTAAATAACTAAAGTGTCTAAACTTGCAGTGCACATTTTAAGTAGATTAGTTCTTATGTGAGTGTATAAATATGCATTCAGCTACAATTACAAATCAATGTCAAGTTCAGTGGGAGATTGTAAGCAAACTAGCATTGCTTATGGAACAAGACATTGATTAGAACTTGTATTCTGCATATACATTTCATATCTATGTAATTAATCTAAGTTTAGACTATGATATAAGCTGATGAAATATTTCATTTCGTGACAAGCTTATCTGGTATTTGACTTTAAATTAAGTTACAGTTGAAAAAGCAGTTAAAGTTTGATAAGCAGTTGAGGTATTGCAGCAGTTTCTTTATGAATGAAACTGATTTGCAGAGTTGCTATATATATGTCAGATTGATCCCTTCTGATGCATGTGTGGTTCTTGCTTTAGTCCCATATACTAAGAGAACATAAGGGTGAAATCAGGAGAAGGCTATCATGGACAATGGAAGTGCATCGAGTAAGACTTTGCATTAATGTTCTTGTGTTCTTGTTTTCTGGAGATTTAGGATTGATATAGCACTTTCAATCCTAATCATATAATTTACATTTTGTTGATTTTCAGTAATCTTAATTACATGTATTGATCTAGTATAGGTTCTTAACTATATGTTTGTGATTCTTCAAGTTGCTATTTCTAACAAATGCACCATTCTGTAGCAATTTCGGATATCTAATTCATGGAGTTGCTTAAAATTTGATATTGCAACAACCAAGGCCTCACATCCAGATATCTCAAGCTTCGCTAATGAATCAATATGCTCTGGTAAACTTTCCAAAGGGGATTTCTCTTTTTCTGTTTTACATCAACTCAGAAGCTGGAATGCAAGAAAATTTTGTGATGCTCTCATTTTTGGAAAATAAAAGACGTCACGCATGAGCTCAAATGATAAAGATAAGGGTAAAATCCTCATATAGTACCCGAATTATCACGAAATGCACTTTTGGTACCTACAAATTTTCAGAGAGTCCAGTGGTACCTATACAATCCCTCCGTTAGCCCTTAGGGTAACTCCAACCTTGGGGTTCAAAATCAGAATTTGATCAACTATGAGACTTTTCATCTCCAACCTTGGTTTTTAGAGGGGGCTGGTCTCATAAAAATGGGACTTGGGCTCATTTGAAATCTCCAAATTGAGACTTTTCCAGGACCAAGACTGATGAACAGTGGTCTGGGACCACAAGCCCGGCTGACCTAGCCCAAGAGAGAGAGAGAGAGACGCGCTGGAGAATGAAGAGGAGAAGGACGCGCGGAAATAAGAAGGGAGGAGGAAGAGCACGCGCGCAATTGCCCTGGAGAGACCTGCATGCTTCCTATTCCAGTGGGCCCTACCATGCTGGGCTGTCTGTTGTCGACTGTTGGGACATGCAACGATAAAAAAACGCAGGACTGAGATTGCTTCATTTTGAATATGGATGGTCCGATGTGCCTTTAACAATTTTCCATTCATAAACACATCTTCTTGTTCTTAAATATATCTATATATATCTTTTTTTTTCTTGTGAAAAATGGCTCCAAGAGGGGATTCATGGAGACACAATGAAGAAGTTATTGTTTGCCGAGCTTGGATCACCGTTGGGGGTGATGGTTCCGTCGGAAAAGATCAAACGTCGGAGTTATTGTGGAGTCGTGTTTTGGAGGAGTACAATGCTCACAAACCGGCGGGTTGCATGCATAGAACAACTTCTAGTTGCCAAGCTCGTTGGAAGAAAATAAGTCCAGCATGTATGAAGTGGCGCCAAGCTCTTAATAAGGTCGAACACTTTCAACGAAGAAGCGGCGAAAATATGGAGGACGGTTTACGCTCTTAATAATGTTTGTGAATTTGTGAGAGATGAGGATGACAATGATCCCATATTTATGGACGGTTTGAGTTGATATCATTAGATAAGATATGACACATGGCGGACAAATACTCAACCGTAATTTGGACAACCAATTAGAGATTGACACGTGGCACTGAAATCACATCGAAATTCGGCTGTTTGGCATATATGCCAACACAAAACATCAAAATATATTCTAAATAGTTTGATTCTTTGTCATATATGCTGACACAAAAAATTTTTTAAAACTTTTTTAAAATTCATTAAATAATAAGAATAATTTTTAAATATTATGATAAAATGTTAAATTATGTTTTTTACCTTATTTAATTAAATTAACATATTTTAATATAATATTCATTAAAATTATACTCATATTATATTTTAGTCAATAATAGTGAAAATAGTACTCCCATATAGCGCCTCATGGTTGGAGATGAGAATTGAGTCCTATATGAATAGTGCAACAAGGGGGTGCTAAAATGAGAATAGCACCCCAAATGGTGCCAATGGTTGGAGTTGCCCTTATAGTAGATCCATCCATTATTCCGTTACAAATGCCTACGTGGCGGTCATGTGACATTCAGGTGAGTAAAATGGTAAGGGTAAAATAGTATTTCATTCATATTTAGAAATTATTGAATTTAATATACTGAATATCTATAATTAAAAAAAAAAATTTGACACATAAAAAAAGAAAAAAGAATAACATCCAATTTATTCTTCACTGTTCTCGGGATACTTGGGGCAATTAATTATTATTATTTTTGAATAAAAGGCTGGTGCGGCTGCCCTCAGCCTTGATTAATGAAATTGTCGAATACAAGGGGGGGGACATTAAGCCTAAATCCCTTATTACAATAAGCAACTAGAGTATTTCCCGAAATAATATCAGGAATCTCTACATAAAGCATGTATTCTAACAAGCACCAACTAGCAAAGAGTGCACTATTGGCTACTCCATTTGCTTTGATATAACAGTGATATAACGGAAAGATAACTCGATATGTAACCCGATTACAACGTATCATAATTACTATAATCTCAGCTTTCCTACTATGTTGCTGCCAGATGATAAATCCGACGACACTTAGCTTCACCCTGCCACTAGGCGGAAGCGACCATTTGATGAAGCAAACTCGCGGCCTACCTAGAGCAGACAAGGAACTTTGAGTGCATACACAGGCATATAGCCCGACTAGTCCTACACAACTATTGTAGGAACTTATTTATCGCAAAAAGCGGAAACATAGTAAAGAGCATAAATAACAAACAACTTTAAAATAAAAAAAACCTTAATGGACATAGGGTGAAGCCCTAGGCCCAAAAACCACTAGGCCTAAGGCAGGCCCACAACCGAAGTAGGTCAACGAGGGCCCAGATAGTGGATCCAGCCCAAACACGGTCCTGCACAGGAAGCACCACCGCCGCCTTCCCATCTCCCAGATAGCCGCTCCGTGACCGTTCTCGGACCTCTACCGCCGTCGAACAAGCGTCGCTGACAGAGAACCAGCAGCTGTCATCCTCCACCACTACACCCCCAAAACTCGAGTGCCCAGATCCCTGATGACGAGAAGCACCAGAAATCGGACACCCACTGTCTTCCTTCCCGAACCGACTGTCGTCCTCCCACATCCCTACTGCAAGATCTGAAAGCCAGACTAACTCCATACAGCCGGACATCGCCTTCTGCTGCGCACCCCCTCCCAGTGCAGTCACCGCCATAAATCGAAATCCAAATAACTTGGACCCTCGCCGCCCCATTCTCCGATCATCAGACCAAATCCCAAACCCCACATCCTGCCCAACCGCACATGTCGCACGCAGGCGAGGCCAAAGGCCTACGCCAACGCTGCAGTGCAACCGGACGAGAGCTAGAGAAGACGGCGACAAACTTTGGCTAACCTAGCACATGGAGCCCGTACTAAGAGAGAAGTACGTTGTTTATTCTCATGGGGCAATTAATTTAAGTACTCTTGGTTTTGTTCAGTTTCTTTTTTATGAAAATTTAATATATATTAATTTGGGTCAACTAATGAGATAACTTTTTTCTCGAACAATTAATATGATTAATCAATGGAGATGGTAGGTAAATCTAGATATTCACTAAATTCAATTCTAGGTTTTTTTTTTTTAACCTAGTTTAATTTATTTTAGTTTAGTTTAATAAAAAATTTGTAAAAGAAATATAAAAAATAGGTGTTTTACGATTTTACCCATACTTTAACAGAATAATTGACGGAAGTACTAAAATGGCTAACGGAGGGATAATACAGGTAACACTAGACTTCTCAAAAAGTTCATTTCGTGATAGTTCAGTACCATATATAGGGTTTTTACCCTAAAGATAAACCATCAGGATGAAACGACGATGGTAATATAATCCCTACTTCCACGACACGTCGTTTTATCACCGTTAAATGATATGCTAGCTTGTCTTCTTCCTAGTCAGATCATTCAGACACAGTTGAACTGCTGAAGCTCAAAACCAATGAAGGCAGTAGTGGTAACGACCCCCGGCGGACCGGAGGTCCTCCGAGTACAAGAAGTAGAAGACCCAGAAATCAAGGACGACGAGGTTCTTATCAAAGTCGAGGCCACCGCTCTGAACCGAGCCGACACTTTTCAGAGGAAGGGACTGTACCTACCACCTCCGGGGTCCAGTCACTACCTGGGCGTCGAATGTTCTGGAACCATCGAGGCCGTCGGGAAACACGTGTCAAGATGGAACGTGGGTGATCAGGTAATCTGGAAAGAAAAAAAAATCGATCTTATGCTAGGAATTTGTCAGTTTTGCATGTAAAGTTTAGAGGCATAAAAATGTAATGATATTTGCTAACAAGGGATTGGAATCAGTAGTATTCAATGACCCTATTGTTACATTCGGTTACAGAAATGAGATTTGACGGATTATGTAGGTGTGTGCTTTACTTAATGGAGGAGGGTATGCTGAGAAGGTGGCTGTTCCGGCGGGACAGGTTCTACCGGTTCCACCTGGGATTTCTTTGAAGGATGCTGCGAGCTTTCCGGAGGTGGCGTGCACTGTCTGGTCCACCATTTTTATGATGAGCCGGCTATCTTCGGGCGAAACTCTTTTGGTAACTTGCTTACATATTGTAATCTAGTGTATTAATGTTACATTGGAAATGTTGTTGTATAAGTTACAAACATCTCTGGTTGCTTTTTGTTTCTGTTTTTAATCACTTGCAGTATTTGGTTTTCCCAAATTGTAGCTTGATACTTTTTCGTGATGATGTATAGAATGTGCTACTAGAAGTAAATTTCTATCATGTCGATAGTATCTTTATGTTGGTATCTATGGCACTGTTTTTCTTATATTGTCTTGAACAAAGCTTTAGATCTAGGCATAGAATAATTGAACAAGTGAATTGCTTTAGCTTTGTGTATCTCCATAACAGAGGTGAAATCTCAGGTTCATGGGGGTTCCAGCGGAATCGGTACGTTTGCTATTCAGATTGCTAAATACCGGGGAGTAAGGGTATTTGTCACAGCAGGTAAGCCATACATTTTCATATGTGGAACAGAATCAGTTTTCAGTTTCTAAGCCATACTTTTTCACATGTGGCACAGAATCAGTTTTCAGTTTTTCACATTTAAGGTTATTGATCTTGGATCATCAGGTAGTGAGGAAAAGTTAGCAGCTTGTAAGGAGCTTGGGGCTGACGTAGGTATCAATTACAAGACGGAGGACTTTGTTACACGGGTAAAGGAAGAGAGACAGGCGGCAAAGGTTTGTTCTATTTATTAACACCCGATTAATATTACGCAAGAGCATTACTATACCTTTTTGTGTTCTTTCAGTTACTGTTGAGTATGAAAAACATATTGGTGTATGCTCATTGGCAGGTGTTGAAGTCATCTTGGATAGCATTGGGCAAGCCTATTTTAAACGTAACCTTGACAGCTTAGCTTTTGATGGGAGGCTTTTTGTCATTGGGACCCTGAGTGGCGCTGTCTCAGAAATAGATCTTCGTATGGTGCTTTCAAAGCGCCTCACCATCCAAGGTACCAAAATTTTTACTTGGTTTTAGTACCGTGGGCTTTTGCCCTCATATATTGTTTTTCAGAAATTTCTCATATACAGATGATAGAGTATCTATGATAGTTTATGATGAAATCTGAGTTTCATTTGAGAGGAAAATACTTTGTGGATACCCATGTTTGAAAATGATTTGTGATTTTTAAGTATCCTTGTGGCTGTCAATATCAAGCATTTCCAGAAGTTCTCTTATCCTTAGTATTGTGACCTTTTATGGAGTTGATGTTTCTTAATTAGCACAATGTGTTTTCTCCAACTTCTGTTCCTTTGTTCCTTAATAGTGTTCCGTCAGTACATTACTACATTTCAGTATTACATGTTATCTTGCATATCTGCTTCCACAACAGTGATCAAATCTTGAGTTCAGTATTAAGTATTAACACCTTAGTGATAACCCTCCTCTTTTGCAAAGGGTTACCGCACTTTGTTTAGATATCTCTAAAATATTGTTGTTGTGCATGCAGCGGCTGGTTTGCGATTCAGAAGTCCAGAAAACAAAGCAGTAATTGTTAGAGAGGTGGAGGAGAACGTGTGGCCTGCAATTGTGGCTGGCAAGGTGAAAACTGTTGTCTACAAGCGTTTCCCATTATCTGAAGCCGCTGAGGCTCACCAGCTATTGGAAACTAGCCAGCATATTGGAAAGATACTACTTTTTCCGTGATGCTTCTGACCTCATGCACCCAGGTTCTATGCTGTGGTTTTGCAATGTTTATGCTGTACTCTTATTTTCTGATACATGAAGCTTAGTCTATCATACGGTTTGTAATTTCGTGCTTCATGCTAAACTGATTCATCTTGGTAAGTAATGATACTGTATACTAAACATTTGTGTTCTTGCCTAGTGTTAGATTAATGTTACTTATTTCTTCCCCAGTAAAGTGCCAAACAAAATGATAGGGATAATATATATATCGGAGTGTGAGTATTATTTCACAAATCTGAAGCACTAGAAATAGGGGACCAAAGGAAAATAAAATTCTCTCAATCCTTTCCTTGCAAGGCAAGCTTGTGAGTTACTGTTGACCAAAGACAAAGCCAACTAGACCGTCGGCATAAATTGAGGTTGAGGACTGAAAATGAAATTAGTAATAACAACTAGGCCTCAAGAAGAGACTCCCAGTAATGGAGTCACCCAACTAGTGTCCATATGATACTATGTTCTCGCCAACGGCGTCAAGAGAGCTTCTCCGGTCATGTGCGTTGCTGCCTTCCCCACCGCCTGTGCTCTCGAAATGGGAAGGATCAATTTTCTAATTTTGGTAAGTGATTAGGTTGAACTTTTATAGAAAGCAAATAGTGAATGGAAATTTCTTGCTTAGAACTCTGTTTTTGGTGCTTTGATATATACAGAGCCATTACCATTACCTTGATATGAAATTGATTCAGTGCTTTGTGTGAAATTGTTTTCTACATTTTGTATTAACCTTGCATTGGCATTATTAAGGTGAAGATAAGGCGCAAAATCTTGTATTAACCCAAAATCTTCATCAAGAATTTGTTTGGTGAAGATAAGGGGCATTGAGGTGTGTGGTTTTAACTACGATAAAAGTGATTTTGATTGTACTCCGTGGGCATAGTTGTTGTTGTTGTTGTTGAATTCTATATATACTTCATCTTGAATAATAAGTATTGAAAGAACTTCATTGTTGTGTTAATTTATGTTTGGATTCCATATTTTACTTGCAATGCATTATTGTACATTAAAAATTGAATTTACTTCTCGATCTATTACATCGGTCAATAACTACTCAATCCCCGTTTAGTAAACTTAAACCAGTTGGTAGACAATTTTGTGGTCCTTATATGTAATTGTATGAGTAGATTTCATAGCATAAAAAAAAACATGAATTGGTGGTGTAATCGGTCTCTAAGAAGACCATCTCGATCACTCTTTGATATATCAAATTCTATTAGGGAGCTTATTAATTTGCTCAACTGCTTGGGTCCCGCTACCATATCGGTTGTTCTAGCGCTTATCTTGTCCGATGAGGTGATTTTAGGGTGTGACTATTGATGTCTAATTTGTTTCACTTTATAGTTGTCACTCTTTCCCTTAATCTTTTTGGTCAAAGGCTATTGAAGCACGTCTTGGTAATTGCAAGGACTATCACTTCAAAAGTATGTAGTAATCTTTGCAAACAAGTTACAGAAGAAAGCAAGGGTTAGTTATGACCACTAATGACTCCTATCATCGAGCAAAAGTATGTAGTAATCTTTGCAAACAAGTTACAGAAGAAAGCAAGGGTTAGTTATGACCACTAATGACTCCTATCATCGAGAGAGAGAGAGAGAGAGAGAGAGAGAGAGAGAGAGAGAGAGAGAGAGAGAGAGAGAGAGAGAGAGAGAGAGATTTTGTAACTAGATAGTTCATAGTTGATGTTATTACAAAATCTTATAGAATCGTCATTTCACTCTTTTCTTTTCTTTTTTTGGGTTAAATGGGATGATGGTGTTAAAGGAAAAACATATTATGTGCCTTCGTCAAAGTAACTGACGAAGAGGGAATCAAGGAATCAGTGATTACCATCAATCAGCACAATTATAAATCAATCAGCATTCAATGTATTTAATGTAATTAATATTTCTGTTGTAACTCTATCCCTATATAAAGGGACTATGAAATGAAATGAGTAGACTATTCCAATTGTCATTTTACTTCAACACGTTATCAGCACACTCAGAGCAAATAGCCAATAGAAAAAAAATCTTCATTTTCTATTTTTTTTATTTCAAAACGAAAAGAAACAAACCCTAGAAGAAAACAACATTTTTCTTCTGTTTCTGCCGCCACCAACAACTAAATAAAAAAAAAAAAAAATTCCCCAGACCGACCTCATCTCCACCTCTCCGGCCGAGCACCATAGCATCCTTGCAGCCCACTGCCTAGCACAGGCCACCACCGGCCTTCATCGAATTGCTAAGGGCACCCAGTCCAAACCGGCCCGGCCTCCATCTCCCTTGCAGCAGACCAGGTCGCGCTTCACCTCTGCCTGCACATCACACAGACCGGCCTCACCTCACCCACCCTTCACCTCCGCCCCCGTCTACAGCCCAGAGCGATTTGCTCTCTGCACCCACCAGGCCGAGCGCTGCAGCACCCCACTTCTTGCTGCACACCAGCGCAACGCAGAGCCGCGCAGCCCACCTCCGCTGACCACCGGCACATCAGCCCGCAAGGGCCACCTCGCAGCGCTGCATCATCGCGGCCTCCCACCTGCAAATCGCACCTTGCAGCAGATCTTGCCGTGCAACAGTCCCACGCGGCCCCAGCCCCGCCTGCAACAGCCCGACCTCCAGCGTGCCCGACCCGCCTGACAGCAGCCCCGCACCTGCAGATCTCATCCGCCTGCTGATCTCCGCGCCTGTCCAACCCGCCCATCACATCCCAGCCCCGGCGCTGCTGTCCTGCAACTACTGCACACCAGGAGGTCAAATCGACAGCACCCTCTCTGCCCAGAAAGAAAAGAGAGAACCAGGAGGAAGAAAGAAAGAGGCGAAAAGGAAGAAAAAAAAAAAAGAGGAAGAGAAAGAAAAAAAAAAAAACCCGGCCCAAAAAAAAAAAAAAAGAGGCCCTCCGGCCCATCTTTGTCAAGAAAAAAAAAAGAAAAAAGAAAAAAGAAAAAGAGAATAGGATGACCCGGACCAGAAAAGAGGGTAACCCGGCCCAAAAGAAAAAGAAAAAAACAAAAACAGGCCTGCAGCCCAGAAAAAAAAAAGAAAAAAAGGCCCACTGCTGAAAAAAAAAAAAACGAAGCAGCCCAGTTTTTCTTAAGCCCGAAAGCATCGCCACGCATGCCTGCATCAACATGCGAGTGCGTTAGGATCATTTTATTTTCTCAAAATCAAGTATGTTTTCTTTATTTTACTTTATGATTTTAACCGAGCATACTTTATACCATATTGTTTATGCCTTTATTTTATTTTGTTATTAAGCATGTTTAATTAGATAATTTTGATTGTTTTAAGCATGCCTTATTATTTATGTTTTATATCATTATATTTAAGCATGATTTATAATTATGTTGAAGCATGCTTTATATTTTATTGCTTATGTTTTTATTATGCAATTGTGAGCATGTTTTGTGAATTTTATTTACGCTTATATAGTTATTCTTAAGCATGCCTTTAATTATGCTATTGTTTATATTTCATTTTACGCATGATATATTATTATTATATGTAGCATATGTTTTGTTGTATATTTGTGCAATTTGAGCATGTCATGTAGTTTATTTTTTGTATATGCTATGTCTTATTTATTATTAAATGTATTATAGTTATTTTTGTAATACGACATATAAAATTCCATTTTTGCCATGATAATGAAAATTCATGCGCATTATACACACACTTACTGTGATAAAGTATTTTCACATAGCATCGAAAAAAATGTGTGACCATTACGGATCTTGGTCTTGAAATCTAATTCATATATTTGGAAAATAATTTACGTAGATGTCTTTATGACTGCGTAATTTATATTTTCTCTCTTGTTTTATGTAGATGGCTGATCCAACTCGACCTGAGTTTGACATATTGGACTCAGAAGGACTTGAGTACCATCGTTGGGTTTCCGATATGGAAACTGCCTTTGTGGCAAAAGACTACACTGCCACCATTACTGATCCAAAAGATGATGAACTATCTAATAAGGTAAAAGCAGATGCCTTAATTTTTCTGAGGCGACATATTGATCCCAGCCTACACTGGGAGTACCTTCAGTTGAAGACACCCAAAGCACTGTGGGATGCCCTTAAATGACGTTTTGGGAACATTCATGATACTTTGCTCCCAGGACTGGCTGTTCAGTGGAATGGAATCCGCTTGCTTGACTATAAAAAGGTCAATGACTTCAACAAGGACATGTTGCGCTTAAAGGCACGTCTCAATTTCTGTGGAAGGGAAATCACAGAAGATGATATGATCTACAAGACTCTTACCACCTTTCCTAATTCAGCCTTTATACTAGCGAACCAGTATCAGTTGGATTATGACAACAAAAGAATCACAACCTTCAATAAGTTGATAAGCCTACTGCAAGTGGCTGAGAGACAAAATAAGATTATCTTGAATAACAATGCCAGGCCTACTGGGACAAAGAAAATTCCCGAGGCTAATTATGGAAAAATGAAAGGTGGAAATAACTCCAATGCAAGGGGGTTTAGACGTGCTGATCCCTACCCACGTGGCAACAATGCACCACGTGGAAAGGGACATGAGGATCATGGAAACAAGATGCAAAAGGAAAGAGTTGACAATGAACCATGCTATAGGTGTGGATTCATTGGGCATTGGTACAAGAACTGCCAAGCAAACAACAGAGTAGCAGCCAATTACAAGAGGTATAGAGAGTCTAAAGAACAAGAGGCTCACTACATGGAAGAAGAAGGTCATGACCTAAACGTCAACCTTACAATTGCAGACTTCAATGGCAAAGAGGAACTTGCTAAATCAATGGATGCTCTCAATCTTGACTGATCTGCTTTATTCATTTTATTTTCCAAATATAGTTGTGAAGGCATAATGCCTCACTTTTAATTAAACTATTGTTTGGTCTTAAAGTTTATTTTCAATCATGGATTGATGAATAAGATTTCTGAATAAGACCTTGATTTGATTATCGTTGGCTTATTAATAAATTTTGAATTTTATTCTGAAGCACTGAATTTATTCAAATTTATTTTCTATACACATATTTACATGGTTCGACATAGCACTATAAAGATGTAAAGCAATACATCTAGAGAAAAATTATTAGAATGAAAAGAATACCATTCTACGCAAATAGAAATACTCTAAAGAATATGAGTTATATTTTCTAAATACCTCTCATTTATTTATAGGAATAAATGGAGGAGAACTTGAGTGCTTAGATGATAGTGGGACTACCCACACAATATTAAGAAATAGGTAATTATTCATTGAACTAATAGCCTATAATTCCTCTGTGACTACGATGATTGGATTATCAAAACTAATAAAATGGCGAGGAACTGCCAAATTTTTGCTGCCTAATGGCGCAACATTTCAAGTCACAGACGCTCTATATGCACCAAGAGCTAATCGAACCTTGTTAAGTGTCAAAGATATTTGTGCCAATGGTTATCAGGTAACAACACACCGTGAGAATGGAACTGAATACCTTGATATTAACTCTAATGAATGTGGAAGGAAACGCATTTTAGAGAAACTTATGAGTCAATCTAGTGGACTGTACCTCACTACGATTTGGATCATTGAATCCTATATTGTCACCAACACTGAAATGTGGGACCCTGACTCATACAGGCTTTTGCATGACCGCCTATGGCACCGAGGTCATGACATGATGATCTGTATTTTTAAAAGAACTCACACGGACATCCCTTCTTTCGAGTGAAAAATGGGAGAAAAATCCGCCACACTGCAAGGTGTCGGTTCTAGTATTGCTCAAATGCAGTCATTGCCTTCTGAAGTACCAGAAGCACTACCTCCCTCCCATTATGCCTCATTGACTATTTCAAAGGCACATCACTTGTTTTGCAAAGCCTGCTCTTTAACAAAAACAGGATCGAGACCTTCCTATGCTAAAGATACAAAACAAAACATTTCATTCTTACAAAGGATACAAAAGAGATGTCTATGGACCTATCCATCCAGAATGCGGACCATTCAAGTATTTTATGGTTCTGGTGGATGCTTCGACAATCTGGTCACATGTCGTTTTATTGTCCACAAGAAATGCTGCAATACTCTTAGCACAGATTATACGTTTAAGGGCTCACCACCCTGATCACCCTATCAAGTCTATAAGGCTTGATAATGCTGGAGAGTTTACATCAAAAGCATTTGATGATTATTGCATATCTATTTGGATCGATGTAGAGCATCATGTACCCCATGTGCATACACAAAATGGTCTCGCAGAAGCCACCATCAAAAGGCTACAGATGGTGGCTAGGGCATCGGTTATGCGCACCAACCTGCCTATATCTGCATGGGGTTATGCAATATTGCACGCAGCTTCACTTATTCGTTTAAGACCCACAGCTAGCCAACCATTTTCTGCGTACCAGTTGGTAACTGGATATGATCCTGACACTTCACACTCACGCATATTTGGTTGAGTAGTATATGTGCCTATTGCGCCCCCACAGCTCACCAAAATGGGTCCTCAGAGACGATTAAGTATTTATGTTGGATACGAATCCCCAACAATTATCCGCTATTTGGAACCCTTGACAGGCGATCTCTCTACCGCTGGATTTGCGGATTGTCACTTTGATGAGACAGTCTTCCCGTCGTTAGGGGGAGATAGGAAAAAGGATTTTCCAAGGGAACGACAGGAATTGTCGTGGTTTTTTCCCACTCTGTCTCATCTTGATCCCCGCACTTCATAAAGTGAAAGTGAAGTGAAAAGAATAATCGATCTTCAGAACGTAGCAGATTCGATGCCTGATACGTTTACTGATATCGCAAAAGTGACGAGATCACATATACCAGCTGCAAATGTGCTTGCAAGGTTAGAAGTCCCCAACAAGGGGCACGGTGCCGCAGTTAGAGGCACTGCAACCGCACTTAGTGGAGGTGTGGTTGAGGCCGTGGCTCCCCAAGGAAGAGGGGGAGGTCACTTGGTTCGATTGACACTCACCCAAGGAAGAAGAGGGCGAGTAAGGCACAAACCAATCATCAATGTATAGAATCCCTCTCATGAGATTATCTCTGATTATAGTTATGTCCATGAATCAATACTGGAGGACGCTCCGATGTTTGAAATGATTCCAGAGAACAAAGAAATCTCAAAGGATTACGAGAGTACGTATGAGTTGATAGAAAGATCTTCCATACACATTGATGATATATACTGTTGCTCAAGGAATCATAGAGCACGATGATATCGAACCACGCTCTGTTGAAAAATGTCAACAAAGAGCAGATTGGCCTAAATGGAAAGAATCAATCCAGGTAGAATTAGATTCTCTGACAAAGAGACAGGTATTTGGTCAGGTAGTGCTAACCCCACCAAGTGTAAAGCCTGTAGGACATAAATGAGTATTTGTCAGAAAGCGTAATGAGAAGAATGAAGTCCTAAGGTATAAGGCTCGCCTTGTGGCACAAGGTTTCTCACAACGCCCTGGAATTGACTACGAGGAGACATTCTCTCCCAAAATGGTCGTTATAACGTTCCGCTACTTAGTTAGCTTAGTAGTTTCCAAAGGACTGGAAATGCAGCTCATAGATGTGGTTACTGCATATCTCTATGGGGATCTAGATTCAGAGATATATATGAAAAGTGCCTAATGGCCTTACATTACCCAAGTCAAGTGACTCTAAACCACAGAGTGCGTTTGCAATTAAGTTGAAACGCTCACTTTACGTATCAAAACAATCCAGGCAGATGTGGTATACCCGTCTAAGTGACTACTTGATTGGGAAGGGATATAAGAACGATGAATTATGCCCCTGCGTATTCATAAAGAAAACAAGTTCCGGATTTGCAATTGTAGCAGTATATGTCGATGATATGAACATAATAGCACTACACCAATTTTTCAATCAGACGACAGTTTTTCACTGTCGTCTGATTATAGACTTTGCTGTTGTCTATCTCAATGCCGTCTGATACATGGATCAGACAATACCAACAAACTGTCGTCTGATAAAGTTTACTACAACAGCGACTACTATGTTGTCTGTTGTCTGAACACCAAGAAAAACAACAGCGGCTTATATACTTACTGTTGTCTGAATGATGTGCCACACAACAGAAGCTTATATGCTTGCTGTTGTCTAAAGGCTGTGCCAGACAACATGGGCTTATATGTTTGCTGTTGTCTGAAGGCTATGCCAGACAACAGGGCTTATATGCTTGCTGTTGTTTGAAGGCTTAATCAGACAATATATACTTGCAAATCCCATTGTCCATCCATTACTGATACCATAGATTTCTCCAAAAAACTGTTGTTTGTTGTTTTGCTGGACAATGACTTTCTCGTTCTTTTTAGTCCTTATAGTATTATAGTTAGATGGCTCATACAACAGTTTTTGTTAAAAATTTTGTGATGATCAATTATTGGACAATAGTTTTTAGCTGGATTGAACGGTATGATAGACATTCAAAATGACATCACATCCAAAACACATTCATTTATGTTAAAATCCGATACATTTATCCATATATCCAACAAAGTCATTACATCAACAGAACTAGTTTTCTAACAAAATTTAGTAAAATGTTGAAACCAACCAAGTCTTGAAGAACACACTTTATGATGACAATGAAGATTCCAGCAGAAGTTGCATCAACAACAACCTTTACTTTCGTTGTTGAGTGAGCTTAGTAGAGAATCCACTTGAAGCCGTCTTGTAACAGCTAATATGATATACTACCAGGATCACACTACATTAGTACATTCAAAAAATAGATTTCTATTACACCAGATGCATAACTAATTAAGCACATTCCGCACCAATTAGGACTTGAAGAGTTTATATTCCGAGTTTATGTTGTTCTTTCAAAGCTACCACCAACCTGCATATGCAGCCATTCGGCTTGCGAGCCCTGCACATACTCCCTTGGTGTGTGTGGTCCAAATAACAACGCAGCTGCATGAAATTGCTGTGCACCAGGAAAAACAAAACAAATGCATATTAAGTTCAAAATACAAGCAAACAAATTTGTGCAGTAGATAGTAAGAGACAAAAGAGACTGGAATGAATAAACAGAAGCAACTCTATAGCAGAAAACTACAAATAAAAAATGTATCTTGCTCATTAAATATGATATAATGAAGAATCTAGCAATCAGTGTCTTGTGTTATAACCATTGACACTAATGCAATCATAGCTCAAGTTCAAAATCATTATAATTCACTTAAATGCTTAAAAACCAATGAAGTCAAGAATACTTCACCATTCAGTAACATTAGTTTACTTCAAGTAGGAAAACCAACTTTAAACTAGATAAACTGAATGTCAACCATAGCTTAGCTCCTACTTCACATACTGATAAAGATAATTGAATCTCTCAAAAGAATATCCCAAAACGTTCCCTTTGACAGGAATATTTTCAGAAGCATAATAATTCAAAAGTTAGCAGCAAAATTTAGAAACAAATGGTCCAAACTCCAAAATCTAAGTCTCGTATAGGACACAGGGTTCTGCACCATAGGCAGGTTTTGGAAGGACCAAAAAGGTAGCCTCCACTGAAATTAAAAAATGATGAAGGCAGTCAAATACAATATGTTTCGGGTTTTTGACTTTTCAAAATCTCATATCATAACATTTGGAACACAAGATCCAATATGCTTTAAAACCAAGAATAGAAGAAAATACAATTAAAAAAAACAACAAAGACACCAAAAAGTGATTATGTCCCCACAATGCAGTACTTACGAGTATCCTGGCAATGCTGAAACATTATATGGATTAATGAAATATTCTTTTCAAAATAGATAATATATATCATAAGAAGATATACGTATACGGTATACCAACAGAGAACTAGTATAACTTATTTCAAATATATGTAGATATCACATACAGGAGATGAAGGAGCTCCCATCGTAAATGACTTTGATGCAACCTTGTCAGAATTAATTCTTGGTGTAGGACCTCCATCCCTAGAAGTGTTGGGCAGTCTACTCTCACTCTCTACACAATCTCTATCACCTGAAAAAATTAAGGAGCTGTATAAGATGGTGATCAAATATTTAAGGGAAATTGGAGCATTTCAAAATCATTTGGCAGCACAAGAGAAGCTTATTACCATTCACAAGAGTATGAGTGGATGGTGTTGCCCGAAGAATTCCCCTTATGCTTTGAGACTTCATATGAAAACCATAAACCTCATCTTCTCGAAGAAGACAAAGAACTGATGGCCATAGTGGAGAGATTTCCTTGTTATGGGAAGTCCCTAAAACTTCACTGATAGCTCGGTTCATCTGTTCTTCAGAATACCCCATGCGTGTACACTAAAGAAAGGAAAATGAATTGAGAAAATTTTCTGACCAAGTAAGCAAACTAACAGTAAAATGCTCTATGACCATTTTTAAACAGAAAATTCAAGACAAGGACGGGGAAAACATAAGCCATAATCAGTGGACTATGATATTTGGAGGTTTTACTCACCTGTAAAACACTTTGCAGCCATATTGCACACTTGATTGTCAAAGCATATATTGAAACCAAAATTGTCCCAGTGCTAAAGTTTAATTAAGCTTTATCTCTTCCCTCACTTTGATAATCTGGCGGTGGCTCTATATTAAAAGAATGAGATCAAGACAATTGCACAAGTTAACAAAGCACAAAGCAAAAAGTTAAAAATAAAATTAAAAAAATAGAGAGAGGAAGAATGAATGTTCTAGTGGCGTTGCAGACCAAGGAGATAGCTTAATCAAATTACACTACCACATTGATTGCGACTCTGATTTAGGGATTAAAAACAGCCTTAAAACTAGAAACTCTATACTTCTCAAGATCTTCCAGTAAACAGACTGCATATAACAATACAAATCAACCCAACAAGTAGGAACCCATTAGTCTAAAGCTTCTAACCAAGCAAGATTAAGAATCAGAAAACGAAAAATGAACACTGATGGCTGTGGCAATGAATAAGACTCAAAATTCAGGACAGCTAGGTTCAAGGAATATAAGCTACCTGACTTGGTTCTGGGTCTCAGTCGGATGCTGCGGATGAGTGAGGCCATGGTTTTGAGCTGCTCTGGTTTCTTTATCTCCATGCCCTTCACTCCTAGCCTTCTCAGCACTGCAACACAGAACGGAGAGTTTCAATAAATATTTACACCACAATCCCCTCTCTCAAGTACCTGCATTGACGACATCAATTAGCCCTTCTAACCCATAATAAGGATTTGAACACAAACAACTTTAACTAAACAAAAAATCGACAAGAACACTAACCCCCAAATCGAAATTAACAGCAAACACTAACACCCCAAATCGAGTTCTATGAAATCCCCAATCCCCAAATCCATTTTAACCAGAAAATCAATCAAACCCAAAACCAATCGATTTCAAAAACATGAAATTTCGAGGTAAGAGAAGTACCAGTTAACAAAACCAGAGCGCTTGAGCTTGTTTATCTTTTGAACTGGATAGCCTCAATTAACTTGTGTCGGATTAATGGGTTCCCAAAAGCTCTAGTCATTCTTTTTGTTGTAAAAGAAATCGAACCGTCGAGGAGAGAGGCTGAGAGGGAGAGGGCCCGTGCCCGAGAGAGAGAGAGAGATGGCGACTTCAGTTTAGGTTTTGTCATTTTGACGAGGGCTCCTTCTTCGTTTTGGTTTTGAAATCTGATAAAGAAGAGAGAGAAGGATTATCTGATAGCCAAATCAAAACTAGAACTAGGCTATCTTTTGGTGGTGGTGGTGGTGGTGGTGATGGTGGCGGTGCCAAAAGTTGATGGCCGGAAGTCGAGCTTTCCAGAGTGAAAGAGAGAAGGAGAGAGGGAGAGAGAGCGCCCCGTGCGACCCGACAGAGGAAGAAGGAGAAAAAAAGGAAAGGCTAGGGTTCTTTCCTTTATATACTACTCGATGTGAAACATAAAATTTGGTCGATGGAGGGAAGTGAAAATTGAAAATTTTGGCCAAATGTTAAAGTCAATTAACTAGGGCGGTCTATTGAACCCTAAAACTCAAACAACAGCAATTTCAGTATATTGTCTGAAAGAGAGTTGCACAATAGACAACTAAAAAACTGTTGTGTGAATCAAAACAATCAGACGACATCTTTTTCAACCATTGTATTAATGGTAATTGCACACCAGAGAAGTAATAACTGTTGTCTGATTAAAAACAATCAGACAACATCTTTTATCAACCATTGTATAAATGAACCTTGGACAACATCACATAATAACTGTTGTCCGAATTGACTCATTCAGACAACATCAAAAAAATCAACCATTGTCTGAAATGCTTTTGCACAAGAGCCAAGAAAAAACTGTTGTTGGATTCGAAAACTTAGACGACAGAATATTTCTTGCTGTCGTCTGATTATTTCAGACGACAGTTAAAATGTTTGCTGTCGTCTGATATGTGTTGTCTGATTCCGAAATTGGTGTAGTGTAGGTACTCTTGATGAAATAAGAGAAACCGCGAGCTGCTTGAAATCCGAATATGAGATGAAGGGTCTTGGGAAAAACTCGATTCTATCTAGGCCTTGAACTAGAACACCGAGTTTGTGGAATACTAATCCACCAGTCTGCATATGTCCAAAAGTCAGGCGATATAACATGGACAAAGCACATCCTGCTAGCACTCCCATGATCGGTCGAAATTTGGATGCAAGGAAAGATCCATTTTGTCCAAAGGAAGATGACGAAAAGGTGTTGGGAGCTGAAATTCCCTATCTAAGTGCAATAGGCGCATTATTGTACTTAGCCCAATTTACTCGACCAAACATTGCATTCTCAGTGAACTTGTTAGCTAGATTTAGCTCAGCGCCAACGCAGCGTCACTGGAATGGTATCAAGAACATTTCGATACCTAAAAGGAACCATTGGCTTGGGACTGTTCTTTCCCTACAGAGAGACAAGAGGGACCGCAAATGGAACTGCAATCCCTAAAGGAAATGTTGATGGCGAAAGCGCCACTCACTACACTAAAACGCCAAATGACGTTTTGGTCGGTTTTGCTGATGCTGGATACGTATCTGACCCACATATCGTTCCCAAACTGGTTATGTATTTACCAATGGGAACACAGCGATATCTTGGAGATCAACCAAGCAAACCTTTGTGGCTACCTCCTCGAACCACTCAGAGATCATTGTTCTACATGAGGCGGTTCTTGAGTGTGTATGGTTAAGAACTATCATTGCACATATTCGAGGGACTAGTGGTTTAAGTTCTACCACTGAAGAGCCTACTTGCATTTACGAACACAATGCAGCTTGCATCGAACAGATGAAGCTAGGTTATATTAAAGGTGATAACACAAAACACATATCGCCAAAGTTGTCCTACAATCAGTAACAACAGACTTTCCTCAAGATTCAAATGAATCAAGTAAGGTCTGAGGAGAATGTGGCAGATTTGTTCACCAAATCATTGCCTAAGGACACATTTGAGAAACATGAGAAAAGCATAAGAATGCGAAGACTTTCCAAGCTCCCTAGATTAATGTAAGTATCAGGGGGAGGTGTAGACGTCAGGGGGAGTCTACCACACACATGTCATACTCAAATGTAAAAGGTGCGTTGTGCTCTTTTCCTTCGACCAAGTTTTATTTTTGTCCCACAGAGTTTTTATTGTTACTTGGCAAGGTTTTTAGTGAGGCAACAACCCATGCACCATTTCGTCTTTGACTTGGCACAAGGGGGAGTGTTAAAGGAAAAACATATTATGTGCCTTCGTCAAAGTAACTGACGAAGAGGGAATCAAGGAATCAGTGATTACCATCAATCAGCACAATTATAAATCAATCAGCATTCAATGTATTTAATGTAATTAATATTTCTGTTGTAACTCTATCCCTATATAAAGGGACTATGAAATGAAATGAGTAGACTATTCCAATTGTCATTTTACTTCAACAGATGGGGATTTTTTTTCTTTTTTTTAAGAAACTTAAATAAAAGTGTCATTTGACCTATAGCACCAAAATACACTAAAACTAGCCCACTTACACCACTTAAATAAAAATAGACAGTTATGACATTCAATCATGGATTTTGTGGTCACTCACCATTGGATTTAATATCACGGGTTGAGATTAAAAGAATTAATTTAAGTTTTTCAATCTCAACCGTCAAAATTAAATTTAACGGTCGGTGACCACAAAGTTTTGGATCACCTGGTGATTGTGTGATCATCGTTGAATAAAATCTGTGTAGTGCTTGAAGTGAGTACACCCACCTTTTGAAAAGTGTCTTACAAATCAAAATAAAGTAAACCTTTTAAAAAGTGTAATCTAATTTGCTAGATCATATTTAATAGGGTTTTTGTCCATTTACCCGATTTCTAAGGATTTTTTTCCCACTTTGCTCCATTAAGTTTTTTTAATTCCTCCTTATACAAAACACTCTAAGGAAGTCTTCCCTAATACACCATTAATTTTTTTTTTAGACTATTTTACCCTCATCCCTTTGTTACTTAGAGAGAGAGAGAGAGAGAGAGAGAGAGAATGGAAAAGAGATAAACCATAGGAGACTTCGCTAGAGCCCCGGATTCCGGTCACCGATCGCTGGATTTCAGTCAACTTTCGCCGGAATCCGATCACCGGTCGAAGGATTCTGGTCATTGGCTACCGCCCACTGGACTTTTCTAAAAACCTCGCCGGTGGTCCTCAAAGAGGTCGTCGGAGATTTCATAGGTTGCCGGAAAGGTTTATTGCCCCCAATAGATGTCTATTTCCCCCAATAGTATATTGCCCCACAATAGACGTTTATTGCCCCCCAATAGAGGGGCAATAAACCTCTATTGCTCCCCAGTAGATGTCTATTGCCCCCTAATAGAACTTTCGGTAGTCTAAATGGGAACTAATCTTTATAAAATTAGACAAATAAAACTTTGATTAAAGAAAAAAACGAAGAGATTTTATCAATTTAAAAACGTCTATTGCTCCCCAATAGACATTCAAAACTTTTTATTTTCTTTCCTTTTGTTCCATTACTTAAAAAAATAAATAAATAAATAAATAATCTGATTTGAGCACCCATGTCCTCTTCTCCTTTCCGGTTGCAGTTGGAGTCGAACCCATGTTTACACTTGAGGCCTACGTCTACCGAAAATAACCCAAAAAAAAAAATTGGGCACCCACGTCTTCTTCTTCGCCGGTTGCAGACAGGGAGCGGAAGCGAGTTCGCCTCCCACACTCCAGAAGACCGCTCCCATCGCCGGTTGCAGTCCAATTCCAATACTCTATCCAAAACTCTAACACAACTCTCCAATTCACCACCGCCATCTCTCAACTCCTTTCTCGAATCATCCAGTAGATCCGCCTGCTCTTCGAAACCATCACTTTTCGCTTTCTCCTTCTCTATGCTCTCCAAATCGAAACTCCCCCGCAAGCCTCCGAAATCCTATCAATCAAGCTCTGAACTAGCAGTAGAAACTCGGCCCGTAACCGTAGATTGGACGTGGACGAGCAGATGGTCGGCGACAACGGTGACTTGGAAAAAGTTCATGAATGAAGCCGAGACCTGCTGCCTGGCGCCTCCACCAATGTTGAGAATGCCCTACGGTTCCCAGTCGGCTGAGCCACTTAGAACTTTGATGCTGGATGTAGGAGTCGGGAACCGGATTTTGGAGGGGAGAGAGAGAGAAAGGAGAGAGGAGAGAGGAGAGAGAGAGATCTGCAGAATGAGGAGCAAGGACAATGATGTAGTTTGTTAATTAGGTGGAGGGTAGAAAAGTCAATTTACTTTAAATTGGGTAAGTGGGAATAAAAATTTGTTGTTCGGGTAACTGAGATAATTTTGGCTCATTTTGGTGCTTTTGGTCAAGGACCCTATTTAATGAAATTCAACACATTTAAATGTGAGCCAAATTATGAAGGAAAAATTTTAAGAACTATACACGACATACGGGCCATTCCGAAGTTCTGTACATTAGGTTTCAAAGAACTAATATTGGTACATGAAGTTACAATTTCGACACACTTTTAGTACATGACGTCAATAACACTGTCAACTCTATGCAATTATTCAATTTTCAAAGGGTGATTTTGGATTTTCCTCTCTCTCTCTGAGCTACTTCAAGCTACACATTTTCTTCAAAAGCTTCATCCCATCATCAGTGATCTTACCACACATCTTCAGTACCAATTTGTTGAGCGTTTTCAAGGTAGACCCAGTTGCCAAACAACTCAATCCACGATCGGTAACGTTGCAACATCTCTTCAACTTTGAAATCGTAATCAAAGACGAAGCAATTGCTCTAAGAGCTAGATCCCCAATCAAGTTATGTCCCAATTCCAAAGAGTGATGATCGGGAAATGGGAAGAGATGGTGGAATTGTGAGATTGTGGACTTGGGTCTGATGGGTTTGTTGAGAAGTTAGATGGGTGTATGGAGAAAAAGCAGAGGATAAATGAGTTTGGTAGGTGAGGTGTTTGGGTCTCAGTTGGAGAGCCAATATTGTTGGTGAAAACAAAGAAGACTAACATGAAGAAGGTATTGCGGAATTTGGGGTTTTAAGAAATGGGTTTTGGCCACCGGTGAGGTAAAAGTGGTTGGGAGGAAAGGTTATTAGAGACATGTAACCAACTTCAACCTTAATTATGTATTTTCAGTTTTGATGGGTTTGTACATTCTCTCTCTCTCTCTCTCTCTCTCTCAACAACCACACCTTAAGAAGCTTGCTTTTCCCAGATTTCTAGATCATGAGCTCCTTTAGCAGCACCACCAACTTTGACAACCTGATGCTCCAAATCCTCATGGGTGGCCTTCAAATCCAACCCCCAACCACCACCAACAACAACTCCTTCCTCTCCCAAACCCTCCAAGACCTCCTCTTCGAAGCCGCCAATCTCTTCAGCAGCGACGGCGACAACCACAACAGACCCAGCTCGCCAAGGAGGAGTCCAAGATTAGGTAGATTGAGAATATGTAATGGAGTATTGTGTACTCATTTGGGGAGAGAGAGAGAGAGAGAGAGAGAGAGAGAGAGAGAGAGAGAGAGAGAGAGAGAGTGAGAGAGAGATGATAGGAGCATTTTAATGCGATGTTTTAATAGTTATTTCCTCATATTTTACTTAGTTATTTCCTTAAATAAATAAATTTTAATTTAGTTTCTATGTTCTAGGTACATCGGAGAAAATGACAAGGAAATGAGCTTAAAGGCACATGAGAAGGATGTGAGACGTTGGAGATGACAAAGGCAAGGCACACAGTCAAAGTAGGAATCCTGATGAGGTTAGGAAACCTGAGGGCACTAGGAGATCATATGGCTTCAAGATGACTCAAAACTCAAGATTCTTCTAGAATACTTGGGAATTTTTGGCAAAATGAAGAACCCTAGATATTATAGGGTCTTAGAGGTAAAATGAGTAATTTTTGGGCATAAATACATGATTTTCCATGAAAATAAAAGAAGATTCGAGAAAGTGACGTTTTTGAAGTTATCATGGAGAGTTTTAAGATTTACAATATTCAGAAAGGTTAAAAACAGGTCCAAATACATTCCTTGAGCTCTACACTCCATCATTGGCAGAAATTAAGGAGATAAATCAAAAAATAATCATGTAATTAATGCAAAAATAATCTCCCTAGAATCAAGGTGCTAATTTGAAGGCTTCTTATTGGTTGAATGACATAGGAAGGATGATGTGAAATTATCTGATTGGCTAATGCTATGTGGATCAATCTTGAAGGCTTGGAGACCAAGTTATCATCCTCCTATAAATAAGAGCATCATTGACACCACTTCTCTCATAATTCTACAGACAAAAATTCTCTCCATTCTCTAGTCTTCTAGCTCTGTGTCTCAACCAAGGAGGAGAAGAAGTCATGTAATACATCAAGATCCTAGCCACCATCCACCCTTGTGTCGTCCCTAGAAGATTGCTTGCTTTCAAGGATCTTCAAGTTCTTCGTCTTAAGGCTTTGTCATTCATCTTTCACGGTGTATTTCATACTTTGTTTTCCTTTGTTTGATTCGTAGAGTTATGAATTCTAGTTAACATGACGTTAAGGAAAAAGTTTAAAGCCCATTTATATGTTTTGAAATAAAGTTGTGATTTCTATATGTGGGTTTCTATGTTGCTTAATTATGTGAGATTGCTTAATTGATTTTGGATTACAAAAAACTTGTATATGTTTATATTCTTTGGTGGCGAACTTAGGATATATGCATGTAATTGGAGCTAGATTTAGGTAAACAATTCACCTAATAGTTTTGTGAACCTATTTCATAAGTAGTAAAGGTTTTGGACAAAAGTCAAAATTAATTAAGGAGGATTGCAAATAGATGAACTTTTTCTTACTAGGTTGTGCACTTTGGTTGACATCCTTTATTTGTTCTTCATGCATTGAATGTGTTCTTGAGTAGCTAGCTTTCTAGACTATGATTGCATATTCAATAGGATTGATCTAGGTGCTTTCACTTAGATCAATTATTCAACGAAAGTAAAATATGGGAAATCGTTTTCTTATTAACGTTTCACATGGTCAACTTCTTTCTCATGACATAGAAAATCAACTATAGGAATTGTAATTGGATTTCTTGCATATGGATGTGGTTTTGATCTTTGTTCCTTGCGTTCCACCCTTGTTTATATGTTTTTACATTTTCTTTATTTTATTTATTTAAATTTTGATTTAATAATCCTAAACCCCCCTTATTTGTGTTTATTTGTATATATCTTCATTCTTTGTTTTATTTTTGTAAATAATACTTTATGATTTTTATTAATTCTTTATTTGTTTATGCAATTACATGTGTACCCTCAATCCCCTGCTTGAACGATTGATCCTTACTTATTCTATACTGATAACTACATTTTGTAGGGTTAAATTGTGCTCTTGTTTTTAGCGTATCGAGAGAGAGAGAGAGAGAGAGAGAGAGAGAGAGAGAGAGAGAGAGAGAGAGAGAGAGAGAGAGAGAGAGAGAGAGAATATTTTTATGTTTATTTTTTTCATCAATAGGGCTTGAAGAGACAGATTTGCCCCTCAGAGTTTGACGGAAAGCACCCTAAATAACAGAAAGAGTAACGACGTACACGTATTTTGGGTCGGAATTGCAACTTCATGTACTGATATTAATTCTTTAAAACTTGATGTACTGAACTTTGGAATGGCCCATATGTCGTGTACAGTTCTTAAATTTTTTTCCACTGAGGTGTGTGGTTTTAACTACGATAAAAGTGATTTTGATTGCATTCCATGGCCATAGTTGTTGTTGAATTCTCCATTTACTTCATCTTGAATAATAAGTATTGAAAGAACTTCATTGTTCAGTTAATTTATGATATGAATTCCGTATTGTACATGCAATTAATGCATTATTGTACATTTAAAACTGAATTTGCTTCTCGAACTATTACATCGGTCAATAGCTACTCAATCCCCGTTTAGTCAACTTAAAACAGTTGGAAGATGTAAAGTGATTCTCTCCGATTCCCCTTCTGGAATGGGAGAAGGGTTTGCATCTGCTCCAGCAGTGACCTTTTTTTATATATTTTTTTGAGTTAAATACTATTTACTCCCTGAACTTTCAGGGAAAAAACAGTTCAGTACCTGCCTTTTCAATTTTACATGTTTACTCCATCATCTCTCAATTTTGAACTAATAGGTCAATTCCGTCAAAAAACTCTATTAAAATGTCTACTATACCCTCAATTCATCTTTTTTCTTTTTCTTAATTTATTTTTTTTTATCTTTTTTTTTTCCTTTTCTGTTTATCTCTTCTTCTTCCACCTCTCTTCTCTTTCAACATCAAAATTTCTAAAGCGACCAAATCAATCCGAAACACAAAACCTCTCTTCATCTGCTCAACAAAAAGAAAGGAAAAAAAAAAACAAAACAAAAGAGAAAAAAATCTTTTTAAAAAAATTTAATTAATTAATTAAAAATTTGAGGGTAGAATAGACATTTTTGGTCGGAGAATAACAAATTGAACCTATTGGTCTAAAATTGAGAGATGAGGGAGTAAACATGTGAAATTGAAAAGGCAAGGACTGAACTGTTTTTTCCCTGAAAGTTCAGGAAGTAAACAGTATTTAACTCTATTTTTTTTAACCCTCTTTTCGGCAATTCATAATTTAGCTCGATCATGAAATAAAATCCAGTACAGTTGTATATCCAGATATCCATGACATGCCTACTAACATAATTATGGCAAGTAAGTGTCGGGTTTCAAATTTTTTTAAACAGTAGTGTTGATATTTTTGACATTTCACCTTTTAAGCTATATTTAAAGTATGTTCGAAATTAGATTATGAATTTTTGATAGTTATCGATATTTATCAGTGTTCAAATCATTACTCAAAATTTATTTTTGACATTTTCTTAAATTTGAATTTCCGACCTTCGCACAATTATCAAAATTTTAAAATGTGTATGATAAAAAAAAAAAAAAAATTTTGAAACAGTGTAGGATACCTACACTGTTTCTCTCATTTGTCTTTTGTCCTGTTGAAATATGTGAGTTTGTTTGTGTGTGTCAAAAGAGACAAGACAAAATTAAATAATATATTGGTCAATTCTCAACATCTATGAAGGAAGCAAAGGAAGAACAAAGCCTGAGATGTGAACAAAGGAAGACAAAATTAAACCAACCCAGTGTTCAAACATAGGACATGAGGGTTCCATATCTGAAACGTTCCCGTGAGAGAAGCTAGTGCATCCGCTGAACAACTTGCCGTGATTGCTCTAGTAGTGACCTGTCACATTCATAGATAATTATCTGGGTCAAGTTGGGCAAATATAGTCAGTGACCTTAAAAAAAGCCCATCATTATTGTTTAATTAAGCCCAAGCCGAAGCCCGTCTACTCTCTCAACTTAAAACCCTTCGAAGTTTGTTTATCACTGTTTCGGTTCACTAGTATTCACCGACCACCACCACCACCGTAAGTCAGTCCGTACCCACCGCCGCCGGAGTGAATCAGCAGCAGAAAAGATGATGAGGGACGTGTCGAGCTGCAACACGTACGATTACGGAGACGCCCAATACTGGGACGCCCGCTACGTCCAGGAAGGTGACTCCTTATTCGACTGGTACCAGCGCTACTCTGCTCTCCGCCCTTTCATCCGCAACTTCATTCCCCTCACCTCCTCTCCTGTTCTCGTCGTCGGCTCCGGAAATGCCGGTAACTTCCCTCTTCCTCTGATTCTCCTTATTTTCTACTCTTTTGGGTAGTTCAATCCTAGGACTTTTGTCAATACTAGGAATCGAATCGAATATGATGGATTGGATTCTTCGTGTTGTTAGTTATGTCCGAGGACATGGCGAAAGATGGATATGAAGACATAATGAACATTGACATCTCATCAGTGGCTATCAACCTCATGAAGACCAGAAACAAGCACATCCCTCAGTTGAAATGTAACCAAACTCCTCGTTAGAATCTCTACCCACTACAGTTCTATGTTGTATTGTCTATAGTAACTTGGCGTTTTTATTTTTTGTTTTGTTTTTTATTCCTTAATAGACAAGAAAATGGATGTGAGGGATATGAGCTTCTTCCCAGATGAATCCTTTGACGGTATTATTGATAAAGGTACAGAGTCTGTTTATTTGTTTTGGTTGATTTTTAAAATACACGGTATCGTATGCTAATGTTGTCTTCTATGCCTTGATAATATATTGCTGCTGTCACCACTTATTGCACCTGCGATCTGTCCAAACCTTGATATAGGAACTCTTGATTCATTGATGGTATGATGCATGTTGACATGTTTTTTTTTTTTTTAATGATTCCTCCTGGCCATTGCCGAGCACGCTCTAATTATATCGTTTCTCCTTATGTTTCTAGTGTGGCAGTGATGCTCCGATTAGTGCTGCCCGAATGCTAGGGGAAGTGAGTAGGTTGTAGACTCTTAAGACTCAAACATCTAGTTGCAGTTGTTTATACTAAGGCTTCATTTCCAACTTCTCTTTTTCTAATTGATTCACTTGTTCTTTAGTTATATTCCTTGACTAATCATGGTTGTGTGTGCTTGCAGGCTTCTTAAACCTGGAGGGGTCTATATTTTGGTAAATAAACTTCCAAGATTCATATTTTGCATTTTTCTTTCTTATATTGGAAATTGAAAGTACATAATCTGTTCGTAAAAATTTCCTATAACAGATAACTTATGGTGATCCTAAAGTTAGAATGCCTCATTTGAGCCGGCCAGTGTATGACTGGAATACTGTTCTGTATATCCAACGTAAGTGAAATTGTATGTCCTGTCTTTTCAATTCCTCTTTTTTTAGCTGCTCAAATATGTTTAGTTTTATTTGTTCAAATTTCTATAAGTGGTATTGTTTCCATATTGTGATTCAATTATATTTACTAATTTATGGTGAATTCAGTTATTGCATCTCACATTGTTTTCTTCTTTTGGTAGCAACTGTTTATATTTTGTTTGTTTCTATCTGTACGAAGTAAAGATTGTTGAAGTCTAGTCAAGTCACTATTAAATGTATAGTGCATTAGGAGGTATTCTTTGACATTTCAAATATTTAAAGAACCAACCATGCAACATGTCAACTTTCTTTCTGATTCCATTCCTCCTTTAAGGTGATATTCAATTTACTCTTGTGCTTTGGGTTGAGGGTTAATACAATCAAACGCATACTGAAGCATAAAACAATCACATGCCTGCTAGAAGTATGTTGTAGGTAGCACTGTGACTGATAACATTTTGAAACTTGGTCATATTGTCTACAAAGATCTATATCTCTGCTTATTTTAATTTTTATATCTCTTGATAGTATCATCCCCATGGTTGATTTTTGGTTTCGCAATAATGAGGGACAATGTTGCTAGTATATGGTTTCTGCTATTTTTGTATTTTAGATATGAAAAACCCTTAAATCGTAATGTAATCTATTGTTCGCTACACTTCATCTGTAAAGTGGGAAAGCTGGCATTATGAGTCCCCAACATTGGTATATCTGTAATTTGGAAAGCACTGGAACTTGGCTTTTATTAAGTCTCACTAACTCTTAGGGATTGATAAAATCTAGCTCCTGACTAGCTTATTCGCTTAGTATCAAAAACAGAATTCAAGTGGTGTTAAAGACTTCTGCATAGCATGTAATAGTCAACTGAAAGTAAAGGTAAATTAGTACTCTTTGTTTCTATTATGTCTGACTGTAGATGGTAGTACTTTTGAGTGAACCTTTCCTGGGCAATTGAGTAGGTTAATATCATCAAGTGTGTGAAAGGGAGATCCAGCTTTGGTCAAGGATGGGTCAATAAGCACCTAAGACGAAGAACTTGCTATTCGAGCAGGGTAGGGTTGGGGTCGGGGTTTGGGGTGAGAGATGGAGGATGGGGGGTGTGTCACTGGATACGCCTGTGGTAGCCACCATCGAAATACCTAACAATGGATGATGCATGATGTCTTACTCATCGATCATTGCCACTGCATCCCCATAATCCTTTCTATATCCCATAAGTCTTTCAAGTCTGCAGCTATATAAATTCAAAATCCAAAGGGAACTGCAAGAAAAGGAAGCAAACATAATCTATATAAAAAGTAAAGAACATATAATATTTCAATTACTAAACACATAGTGAACATCTGTCAAAGTATAACGCCATAAGAGTGGAGT
This sequence comes from Rosa lucieae, assembly GCA_024704745.1. Classification (NCBI taxonomy): domain Eukaryota; kingdom Viridiplantae; phylum Streptophyta; class Magnoliopsida; order Rosales; family Rosaceae; genus Rosa; species Rosa lucieae. The sequence goes on from CM045492.1 coordinate 4,570,032, forward strand.
GAGAGCCCAGGTAAAACCTATAAAATTATTGTTTTGGAATCTTAAGGTTTTCATTCTGTCATGCATGGTGGGTTCAGTTCCTGTTTTCTAGACATTTTGATTTTAATTAATTCATTGTGGTTATAGATTTAAGATTGAACATGGAACTTATACTTTTGACCATGTTTTAACAGCCAGACCAGGATTCCAGAGGCCTGAAGGCTGCAGTTCCTCAAGGAAGTCATATTTGGAACCTGTTCCCATCACCGAGAACGGTTCCCTTCCAGCTGAGTTTGTTATGGAAGATCCAGATTCACACTTCATTTATGTGTGTAAAAAGAAGGATGCCAAGGAATTACTTTCACTATATAGATTGAGAATTGATGATTTGTAGTAATCACTTCTAGTGAACTGCTGATGAAGGTAGCTCGTGCTCGGGATACTAGCTTCAACAGGCATCATTGCCATTTATGTGCTTACTACCAGGGCTAAATCATTACCATCCGTGCGTGTCTGTAACATATAATTGATCTGTTTAATGAGTCTGCTAGGTTTTAAGCATGAAATTCTAAAACAAATAAAAGGAAGAAAGTCTTTAGAGACCCTATACGAACATTATCTTATTGTATCAATTCAGGGTGCATTGGCCCTCAACTATGTGTACAAGTAGTTCGCTGAATAATCTCTTATTGAGTACGTTACTTGAATCACTGTCTTGTTTGTTAAAGTGCAATTCATGTACTGCAGATCAGTTTTATCCGGTAAAAATATGTATCTCGAAAAACCCAGAGCATACAGCTTTCGGAAATTTTCCGAGCCTTCCTGGGTTTAAGGTGGGGGGAATCGCATTGCTGAGCTGCAAGTGCCATCGAAACTTTTGCGGGGACGTTTAAATATATCATTTTCTTTATGTTTAAAAAAAAATGTCATTTCTTTTTGGATTATGTATAGTGATAATATTAATTGAGACTTGGGTAAAATGCATGTAAAGAAATATTATCCAAAAAATGCATGTAAAGAAATCTGTCCAATACGTTTCCGAATGTCAGATAGGATAACCACCGACCACGCACACTAAAAATAATCAAGAATCCCAATTCTTTTTGGAAACCTAATTGAGATAGGATAAGAATCCTGTACTCACTCGGATTTACAAATTAAAAGAAAGAAACTTAAAAGAAAGTAAAAACAAGGAACAAACAGCACACAAATGTTTCCATTTTCTAGTTCGATTTTGTTTCCTAGTCCAACCTGGGTTCTGTTTCCAGCATACACAAATGTTAACCAGACATTATAAATAAGGGGCAACTCCATTGGATCTTTCATTTCCAAACACAGCGAGCAATTCTATCACACCTTAAACCTTTCAGCCACAACGATGAAATCAGCTCTTGTTATTCTCTTCTTCTTCTGTTTGTCTGTTCACCAATCCCAAGGAGCATCTTTTTCACTCCCAAACCTAAACCATCATGAAATACCCATCCACGTACCACAGCCCGAAAGCATTGCTTTCGACTGCAATGGCGCTCCCTACGTTGGTGTGGCTGATGGCAGGATATTCAAGTGGCTAGGATACCCTTTTGGGTGGAGAGAATTCGCAGTCACCTCCCCCAATAGGCCGAGAGGAGTATGTGATTTAACAACCAACAAAGACAATGAACCGATATGCGGGAGGCCACTTGGTTTGAAATTTGACCTCACAACATGCGAACTGTATATCGCAGATGCCTATTTTGGGCTTCTAAAGACAGGACCATATGGTGGAGTAGCCCAAATACTTGCGACATCTGCTGAAGGAGTTCCTTTCCGTTTCTTGAATGGTTTGGACATTGATCGCCAAAGTGGAATGGTGTACTTCACAGACACCAGTGCTATTTACCAGAGACGAAATTGGGAATTGTCAGTTAGTACAGGTGATAAAACTGGAAGGTTAATGCGATATGATCCATGGACAAAGAATGTCACTGTGTTGCGTAATGACTTGTCCTTTGCAAATGGGGTGGCACTAAGCAAAGACGGTGATTTTGTGCTAGTAACCCAAACCACCGCAAAGAACATTTTGAGGTACTGGCTTCGAGGGCCTAGAGCCAATACTGTTGATATTTTTTTCCAACTGCAAGGAGCCCCAGACAATATCATCCGAAACATAAATGGAGAATTTTGGGTTGCGGAAAATAGTGCCGGAAAAGGTAAAGCGGTCAGGCTTGACGCTCAAGGAAATTTTCTGGACGTGGTAGATGGACTCAACCCGGTGAGTCATGTTGAGCAGCGCTATAGAAATCTTTGGATAGGATCTGTGGTTAATAACTTTGTTGGGGTTATTCTTAATTTTGTTTGAACTACAATGATGTCTCTAATTAAGTGTCTTGTATATATGTCAAAGTTAATTTTAAAGGGTTTTTGTCGATCTTTGCTTTATTTTCATGCTTATATATATGTCATAATTCTGTTCTTTTATTTTCTTGCCGGGGTTGGAGAAACCAATCTTGTTTAACTCCCTCCTCTAAAGCACTCCACTTGATTACTCATCAAAACTCATATTCATGAAACTAAACTTGTCAAAATTCTCTTATTTGATGATATATTATCTGTTGATCGATAGCCTTGAATGATTGACTGGTATCAAATTTCTCAATATGTATGGAGCTGCATGACCTTTCAATGCACTAGAACCAGATTGGATTTAGAAGCTTAATCTTAACTGAGTTATGCCTAATTGTGACCAATTTCACTTGGAACTTGATTTTAAGAGATTCAATTCAGAGTTACCTAGTTGGCTTCTCAATATCAGTGGTCTTGTCACTATCAACATAAGACATTCTGGCCTATATGGAAGGATCCTACTTGGTTTCAGAAAAAATACCAAGTTTGAAGTTCTTAGATATTTATATGATGAATGAATTAAATTCTAAAAATAAGTTGCTATATATCAGCTTTTCATGGGAAAGGATGGAAAAAGGTAGAAATTATCTTCTGATAATCTACATGGTAAACTGCTTCCTTTGGCAACAATCAACATAACAACTCTCACAAAGGTTGATCTTTTTCTCGATGATGTCGATGTTGGAATTCCCAACTCTATTGATAGACCTTGCAACCTGAATAGTAATTATGTATAATATTAATTGAGAAATCGAAAAACATTCAGCCTTGCAACCTGTAGTAAGGGAAGAATAGAGAGGATACGGTTTCTGATAATCTCCGCCTATAGATTTCCTTCAGTCTTTCATTTTACGTTTTCGATCGTCACCTGACATCTTCAATTCTATTATTTCCTGATTTCCATCTACCATCTGAGTTTTGGATTAAGGGGGGTAAATCATATTATTTTAATTATAAACTTTAGACTAAAATGGCAAAAAGTGTTGAAGAATGTTGACATTTAGTGTGTCTGCCTTATCAAACTAGGATTAGTTCTATAGTTGTAATAGGAGAGATTTCCTAGTCCGAGTTAGAATAGGAATCCTTGTACTCCAAGATTATGTACTTTGTAATCCCTATATATAGGGCTCCTATTATCAATGAATATATACAACTATGCGCCCAATTCTCTCTACATTCTAATTTCCTTCAACATGTTATCAGCACAAGCCCTAACCCTGAATTAGAAACCAAAAATCATTCTTTCTTCTTTTGTAAGCTGTGAAACCCTAGAACTCTACCCTAGGATTACCTAGTGTGCCTCCCTGCGCCACCGCCCGTGCCTACCTGCACACCTACGCAAAACTGGATCAGCCTCACATGCCTTCATCAACACACGCTTGCGTCAGCCTCTCTAAGCAAGATCAGGTAACAAGAAAACACCAAGTAAGTTTTTATAAAAGTTCCCGCTTCTTTTAATTTTTATTTTCTTGTACTCGGGGACTTCCAAAATCCCTTCTACTACATCCCACCTTTCTTGTAACGTGGGTTCGATTCACAACAGCAGAACCGTGGGGAGTTCACGCTAAATTACGAACTAAGAGCGTTCGTAAGCATCAAAATATTACGGACTAAGAGCGTTCGTGAGCATCAAAATTTGACCATACAAACATCATTGTTTTCAATCCGAATCCAAATTTTAGAAATTATCAACAAAGATAGTGGTTATAACTCTTTCTCACTAGGCTCATCCAATTAATTATGATGTCTAGGAAAAGTTTGAACTAAGAGAACGGTTTTACAAGTGAGCATAACTCCACCAAAATCTCGCCTTACCTTACCTGATCACAATTAAATTAGAGTTACCAAAATGATTGAGTAACTACTACTTGCCTAAGCTCGATTATCATTTTTAGAATAAATTATGATTTAGAAACTTTGATGTAATCATTGGCTTTCATTGAAATAAAGTGCGATTTTGATTCGAACTTTATTCATTCAATTATGTTTCCCAGAAAGCTAGAATGCCTCGTGGATAGTGCTATTATGCACACCATACTTCGAAATAGGTAGTTATTTCTTGAGATGACGCCTATTCGATCTTCAATGACTACAATGGCAGGGTCATCTAAATTGATTCATGGTCGAGGACCAGCTCAATTCTTGTTGCCAAATGGCACAATCATTCATGTCACTGAAACTCTCTATGCTCCTAGGGCCAGAAGAACCTTTTTGAACTTTAAAGATATAAGAGCCACTGGTTTTCATGTGGAAATACATTGTGAGAATGAACAAGAGTTCCTTTGCATCACCTCTAATGACTATGGACATAAACTAGTACTAGAGAAACTTTTGTGTCGTTCTAGTGGGTTATATGCAACCACTATTCGAATCATTGAATCCAACCATGTCATGAGAGATGACTTATGGGATTCTAACACATATAGGCTTTGGCATAACAGTTTGGGACACTCGTGTCGTGACATGATGATCCATATATTAAAGACTTCACACGGACATCCTTTCATCAGAATGAAGAGAAGTAAAAATCAAAATTCAATTCAAAGAGAGCATTGCACCACCGCCACGCCTCTGGGAGCTGTCACCGTGCACTACTGGCAGGCTAACGGCGGTGCTGTGATCCCCCTGCGGCAAAATCATGACTTTGATGCCATGTATGGAGATTTGGCTCCCCTCTCTACTTCTCAAGTCAATTGTGACTTCATGGCTCAACCAAAATCCTTATTGGTTGCTTCCAAAGCCCATCTTTCAATCTGCAAAGCTTGCTTTTTATCAAAATTAGGATCAAGACTATCCTATGTAAAAGACACTAAAGAAAATATTTCATTCTTACATAGAATTCAAAGGGATTCTATGGATTGATTTAACCAACTAGCGGATTGGTTAGATGTTTTATGGTGTTAGTTGATGTGCGGACAAGCTGGTGACGTGTCGCGCTATCGTCCTCTCGTAATGCTGCTTATGATAAACTCCTAGCCTAGGTCATATGGCTATGGGTTCACTACCCAGATCATCCCATTTAGTCAATTCGACTTGATAATGCTAGAGAGTTTACATCGAAAATTTTTTGATGACTGTTGCATATCATTAGGGATTGATATTAGGCATCATATTCTCATGTACACACCCCAATGGTCTCGCGGAAAAGCCACCATTAAACTACTACGATGGTAGCTCGGACATTGGTAATGTGCACTAATATTTTCACTTGGGGTTATGCAATATCGCATGCAGCTATGCTAATTCGTCTATGACTCATAGTCACTCAACTTTTATTTGCGTTACAGCTAGTGACTGGGTGCGAGTCTAATATCTCGTACTTATGCATATTTGAGTGTGTAGTTTATGTGCCAATTGCGCCCCACAAAGCATCAAAATGGTTCATTGCAACGCATGCATATATATATATATATATATATTTGTAGTAGTTAGATATAAATCTCTAACTATAAGTCCGCTATGTAGAATCCTTAACAGGCGATCTCTTTTCTGCTAGATTTGTGATTGTCACTTTGATGAGACAGTCTTCCCGTCATTAGGGAGAGATTAGAAAGTCAACGATCAACAGGAACGACAGGAATTGTCGTGGTCTGTCCCCACTATGTCTCACCTCGATCCCCTAAAAGTGACGAGATCACATATACCTGCTGCAGACATGCCTGTAAGGATTGATGTCCCTACAAGGGGACATGACGCTACCTAAAGGAGATGGGCACGGCACCACCACCATGGATGTTGGTATGGTAATGCTACAAGGTGGCATAATGGCGTCATAGGCCATGGGTTCCGCTAGACAGCGTAGGAGACCGATAGGTTCGATGGATTCTCGTCTTAGGAAGAGAGTGAGTTTGGCACAATTTGATCCATTGATCATTGATACTCAAAATCCATCTCATGAGAATATTCTGGATTGTGGTTATGTCCAAGAGACATCGTTGCGGGACGCCTCAATGTTAGAATCAATTCCTGTGAATATAGAGATCTTTACGAGCTACACTAGTGTACATGAAGACGTGGGATTATTGAGACCAATGACATAGAACCTTGCTCCATTGAAGAATGCCAACGAAGAGAAAATTGGCCTAAATGGAAAGATGTGATCCAGGTTGAATTGAATTCACTAACGAAGATGAAGGATTTCGGGCCTGAGATGCCAACATCTCCTAACATAAAAACTATTGACTTTAATAGGTCTTCGTTAGATACCGTGATGAGAAAAGGAGATAGTAATTTCGTCTTATGGAGCAAGGTTTCTCACAAAACGCCTTGGAATCGACTATGAGAAGACATATTCTCTCGTAATGGATGTCATTACACTCCACTACCTTGTCAGTTTGGTAGTTTCTGAATAACTGAACATGCAGCTTATGATTGTGATCACTACATATCTTTATGTGGATCTAGATATAGAAGATAATAAAGGTTCTTATGAACTTCATTTACCCAAGTCAAGTGGCTCTAGACCACGGAGCGCGTTTGCAATGAGGTTGAAACGCTCACTAAAGTGACTACTTAATTGGGAAGAGATATGATGAACTATGCCCGCACGTTTCCATGGCAAGTTTTAGATTAGCAATTGTCGTGGTTTATGTTGATAAACATAATTGAACTTGAGAGTTAAGGGAAACTGCTGAACACTTGAAATCTGAGTTTGAGATGAAAGACCTTGGGAGAACACGGTTTTGTCTAGATTTAGAACTTAGCACTGTGTCAATGAATGCTTTGGCATTTTGACAAAGTCAAGATTCACTCCCATGGCCATTTGTATTCTTGACCCTAAGAGGGATACGTTTCGTCCTAGGGATGATGATGAAGACGTGATAATTGGCAGAAGTGCCTTACCTAAGTGCAATAGGCACATTATTGTACTTAACACAATGCAAGACTAGATACCTCATTTGTTATGAACTTGTTGGCTAGATGTAGCCATGTGCCAACGTGATGCCATTGAATTGGTGTATACACAATCTTTCGATACTTAAAGGGTACGATAGATATGGGCTTGTTTATCCCTACAAAGAGAAGAGGAATGACAGAATTATGGGATTGGACCCCATAAGGCAAAGAGCCACCATCTACACCACCGTGGCAGGCCATGTCGCCTCCACAGGTATTGCCTCCGCCACCAAGGGTGGCCAGCCTCACCCACCTGAAGGAGTTGTGTCCTAAAACAATCATTTTGATGCAATTATTATTGTAATTATTATTAATCAAAAGGGCAAGTTTATTGTTCATTGCTTATATTTGATATTTGAATGAACAAGGTCCAAGGAATATGAGTTAAAGAGAAAGTAATCTAAAGAGTTAGATGTGTGAGACCTTTACTCTTTTACACTCTTATCCTAAAAGGTTCCTAGTCATAGGATTATCATTTGGACATTGATAATCCGGAAAGACTAGCACATACTATGTATGCTCAATATGGAGGATGATATGTCTCTTATCATTCATGTGGAGATACTAATACAAGTATGTAGGTGCTCTTATTGAAAAGAGTAAACTGAACGCGATCGTTAGAGTTCTTGTATGGAGTTTTACTTACATGTCAAACTTGAAATCTAAATTTCAATAATACAAATTAGTCCTTTGACCTGAGACACCATGGTTGTCTTATGAGTGAGTGGATTAACACTTGATGATGCAATAATATTATATCCCTTAATAGATATGATTAATGCATTCATTGGTGTAATCAATTCAGTCATAGAGACATGTGAATGTACAATAAGGAATCTCTAACCTTAAGTAAATAAGGTGGATGTTCAAAGATGTGATTCAATGAGTCTTTGGCCAAAGCAATGAATGAGATTAGAAAGGAGTTTCTAATCACATTCTACGAATCACATAACAAAGGAAATCACATTAGGGGGTTGACATATCAATTCCATACCCCAATGATGTGATTTAGAACATCGTGTTAGAGAATGACCGTATTGTATTGTAATTCCAATTGAATAGGTTATTCTACATTAACTAGGGTAGTCATGATATGTTGCAAGACGTCACTCATGACTTGTGAAGTCCCCGAAGATTGATAATCATTTATGATCCTAATAACAAGGGAGAATCAAAAAGGAGTTTTGATTCGTAATTGAAATAGATTGGTTCTATAAACTTCACTACCTTATTAATTAGAACATAAGAGATCGCACACCATATAAGTGGATCCTTGAGATAGTATATGAAGAAGATTAAGCAAGAGTTGGTTATGACCAAATGATTAATTAGATTTATTATTGGGACATAATTAGGTCTTTCGGGTAAAACCGAATCTATTGAGCATAACGATTGTCGGATTTTGGTGTGGACTTGGGGTTCACTAAGTGAGACTTGAATGAAAGCCTAAGACACATTTTTAGTGCCCAATAGCTTATATAGACCAGCCAACATATTGGCTTTGTGAAAGTCAATATTTCACTTTTAGTGGTTGGAGTTATTTCCAATTATAAAAGGGGAAAGCATAGACAAAAGAGAAAAATGTTGTAAGCTTGAGTGTGTCTTCACACAATCTTCTTTTAGTTGAAAAGAGAGAGTTCTCCCTTTGTCCAAGCACAAGTTGGTGTTATCACAAGGAAGGAAGAACACTTGCATATCTTCATCCTTTCTTTCATCTTCTTCATCTCTTGATTCATTTGGTGAAGATCCTTAGAAGTCACATCCTTTTATGGCTCTAGTTGCAACATCAAGGAGGAGACTACAAGTATGAGAAGGATTTCTCAATCCAAGGTGCTTCAAGGTGAAGGAGACAAACACAAGGAGAGATCAAGGAGAGAAACTTTGGTGGTTCACTTGGATCGGATTAAGATCACGCTCCAAGGGTGAGTAGAGCATAAACTCCCTCTTTGTTCTTCCTTACTAAGCATGCTATGTTTATATACATATCACAATAAGCCAAGATCATGGGTTAAAGGAATGGGTTTTATGTTTAGTTAGTAGTTTAATGGTTAAACTAATTCCGCACTAATTAAAAAGTTTTGAAATCCATCCATTCCTTCACCACCTCCCTTACATCAAAATGATGGTGATGTTTTGATGGTTTTGCTGATGCAGGGTATCTCTCTGAACCTTGCAAAGGTCACTCCCAAACAGGTTATGTCTTTACCATGGGAAACACCGCGATATTTTGGAGGTCTACAAAACAGACCCTTGTTGCTACTACCTCGAATCATGCATGCATAGATTATTGCTCTACATGAAGTTGTGCGTGAATGCATATGGCTAAGATCTAATTAGACATATTCGAGGAACTTGTGGTTTGAAATCTACCACAGATGAACCTACATGCATTTATGAGGATAATGCAGCTTGTATTGAACAAATGAAGTTAGGTTTCATTAAGGGCGACACCAGCAAGCATATATCACCTAAGTTCTTTTACAATCAGCAACAACAATCACTTCTAAAGATTGAAGTGAATCAAATCTGATCAGAGGATAATGTAGCGGACTTATTCACTAAGTAGTTACCTAAATCCACCTTCGAGAAACATGTGAAGAGCATTGGATTGAGAAAGTTATCCGAACTCTCATGATTGTAGTAATCAGGATGAGATGTCGACATCAGGTGGGGTATGATGTCTACATGTTCATTCTCGAAGAGTGAAGGACGTGTTGTACTCTTTTTCTCCTCCTCTAGGTTGTTTTTGTCCCACATATTTTTTATTACAGTAGCAAAGTTTTTAACGAGGCAACGATCAAAGCGTCGCCACTAAGTTTGAGTGGCATAAGGGGGAGTATTGAAGAATGTTGACATTTAGTATGCCTTGTCAAACTAAGATTAGTTCTATATTTGTAATAGGAGAAATTTCCTGCTCCGAGCTGTACTCGAAGATATTGTACTTTGTAATCCCTATATATATGGCTCCTATTACCAATGAATATATACAACTATTCTCCCAATTCTCTCTACATTCCAATTTCCTTAAACAAAAAGTATACATATAAACAATCACGGAGAACAACTTTTGGGGAGTTTATGCCCTAAATGAACCATTGAACTTAATTAATTGATGGACTTTGTAGCATTTTATGGCCAATCTTATTAAAACATATTAAACAAGAGAGTTTACTCATAAGTAAAGAGGTTTTATTTGTACTTTTGACCCCTAAGAAGGTAGTAAAGTATGATCATCGATCAGTGCATACTCTCACAGGATTTGGTAGACTTTGCATGATGGCGGAGGCGCCATTTTTCTTGTATGAAAGAAGCTGCCACATGTTCCCACTCTGGCAATTGAGAGCTATCTACTCGATCAAGCTCCTCCTTTCTAAAATGCCACCAAAAGTTGGAGACAACACTCTTCAAGTCATGCGCCTTTAAAGCAAATCCTTCAATTCTTGTTTGGGCCTTCACAACTCTGGTTGAGATGGGAAAGTCTGAAAAGGCAGTAAGTTTTGATATGCAATTTAAGAGTTCTTCTCCACAAAGATCACCTCTCTTGAGGTACTTGATGAAGGAGGAACTTCTTGTTGCGCCATTGGTACTACTAGTGATGTAAGTCCATGCAGTGCCTTGCGTGATGAAAAGCATCATCTCAAGTGGCTGTCCCTCTTGAATAATGTTGCAGCCCTCGGTATAGGTCACAGGTCACTGGCTTGAGATGCTCGCAAATTGCTTCCAGTACTTGTTCATTCATAGTTCTAAACATGACAACCTATATTAATCAATAACACATATACAAAGTATTTTAGAACTATTGATTACACGCATTTTTATACGTGTAATTATGTCTAAAATACTATAATTAAGCTAATCCACCAGTTAATTAATTTATAGTTAATGTATTTTATTTATTTTGTAGAAAATAAGCGGACTCGCGGAAATTGAAAGCAAAGTGTGCAAAATCATCATAGCAAACGTGGAGTTTTTAACAAAGATCGATGCAGTCAACTCTTGGTCAAAACATCCTTAGTTAACCATTAGTCTTAACTAACCAATGGTCAATTAAGGACGATTATGGGTTGGACTTTAGCTGCATGTTTCCTTAATTGAAAGAGTCAAAAACCCATGATTTTGGTGACACATGGCAGCAATATAATTATACATTAGGGTTTAATTATGCAAGGAGGGGCAGCTGCAGTTCTCTGTTTCTTTTACTGCCAATTCACACGCAGACCACATGCATCCTTTCCTCCTACTCACAAAAAAAAAAAAACAATAGCCCCATCACGTGTTTTTCTCTCCAGTCAATCCTAGCCGCAGGCCACCAATTTTTCCCTTGAATCACAGCCATCCATTCATCATCCACTTCTTCTCCTCTAGCAGCCACAGCCACACACCCCATTCTCTCTTCATTCTCCTCTAACAGCGGCACACCCATATATATATACACACACACACACACACACACACACACACACCCCAATTCTCTCTCTTCCCCAACAGTGCTGCAACACACACCACCACCACCCCATTTATTATCCCTTCTCATTTCTCTCACCCATCACCACCACTCACTCTCTTCTTTTCTCTAATTTTCATCTTTTTGGAACTCACTCAAGGCCTCAAGGGAATCATCATCAAGAATACCACACCTTAATTTGAGTAGTTGGGTGAAGAAATTGCTTGATTCATACAAGCTCATAGCTAGAAGTGATCAAGCTAACTCTCTCCTCTCTTCCTTATTATCTATTTCATAATTTTTATATACTTTTGTTGATGGATTCTTGTATGGGTTGTGAGTAGTTCAATTTTGGGAGTTAGGGTTGTGAAGCCCTAACTCATCTTGTGTAAATATTGATGCTTTAAATGAAATAAATGCAATTTCCATTGTGTATGCTTTAAATCCAAATTTATTGGTCCTTAGAAGAATGTTTCTAGGCTTTGTTACCCTTTAAAATTATGTTGTGGGTAATTGTGATGAATAGATTGATAAATTGACAACTTATTAATCTTGTGGCATCTAGGATTTAAGTGTAGCTAAGCTTGCTTGGGTCTCTATTATCTTGCTCTCTAGGCCTCTAATTTTGGATTTTGCTGCTTTAACCGGCGTAATGCCCAAATTAGAGAGTTGATTGTGGCCTTAACCGGCATAGTCAATACACCAAAAGGATAATTGGTTTAGTAGCTTTAACCAGTACTAGATACAGGACTCGACACATATAGGAAATGCATGCATTTGTGAAATTGGCATCGAAGTTTACAAGATAGTTAGTGTGAATCACCTGACACTCCCATGTTCCCATTAATTTGAAAATCCAAATTTAATTTCTTGCTTGATAATTAGTTGTTTGCTTTTATTTGAGTTTGCATTTAATTTAGTTAATTCTCAATTCAAAACTCCCAAACAAAATTCTACCTTCCATTGTGCATAACTCATTTGGGCTACAAGTTAGTGGCTTTGATTAGACTTAGTGTGAGCTAAGCCGAGTATTGTCGAGGCTTGGTGCCTTGTGAATATTATTTTACTTTATTTTATTTTATTTTTATTTTTCATTGTATGCATTTGAGTGATTCTAGCGCCAATTACCTCAGTTAGGTCCAACACTAATCCCCGAGGTACGATAATCAAGGTTTTAATACTTTCCTTACTTGACAATGATTCGTACGCTTGCGAGAGTATATGAACCAAGTCAATGGCGCCGTTGCTGGGGATTAGGGTCTTCGGATCTTAATCCCTTGGTAATTGGCATTTTGGGTCACTTTTAGCATACTTGTATTTTTATTTTTACTTATATATCTAGTGTCTTTATTTATTTTTCATTTTGATTTGGTTAGTTTAGTCAAATTTAGTACTATTTATGTTTAATTCTCTCTCCACCCCTCTAATTACTTGTCAATTTTTCGTGAGTTGAATTGATGCTTATCTTGCTTATATTTTGGTTATTGAGTTACTCAATTTCTTATTGATCATTCGTAGTTATATGAGCGACACTCTACTACCTATCAATTTGAGAAGTGGTTGTGTTTTGCAAAGACTACCTAGAGGAAGACCAACAAGGAGAGTTAGGAGACCAAGTCATCGCTCACAAGCACCTTCTAGGTCTCCTATTTGAATAGTACATATGGCCGACGAGCATCAAGGACCACAAGATGAGGAGGAGATTCCATTGAGCCATTATTCATGTCCTAGCATTGTAAATGCTCAATCTTGCATTGTGCTTCCTCCGACAAATTCCAATTTTGAAACTAAGCCTAACATGTTGTCTATTCTACCAACTTTCCATGGCATGGCTAGTGAGAGGCCATATGATCATATAATTGAGTTTGATACCATATGTTCCACTATGCACTTGGGAGGATTAACATTGGAGGGTTTGAAGCTTCGATTATTCTCATTTTCTTTGAAAGATCAAGCACGCACATGGTTTCATAAGCTCAAGCCAAGATCCATTCTTTCTTGGGCCGATATGCAAAGAGTCTTCTTGAATGCTTATTATCTACATCATCGGACTACTTATATGCGGGATAGCTTGACCAAGTTATTTCAAGAGGATAATGAGACTTTTTATGATGCATGGGAGCGCTTCAAGGATATTGAGTTAGGTTGCCCTCATCATGGACTCACCAAGTGGCTTATTTGTGAATCTTTCTACAATGGGTTGATTATTGATGATAGAAGAAGATTGGACAATGCATCGGGTGGAAATTTTCTTAAGAAAGGTCCTAATGCCTCTTGGGATATTTGTGAGGAAGTGGCTACCCAATCCGGTCAATGGGATAACCATCAAAGGAGAAGAGGAGGTAGAGATCACCACACTACTTCTTACGTCGTGATTCACATGCATATGGTACTAGAGGCCATGATGATCCTATGGAGTCTAGAGGCCGAGTTGATATGGAGCCTCGTGGTAGAGGTTTATATGATGTTTCTCATGTTTCTAAAGATGATGGAGCTATGAATTCTAAGCTTGAGAGGCTTGAAGCAAAGATTGACAAGAAATTTGAGATGCTTCTTCAATCGCAAAAGGGTAATGGTACTTCTTCTTCACATGTCAAGAGTGTTAGTTCTTTATATCTTTGCTTGATTTGTGAGTCCCCTCATCATTCTACTCATGATTGTCACTTGGCTTCCCAATTTCTGGAATTTGTTGAGAAGCAAGTTAAAGCGGTTACTTCTTATCATCAAAGGCCACCAAGAAATGATCCTTACTCTACTACATATAATCCGGGTTGGCGAAATCACCCAAATTTCTCATGGAGAGATGGTGGAGGGTGCTCTAATGCACACTCACTCATATAGAGGGAATCAAGGCCTTAATTCGTCATCTTTTAGTCCCTACGGCCATGGTAACACACAATTAGGTGCACAAAGTCATTTTGGGCAACAATCATCTACTTACAATTCTCAAGACCAATGGCCATCTTTTGGTGCTACACATGCTTATGGAGGAGCTACACATGCTTATGGAGGAGCCCCACATGATAATCAAGGGTTTGGTCAAAGTTCCCATTATTTGGAGGTGCCAATTCTACACAAAATGCTCTTCTGGGATTTCAAAATAGGCAAGCACCACAACCGGAACCAAAGAAGTCTCATATGGATGATATATTGACCACCCTAGATCAAAGTCATACTTCTCTTACACAAAGGCAAGCGAAGACCGATCAAACTCTTAGTATTCTTGCTCAAGGTCAAAGTTCACTTGCACAATGTGTGGGAAAGTTGGAGGTTCAATTGGGTCAAATGGCAAAAGAGCTTGGAGCACGTCCACAAGGAGCTCTACCTTCACAACCGGAGCCAAACCCAAGAGGAAAAGTCCATGAATGCAATGCCGTCACCACTTTACGTTTGGGAAAGGTAGATGATAATCATGTTTACATGCCTTCATCTTCTAGCTTCCATTCAAATCCTTTATTTGTGCATGATGATGATTTGCACTCATATGAGGCCAAGAGAGAAGAAAATGTACCTCTTGGCCATGTTGTTGATGATCAATTGCATACACATCATGATTCTTTTTATTATAAGGAGGATGAGACTAGAAAGGAAGAAAATGTACCTTCCGGTAAATATGGAGTAGGTGATGTGACTTTGAATGCAAAAGGAAGAAACAAGGGGGTGGATAAGGTAGCCAGAGGGGAAGAAAATGTACTTTCCGGAGGAGCTATTCTTGATAGTGGTTATGGTTTCTTATCCTTTGAGAATGATGCAAGAAAATATGGTTTGATTGATAGTGGGAAGAAAAGAGCTCTATTGAGAAAGAACACTTCTAGGGATAAGGATATCTTGGTCTCAAGATTAGATAGTGAGGCCATGAAGGCTAGGGACCCATCTAAGGCCGATGACACCTCTAAGAAGGTTCTTGATGATATTAGACTCACATCCTATGAGTTTGAGTCATCTACTTCAACCGAAAAAGGGGGGAGGAATAAGGAGGAAGACCTACATGGTCATGGTAGCTCTAGTGATAGAAGTGGTCCGGTCTATTCATCACCAGGCAAGGCCTTGAAGGCCAAGAACCTTAGTGGGACCGTGACTACCCTTAGGAGCACCACCAGGAGTCTTACCTTTGATCCACCTCTTGCTTTGAGCACACCGGAACCTCAACTTCCCTACCCTAATGTGCCAAGGAAAGAAAATATGAAGAATGGTGGGAAGAAGAAGAAAGTTGGTTTGATGTCCGAAGTGCATGATATTTTGAAGAAGGTCAATGTAAATATACCTTTGATTGAGCTCATTTGACAAATGCCGATTTATGCAAAATTTCTAAAGGACTTGTGCACCCACAAAAAGAAGATAAAGAAGGATGAGCGATTTGAGATTTGTGAGGAGGTTAGTGCTATCTTGCAAGGACAGATCCCTTCAAAACTCAAGGACCCGGGAAGCTTTAATATATCTTGCACTATTGGTGAGAAAGTCTTTGATAGAGCTTTGATGGACCTTGGTTCAAGTGTTAACATTATTTCTTTTTAGACTTTTCGGAAACTTGACCTTGGTCCTATAAAAGCTACTCCTATATATTTGCAACTTGCGAGAGCATCATTAGAGCCATGGGCGTTATTGAAGATGTATTAATCAAAGTTGACAAGTTCTACTTACCGGCGGATTTGGTGGTATTGGATATGGATGATGGAGCTCATAGTGACAAGGACATACCTATCAATCTTGGTAGACCTTTTATGACGACAGCGGGGATAAAAATTAATGTTCAAAAGGGCACTATCAAAATGAAGGTATTGGGCGAAAAAGTATTACTCAAGAGACTTGAACCCATTTACCCTCCAGAGGTGGTAAAAAGTGTGTTTTCTATTAACTTGGTCAAGGGCAATGCAGCAAAGAGAGATAGAATTTTTGGCCCATTGAACCAAGTCCCACACTACAACCAAGAGCCATTGGTTTCTAATTCTTCCTCTCCTTGCCAAGTGTTTGCAATTTCTACTCTTAATGAGATACATGTGAATGAGGATCTCGCATTGAGTGAGGAGCAAAAGAATAAAATCAAGACAATATGGGAGATTTGTGGGTTGAAAAAGAAGAAGAAGAAGAAGAAAGGGCATCTTGAGTGGAACACTCATATGAACATCAAGTTTCTTGCACCATCTTGTGGAGGTTCTAGTTCAACTAAGGCTTGTGTGGGTGGTGGTGGAAAGAAGGAACCACCTTGAAGAGACCAAGTTTCATAGACAGGCTTGGGGTCTTAAAAAACAAGCGCTTCTAGGGAGGCAACCCTAGGTACTTTTGAAATTTTCTCATTTATTTTGCCTCAATAAGCCTTATTGGCCATCTTTTTGGGAGGATGGGAGGTGTATGGAGTTGAAAATGTGAAGGAGAATGAATAAGGCGGTGAGCAGTTCTGTCCAGAAAATTCAGTTGAATTTGGGTGGCTATAGTTTCAAATATACATGCTATTTTGAAATTTTGTGGATATGTTTCTCTATGTATCTACTATGTACTGCCAAAATTTTAGCCTCTTTTTGTCACTGGAACTCAAGTTATTTAGTTGTCAATGGAAGAAGGTCAGAACAAAGGTAGCTACTGTAGAGTGACTTTAGGAAGCTACACCCTCTACATATAAAGGAAATTGGAGCTACAATTTTTCAAAGATGTATCTTCACATGTCTCCTGTATGGTGGTATAATTTTTTTTAATTTGAACCTTCCTAGCTTCTGATATAGTGTTCCAAGTGATAGAGGTCAAAAACAGGGCACAGCAGAAATTGCTAAACAGATAAGTGAGTTTGGAGGCCAACGATTTTTGATTCAGAATTGATTTCTCAATGAAATTTTAGTAGAAGGTAAGGCCTTGAGTCTAGTTTCATCTTAGTCTCACCCTCTTTTCACCTCTGGAGCTTCAGATATTTCTGTCTTGGTGATTGAGGGTAAGCAGAAGACTTCATGACAGATTGGCAATTTTGACCAGCTTTGGTTTTCATCTCAGTTGGAGATAGGTGGCTTACTTTATATGGATAGAAATATCTCTGAGTCTACTTTCTGTTCCAAGTAGTCTTACTTACTTAACTTTTTTTGAGTTTGAGATATGGGCATTGGAAGACATAAAGGTCATTGCTGGAAGTTTTCTGCACTCACTAGTTTTGTTCACTTAGGTTGATAGGACTTCTTTGCACTTTCATTTCATCTTTGGAGGCCATTATATGGTTGTTGTGAGATGTGTTGGATGTGGTCAAGGCCATGTGCTTAATGGATGACTCTTTTCCTTATTCTTCGAAGTGGTTGTTTTTGTACGCATTGCTCTTTGGACACTATATTTCTCAATGGAGTTGATCTTTACATGAGCACCTGGAGCTATTATGGAGCATACGTTAAGGAAGTTAAGACCTTGTGCCTTGAAGTTGGCGTCTTATTTTAGTCTTCTCCAAAGGTGGTGAGCAATGGAGGGTCTACAAAAGGGGGTTTTCCGTATCTTTTCTCCGCATTTAGATTTTTATTTTCATAATTAATTTTTGTGCCTTCGCCCGAACTTCACTCTCATACCTAAATCCGACACAGATTTTAGCTTTCGAGCTCACTTTACAACATTGTCCTTTAAGTGGGGGGGGGGGGGGGGGGGGGGGGGGGTTGGGGCTAGGGTGGCCCTATCCAAAAAAAAAAAAAGATTAGCTTTTTGTAATTATATTTTAGTGATTAATGCATTTTCCAACCTAATGACGAGACATAGATTTAACTTGTCATGATTGTGGATAGATTGAGCATGATCTAGGATTTTGAATATTGTTTTGTGATTAAGTGTATATGTGATCTATGCTTGACTATATGTGTGCACATAGCCTATGGTTAGTTTGGTTCATCATAATTAGAGAAGCATATAGATGATTTGATTGACTTGTATGCCCTTGTTTGTGAGCTTTTGTGCCTATATCTATAGTGTATGCATCGTTCATTCATTTATTCTTTCATGTGTGCACAATTTCATGACATTGCGTATCTAGAACTTGCTTGAGACCTCTCGAGGCTACTTTTAGCTTACGACGGGATAGAAAAGATTGAGGCAATTAGGATTATATACCACCATGGCCAAAGAAGCATATGCCCAAAGATATTTACCACTAGATTGCCACTTTGAGCCTATTTATATATTTAACCTTTTTGTTCATTAGCACCACAAATCCCTACCTAGCCTAAACACTTTTATCTTACCCTTCCGTGGTAGTTGGTGAAGCAATTCGAGAGAATGACTTTATGTTTGAGTGCTTCAAAAGAAAATATAAGTCAAAAGTGTGAGGTTACAAAAGAATAAGTGTGGAGGTGAGTGATTTGTACATAAAATAAAGTTCCAAAAAAAAAAAAAAAAGAGAAGAGAAGAAAGTTCAAGGAAAAAAAAAAGTAAGTTGTGTGAAGAAAAAAAAAGTAAGTCGAGTACATTCATAAGATCTTCCGATTAGAAGACCAAGAACATTAATTTCATTCCAATTCGTTTATAACAAACATCTCCATAATTAGATAGGATAACTACGCAAACTAAATAAAAAGGAAAAAAGAATCCCAATTCGTTTTGGAATCTCAACCTAGTCGACATAGGATAAGAATCCTGTACTCACTCGGATTTACAAATAAAAAAAAAAAAAAGAAACTTAAAAGAAAGTAAAAACAAGGAACAAACAGCACACAAATGTTTCCATTTTCTAGTTTGATTTTGTTTCCTAGTCCAACCTGGGTTATGTTTCCAGCATATACTCAAATGTTAACCAGACATTATAAATAAGGTGGCAGCTCCATTGGATCTTTCATTTCCAAACACAGCTAGCAATTCCATCACGCCTTAAAAACTTTCAGCAACAACCATGAAATCAGCTCTTGTTACACTCTTCTTCTTCTTCTTCTTCTTCCTCTTTTTGTTTGTTCACCAAGCCCAAGGAGCATCTTTTTCACTCCCAAACCTAAACCATCATGAAATACCCATCCATGTACCGCAGCCCGAAAGCATTGCTTTTGACTGCAATGGCGCACCCTACGTGGGTGTGGCTGATGGCAGGATATTCAAGTGGCTAGGATACCCTTTTGGGTGGAGAGAATTCGCAGTCACCGCCTCCAATAGGCCGAGAGGAGTATGTGATTTAACAACCAACAAAGACAATGAACCGATATGCGGGAGGCCACTTGGTTTAAAATTCGACCTCACAACATGTGAACTGTATATCGCAGATGCCTATTTTGGGCTTCTGAAGACGGGACCAAATGGTGGAGTAGCTCAAATACTTGCGACATCTGCTGAAGGAGTTCCTTTCCGTTTCTTAAACGGTGTCGACATTGATCGCCAAAGTGGAATGGTGTACTTCACAGACACCAGTGCTATTTACCAGAGAAGAAATTGGGAATTGTCAGTTAGTACAGGTGATAAAACTGGAAGGTTAATGAGATATGATCCATGGACAAAGAATGTCACTGTGTTGCGTCATGACTTGTCTTTTGCAAACGGGGTGGCACTAAGCAAAGACGGTGATTTTGTGCTAGTAACCCAAACCACTGCAAAGAACATTTTGAGGTATTGGCTTCGAGGGCCTAGAGCCAACACTGTTGATATTTTTTTCCAACTGCAAGGAGCCCCGGACAATATCATCAGAAACATAAATGGAGAATTTTGGGTTGCAGAAAATAGTGCCGGAAAAGGTAAAGCAGTCAGGCTTGACGCTCAAGGAAACTTTCTAGACGTGGTGGATGGACTCAACCCTGTGAGTCATGTTGAGCAGCGTTATAGAAACCTTTGGATAGGATCTGTGGTTAATAAGTTTGTTGGGGTTATTCTTAATTTTGTTTGAACTATATATGCTGTAGCTCTAAGGTTCTTGGCCAGTATTGTATCCAGTATATTCTTAATTTTGTTTGAACTACAATGCTGTAACTCTAAGGTTCTTGTATCCAGTATTGTTATTATTATTTTTTGTATTGAATAAATATATATACCAAAGTCATTTTTGAAGGGTTTTTGTCGATCTTTGCTTTATTTTCATGCTTATATATATGTCAAAATTCTGTTCTTTTATTTTCTATCTTGCCGGGGGTGGAGAAACCTATCTTGTTTAATTCCCTCCTCTAAAGCACTCTACTTGATTACTCATCAAAAGTCATATTCTTGAATTTAAAGTTGTCAAAATTATCTTGTTTGATGATATATTATCTGTCGATTGATAGCCTTAAATGATTGACTGGTATTCTTTCAGATTTCTTAATACGTATGAAGCTGACCTTTCAATATTGCGCTAGAACCAGATTGGATTTAGAAAGCTTAATCCTTAATTGAGTTCTGTCTAATTTTGACCAATTTCACTTGGAACTTGATTTTAATAGATTCAATTCAGAGTTACCTAGTTGGCTTCTCAATATCAGTAGTCTTGTTGGCTTCTCAACATACCGTAGTCTTGTAATTATCAACATAACATTCTGGCCTATATGGAAGGATCCTACTTGGTTTCAGCAAAATACCAAGTTTGAAGTTCTTAGATAGTTATATGATGAATGAAATTCTGACAGTACGTATGTAAGTTGCTATTTATCAGCTTTTCATGGGAAGGGATGGAAAAAGGTAGAAGTTATATATCTTCTGATAATCTACATGGTAAACAGCTTCCTGCTTCCTTTGGCAACAATCAACATAACAACTCTCACAAAGGTGGATCTTTTTCTCGATGATGTCGATGTTGGGATTCCCATTGATAGACGTTGCAACTGAACTATATCCTTTCGAATATTTACCTAACAGCAACTGCAGTTCTAATTAACTTCATTAATTTCATTTCATTTATCTTGTAGTTGCTTACACCTTTTCCTACTTCCTTTCGTTCTCTCTTTGTCCCAGAGGCTTTATCAAAACACATGATAACTAGGGTTCCGAGAACTATATACTTTAATCAAGTGAGACTAATTATAGGTAATGTAATTAGCAGTCCCTACTTCTTACAGGGAAATGTAGCTAGCTATAGTGGAATTATCTTGTAGTTGCTTACACCTTTTCCTACTTCCTTTCGTTCTCTCTGTCCCAGAGGCTTTATCAAAACACATGATAGCTAGGGTTCCGAGAACATATATACTTTAATCAAGTGAGACTAACTATAGGTAATGTAATTAGCAGTCCCTACTTCCTACAGGGAAACGTAGCTTGCTATAGTGGAATTGAATTTTAAATGATCTCTGTCCAATTATTTACAGGAAAAGGGTTTTGCTCGGGTTACTTGTCATTTAAGCCCCAAATATTATTTGTTTTGGAAATTACCCATGTTATTTCGGATACAACTAACTTGGGTTGAGTTTAATCAACTTGGACTTTATATTAAGCGATGTGGAAGCAAGGTTGACTGTTGTGCGACACATTGAAATTAGAACTTTCAACTACCAATCAATTAAAACAAGTATAGAATCTAATATTTTCCCACAATTTATAAGCTTATATGCAAAGATCTTACGTTTTCGATACGAGGCATTCCTCTTACACACCAACAATCCGTTAAAAACCTTTTAGTGAAGTCCTAGTGTGAAGTTTTAGAATATAACCGAAAAAAAAAAAGTAAAGTTTTACATTTCTTTACTTTAAACACCAATTCTTAATAATTGAGACCAAGTTATTCTAATATGGATCGATGAGGTACCAAATTCAAATTCTCCCATCTCCAAAGATAAAAAAATGAATGATGAAAACCGACTTTAATCGTAGGATCCACATCTACTTTGGTATTTGAAACGACCATAAAAAAAATTATTTATAGAGGTCCGCAAAAATTCTCTTTTAAAAAAAATGACTCAAAAAGTTGACACATTCAGTATATTTTAGGGAAAAAAAAATTAGGAACATGGGTAGTATATATAACAGGAAAAATAATGTGACCTAAACAATTTCAGGTACATCATTAGCCTCATGAGTCGTGACCAACTAAAATTAGCAGCACATTGTTATTATTTTTAAATGAAATTAGCAACTTAAGAGCTAACAGTTATACTATATAAAAGAACGGGCATAAAAGAACACTATGAACAGACTAAATTATAATACATATTTGACAAAGAAAAAGAAAATAAAAAATAGTCAATTAAAGCCCTTGTTTACTCATCTTACTATTTGTAGTCAAAAGATCACTGAATCCTAAGGAAAAAATCTTTGGCAGCAGAAAATGAGCAGTAATGAGAAGACCTGTCCCGATTAATAATTGGTACAATGGATTACATCAAAGACTACTCTAGACTCCCAGATATTCCTTCCAAAAACAGAAGAGGCAACTTGTACAAATGAGGCAATGCCCTTGTCTAAAATTGGCACTGACTTTACCAAATCTACCCACTTTGATAATGTAACCAAAAAAAAAAAAATGTGAAGTTTTACATTTCTTTACTTCGAGATTTGGGTTTTAAGCCTAAGTCAGCAACGCAATTGTATTGTAATAATAAAGCAGCTATTGAAATATCTATATTATAGAATCCTGTGTAGCAATGACCGAACGAAACATGCGTAAAGTAGATCGACACCTTATTAAGGAAACACTGGATGCAAAGTTAATCTCCTTTTCTTTTGTTCTAACTGAGGAGTTAGCAGATATATGTACCAAAATTGTATTTAGCAAGTTGTTTCATGACTCGACTTGAAGGGGAGTGTTGACTTGTGAGTCCTGTAGGACAATAATACTTGAAAAACAAGAATACTTAGAGGACAAAAATATTTGGAGAACAATATGACTTGTGTTGTACTACATTTACAGTGTATACATTGTAGGGTTTGTATATATTGAAAAGATGAAGAATAGTGAGAATGGAATAAGATAATTTCATTGATAGTGAAAACAAATATTTGTACAGAGAGACTCTTACAAGTATGGAAATAGCTGAATCTAGGATAACTAGCTACAAGTTAGCAATTACATATAAGAAGGCTAATGTTAAGCTAATGTACAGCTATATGCAAATCTTCATGTCTTAGTAAGGAATATATGGAGGATTGATTTCCTAACACTCCCCCTCAAGTTGGAGAGTGGATATCCTGCACTCCCATCTTGCGAATCATAGGAACAAAGATTTCCTTCCCCAAGGGCTTGGTTAATAAGTCAGCTAGCTGATGTGCAGAACTGATGAACTTGGTAGAAACAGATCCATCTTGAACCTTGTCGCTAATATAATGACAATCCATCTCGATGTGCCTAGTTCTCTCATGAAAAACTGGGTTGGCTGCAATGTGTAAAGCGGTCTTGTTGTCACAATATAGCAAAGCAGATTCATGATGTGTAAGCCCTAAGTCCTCTAATAAATAACGAAGCCATGTTAATTCACAGCAAGCTCCTGTCATTACACGGTATTCGGCCTTAGCAGATGAAAGTGAAACTGTTTTCTGTCTCTTTGATCTCCAAGATATCAATGAAGGTCGAAGAAAGATACAATAACCCGTAGTTAACCTCCTAATGAGTGGGCAACCTGCCCAATCCGAATCACAATAAGTTCTCAACCTAAAGTCACTGTTTGATGAGAAGAAGAGACCTTGTCCAAGTGCACCCTTCAAATAACGAACGACCCGAAGGGCTGCTTCCATATGAAGTTTACGGAGTTGGTGCATAAACTTACTCAAGACATGTACAGGATATGTGATGTCAGGTCTCGAAACAGTCAAATATATCAACCTCCCAACTAATCTTCTATACCTGCCCGGATCCCTGAGCAAATCGCTCTTGTCTGACAACTTCAAACCTTTCTCCATAGGAGTATCAACAGGAGCTACGCCCAACAGCCCCGCATCTTTGATAATCTCTGATGCGTACTTACGCGGAGATATAAAAATCCCATTTCTAGAAGAAGAAATTTCAATTCCTAGAAAATATTTTAATTCACCAAGATCTTTAAGACGAAAACTGCTATGTAAAAACTTCTTAATCTCAACAATGCTGGTGAGATCATTACCAGTAATCAGTATATCATCCACATAGATTAAGAGGGCAGTAAAGGACTTGCCTTGTTTCTTAGTGAATAGGGAGTAGTCAGCTCATGATTGCACAAAACCAGCTGAATGAATAGCGTCTGAAAATTTAGAGAACCATTGCCAAGAAGCCTGCTTTAAGCCATACAATGACTTATGTAATCGGCAAACTAAGTGCTCCTCCCCCTGTCTCCGAATCCCTAGCGGTGGAGACATATAAATCTCTTCGGCAAGGTCACCATGGAGGAAAGCATTGTTGACGTCTAATTGGTGAAGTGTCCATCCACGGGCAGCAGCCAAGGCAAGGAGGCAACGAACCGAAATGATCTTGGCAGTAGGGGAGAAAGTGTCATGATAGTCAACACCTTCCAATTGGGTAAAACCCTTGGCCACTAACCGTACTTTGTACCTCTCTATGGAACCATCGGACTGGTGTTTAACCTTGTAAACCCAACGACAGCCAATGGGTGTCTTGCTTGGGGGAAGTGAGGTGAGAGTCCAGGTACCGTTAGCCTGCAGTGCTTCTAATTCAGATTGCATCGCATCCCGCCATTCGAGAAGAGCAGCAACCTCGGAATAGGACCTTAGTTCTGTCACGGCACTGATTTGAGCAACAAAAGTGCAATAGAAAGGAGAATATCTCTGATAGGAAACATAGTTGACCAGGGGATAGCGTGTACCTTTTGACGGACCTGGCAGGAAGGAAGGCGAGTGGTGGGAACAAATGTTGGAGCAGACGTAGTCATGAAGCTTGGCGAGCAGACCGGTCTGACGACTAGAGCGACGGAGGGGAATGGGTTCTGGAGCAAGGTTGGGGTCAGTGAGAGGGTTGGGTTCGGCGGGGAAAAGATGTGTGGGTGGTGGGTTTGGCGGGGATGGAGGAATAGGCGAAGATGATTCTAGTGCTTGAGATGGAGAAGGGGCCGAATCGACAGGAACAGAGGATGAGGGTGGAGCTACCAAATCCGCAAGAACAGATGAAGAAGGCGGTGGTGTTGGAGAAAGAGAAGGTGTGGAAGCCACCGGCGTCGGGGGTTTAGGCCGACGGGAATAAGTGTGAAGGGTGGTGGGAAGAGGGGATGGCGAGGAAAGAGAGGAAGAACCAGAAGAAGGGGGTGCAGTGGGTAGAGACGCGTTAAAAACAAAGTCAAGGAAAGAGGATGTGGAATTGGTTGGTAATGGAATTGGGCCTGGGTCGTGGGCCAATGGTGAAAGAATGGAGTTGGGTTGAATTGAAGCATATCGAAAAATGTTCTCATGAAATATGACATCCCTGTTGGTAAAGACCTTTTTGGTTGATAAGTCGAATAATTTGAAGGCCTTTTGACCAACAGGGTAACCAATGAATATTGAAGGTATGGTACGATGATCAAATTTGTGAGAAGGGTGAACATTGGTGGCATAGGCTAAGCACCCAAAAACCTGGAGATGAGACAGAGAGGGCAGTTTCGAATAAAGTAGTTCGAACAGAATTTTGAAAGAAAGAGTTGGTGAAGGTAACCGATTGATGATGTGGACAGCGGTGAGAACACACTCTCCCCAAAATTGGCTAGAAAGATGAGCCTGAAATTTTAGAGCATGAGCCACTTGGAGAATATGTTGATGTTTGCGTTCCACAACCCCATTTTGTTGAGGTGTGTAAACACAAGAATGTTGAAAAACAACGCCATTATCTTGGAAAAAAGAACGAAGTGAGATAAATTCGCCACCAGTATCACTTCGAAAAGTTTTAATGCGAGAATCAAATTGAGTGAGAGTGTATGTAAAGAAGCATTTTAAAAGTGGTTGTGCTTCATCTTTGTGTCGCATTAAAAAAATTCAAGTGAATCGTGTAAAGTCATCAATAATAGTGAGGAAATAAAAAGCACCAGAAAGCGAAGGATGTCAATAACGACCCCAAATGTCACAATGAATAATCTCAAAAGGTCTTGTAGAAGAAATAGAACTAGTACTGAATGGTAAACGACTTTGCTTAGCGAGAGGACATATGTGGCAAGCATTTTTAGGCTGAATGGAAATATTCAAAAAGTTCTTGGCAATAAAATTTAAACATGAGGATGATATATGGCCTAAGCGATTATGCCAGAGGTTAGTGGATGAGGTAGTGAGGTTGCAAGCTGGTCGGTTGGTGGAAAAATTGATCATAGTTTTCTCCGTCGCTAGTGCTACCAAATAGTATAGCTCGTCACGTTGTTCACCTAAACCAATCGTCCTCTTCGTAGCCAGATCCTGCAAAATACACCAATAAGGGAAGAATGTCACTGATCAATTCAAACCTCTTGTCAGACGACTAACTAACATTAAATCAACTTTGAATCGTGGCACAGATAATACATCATGTAGATAATGTACGGTATTCAAAGGAAAAGACCATTTTGCCACAATATTCACTTTATCCACTAGGTAACAACACAGGCGGTAACGAGCAGCTTTTATTCTTATGCAATAATTGAGATGATGAAGTGATATGATACGTCGCCCCACTATCAATAATCCAATTATGGGAAGCGACTTTAGACAAACCTGGCTTTGTAACCGCATTTGCTTTGGAGCTAGAGCCTTCATTTTGTTTGTTAAGGATGGACAAAAACTGCTTGAATTGGGCTTCTAATAATGAAACAACTGGGCCTCCGTCCTTGTCTAATGCCTCAGATACTTGATTTGCCGATGGACCACCTCTTGAATTGGAGTTATGCTTAGCCTTAGGATGACCTGGTGGGTATCCAATTAATTGATAGCATGCTTAAACCCAGTGACCTGCATCTCCACAATAAGAACAGTGAGGCCTACCTCTACCCGAACCACAACGACGACCACCATCAAAATGGCGGCCTTCTTGCTCTCTATCTAGGAGAAAATTTGGGTGAAAATCCTGCTGCAAGTTTGGACAATCTGATCTCTCGAGTCATCCTCCTCTAGCTGGGTTCAGATTGGGCTTGTTGTTCCTTACTTCCATAGCCGCACTAGAGCCTGAATCGGTTGAGGGATGAGAGTCACTAATAAGTCGCTGCTTCTCTTCTTGAGTGATGGCAGCGTATGCTTGGCGAACGGTTGGAAGAAGATTCATAAGAAGGATTTGCCTGCGTGTTGCACTGTATGTCTCATTCAAACCCATTAAGAATTGCATCAATTTTTGTTGATCTGCCTGTGCTCCATATGTTGCATTTGAATACGTGGCCTATTCATCCCATAAGCCCTTCAATTTTGTGTAGTAGGTAGAAACAGAGAGTTGTTCTTGTCGTAGGCTAGCGATTTCTCGCTGAATCTCAAAGATGCGAGGTACATTGCATTGAAAGAATCACTCACGAAAGTCTTCCCAAACCTCATGAGCAGTAGGATAATAGATGACACTATCCGCAATTTCTTAATTGACAGTATTGACAATCCAAGAGTGAACCATGTCATTACACCATGACCAAGTTGCATACCCTTCTGGATCCGCTTCTTTTGAAGGAGCCTTGATTGAGCCGTTGACAAATCCGAGCTTGTTCTTGGAGTTTAAGGCCAAAGTCATAGCCCTTTTCCAACCAGAATAATTATCTCCATTCAAGGGTTTGGAGACTAGGACCAATACCCGATGATCCGAGTGATGAGTGAAATATGGATTTGAGATGTTAGATTTTGAAGTATCTGATGCGGTTGCTGACTTGGATGGACTAGAACCGGCAACTGACTTGCCGGTCTGAATGTCATCGATGGCCGTGATAGCTGAAGAATTAAGGGGAGCTAAGAGTCAGGATCTTGTTCATGCTCTGATACCATGAAAAGATGAAGAATAGTAAGAATGGAATGAGATAATTTCATTGATAGTGAGAATAAGTATTTGTACAGAGAGACTCTTACAAGTATGGAAATAGCTGAATCTAGGATAACTAGCTACAAGTCGGCAATTACATATAAGAAGGCTCATGTACAACTATATGCAGATCTTCATGTCTTAGTAAGGAATATATGGAGGATTGATTTCCTAACATATATTATATATAATCCTATATAAACCATTGAATGACATATCAAAAAATTCACTCACAAATATTTCATTCATTCCATCTCATAATTGACTTAATCTACATGGTAATCTGCTTCCTACTTCCTTTGGCAACAATCAACATAACAACTCTCACAAAGGTTGATCTTTTTCTCATTGATGTCGAGGTTGGGATTCCAAACTCTACTGGCCGGTAGACTTTAATTTGCTACCTGAGCTATCTCCTTTCGAATATTAACCTAACAAGAACTGCGTGCAATTCTAATTTCATTTCATATCATTTCTCTTGTAGTCACTACTAGAGAAAACCCATTTAGAGACAAAATCTTTTGGGACGGACCAATTTTTTGTCCCCCAAACACATAATTAGGCACAAATTTTTTAAATTTGTCTCTAAAAGTTTTGGTCTTCCGAATTGTTCATTCAACGCTATTAGAGACAAATAAATTTCAATTGGGGACGAAAAATATTTGTCCCAAAATTTAATTGGGGATGAGATTTAATTAAGTCTCCTATATTCTTTCTATTTTGTAAATAATTGGTAAAAATTTAAGCGGAGAATTATGATGACTTTTAAAATTTAGACAAAAAGAAATAGGGGCGAAATTTTTTGCCCCCAATTCTATTGGCAATATTTTTGTTTTACTGAAGTTTTTTTTGGCGGGTTTAGCAATAGTTAATAAAAGAATTTTTATCTTACTTACGTTTTCTTTTGGCGGGATTTAGCAAAGAATCAATAAGTAGGAGACCTTTGGCGGGATTTAGCAAAGAGATAATAAGTAGGAGACCTTTTAAGGTAGGAGAACTTTGGCGGGATTTAGCATTGTTAATAAGTAGGAGACCTTTGGCGGGATTTAGCAAAAAGGTAATAAGTAGGAGACCTTCTGGCGGGATTTAGGAGAGAGTTAATATAGGAAACCTTTTAAAGCTTCAGCGGGAATCTTTAGTGGTGATTATGATTTAGGTCTCCATAAGTAGGAGACCTTTTATTCTGTAATATTAATCATGGCATAATACCACTTTGAGTCTTATTCATACAAGTCTCCAAACACCAATACCTCCAAGCAACAAGGTCTCCGTCATGGAATCTCTCTTCTCTCTTATTTTCCTTTCGCTTAGCCTCTAGTTATCTTTTGGTTTCTTCTCTTCTCTCCGTCTCATAATCATTATAGTTGGAGAAACCATACAACGGATTTTCAGAATTTTTACTCCAAAATCCAAAGGCCTAAGATCTCTTCAATTAGATTTGTCGTGCAAAACAAAAAAGTACTATTTTTTTTTTAACAAATAGCAAAGTTACAAGTCATATTGAACTATAATTTTTCATGTTTGCGGTGATATATTGATCAATATTTTTATAAGTTTTGATATTGCTGATTTTTTTTCCTTACAGTATTGTAGATAGTTTTACTGAATTCGGTCAGATATATCTGGTACTACACCATATTCATTTGCTTGATCAATTGGTATTTGAGGGCTTTAAGTTGCTACATGATAGCTATGCTATTTTTGTATTCTATGGATGGCTTGATGTTTGTGTGGCGTGTATTGTTCTCAATATTTCAATTTGCGAAATTTTTACCTTCTCTTACAAGCTATGATGTCTTGGTCCTTTACTCATCACCAATAGATTTAGTAACAGAATCGTAACCGATTGTTCATGCAACTGACCGAAATAGCAGCTCATAGCACACCAGATAACAGATATAATCATTTCATGCATCCATTGTTGTCAAAAATGCAAATGCAGTACTTATTTTTGTTGGAATTAGAAGACTCACAAAACTATACAAGTGCTCGAATACCACTAACTAGAGTTGAAGACACTTGCATTAAAAATATGATAGCAATACATATTGTTTTAGATCGGACACTGCATGAACTCCACAGAATAAAGATAAAATCAATAATATCACTCTTCTGAAGTTATTGATAGCAGTAAGGCCTTGATCAAACTGCCCTTAGTCCTCTTCATCTTTTTTAGCTTGTCTTCAACTTCATCCGGTGCTTCAAAAACTTGTTCAGTTTCCCCTTCTCTTAAAGATTCTAAAATATTTGTAGATTTGAAGTTTTCTGTAATCGTCTTACTTTTGACTTTGGGTTTCCTTCTTCTCATAAAATATCTATATATGAAATTGAGAATAGGTATGTGTTGAGCATGAACAATTGGTGATTTAATATGTGTTATTTCATTACAGGTAGCAAATTGGTGATCGTAATGGAAAGGTAGAGTTTTGTTTATAGGTTCTATTGAGTCTTTATAATGATCGATGGAGACTTATATTGACATTCTGGAGCATGTGTATCTCATTATAATATTGATAGTGATGCATATTTTTTTTTAAATGTTGTCTACTAGGATTTTTTTTTTTTTTGATGTTTCCTTATGAAACCCTGTTTACTCCTTTCAATATTCCTTTATCAAGGTCCAACCACTACAAGAAAAATGGCCTTTTGCAAGGAATTTTTTCCTTGTAAAAAACTGGAAATTCCTTGCATTAACCCAAATGCAAGGAATATTCCTTGGATTTGAGTCCTTGCAAAGAGGCCCTTGCAAAAGAGCAAATACAACGACTTGAAAATTCCTTGCATTAGAGTTCACAAATGCAAGGAATTGTTCATCTCAAATGTAAGGAATTCGGCACCTGAGGTTAACTATAGTTAACTGATATACAAGGACAATTCCTTGCATATCATTCCTTGCATTTAGTATTAAAAAATTATTAAAATTTTTTTTTTTAAAAAAACCAAAATTGAAAATGTATACACACACACACATATACACACCCCAAATGTCATTCCAGACCTTTTTTCTTATTCCTTGAATTAAAAATAATTAGTTCATTTGATTATCAAAAATTGAGGCTACACTAATCTATAACAAGATTCGCAAAATCAAGATACATATGCACAAATAAAGACACCAGACCAGAAATTAGCAAATGCAAATCACTGAAGCCTGAGATGATTGTATTCTGGTGTGGGAAAAGTCATCCCAACTCATCTGCGCCAGAGATCCCCTCAAAGAACTTTCTATTTGAGCCTTCAAGTGACCATTTCCTTGCTTCAATCTGAGAATATTGGAAGAAAGCCAAAATATGAACTTAAAAACAATCAATGTAAAAGTGCAGCAATGACAACCACAGATTGATGTAAAGTAGAGAACCAAGTTTATTTCAAACCCCACATGTGAGATAATTATAGACAATTATTATGGTTCATTCAAGTCATGAAGTTGTGGTCCAAGTTAGACAAATTCCATCTTAAGTAAGCAATTAACTGACCATGTTGAGCTTTGGCATTGTCCACGTAAGCTATGATACGAACCCAAAATCATCTACGTAGAAGCAACTCACTTGAGTAGAGACGATGGTTCTAACTTCTAACCATCATTCTCAACCATTATTTTCCATAGTTTTCCAGTATGTCTTGTGACATTCTCCAAGGATGGGAACTACATAAGAAATATAAACAGATCTGGTTATCTTCTTACCAAATATATACAACCAACCTATGTAACAGATGTTCAATAGCTCAATATACTACATGACCCTGAACTACTGAGCACAAAAGAAAATGTAGTTTAACTGAAGCCAGAGGTTGCAGAATATTTAAGTTCCTATGTTCAAATTTTGGTCTGTTTCAGAAAGATCTTGATCAGATCCATGACCTCTAGGAAAATAGGATCAAGCCTGTTCCACCCCGCGGAAGTAAACATCTTATTATTGATCCCATTAGTCTTTCGTAGTTTCAA
Organism: Rosa lucieae; assembly: GCA_024704745.1. NCBI lineage: Eukaryota > Viridiplantae > Streptophyta > Magnoliopsida > Rosales > Rosaceae > Rosa > Rosa lucieae. The sequence goes on from CM045492.1 coordinate 4,602,417, forward strand.
CTGATGAATATACAAGCTAGAATTCAAAATCTAATTAAAGACCGAGTTACTAATGAAAGCAAGTATTTTCACTGTTTGTTAATATATAGCCACATTATTATACCTGCATAGCTGTTGTTGAAGCCAGCAATGCTTCACATTCGTCAAGCATGGCTTTCTCTTACACTGCTACAACAAGTTCTCGAAACCAAACCATTCAGCCCATCCACCTGCTCATATAAATATAAAGTTTCAAACCATTAGGTACAGTCTTTTGTGAAACTTAAAGCTCACACAAACTTTACCCTGCACACAATGAATTAGTCGCTTGTAGATAGGGAAGCAGGGGTCATTACCCACAGAAGATTGAATAACAACTAAACTAATAAACACAAAACAAATTAACTACAACGACCAGAAACCAAAACGAAAATAAAAACCTAACCTAAACTACTCAGATATCAATGAAATTTTATAGACACTAAGCTAACATACTAAACTGGATACTGGTAAATTTTTAGGGATTTTGGAGATCATTTTCTATGCTAATTAATTAAAAGAAAACAGAGGACAGAAACCTGCGAAAAAAGAAACTAAAGAAATAAACAACAAAACGATTTTAGGGTTTTGGTTTGAGAAAACAATCAAAATAAACAAGTTAGAGACAACCTTTCCACTCCAAAACGATCAAGCAACAAAGTTTTACAAGTTGGTGAACTTACAGTCCTATAGAAAGTTTGAGGCAGAGACAGCAGAGTGCAGAGGTACAGAGCAGTAGAGTAGATATGAGTAGTAGTAGAACACTGTCATCAGAAAGAAGAACAAAGAAATCATAAAATTAAAAAATATCAGATTCATACATCATAGAGATCACAGATTTATAAAGAAAAGCACCAAAGAAGAACTCCAATTGCAAGATAACACTGGACCCTATCATATTCTACTGAAGCGGGCTAGGGGCTATAATTCTTTTAATTAAATTTGGTTTTGAGCAACATTAACTAACTTCTAAGAGATCTAAATCTAAGAGTGTACGTTACTATGCCTCTAGAAAATACATGGTACTTCCAATCGACACTGCTTGAACAACTCTACCTGCAATGCATATATCTCAAGCATATAGTTCAATCAATTGCAACAGTGCATTGCATAGGAGTGTTTATATAAGAAGTCAGGCTTATCCCAACAATAACTTTAACACAAAGTTTCTGTGACCCAAAAAAATAAATACATAAATAAGTAAAAAATTAAAAGTGATGACAACAATAATCAATGAGTAGATAACACGTAACATCATCTTACCATATACATTATATATTATTCCGAAATGCAAGCTTATATGAAAAGTTTATCTAACGCTACTGTAAACAGCTCCAAATAAACCAAAGGATACCTAAACAATTAAAAAGAAATAACAAAAATAGTATCTTTAGATGTAAAGCCTTTTCTATTTGCTTTTATTGTACTTTTCTTTTCTCAAATTATCAGCCGAATACAATAACATCAAACAAACAAAAAAAACTCACCCCTAGAATACAACTGATCTGAGAGATAAATCACTTGAAAGACCAACAATAACAATATGCAAAACCTGCAACCAAAATCAATGACAACCCAATTAGATGCACATATTAGCAGCCTTGTAATTCAAGCATTTCAGTAGAATTAAATCAATCACTTCACAGAATTTCATAGAAAGACTGAAGTAATTCCAAGTTTCTATCTTTATTCTCTATTGTTAATCAATAGATCACAGATAGTGACCAAGTACAAATTCTCTAAGTCCCTCTTTTTTTTTTTTTTTTTTTTTCCGTCTCCTCTCCTTTTCTCTTCGTCCGTAGAACCCAAATGGTTTTGCCCTATGAAAACCCAAAAGTTACTATTATGCAAACTATAATAGGAAATCAATTATACACAATCGCTCACTGAATCAAATATGCTTAAACTTGTTGTGCCAGATAACCCAATTGTATAAAATTAGCAGAAATCAAAGAGTAAAAGTACCTAATTGAAATCAAGACTGAAGCTTTAGCGTAGAATCCAATCCAAATTACAAACCCATAAACTAAATGAGAAGAATCAACGAAATCTACTTACAGGAGACTTGTCCTTTGGACCTCAACAGTGATTGCAAGCCTGAAAACTCTTCTCTGCAAATGCCTTAACCTTAATCAGTTTTCCCTTGTAGTTAATTGAAATGAGAAAGGGATCAATTGGGTAATTGGGTTAAGCAGTGATGGATGAAAATCAAAGACGATTGAAGATCGAAGACCTGTTCGCGCTCTCTCTCTCACTCTTTGATCCCTGTCGCTCCCACTCTCCCTTTCTTTGGAGCAAACACATATAGAGACACGATAGCAAACCCAGAAGATTGAAGCTTTTATAATCAATAAGAACAATTTCAAACAGATGTTATCAGAATGAAACACCAGCTTGGCACCCAAAAGATTGTAGCTTTTATAATGAAGCTTGAGAGGCTGAGAAAGCGAGGGTAGTGTGGTACTGCATTAAAGAAAAATCAAAATCTTGAAATTCAAATGCAATCTGACCCTAAGCAATTCCATTCACAACAAAACAAAATTAAACCAAATGATACCCAGAATTCAACTAAAGTCAAACCTAAACCATTAATTAAAGGCCATTGAAATTAAACCCATGGGAGATAGAGAGAAAGAGAGATACATTCAAATTTCATCGGCGCGAGACAATAGAGATCGGTGGAGATGACGACGCCTGTTGGGGTTTCTCGCTAAAGTTTGAGGGAGTGGTGGCAAGGCATCGATTTAAGGCTAGAGCTACTGCCAATCATAAATACAAATCTGTACTCAGAACCTGAGAAGATAGAAGGCATAGCTAGCTAGATCTGGGTGTTTGGTATTATAGGGTTTGGTTCTTCATCTCGGGGGGAACTGAGTTTTTTTTTTCATTTTTTTTTTCTCATCCAGTTAGAAGTGTGATAGATGCGGTGGAAAGAAACCCGAGATTCCAAGAAAGCGATCAGGCAAGGAGTTAACTGAAGTCCTTGCATTTTTAATTGAGGTCCCTACAGAGCTGACAATTAATATAATGCAAGGATTCTAAGGGAATATGCAAGGAGTTTGCCCATTTTTACATCTCATACAACTAAATACAAGGACGTGTCATATTCCTTGCAATGTCTAAGGGTCAAATGCAAGGATATACAAAATTCTTTGCACAACCTCATCAAATGCAAGGATTTTTAAGTCCTTGTATATAAACCCGTTGCAAAAAGGGAAATTTTTTGTAGTGAACATATATTTTCATCTCCTCAGTTTCATGAATTTTTTTGGAGTCAGCGGTCTTTTATTATTAAGGCTTTTGATGCAGGTATACTGATCAGACACATGTTCAAGGATAGTCCATATGCCTCTGCTTCTCCATCAAAAGCCGTCTGCATTATTGATCTTAATTAGTTACAGATATTATTTATAGTTGAAGACTTGTGAAGCATATTATGAAAGTGCTCAAGTTGTTCATGTTTGTTGGATTTGAAAAAATAGTTAACTAATATTAGGCTTTGTTTATTACTATTATCCATAATAAATTCAAATTTTTGGTCATAATAAATTCAAATTTTTGGTAAAAACAAATTCTATTTATATAATTGGAGACAACCATTAGATTTGTTGTCTAATATAATTTAATAATATATTAAAAATAAAAATTTAATTTAAAAATGATTTAAAATTTGAGAATAAAAGGAGACGAACTGAATTTCGTCCCCTATTAGTCTGATTGGCATCATTAAATTTAAAATAAAAAATAAAAAAATAAAAAGAGACGGAGTGAGTTTCGTCCCCTATTTGTCCGATTGGCACCATTAAATTTGAAAAAAAAAATTAATTTGAATAAAAGGAGACGAAGTGAGTTTCGTCCCCTATTTGTCTAATTGGCGCCATTAAATTTGAAAAAAAAAATTTAATTTTGAAAATAAAAGTACACGGAATGAGTTCGTCCCCTATTCATCTGATTAACGCCAATTTATTTTATTTTCCCTTCATTCTCTCAATGCTCAATGAGAATGGGGGATGAAATTTCATTGAATAGAGGACAATTTTTATTTCTTCTCCAAATACATTAGGAGACGAAATTTATTAGTCGTTGCCTTAAACAATTTGGGACGAGTTTTAGGAGACGACTTTAGCCACAAAACGATTCCGTCTCAAATTTTTTTGGGGGACAAATTATCAGCTATTAGAGACAAAATAATTTTGTCTCTAAATGGGTTTTCTCTAGTAGTGAGTGGCTTACACCTTTTCCTATTTGCATTCATTCTTTCTTTGTCCCAGAGGCTTCATCAAAACACATGAAAGATAGGGTTCCAAGAACATATATACTTTAATCATGTGAGACTAAGTAGAGGTAATGTAATTAGCAGTTCCTACTTCTTACGGCTATAGTGGAATTGAACTTTCAATGATTTTTGTTCAGTAATTCACAAGAAAAGGTTTTTCTCGAGTTAGTTACTAGTCTTTCGAACCCCTAAGATGATTTCGGATAAAACTAACTTGGGTTGAGTTAAATCGTATTAAGTGATGCAGGAGCATGGTTGATTGGTGTACGACCACGTTGAAATTAGAACTTTCAACTAACAATCAATTAAAACAAGTTTAGAATCTAATACTTCCATTTTTTAATAGACAATAAGCTTATGTAAAGGTCTAAAGTTTTCGATATAAGACATTCCTCTTACACACTAACAATTCGTTAGAAACCTTTTAGTGAAGTCTTGGTGTGAAGTTTCACAATATGCCAAAAAAAATTGTAAAGTTTTACGTTTCTTTACTTTAAATATTAATTCTTAATAATCGAGACTCAGTTAGTCCAATGATATTTCTCTCTACAAGTGTGGATGAGGTACTAAATTTAAATTCTCCAATCTCCCAAGATAAAAAAAAAATGAATGATGAAAACCGACTTTAATTAAAGCATCTGCATCTACTTTGGTGTTTGGTATTATTCATGGCGGTCCGTAAAAATTCCATTCTAGAGAAAAAATTGAAAAAGTTGCCCATCAGTATATTTTGAAAAAAAAAAAAATAGGGACATGCATGGGTATAAAACCTAAGCAAAATACATGTATGAAAGGAAAAATAATGTGAGACTCATCCTAAACAATTTCAGACACATCATTAGCCTCATGACCACAAAAATTTGGAGGAAAAAAAAAAACTCTAAAATTAGCAGCTTATTTAAGAGCTAGTAGTTAGACGATATAAAAACAGACAAAAATATAATAATATTTGGCAAAGAAAAAGAAAATAAAAAATAGTCAATTAAAACCATTGTTCACGCATCTTTACGATTTGTGGCCGAAAGATCACTGAATCCTGTGGAAAAAAAAAATCTTAGGCGACAGCAAATGACCAGTAATGAAAAGACTTGTCCCAATTAATAATTCCACTAATGGATTACATCAAAGACTAGTCTAGACGCCTTGATATTCCTTCCAAAAAAAGAATACGCAACTTTTACAAATGAGGCAATTGGCCTACTCTACAATTGGCACAGACTTTTCCAAATCTACCCACTTTAATAATGTAACCAAAAACTACCCAAAATGGCAAACAATCAAAGTGGGGGCTCCCTCCCCCAACGCACCCAAATTCCAAATGGGACTCTAAATGTGGCAAAACCAAATTACTCAAAAGGAAAAATGGATGTGCTCCTCCTCCTTCCCCAAAACAGCAAAATCACACACTCCACCTCTCTCTAATTTTGGCAAGGCCCTTTACTATACCTAGCTACCATATTTAAACTACCAAAACAACAATTTACCTAGAAAAAAAAAATGAAAAAATTGGGTTGTTTTTTTTTAATTTTTTTTTTTTTTTTGGGGAAATGTCTAAGTGGGGGCCAGAGTGTGACTAAAAGGAAAGATGGGTACAGGGGAGAGAGCCAATGAAGAGCAGGGGACTCCAAATGTGGCAAAAAAGAGTCATGCAACCAGTCTCTTAAATAGTAAACAGAGCCATGCAAACTTGCCGTTTCCAAGCTTTCGCCATTTGGGGTAAAAACGCTTCTCTCTTTAGCTTTTCCTCTCTCTCTCTCTCTCTCTCTCTCACAAACACACAGACACACTATTTGCCCCTTTATCTTCTCCCCCAATCTAATTTTGGTAACCCACCTCTTTCCCAACAAGAGAGATAGAGAGAGACCCAGAAAGACCACTCCTTTTCTTGATTTTAGAGAGAGGGGGAGGGAGGCAGAGACAAAACCCAGAAAAATTCTTCATTTCTTATGAATTGGGTAGTCTAAAGCTTTGGCCTTTAGGCTTTTGGGTAGTCTAAAGCTCTGTCCTTGAGGCTTTTTTTTTGGGGGGGGTGGGTTATTAATTGGTTTTGGCTTTCTGGGTTTTGTGGGGCTTATGAAGAAAAAAATGGGTAGGGGGAAGATTGAGATCAAGAAGATTGAGAACACCAACAGTAGACAAGTCACATTCTCGAAGAGGCGTGCTGGATTACTCAAGAAAGCTCAGGAATTGGCTATTCTCTGCGATGCTGAGGTTGCTGTCATCGTCTTCTCTAACACTGGCAAGCTTTTTGAGTTTTCCAGTGCTGGGTAAATTTTTCTACTTTTTTTTTTTTTAATTTTGGGCTAAATTTTCTGAATTTTTTGAGGTTCATGCATGTGTTTCTGATCATGTTACTCTATTTATTGTAATTTTCCTTTTGTCTTTGGTTGAAGTTATCTGCGGCTTTGATTTAAATTTTTCAATGGCTGCATCACAACTATGATTTGTTTTTATTTTATTGTTTTTATTCTATATAATAGACTAGTGGGTGCTTCTGTTTCCCTTGTTTTCTTTTGGGTTTGTGTGAATGTCAATCCCTACATTGTTAGTTGTTTAATACTAATAGTTGTTGAGTTTGGGGGTTTTCCTCTGTGGGTAGTGATGATCAATGAGCAATTTGAAGCTATGTATTCTGCAAAACAATGTGTTACTTGTGACAAGTTGGATCAGCGCGTCCAGAATTGAAATCTGGTCACCTTGTTGTTGTTGTTAAATCAATGGCTACCTCTTTTCTATCTTAATTGACTCTGAAGTGGACCTTGGTAAGCTAATGTTGATGCGTATCTGTAAAAGGTTTTGTTTACTCTGGAAGGTTCAGTTTCAGCTTCCATTACTGGTAGTCTGATCATTCTAGCGTTGAAACCTATAGCAGAAAAATAAGCTACTCTACTAGAGATTTTTGTTTCGTGAGAACTCCCTTGTTTGGTTGTTCCTCGTTTGTGCCTTTGGTGAAGTTGGACATGGGTTGATTTTGAGGATTCTTACATGACTTTAAGTCTTCGCTTTATGCTGATGCAATGCCGGTCTGGCTGGTTCTTGTATTTTATATCCGGACTGTGAATTTTGTTGTTGAGCTCTCTAATGACCTATTAACCAAGTCTCGAATCTCTGCTTACCTATTAACCTTGCATAAATAAGTCTACAATCTCTGTTTGACTGTCTTGACTTGTGTATAGCCACCTGCTATAGAAGATCAATTAACACTTGAGTGAGAGTTCATATGTCCTTAGTCCTCACTGATATTACAATATTTGAATATCCCTACTCTCTTAAGCTATTAGTCTTTCTCTGAAGATGCTGTCTCCTCTTTAGGTAAAGGTGCTTTCTCCAGTCCCCAGTCTTTATGGGAGGTTTCATTGGCAACCATACTTTCTTTTCTCCAAGGATTAGTGAAACAAAGTAATGTCTTTAGTTAATTAGTTGGTTCCATTGGTATCTTTCTACCATATATTTTCGGTTAGAGCATCTCTTGTATGATTGCATTAAGCTTGAGACGAAGCATTAATTTGGTTGCTGATCTAATACTGATTCCATATATAATAACTTAGAAATGATGCTGCAATGCAAGTGCTATAGCCACATGAAATAAATTGTACCCTGTTTTATACAAATTATAGCTGCTGATGTTTATCTGTACCAATTTTTTACAGTATGAAGCGAACTATTGCAAGATACAGCAAGTGTTATGAGTCTTCAGAGACCGCTCTGGTAGAATCAAGGGCAGAGGTATTCTTCAATATAATGTAACCTGATAATTTATCTTGTACCTCACAAACTTTAAACATTATTTTGTTAATCAGTTGTCATATGTTTGCTGTTCTTGTTGTTAATTGTTCTTCTCCTGGTTGCATATTGGTGTTAATTGTATGGGAATTGAGAATCCAGTATAGATGTTAAGGCAAAAGGTCATATGTTCCAAGTGTTCTGTTTTCCCAGGGGTTTGATTCCCTTGTAATTGAGGTAATGAAGTACCTATGTGTTTCCAGAAATTATTTGGACCTTCCTGGATAGAGTTGGGACTGTAAATAATTAACATAAGTTCTGGAGTCTTAGTCTTAACAAAAATATTTTACTTTTAGCCATCAAAGGTAACTACTTAATATACTATGGAAGGTTTTAAGAATTGTTCTGCTGCTAGAAATGACTTTATTTAGGCTTTATAAGAAGTAGCTACACTCATTGCATCAGATTTAATACACAAACACTGAAAGAAAATAGCTTGTACTTTTTTTTTTTTTAATTGGCTAGTGAAAATTTTAGTAACCTAGAAGGCTGAACTGCTGAAGTTAATACCCTGTTTTCCAGTGGTTGGACAATGTAGTTATGTACCATATTCAAAAAAGACTATTAACATGCATACCATTTAATTGATAACATATTGTTTTGCATGATTGTTGTACACCGGACATGAGTCTGCGCAGTCAGTTGGTATTTTAATGTATCCTTGAGGCTTTTATCTGTTTGCATACTCTATGTTCTCTATGCTATGTGCTTGTTCTCTAATAATCATACTTTCTAGATTCAGCATGCTATTGAAAATTCTAACTTTATCTGACTCTTCAGGAGGATGCCGTGGATGTTCTAAAAGATGAACTTGAGAAGCTACAACAGAATCAATTGTACGTATTAGTTAGTTCTTATATCTAACCTTTTAGACTTTTGGAATATATGGCATCTCTTGCATGAAGTAATATATATATTTTTGCTTGTGTAGGCGTCTGTTGGGCAATGACTTGTCTAGTTTGAGCTTGAAAGAATTGCAGAAACTAGAAAATCAATTAACTGAAGGATTATTTTCAGTGAAGGAGAAAAAGGTTCTGCAAATTTTATTTCCTTTCTCATTTTTTTTTTCTTTTTTGGTTCTTCAGTAGGAATATCAATTACATAGCAGATTTTAAATTTCTCCAATATCAAGGACTTTGATTATAGATTTATACCATTTCAGGAAAAATTACTGATGGAGCAACTAGAGCAATCAAGAGTAAAGGTACAACCACCTAAATCCCTCCTATGTAAACTTAAAACCATAGCATTCAAAAGTTAATGATCTTCATGTTCTGCAAACATATAAGAGATCAATTTTATAGAGATAGTATTTAAAATTAAGCTTAAAAGTGAAGGAGCTGAACAATAAGTCAATTAAAACAAAAAATGAAAACATGGACAAGAGAAAGTGACGAATTTAAATGCAAAGATTTTCCTTATTAAATACTTCTGCTGTGGTTTTAGTAGTTTGGTGCTTTGGTTAGATAAAAGTAGCATTTTGACCTTGCATCTTTACTGGTGTGTATTGTTTAGACAAAGTGGATTTATATGTATTATTTCAAAAGTGATTTTTCATCAAGTACTTAGTTTTTTCATCTATTGTTTCCTCCAGGAACAGCGTGCTATACACGAGAATGAAACCTTGCGCAAACAGGCATACAGCATTCTTCTTGCTATGCAGATTTCAGTATTGAATATAACTTTCCTTGGAGTAAATATATACTTTTTGTAATGTATCTATTGGGCCTATTCTTAAATGTAGGTTGAGGAGCTTCGGCGTTTATTTCCCCAAGCTGATCATGCAGTTCCATCTTATCTTGACTGTTGTCCTGTAGAAAAACAGAACTCCCCTGTGCACCATGGTGCCAAAAGCCCCGATTTGGTCAGCAATTTCGCATTTGACAATGGAGATTCTGACACTACATTGCAATTAGGGTATTGTTCCTTCCTTAGTGACAAACTTAACCTTGAAATAGATTGCAAACATTCATTGCTTATTGTTTCTTAAGCAACCTAGACTCAGTTTGTATCAAGCATTTGTTGAATTTGTTCTGATAATCAGATAATCAAGTACAAATTGAAAGAAGTTTCTGGAGTGAACATTTACATTGTTCTCTTATTCAATTGGTTTAACATTTACTTGTCTTTATTCCAGGCTGCCAAGCGATGCATATCGCAAGAGGAAGGCTCCAGAAAGAGAAAGCCACTCTAATGACTCAGGGAGCCAACTAGGCCTGTAATTGGTCCAGAGTTTCTCTTTGCCATAGAATCAACAGGTTCTGGAGTTGGAATTTGATACAGTTGAGAGTCTAGCTTAGCAGCGATCGTTGAAAGTGCAGTTAAGTAACTTGTAAAAGAGAGTAGAATCCCTAGGTCATAGAAGTTGACTGTTGGTGGAGACTAAGTTTGTCTGTTAGTTTTACTAGTTTTCTCAAGTAATTTACTCTAAGGCTAGAAGAAGGAAAATGTATTTCGGTTATTGCTCTTGCAAATTGTAGCTACCTTTCCTAGTTGGATGAATTATCTCTAGTGTACCTAGAGTACTTTTAGAAGTTGCTTAAATGTCAGCCTTAATTCTAAAAGGTGAAAGGTTCAACTTATTCTCCTACATCACCATGGTCTTGTGATTTCTGTCATTACCTAAACCTAAAGCATATTCTCCTTTGTACTCTCTTTTTCCTTTTCTTAATATAAGAGGATGGGAAGGATCTCCTCCTCACCTATCCAAGAGTTTACCCAAAAAAAAAAAAAAGAGTGCCCAGTAGCTTAAGTGATTGGTAGGAGATGCTGAAGTTCCTTCTGATTGAAATTAATTTAGACAATCTGGCATTAAAGGAAATGAAGACGAAGATATTCATGTAGTTAATCATGATGGCTGCAGGTCTTTTTCTTCCTTGGTTACTTATACATGTACATATGCCATTAGTGCCAGAAATAATTTTCAGTTCCTAAGAAGCTTCACAATGTTGATAATAAAAAAAAATTAATGAACAATGGTCTGAGAATTTGAATAATCCATTCTTTTCCTTTATTTTTGCCATATACAGACACTGTATCACGATGATACAAAGTAAAATCATTGAAATCACAACATTTTCTTTACACAGTGAATCTAATAACTAATGCTTTTGGTGTTGAAATCCATTGAGCAGTTGATTTCTTCCGACCAAAACCTTATTGAAAAGACAATCCACCTCTTTTCCCAAACCCTCCACCATCTTCTCAAATACCTCTAATCTTCTTTGTAATTCCTCAGCTTCTGCTTTACTCTTTTTCCCAATCCCAATAGCAGAAACAAGGGCTGCAACTGAGTCATTAATCTCTTTCACCTCTTCAACATGCCTTTTCTCTCCACAATTACTTCACCCACACTCAAATCCAATCCAGAAATCAATGAACTTACTAAGCTTCCACCAGATTTTCTCATCTCCAAGTATGGCTTGGAATCCCCAACCAAAACAGTCATCAAAATACCACATACCCAAAACACCATCCCCTCCATAACCACCAAAGCTTGATGAATAACTGACTTCTTGGTAATAGGAAACCTTTCTTTCCCATGTTCTTCATTTCCTTGGAATCTGAAATCCTTGCTCAAACTCTTTGGTTGGACTTGAATTTTCTCAGATGCTCCACAGCCAAAGAAGGTGATGAACTCTCCACAAGATTCAAACCATGAGACAGTGAAAGCCTCTCTTTCCCAAATGAGAAAGAGAGCAAGTGATGGAGTTGCACAACTCTAGCAAATTCAAGGTGTATTTGAGATACTCTTCCACAGAATCAGCTTCCCATTTAGTCATGGGATAGTCTATGGCCACAACTAGCTTTGCAAAACCATTGTTGATGATGGGTATGAGTTCAAAACACTGCTGGATCCATGGAAATGATGGAACTTCAGATCCTGCTGATTTCGAGCTCGAAAACAATTTGTTAAAGGAATTGGAAACAAGGGTTTCAAAAGCCTCCAGAGAAGATGATAAGGCTTGTGATTGATGGTTGTGATTGTGGTGGTGATGGTGGTTGTGGTGGTAATTCTCCAGCTTTGAGTAGAGTTTGTCAATCTTTTGTAACAAGAGAACCATTGCAAGAAAAAGCAATGCAAAAGCTGCTTAATTTGAAACTTGAAAGCTTGGCGTTGTTGATGTCTTTTGTGCTTGTGGGTTTTATATATAAGTTTGATGGGATTAGAAAAAGTCCTCAAAAACGTGTTTGGATTGGGTTGAGACAAATAAATATATAGCAAAGGTGACAGCAGTCACAAAACCAGGTGCGTGTGGGAAATGGTGGGCTGGTCAAATGTGCTTACCATATGTTTTCTGCTTCACAAACACGATTTTGGGTGCAACTTGGGGTCCTTTGTTTGGCTTTGAATGCAAGCGATGTAGCAAAGGAAGGAATGTGGACTCTTCTAGCTACTTTGATTTCTAGATAGGATGGAATATTTTTAGTGTGGCAATGGATATAGATGTGGGTTTGGATTAAAGAAGGCTTTAAAGGCATCACCGTCTCAAATCCAGGTGACCATCCACATAGATCAACATCAGCTATTGAAGCGTGTTGTTTGGTTAAGCACTAAACATTGGACACTGCCACCGCCCATTGGTTGGTTTCAAGTTTATATCATAATTAATCAAAATCTACTTTTCTTTTACAGATAAATATCACGGTTTTTTATATGGAGGGTTAGCTGAAAAAAGTTTGAATAGTTGCTTAGAGTATCTTTAATGAATATATCAAATTAAAATCCGATAATTTAATAATTTAGATGACAAATTGACATTTTGTTAAATCTATTCTCCTTGCAATCAATCAAAATTAATTTTTAGTATCTTATTAATTGATACTATTGATAAAAGTATGGGATGAGTTGCTTTTATATGATCAGGCTTGTTGGTGAAAGTTTGATGCATTTAATCGAACTATTCAGTAATAATACTTTGTAAAACACTAATAAGATTAGAGAGAATAATGTAGTGTAAATAAGGACGACTTGTCCTATGCTCGAAGCACAAATATAAAAGCATAAGTTAAGTTGAAACTAATGAAACAAAAAGATAACTACAAATCTATTCATGAAAATGCCGAATATTAGAATAGAGTGATTCAAATTTACACTAGTTCTTTATTCAAATTACATATTTGTATGATAAAATTTCACATTAAAAAATATACCTTTCTCAATGTATGATTACAAGTAAGTCTAAAATTTATAAGATTATATATAACATATTGTACATTTAGTGTCAGTTGTCAATTGATTTTAGGTTAGATGTCTACTTCTACCCTTTACTAGTTCTTCGAAGAAATGAAATAACATTGAATCTTGTACTCTTAATCTTGTATTGCATCAGTGTCACAAGTCGCCATCATGCTTTGTTAATAGTTGCAATCATGCTTAGACAAACCAACATATTGGTTTTTTCGTTTGCTTGCTACTAGACTACATTAAAAATCTGCCTATATGAACATTCGAAACAATTAGAAACCAGAGCTGTGAAGTAATAACCAAATTCCATCCGAATTGCCTAGTATACTAAAACTGCATCTGCATAAGCCAAATCATTTGGTTGTTTTTGACCGCTATGATGTATAAAATCGCTAGAGGATCTTCACTTTAATAATAGCAATAGAAAAGATCTGCACAAAGGCAAAGGCAGTAGAGAATAGAGAGTATGAATTATGAAAGGACAAGGAAGGAGCATGAATGGTTAGTTAACTTACCAGACAAGAAATACATAGGTCAACAACACGGTGTGTGTTGCTTCTCCCTAATTGCGGCACTGACCAGAGTGCGTGTAAACGTGCAATCACTGCATTAACGTGTGTGCTTCTTTCAATTGTTTGAAGTTAAAAGAGGGTACATACATGGCTGGCACATATATTTTAAAAAAAGATGCAAAACATCACAGAATAAATATAAAAATACCTTGTGATGAGTTGGATGTCACATTAGACATCCTTATCGCAAATGGAGAAATTATATTACCATGTATTTGTGGTTTCTAATAATTTGATCGATTTATGTAGTATTTACGTATTGTGTTATTGGTGATTGATTGATTTTTTATTTTTTTGGCCTAATAATACTATTTCTCAGTCTTCCATGGCTTAGTGGTCGTTTATGGAGGAGAGAGTGTTTGTTTGAGAATGACATTTGCAGATCGAGCAACGACTGTCGAGGGGATCGGATCCAATCTCAGCAAAGGTGACAAGGGGATTGGATTGCAGCAAGAGGTTGGAGTAGGCTTGGGATTAGGATTGGATCTTGTCAAGGTTCGAAAAATCGCTAGGCGCTAGTCGGGCGGTGGCCAGGGAACTAGCCCCCAGACGCCTAGGCGGTTTTATATTTTTTAATTTTATTTTTATTTTTATAGCATTTATTTGTATCTTGAAGAATATATATAAATACTTGAAAGTAATATCATGAGTTTATATAACTAAATGAAATATGTTGGATGGAAGTTGAGAGCTTTTTCTCTCAAAACCCTAGCGCCGCCTCTTTTGGGCGGATTTCAGGGAGGTCCCGGTCACCTTCACCATTCTCATCTCGACAATCATGCCAAGCGGCTGATCGTTTCAACCCTCGCTTCGAAGGATCGCGGGCTGCACGTTGCTTGGCAGCACTCATTGGTTGGCTCAACCTCAGGCTGCGATCACAGCAGGGATGTTTCTGTGGTCAGGAGAGGAGATCCGGGTTTGGGCTAGGGCAGCGCCTTCCTTCCTACCGGGATTGGTGGATTTTCGATGGTGGGACTAGACTGTTGGCTTCGCTGATGCAGAGCGGTGGCTGGGTCTTGATCTGGTGTTTGGGATTGTTACTGGCAGCGTCATCATTGAAGTGGCCAGCGATGGTGGTCTGGATGCAGTCGGCGCCAGAGTTAATAATCCAAGGAGGTTGCTTTTTCTAGTTGATGTGTTGGGGGCAAACGACACCGGAGGCAAGTGACGAACGATGGCTAGATCACGGTGCCTGATGTTGGGTGTCCAAATCGAATCTGGTCTCAAGGAGCTTGGGCTGCTATGTCACCATTCTGTTGGGCCAGATTTCTCTATGGGCTTGGATTTGGGATCCAGGAGTGCATGATGCTTTGTTCAATTATGCTGTTTTGATTCGTTTGGATGTGCTGCTTTTATCGACTGGTAGACGACTCAATTCTACATTCTATAAGAATTCTCAATGTAAACACGCTGTGAGTACCACAATTGCGTGCCTTGGTGAGCATCGTGCTTTAGGCTGGGATGAATATAGTTTTGATTGGTTTGCCGATTTCTTGCATATCTAGATTGCAGATTCTAATGGTTTAGTCTATAAATCTCAAGGTCGTGACAATTTTATTGTTGGTAATTATCTTGAGGAGGCTGAGGTTTTACCTATAATTTTTGCTAGTTTCTCTAGGAAAATTTCAGAGCAGTATCTTACTGTACAAGAACAACTAGTTGGTGTAGTACACCCTCTTGGGTTCTTGTTTGTTCTATCTTAGCTCTAGGGTCAGGCTCATTCTGGCTTCGGTATGCTCTCTACTGGGATGCCCCCATGAGCGATTTCAATCGCTAATTTCAATGAACTTTTCCTTTCAAAAAATATCATGAGTTTATGACAATTATGGAAGGTTGGAGGGTGTACTGTTAGTCTTCTAAAGGAACATTTTTTTTATGATTAAGTATATAAGAGTCTTGACATTATTAAGGGCAACAAAAAACTTATCTGTAGTTCTATACATAACTCTACTTAATTGGCAATCTCTTTATAACCGAAGAGTCTATCAACCTCACTAAACAACCCAATTTCCACTATTTTCCCAGACTCGCAGAGTCACAATACACCCAGTCTGAACCAGTTCAATGAAAATGAAGATAACAACATAAACAACAAAAAACCACACTGCTACATAGTAAACTTGCTCACTTAGAAAGTTGGAATATATAGGAAGTTAGAAACAAAGTCTGCAACTTTGAGTTCAAACGGGATCAAAGCACACAGTGCACTCAACACCACCATTTTCTATGTTTGGATAATCTACAAGATTTTCTCCCCCATGAAAAAGATCAGCCACTGGATTTTCAAACAATCAGCAATTGTTTTAATAAAACATTAAAAACAGCAATTCATTAACGAAGCATCCCGTGATTCAATTCCAAGCAATCGGCAGCTGCAACAAGCCAAACATGGATTTCATATACCCAATCAATCAAGAAACAATAATTTCAGAAGACCCAATTAATAGATCCATTCAAAGAATGAAGAGCTGAATTTGATTGAAAACTTAATAACAACGAGAGACAAAGACAAAGGCTAAAGATTGAGAGAGAAAAAAGCAATATTGGAGATGAAGTTCTGAGCCTCAAAATCGGATTGAGAAGTTAGGCGGTGGGGGGTGGGGTGGGGTGGGGAAGAGGGAGGGAGAGAGAGGCATGCGGTGGTCGACAGCTGCTTAGGGCCTAACCACCTCCCTCCCAGGCGACTAATCAACCGCCCAGGCAGCCTAGGCAGCTGCTTAACCTATTCCTGCCTAACCCTGCCGATTTGATATTAATCGAATAGGAGATCACCACCCAGCCCCTAGGCGGCTTGGGCGGCCGAGTTTTAGAACATTAGATCTGGTCTATGATTGATTTTAGAATTTGGTCAGATTTGGGGAAAGGTTTTTAATTTCTCTTAAACTATTGAAATTTTTGTAATTTAAGTTTACTGATATTTGTACGATCTCTAAAATATCGCTCCAAAGATTTTTGGAAAAATATATTGATCAAAATTGTTTCTGGTGGCTTTCCCTGGGTACCTCACACATAATGCTATACCGTTTGGGGCACCGATCCAACTCCTTGTATCCTGCGGGAAGAACACAACGTTAGAGGGATAAACCGTACCGGACGGTTTATACCTCTCCGATGTCTAAGTGAGAAACTAATAGATGTATGGAGATCAAATGGTGTATAAAGGAGTTATTACCCGTAAAAGGTGGTTGTGCTAATGTCTTTATACTCAAGCATGGGAAAGGGGTCTCCCCTATCCTCGATGTGGGGCACATGTTGTTCTTCTGATGCCATATCAGCCTTCTTGTTGTGTGACTAGATGGGCTGATATGGCCTTGCCCCGGGCCCTGGGTGCCCAGGGTGGCATCCCATGTAAGGCCCGCCATGGTGGGTTGTGAACCCGGCCCATGGCGTAGTACCTAGGAGTACCGATGGGGCTCAGAGGCTAGTGCTAAACTTAGTTGAGACTCCCCAGTATGTACAAGTCCCCCAAGTTCCCGTTCAAGATATTTCTTGGGTAGGGACTTATTATTTTTTAGTCTCAAGGTTTGGCACTAGTGTGCCTATAGGTAGTCCCCCAAGTTCCCTCAGAAGAGAAATCTTGAGCGGGCTACGCTGTAGGTAAGCCACCTCCCTGGGACATGATGAGGTTAAGTCCCCCAGTACTGGACGGGGTGGAGAATTTGGGTCTCCGGTACCCAATGGGGCAAACAGAGGGCGTGGCTCTGATACCCGATGGGGTAGAAAATTTGAGCCTCCGGTACCCAATGGGGCAAAGAGAGGGCTTGTCTCCGATACCCGATGGGGTAGAAAATTTTGAGCCTCCAGTACCCAATGGGGCAAAGAGAGGGCGTGGCTCTGATACCCGATGGGGTAGAAAATTTGAGCCTCCGGTACCCAATGGGGCAAAGAGAGGGCTTGTCTCCGATACCCGATGGGGTAGAAAATTTTGAGCCTTCGGTACCCAATGGGCAAAGAGAGGGCTTGGCTCCGATACCCGATGGGGTAGAAAATTTGAGCCTCCGGTACCCAATGGGGCAAAGAGAGGGCGTGGCTCTGATATCCGATGGGGTAGAAAATTTGAGCCTCCGGTACCCAATGGGGCAAAGAGAGGGCTTGTCTCCGATACCCGATGGGGTAGAAAATTTTGAGCCTCCGGTACCCAATGGGGCAAAGAGAGGGCTTGGCTCCGATACCCGATGGGGTATAAAATTTGAGCCTCCGGTACCCAATGGGGCAAAGAGAAGGCGTGACTCTGATACTCGATGGGGTAGAAAATTTGAGCCTCTGGTACCCAATGGGGCAAAGAGAGGGCGTGGCTCTGATACCCGATGGGGTAGGCGGTGCATGTCGGCCACGTGGGGCAGACTGGGTTGTGCAATAAATGCCCGTCCCTTCGCCTGCCAAAGCTTCGAGAAATGGGGGAATGTGTGGGACACGTGTAGCGATCCTATGGTTGAGGGCGTTTCGGTTTCGACGGCCCTGATGCATTGGAGATTGAATTTAAGAGGGAAACCGACTGTTTTCCCTCACTTTTGCGAAAAAGAAGCTCAGAAGACCTGGAAGATTTGCAGCGAAGAGAAAGGGAGAGCCAAGGGAGAAGTGTGAGTGCCTGTGGAGTGCTAGATCGACCGTCTGTCGAAGAAGAGGTTAGATCTCTCGCTCTGCCTGTACGATTTTATTTACTTATTTGCTAGGTCTGTTTCTGTTTCTGCCGTGGCAGTTTTCTGTTTGTGTTTTTGTTCCTCTTGTTTGCATAAAGGCAGAAACGAACAATGCCAATGTCGTTGCCTCTTTTGTTTTAGATTTTCGGGTTTGTTTCACTTTCTGGGTTTTTCTGGGTTTTGGCTTGAATTTCTGGGTTGTTCTTTGAATTTCTGGGTTGCTCTTTGAATTTCTGGGTTGTTCTTTGAATTTCTGGGTTGCTCTTTGAATTTCTGGGTTTTTCTTTGAATTTCAGGGTTTTGGTTAGGCTAACCCTTGTGCTTCTGGTTCCAGATATAGCAAGATTTGAGGTCCCCGGTACCGTAGTTAGGATGGAATTAGAAGCCAGGGGTGGGGATACGGGATCGTCGTACCAGTCCTCTGCCAGGCAAACTGAAGTGGATATCGACCGGTACTTAGGCCGGGTAGATCAATTAGCAGAGAACACGGGGTCCTCGACTGGGGTTTTCTCGGATAGTGAGGAGTCCGACGAGGGTGAGAGCGAGGGTGGATCCGCGGAGGCCCCGGTAGTCACTGTGGCCATTCCCGAGGGCATTCCGAAGCCGAGGTATACACTTGCGGACGGGACCGTATGCGACGAACCCATGAGAAGTATGTCGATGAAGGAGATCATCGACATGCGACTGAAGTGGGGAATACCGGACGCGGTGGATCTTAGGCCTCTTAGGGATGGAGAGATGGCCGCGAATCCTGCCCCGGGGTGGGTGGCGCTGCACGAAAATCAGCTCCACCAAGGGTTATCGCTACCGCTGCCCCGGTGCCTACAGTATCTGATGCGGATGCTGAACCTATCACCGGGGCAGCTGACCCCGAATGCCGTTCGCCAAATATACAGTATGATGCCCATGTGGGACTTGTGCCAACAAGGGTGGCCTTCCATAAACGAGTTCCGCGCTGTACATCGGGTGTTGTACTCAAGGAAGCAGTCTTGTGCGGGTACGGTTACCTTTGCCGCTAGGGATTACGAGCCACTAGTTACTGACATGCCTACCTCGATGAGCAAAAGGTGGAGGAACAAAGTGTTCCTAGCTGGGGGGTGGTGGCAGATTAAAAATAAGAAGTGGCAGCTGACCGGTACCTTCCAAACTATCGGGGACCAGTCCTATACTCTATCCGAAGTAGAAAGGAAGAGGATAGCCCGGGTATATGCCGTTTGGTCAGAGAAAGAGAGGAGCTCTTATAGATTCATCCGGCACTCTATACTTTATAGGCTAGGGCTAGGGTGGCTCCCAGGTAAGGGATTTAGAATATTACACATATATAGGTTTTTTTTTTTTTTCACTCATCCCTTTTACTTTCGACTAACCCTTGAACTGATTGTAGTGAAAGCGCTGAAGAGGAAACCCCGGAAAGGCAAGCAGGAGGATAGAATGGATGATGCCCAATTGATGGACATGCTGATGGGCCAGGGGGAAGACGCCCTTCACATCGACGTCGACCTAGGGTCGAAGGGTACGAGTCGGTAACTTGAAGAAACCCTTCTGGAGATCACCGATGAGGGGTATGGTGAGCCTGACCCCGACGGTCCCGTGACCCACGTCGCACAGCCCTGCATGCCCGATGTTATCACGATAGATGACACCGGGATGGGAAAAGTATCGGCCCCAGTGCCTATTTCCCCTCGTTCCACTAGGAGCGATGAGGCATTACTCCTGGGTGAGAAGAAGAGATCGCATAGGCACCGGCATCGGACTGATAAGGAGGTGACGTACACTGGCCGGGATGTCCAAGGTACCGGTGCGAAGAGGCAGAAGAAAGATCACCCGGGACCAGAGTCATCGCCTTCGCCTGGCCTATTATCTCCCGCCATTCCGGTAATCCCCAAGAAGCCCATCAAGCAGCTGCTGAGTGAGTACGGGGTTGCCGATGAAAAGTTTGTGCAGTCCATGCTTGGGGATCTGAAGGATATTGACCTCGACCGGGTTCGGGCCAAGGATAATACTCCCCAGGAGAATCGCCGTCTTGCTTGGGAATCAATGATGCGGGTACGTCTTGTTTGATTTTTTCTACCGATTCTTTATTGTTATATACGTTTTAATCGGTGTATCTGCAGGCACTCTTCAATGTGTACGCCATTGACGCTAGCGAGGAAGATACTCATCTGAAGGAGGAGGTTAGCAGTCTCTCCGGGCAGGTGAAGTATCTTCATGGCGAGAAGGCCAAGCTGGAGAAGGAGCGGGACTCATTGAGGGCTGAGATGGCCGCCGCTAAGCAGCGGATTGCGGAGCTTGAGGGTGAAGTTGCTAAGGCGCGGGAAGAGCTAAAAAACCCTCGGGACTCAGAGAAAAAGGCTGCAGAGTCTGCCATCTCATGGAAGGAGAAGGCAGACCACCTGGAGGATCGCCTTCCCGCGGAGAGGCACGAGGCCGTGGAGGAGTACAAGTCCTCAGAAGAGCTCATCTCTTTGCTGGCTGCTGCCCAAGATAAGGCTGTCATCATGAAGTTCAAGGAGTGGGTGGCGGCCGGATATTTAGATGAAGCTAAATTCAGGCGGGGCCTCTTCGAGAAAAAGAAGAAAGATCGGGAGGCGGCGGCCAAGTCTGGTGCAGGTGGGTCTCAGAGTACCGGTGGCGATCGGTTGTAAAATTTTTATTTTTTTTTTAAATTACCTTTTTGAACTATTGTCTAATTTTGCCTGGTAGTCCAGGCTTTTTGTGAATGGAAACATCCTTAATTTGAATGGGAATTCGAAAGGAATTAAAATTTCTAGGATTTTCGTACCATAAGCATTTGTTTGCATCACTTATTACCGGAATAGAGTAATTGACAATAGCTATGTCCGGGAATGTCCGGGGTAGGTAAAAAAAATGCTAGAAATGGTCTGAATAATTCATTTTTCCATTCAAATACCACACGGTGGTTAAATACAGAATCAGTACCCGATGGGTAGCTTGCCATAGCTGTATGTTCAAAAAGCAAAAGCTAGGACAAGATGCTCCCGGAGCTACTTGTAATAGTATCGCAGGCGCTGGGTATTCCATGGATGCCTGGAAACTACCCCGTTCATGTCCCGGATAAAAAAGGTTGCGGGACCTACCTCTTCAATGATCTCGTAAGGGCCTGTCCAGGATGGATCCAGTCCCCGGGGTTCTGGGTAGACCTGCTTCATGACCCAGTCCCCCAAGTTTAATGTCCGGGACTGCACTTTGGCATCGTAGTAACGAGCTATCCTCTGCTTGTTTGCCAAGTTATGCATGTGTGCCACATCTCTTCGTTCCTCCAGTAGATCGGCATCGAGGTGTAGGCCTTCTCAGTTGGTACCTGCATCGAAGCATTCGATCCGGGGACTCTGGATTTGTGTTTCAATAGGGAGTACTGCTTCTGATCCAAAAGCCATGCAGAAAGGGGTATCTCCGGTGGCCTCTGTTGCCGTGGTCCTGATAGCCCACAACACCTCCGGGAGTTTAGCAGCCCAAAGACCCTTGGCTTCGTCAAGCTTCTTTTTCAGTATTTTCTTGATTATCTTGTTGACAGCTTCGACCTGACAGTTGGTCTGGGGGTGAGCTAGGGAAGCATAGAGGATCCTAGTGCCCAGGTTCTGTGTGTAAGACCTCAACTCATCGTTGTCAAACTGGGTACCATTGTCCTTGACTATGGTATCGGGACTCCAAACCTGCAGTAGATGTTCTTCCATAGGAAGCTTTTGACCTTTTCCGTGGTGATGGCGATGAGAGGTTCTGCCTCTACCCACTTTGTTTGGTAGTCCACGGCAACAATGGCGTATTTGAACTGTCCCACTGCCGTGGGAAGTTTACCAATCAAGTCCAAACCCCACTGACAGAACGGCCATGGTGCAAGGAGGATGGAAAGGGCGATGGGCGGTGCCCTAGGGATATTTGCATACATTTGGCATTTGTGGCAAGAACTGGATATTGTTTGAGCCAGGGCCGACATGATTGGCCAGAAATATCCTGCCCTTAGGGTCTTGTGTGCAAGAGACCGGGCTCCGGCATGGTTACCACATACACCAGCGTGAATGTCCTTCATTATTTTGTGACCTTCCTCCGGTGTCACACACTTTAGGTTGGGAAAGCAATGCCCTCTTCTGTACAGTTTGCCATTCATGATCGTGTATCGAGCTGACCTTAGCTGTAGTCTTCTGGCCTCGACTTTATCATCCGGTGCTAGGCCGTCGACCATATATTTCACAATTGGGTCCATCCATGAAGCTGTGTGATCCACCGAAAATACTTCTGCCACCGTTTTGGAAGTGCTGGGTCCCGTGAGAATTTCGACTTTAGTGGCCCCATAGGTAGGGTTTGGAGAAGTTGATGCGAGCTTAGCAAGGGCATCTGCCTTGTCGTTTTCTGCCCTCGGTATTTGGGTAAAAATGTAGGAGGTGAACCTCTGAACTAAAGCCCGGGCCAAGGCCTAGTAGGAGGACATGTGGGGCTCCTTTGCCTCGAAGTTACCGCTGACCTGGTTTACGACCAATTGAGAATCACTGAAGATACTAAGGTGTTGGATCCCTAGTTCCCGGGCGATCTGCAAACCTGCTATGAGTGCCTCGTATTCTGCGGCATTGTTGGATGCCTTGAAGGCAAATTTGAGGGCGTACTCATAGACTTGATCGTCCGGGCTAATTAGCAGGATGCCGGCTCCGCTGGTTTTCTTGTTGGATGCTCCATCAACGTATAATCGCCAAGTGCTTGGCGGAGGTGGATCTGCGGCTAGTGGTTGAGGTGGTTCCTTGTTTGGGCCATGGGAAGGGATTGATTCGGAAATAAAATCTGCCGCTGCCTGGCCTTTGATGGCTGTCCGGGGCTGGTACTTGATATCGAACTCCCCAAGCTCGATGGCCCATTTAATTAACCTGCCCGATGTCTCTGGTTTCTGCAAAACCAGCCTCAATGGGTGATTAGTGAAAACGGTGATAGAATGTGCTTGGAAGTAATGTCTGAGCTTCCGGGCTGATACTAGGAGAGCCAGTGCTACTTTTTCAATGTCCGGGTACTTGGATTCTGCACCAGTGTAACCTTTTCTAGCGTAGTACACTGGGTACTCGCAATCGGAGTCCTTCCTAATCAGGACTGAACTCACGGCAGTTGACGATGCCGCCAGATATATGTAGAGCATTTCCCCGGGAACAGGTTTGTAGAGTAGAGGTACCTCTGACAAGTACGACTTCAAGCCAAGGAAAGCAGCTTCGTGCTCCGCTGTCCAGGCTATCATCTCGACGTGCTGAGTTTTTAGCAATTTGAAGAAAGGAGTACACTTGTCCGTCAGCTTGGAGATGAATCTTGACAGGGCGGCCACCTTGCCTATGAGAGATTGGACCTCGTTCCGGTAGGTTGGGGATACCATGTCTAATATAGCCTGCACCTTCTCTGGATTGGCCTCAATTCCCCTGTGGCTAATGATATACCCGAGAAACCTTCCTGCCTCGACCCCGAAGATGCATTTCTGTGGGTTAAGCCACATCCCATTGTGCAATATGATGGTGAAGACGATTGACAAGTTGGCTACATGATCCTCCAGAGTTAAACTTTTTACCAGCATGTCGTCCACGTATACCTCCATGATAGTACCGATAACTTCCTCAAACATGGAGTTGACAAGTCGCTGATAAGTGGCACCTGCATTCTTTAACCCGAAAGGCATGACCTGGTAGCAATAGAGACCTTTGTCTGTAGTGAAGGCAGTGTGCTCCTCGTCTGCCGGTTTCATTCGGATCTGGTTGTACCCGCTGAATGCATCCATGAAGCTGAGTAACCGGTATCCAGCAGTGGAGTCGATCAATTGATCAATTCGAGGGAGCGGGAAGCTATCC
Source organism: Rosa lucieae (assembly GCA_024704745.1). Taxonomy (NCBI): domain Eukaryota; kingdom Viridiplantae; phylum Streptophyta; class Magnoliopsida; order Rosales; family Rosaceae; genus Rosa; species Rosa lucieae. Next base: position 4,626,725 of record CM045492.1, read on the forward strand.
TTAGGGCATGCCCGATTGAGGTTTGTGTAGTCTACACACATGCGCCATGATCCCGAAGATTTCTTTAGTACCATTACCACGTTGGCTAACCACCGGGGGTATGTTACTTCCCTGACAAACTTGATGGCGATCAACTTCTTTACCTCCACCTGGATGGCCCGGTACTTATCGTGTGTGAAGGCCCTTCGCTTTTGTCTTACCGGTGTTGAGTAAGGAACAATACTAAGATTGTGCGTGGCTACCTCTGGCGGTATACCGGGCATGTCCTCATAGGACCAAGCGAATGCAGATGTGTTAGAGCGGAGAAACGAGATCAATCCTTCCCTTACAATCGGAGACAGCCTTGTACCAATCCTAACAGTCCTGTCCGGGAACTGCTCTGATAGCACCACCTCTTCAATGTCTTCTACGGCACCGGGACGTTCTTCGTCCGGGTCGGTATCGGCCCTGGGATCCTCGTACCTGTCCATCAGAGGGTTAGTAGCTACGTGCAACATTTCAGACTTTCCCTTACCGCGAGATACAGTCAGAGAATAGCATTTCCTTGCAGCGGCCTGATCACCCCGGATCGTAGCTGTGCCGGCCGGGGTCGGCACTTTCATCATCAATATGTGACCTGCTATGAAGGTTTTCAAATGCCAGAGTGCCGGACGGCCCAGGATAGCATTATAGGACGAGACGCAGTCCACTACGATGAACTCTGTTTTGATAGTTGAACAATTTGGACTTTCGCCTATCGTGATCGATAGGTAATCTGATCCGAGTGGTTGGACGATATCTCCTGAAAAACTAATGAGGGGCTCATTATCCTGTGACAGTTTGGCTCTTCCTCTGTTTAGAGCTTTGTATGCATCGCGAAATAATACGCTAACTGAGACCCCGGTGTCTACGAGCACCCTGAACATTATATAGTGGTCCATTTGGAGTGTGATTAGGAAGGGATCATCATGGGGCATCCTCAGATCGGCTTCCTCCTCCTGCAGGAATGTCACCGATGTCCACTTGGTGCCACTGTTTTGCTGCGGGGCTTTGTGGAAGTTGAAAACTTTCGGACGGCCGAAACTAGAATTTCGTTTCTTCCCCTAGGGGGGGGCGACTCTTTCGGGCCCCCACCGTGGATCGTGAATATCTGGCCGTACACGTCTACTGCTCCTATCTCCTTAGCAGGTAGGTATCGTTGAAGCTTGCCCCTCTGGATGAGGAACTCGATTGTATTTTTTAAAGCAACACACAGATTGGTATTGTGTCCGGCATCCTCATGATAAGTGCAGAATTTTCCGGTATCTTGCTGGGTAAGTTTGCTATTCGGGAATTTCCTTGGGGATGGTCCCTGTATTTCATCCCTGTTTTCGTTCCAGATAGTCTCGTATGAAGCGTTCAGGATTGTGAACACCTCATACCGGGGTGGTGGTGGTGGTGTCCTTGGGCCCTGCTGTGCCCTCGGCTCCCGGTTAGGGTGGGTGGTCCCGCAACTGTTTGACCTGGACGAGAATTCTTTGCTTCTTTTGTTCGAGGTATGGGGTGACCTGTCGTGACTGTGGACCCACTCCCTCTTTCGTGGCTCATCCCTAATCGTCGAGGCCGGTGTGGAAAATCTTAGCTCTGGTCTGGGGGTGTCCCCGTATGTTTCGAATTCGGCCTGAGCGTGTCTGATGGCAGTGGCCATCAGTTCGTCGTAGCTAGCTGGAGGATTATGGTTGATCCCGTAGAGAAATTCTCCTCGCCTTAGGCCCCTCCTGAAAGCCAGCTCAGCAAGTTCCTTATTAAGGTCCCGACACTTAGCGGTAGCCGCCTGCCATCGATTTACAAAAGACTTCAAAGTTTCATCTTCTCCCTGCTGGACCTTTAACAGGCCCTTTGGTGTGTGTATCCCATCAGTGCGTAAGATGAATCGAGCGACAAATTTGTCGGCCAACTCCTTAAAATTCCCTACAGAACCGACCGGCAGTTCGTAGAACCAACTTAAAGCCTCCCCTGACAGGGTTTCCTGGAACATATTACAACACACTTCGTCCGTATATCCCTTGGCATTTGTTTGCGATCGGAAAGCCTGTAGATGCTGGTAGGGGTCTCCAACTCCCGTATAGTCAATCTTCAGTGGTTTCGATGTATTCGCTCGAATGGCTCCTCTAACCTGTTGGGTGAAAGGCCCCGGGCGGTCCTCGTAACTGTTCATAGCTCTCCAGGTGTCTCTATTTTCTGTGGCCTGTACCCTTGCCTACAGGGCATGTAAGGAGTTGCTCATTTGTACGAGTAATGCCTTGTTTGCGTCGGTTACCGGTGGGATATCGTGAACTGGCTGTGGTAACGGTGGTGGTGGTAGATGCCTCAAGCTTTCCGGGAACAAGTCTACCAGTACCTGGATTAACCGTTGACTGCCCCTCGTAGGAGGTGCTGGGGCGGTGCCGGTGTCTCCCGTTATCGGGGCAGCGTTCACGCCTGCTAGCTGGGATGCTCTAGCCAGGGCATGAGTGAGTGCCTCATTGTGCTCGTGCCTCCTGTCCAGTGCTCGGGCCAGTGCCGTGTTTTCATCTTCCAAATCCTGCATTCTCTGTTGAGTGAGGCGGTTTGTTTCCCTATCGATCCTGGATTGCTCCTTGAAGGCTGCGATCTCGGCTCGCATAGACTCCAATTCCGATACTGGAGTCACCTGATCCGGGACTATCGGGTCCAAGGATCCGAGACCATGGATTTCTCCTTGAACAGTTGGCACCGCTGCTGACGAAGTTCCCGGAGAGAATACCAGTGCCCGGGCGACACTTCTCCCCTCTCCTGTCACTTCTGGCTCATTCATGTCCAGTGTCCCCCTACCTGGCGCGCCAATGTTTCTGGTGGCTTTCCCTGGGTACCTCACACAGAATGCTATACCGTCTGGGGCACCGATCCAACTCCTTGTATCCTGCGGGAAGAACACAACGTTAGAGGGATAAACCGTACCAGACGGTTTATACCTCTCCGATGTCTAAGTGAGAAACTAATAGATGTATGGAGATCAAATGGTGTATAAAGGAGTTATTACTAGTAAAAGGTGGTTGTGCTAATGTCTTTATACTCAAGCATGGGAAAGGGGTCTCCCCTATCCTCGATGTGGGACACAGGTTGTTCTTCTGATGCCATATCAGCCTTCTTGTTGTGTGACTAGATGGGCTGATATGGCCTTGCCCCGGGCCCTGGGTGCCCAGGGTGGCATCCCATGTGAGGCCCGCCATGGTGGGTTGTGAACCCGGCCCATGGCGTAGTACCTGAGAGTACCGATGGGGCTCAGAGGCTAGTGCTAAACTTAGTTGAGACTCCCCAATATGTACAAAAATATATAGAAATTTCATCAAACAACCGAAATTTCCATAAATCTGAATTACCAATCCATAAATCTGTTTATCTAGTCTCAGGGTTTAAGGAAGGGTACCACAGGATTACTCATGAGACTTTTCTCAACAAAGTAATGGCCAATTCACAAATTTATGTACTGTTTCTACAAGATGTGAAGCGAATTACCATTAAGTTTGAAGGGGGTGATGCAGTTCTTGAAGATGGTTACTTCGAAGAGAGGATGAAATTCAAGAGTCTCATTAGGTCGACCGGAAACCTGATATGTGCATCTGTAGAAGATGAATGGACTATACTAATCATCAATCCCAGGACTAACTCATGTAAGAAGATAAGAGAATATCATAGTGGAGACATCGAGGATGCGCGACATCCCTTTGGTTTTGGCTACAGTGAAGCTGAAAAGGAGCATCAGGTTGTAAGATTACACACAAGGATTTCAAAGAAAGAGCAAACCACCTATGGCAACATTTTCTCAGTCAAAGGTGCAAACTGGAGGAGAAGAGAGTTTACTAAGATCACAGTCAAATCCTTCTGCACAACAATTAAACAACCTAATAAAGACCCACAGTATTGATTATCAAGCACTGAGAACTTCATAATTGTAAAATTAAATTCTTTTTTTTTTATCAAATTTTTTTTTTTGATAATTTCACTTATTTACACTTATATTGTGACTATAAAAAATGAGACTATCAAAAAGAAAAACTTTCAACTTCAATTAAAAATATGAATGATAGGAAAAAAAAATTACGAAAAGTTTTGATAAGCTTTTGATTTTAAATGTTTTAAAGTTCATTAAAAAAAAATTGTTTTGAACAAGTGAACGTAGAAGCTGGTAGATGCATTTACCCACAAAAAATGTTTTGGATGTAGAAGAGTTAAGGGTTCAAGTAAAACGTAGAAGAGGAAACTCATTATATTATTGTAAACCTATCTATACTTCGGTGATATTTATCCAACGCATCATATTGCTAAGACCATGTTATCCAAGCTCACTAATATTAAATGCCTGAGACTCTATTTTTGTATACAGTAAAAGAATACGTATACCTATGAATTTTAATAGACATTCATCTCTATCTAAAGAAGAAGATGATGAGCAAGCTACATATTGCAAGCCGAAGATAAATAACATGATCAACAAAGTAGACAAAAAAAATGGCAAAAGTTGGTACAAACCCAATAAACCGACCGTTCGGAGAACACCAAGCAAAGACCTCATTAAGAACATCATCCTCCTCTTTAAGAACTGTCAAGAATAAGATAGATCTATGGCAAGGAGCCAAAAATTTGGGAATAAGAAAATGTGAAGGAGAAGATGGGTTGAGGATGTAATAACCCGAAAATTAGTGTCAACTATAGAACACTATATTATTAACTATATTCGAAAAATCTTTGTTATTGAGCTCAAGACTCTCATCTATATTATTTTTAATGATGCATGTCATTTTAGTACTAATTATTGTAATTTTTACCTTAAGAAAGCACTAAAATTCTTTACTTATTAATTGGGTAAATGTGCATATGGATGTGTGTGTGTACATACATACATACATATATATATATATATATATATATATATTTAGCAAGTATTTATGATCTGATTTATGCTTTCTTTCTTTTATTATTTTTTTTTAATTTTATCTTATCCTTTTAATCATTTAACCTAAATAGTGATTAGTCACTCACCTTATAATAATTAGTCACTTACTTATTTTATGCTTAATTCTAGCCTATTTAAGCATATGATCTGATCATACTTCCTACAAGCTTGAAGATCAAATGCAAAATTGATCAAAAACTCCCTTAGTTGAAGAGAAAACTCAACTAGAAGTTCCTCACACAAATCCTTCATCCTATTTCTCTTAAGAAGTTTCCTTTTTGTGAAAGAAGTCCAAAGTTTGATCACAAGACCTTCTGATTTTCTTAAGTAAGTACATGAATACATTTCTATGTTCTTTTGTCTTTAAGATTTATGAAACTACATAATCAATGATACGATGGAAAAGGATCTGCTTTGCTGCAAACCAGTATTTTCATATATAACAAAATCTGTTTTGTCAAAAATATTTACAGTATTAAATTCCTCATCAAAATTTCTTCAATTTAGGCTTTTGAATTACTAAAAAAGGTTAAGAAATGAAGAAGTTATGGCTAATCAAAATTTTCAACTTTTAAACTCGTTGGAAATCTCATACAGCCATCACAACTTCAAAAATTCATATCTCCCTCATTTCTTATCCATTTTCTACAAAATGAATTAAAAAGAAGTACATCTAATAGTACTCTCGTAGCACCAAAATGAATTGTGCAAAGTTAATCTTTTATCCCCAAAAGGAGTACATCTAATAGTACTCTCGTAGCAAAATACATCTAGAAATTTACTTGTGTCTAGCTTTGCAAGCTTTGCTGCTCTCATGGCCTCATTGGAGTCTAGCTTTGGAAGTTTCCAAGCACTAACTCTGTAGGATTGTGAGTAATACCCTGATCCTTTGAGATATCCATAACCCAACGTCTTTAAGTTGCTTGTTTCTTGAAGCATCTTGCTGGTTCATGGATTACAAGCTCTCTAAAAGAAGATCATGTCCTGCTCCCTCAGCAATCACAATAACCATATGTCCATTTTCTGAGTCGTTTTTCAATGAACTCAAAAAGTCCGCCTCGTCCTTTTAGGAAAGAAAGGGGAAATCTGGAATCAAACAATAGTCCACATCGCGACTGGCAAGTGTAGCATACATAGCTATGAAACTTGCAACATGAATATGTAGGTGCTATGTACAACTGAAAGCAGTCAACAACAAAATCAGCATGACAAAACCAAATTCATTTAGCATCTAATGTTGTACAAAAATATATTGATGAAGCTGCATACGTACTCTAGTTGATAATCCACAAGTTAACAACATATGAGGTTGATATGATTGTCAATTCAATGACATTAAAGCAGCAACCGTGTATTTATAACTAAAGATGTACAGGCCACAACAATTGAAAGACCAAAGAGACATAAAATTACCATTGCATTTGAAGGAAGTACAAGACCTCCGGGTTTTAGCCAGCGATCTATGGTTGTAATGACACTTCCAACCACACTGTTGAAAAGTAAGCATGTCAACAAAATAATTTCGAACCATATATGCCCATGTATATATTCAGAGGCACAGTTATAAACTAGCAGTAATTATACAATCCAATAACCAACATTTGAAGAATATAATATACAAAATTTTTGATAACTACCTCATACAGAAGCATGTATCCCATCCACTCTGAAATTATAACATCAAAATAGGCTGAAACTATCTTGCCTTGAAACTCATTTTATAATGTGATGAAACAAAAATGGAATGACAATATAACAGTACAGAACCTATTACAGGTTACCACTCATCGATGGTTATTCCAAATGTTCATAAATCATAACATAATTCAAGAGAGAAACAACAGTATTAGTTTACTTGATCAAAAAAAGAAAATAAGAAAATGTTGAGTAATATAAACAGGGGCTTCTAGCCATGTGATGCCCACATATCATGGTCAGTAATAGAAAATTATGTGGCAATAGAACATAGCTTGAGCACTATAAGACCATACTATTATCATGGCTGAACGTTAATATTATGCATCAAGCATGATGGTCAGATATGATCAAAGCCTTGCAAAGTTATCAGTTATTTGCTGATATTCTTGACAGATTTCATAATTCAAAGGATATGCTAGCTGTCAAGTGGCACTCTATATCAACTATCTTAGGCAAAGTAAAGCACATTGAGTAGAATGTAACCAATACTTACGCAACTAAATTAGCTACAAGAACTGAGCGCAGGAGCTTTGATCATGATGGCAGTGTCCTATGAATTTCAGAGGAAGGATAGGGAGTGTGGAGAAACCAACTGACTTTCATTTTGCTGTTATATTCCTTCAAGCATTTTGGAAGAAATATAAGATGGTAGTCATGGCACCAAACAACATCACCCTCTTCATAGTGTGCATTAACTATTGATTTTGTTATAACATCATGCTGTTTTTGTTTCCTATGATCACAAATTACATTAATTATTAAGCAACTGTATGTCTAATCATCATTAAGCACTCTGAATATACTTATTTATTTCAGTTCTTGAGGCAAGGAAGTTCAAACCTTTAATCGGAAACCAAACTTTGATGAATTCCCAAGTGCTGTGAAATCCAAATTACATTTCTTTCAGTTCCAATAGGAAACTGAAATTTCAAGCACACTACTAACTTTTTTGTAGAAGTCTGGCAGGGAGAACAAAGCGAAGTTTGTTTGAACAAAATCCATGTGGCATCCATTCTCCAATTTGAGCAAACCTGTTAGTGTTGTAGGATTGTAAATTGCATTAAAATCAAAGAATGCAGCATGATGTATACACAGTTCCCCTAAAGATCAAAGTAATAGGTATGTAATGAGATGGAGTACCTCAGTTGCATTACGGCGAAGGGCCGGCATGCCTGCCTCCACACAAACTGCTTTTAGTTGTGCACCATTGAATCATCAGTAGAGCGAGCTAATTCTTCAAAATTGACGTCCGGGTGAACATTCATCTTCCTAGAGTGAATCTACAAAATTAAAGCAACAAATTAAGTTAGATCCAGGTAAGAGCGAAATTCTCCCAAAACATAACCAATTGCAAAAGACAAACCTGCAGAATCCGAGCTCTTGCTTCTTCAGTGGGATGTGGAAACTCAATTTTACGATCCAATCGACCGGAACGCATAAGAGCAGGGTCAAGGATGTCAGCATGATTTGTCGCTGCTATCACCTGTAATTTTCAGACTAATTAGTCTAACTCAACCGAAAAGTGCCTGAGAATCTTCATCATTATCTATATTCCAAGTCTAAATGTTGAATACTCGCCAGATGCAGAACATATTGTTCTAATCTTTGTATAAAGTTACATTATATTGTATGACTAGTAATATAAATGCTAAATTTTTTATATGTAAACCTCCTATTCCTCTATATACTAAATAATTTCAACTTTTGAAGTTTTGACCCTATTTCTTAAATGACTACACTTTACAAACGAAATTAAACTTTTGATGATAAAATCATATAAGTCACAAAATTGGAGGTCTACTATACTTTATAATCTGTGTGCAACCATGTGTCACAACAAAATAATAGCAAAAAAAAAAAAACTTCAAAATCTACGAAGTGTTCTCAAATAGTCATAGTTACAAGAGAAGTGAATATATGAAAACAAACAAACCTTGATCCGGTCATCACTACTAAAGCCATCAAGTTGATTAAGCAATTCAAGCATTGTACGCTGCACCTCCCTATCACCACTCACTTCATTGTAACCAATAATGAGAGAACAAATTCAATCAGGAAAGCTATTGACTTTAAAATTAATTTTGACTCCATTAATACAGATATGAGTATGGGATACAAATAGTGAGCAAGTCAGCAGCCCATGCCTAATGTCAGAAACTTGCCTGTTTCTCTAGCCCTCCAATATCATTGTAATCTTCAGTTGGTTTCTCATCAACCTCCATAGCCCTCCAATATAAATGTTTGCCCCATTTTCCTCAGCTTCATCTTCTGGATTCATTTCTAATATCTGAAAACGTTACAAGTCAGAACCAGGTAATGTTAGAAGAACAACAAACTCATCATCTTAAAAAACAGGTTCAGAGCTCAAAGGTCTGCATATAGTCTATATATGCAACAAAAGAGTCATGAGTGAAATTACATATTCATATACTTATGACCCAAACAAGTTATATGATAGTTCAAAACATGTCTTTCAACAGCTTAAAATTAAATTGGTACAAGTCTGTCATAAGTTAAAACTTCAGCTAATGCATATCTGGCACATTAATTAGGCTAACAAGGCAAATTGGACACTTCTTCATTTGCATCCCGGACATTCAGGACCACAATAACTATGCTTACAGCAAGAAACACATAGACTAAAAAACCTAAATCCCACAGAAAAAAGGAGCATACCTCAACAATGTTGCCGACCAAGTAGGGCAACTGCTTATTGAGATTAATCTTTTCCTGATTCTCCTTTATCTTTTCCTTGTATGAATCCAGCTCCAAGTTTGTTCTTTGCAATTCTTCCTTCAATCCCACAGCAAAAAGTCAGACAAATTCACTAAAAGAATCATAAAATCACATAAGAAAAATACTACATGCTTATCCTTTAACAACCCAATAAATCCCAAAACAAAATTTCACAAACCCCCCAAATCCCAATAAATCCTATAGTTTGAAGTCAGTTCTCTATACAATTAAATTATAATACATGTAAAGTTGTTGATTACATTAAAAATGAAGAAATATATACCTGTCTTTCCAAGCTGCTTTGTTATCTTAGAAAGGTTGGATCCTCCCACAATGCCCACTGTAACAACTTGAAATCCAACAAGGATATAACCATCCACTGAGACACTCACCACCCAACCCCTCATAAAAAAAAATAGCCCCTGCATATATGTAAACTTCCAGACAAATAAGTTATGTACCTTCTTGGGTTCTCGCATGAATCCTAACATTTGTGGAGTAACATCCTAGCATTCCAATGAAATGTATGAATTAGAGATGTTTTAAAGAGCATGTACATACATATGAGTACATCCATATTGAATCAGTAAATTATTGTTTAAGATCCCTACTTAAAAACAAAAGAGACTTAGAGGAAACTAAAACCAGAGATATCGTACCTTTCTGGGAGCAGTGAGAGTCCCATCAACATCTAACAAGGCAATCACTCCAGGCTTCGTAACCACCATTTACAGTCTGCTACTTCTCCTGCACACCAAATTCAGAATAACACAATGCTCAAATTAAAGTCTAGATCTTTTGATCAAAGAATTGAGCTTCAGCTTGTCCAAAATGGACCCTTTGAATCGAACACTAGAATTCGACTTTGGAAAATAACATTATGCAATTATAAAGAACCAATGCCCAGAAAACTAAGCAATAAAATAGCAAACAAGTATCCACCCAGATGTTGAAATTAAATTGGGATGTTTACCTTTCGGGAGGCAATCAACTTTCACCGGTACCGCTGCAATGGGATTCTTCGTCACCTGTCACCAACTCGATCTTCTTGACCCGTTCATGGGGTCGAAGGAGCTCGAGCTTCTTGTTCTTCTGCTCATAAATAGAGAGGCCGCCTTGGATTATGTAAGAGAAAGAAGACTCAAAGAATTGGAGAAGAGAGGGTTTCCAATCTAGGCTCTCTCCGGTCTGTTTCGAAGCGATAATGATGGGATGAATTCACCATCAATCCTATGAGGCGGAAACTGGTTTAGTTTTCGGGGAGAGGAGAGAGGAGAGAGGTCCAAGGTTTCAAAATGATGGATTTGGGGTCTAGGGTAGAAGATAGAGGGAGAGAGGAGAGAGGAGAGAGGTCTAGGTTTTAGATTTGATGGATTTCGACACCGTGTAGAACAGAGAGATATGGTTGAAGTGAGGAGGCACTGATAGTTCATAGTTATGGGTCTGTGTCCGTGTCGAGAGAGAGAGAGTGTGAGGAGTTGTCAAGAGATTGAGGAGCTGCGGGTATTTTTGTTATTGTTTTGCTCGAGTGTTAGGGCTTCAAGCCTGGCTATATCAATTTGGGCAAGATTCACACAACAGGATTTTATAAAAATGTGGTCTGAATGCAGCAATTTTAAATTTGGAATCTGTCTCCAATCAATTTGACTTCCCTCTTTAGGGAGGTAGAGAAAAATAGTGGTGGGAAATCTCCCTCCTTCAGCCAAACATATTGATCAGACCACAGTTTTATTATTTTTTGTCGTATGATTAATATATGTTGGGGGGAAATTTTGGGGTTTGAGATGGGGTTTGGCACTACTTACATGGTGGGAAACTTGCCGCTTAATTTTTTAAGCGTCACACAACGGTTTTGTCCTTAAACGCCTTCTGAACTAATTCATAAGTCCATATCAGACGACGGATTTGGTAAAAACGACATCCGAAAAAATAAAAATTAATCAGACGACGGAAAAGTATGATGCGTCGTGTGAGAGGCGTCGTCTGATTCAATTTTTGTAGTAGTGTACTTTGAGTATACATACTTTGGTAGTGTCCTCGGTATGCTGCGGCTTACCCATGCTTTGGTATTATGGACCCTAGCATGTGGATTCCCGTGCTTTGGTATTATGGACCCAAGCACGTGGATTCCCGTGCTTTGGTATTATGGACCCAAGCATGTGGATTTATGAATTGTTATCAGTCAACCTGGCTTTCCCGTGTTTTGGTATTATGGACTCTAACACGTGGATTTATGATTTGTTACCAGTTAATCTGAAAATTCACTAAAAAGAGAAGTGTACTTATATTATTTTGATCAAATATCTGTCTGCGATATATATATTATCAATATGTTATGGTGCTAAGTGAAAAGAGAATCAAGCATGTATTGCTTAAAGTTTATTTCACATATTAATGCTACAATATTTGTTGGTTCCATAAGGAGATGTGATTAAGTGATTTATTACCAGTCTCATAAACCATTCACACGAATGAATATATTTGTATATGTGTGTGTGTGTGTGTATTGTGTGTATACATATACATATTTAAGAATTCGTATGAACATATAAATGGTTCTTGGTACATTTAAATTGGTTGTTCAGTTTTGATTTCTTATAAGACACATTAATATAAGAATGTAAGTTGTGTACTTACTGGGCTTGTGTTGCTCATGATGCTACACCTTTTTGTTTTCAGGTATTGAGTAGATGCTTGGGGAAACGGGATGAACCTACTAGATAAAATAATGTTTTTCTACTACTATTTCTAGTGAATACCTGTACTGATTTGTATTTTGCTTAACTTTGGTTATGTAAATATATTACCGATTTTTGTTTTCTAATAAAAGTACTATTCAAACATGTATATAATTTCTTTTACTTCCTGTTGATTTATTCAAGAAGAAAATTTTATTTGTTTTGACTCACATCACAAATTCACGAGCCATATTTCAGTATAATATTGGCCTTGGATTTGGGGGCGTGACAGAGGAAGGCTGGGATGAGAAGAAGAAAGAGAAGCGCCAACAGTGCGGAGAGGAAGAAGATTGAGAGGGGTTCATATACAACAAAGAGTAGGGCACAACACATTGCATAGGAGAGGATACTTGATATTTTCCATCCAGAGGGTTAAGGCAAATAGACTAAATGAAATGTAACTCAAATTGAATTGGTTATGCAAAACGTTGGTGGCAAGATTGTATTTAACTTACAAACATATAAAAAATATTTTATAAAAAAAAATAAAAAAATGAACTTTGACTGAACCAGACCGATCCGGTTTGGTTTAGTTTTAAAAAATCAAAACTCAAAAAATCAAACCGAACCCACAAAATTTTCAATTCGGTTCAATTCTCAGTTCAAGCCCAAAACCGAAACAATTTGGACATAACTCACCCCGAGTTGGTGTACCAACTATTAAGCTATTGAATGTAAGACTAGAGTTGAGAGCCAAGTAAAATATAAAAGAGGACCTCATTGTGTCACTAATTTTCATATTCCCATGGATAGACATGGATTTAGGGTTTTAATGACTTCATTGTGTTAAGCACGTCTTCGGAGCTGGAGTCTTGTCAAGTTGAAATATCAAAACCTCATAAAAAAAATAAAAAAAACCAACCAAAGCAATAACTTCACTGTGTTAAAGTTATTGTGAGTCGGTGAGTCGTGGTCTGTTGGTTAGCTACCGCTAAGTTTGATTGAACCTAAGATCAACTTCTTACTAGTTGGAACCATACCCATAGCCCCTTCTCCAGATTAGCAATTCAACATATCTAAATTACATAATATAGAAACATTATATCCTTTTTCACTACATGCTTTAGAAAAGAAGAAAAGAAAACAAGACAGGTGGGTCCCAACATAGTTCAGCCACTGTACTAGCATTTATGTAGAGAATTGAATTGACTAATTGAGCCATTAGAGCACATGCACCGGTGGTACAATTGGGCAATTGCTAAGAGCAAGTCCACCCGTTGAGGTTGGCTGGTCAAGACTATTCACTACTTTTTGCCTTTCATTTCCACCATTTTTCTTGACCAGTCAGATACTGTTCACAAAAAGTCACCGAATGTCAGTTGGCAGGTCAAGAAATTGACCCAGAGTGACTTTTTGTGAACAGTATCTAACTGGTCAAGAAAAAAGGTGGAAATGAAAAGCAAAAAGCAGTGAATAGTCTTGACCTGCCAACCTCAACGGGTGGACTTGCTCTAACAATTGGGCAATGCACTAACAAAATTAATCTGGCCAATTGCTAGGGCCTGCGTGGGGACTAGCTGCCTGGACAATTGGCTAACTAAAGGTGGGACTCCATATCTGCTGCCAATAGTTCTATTTTGAAAACACACAAACATGCAACGGTTATTTAATTATAGCCGTTGGATCTCAATCCAGTGGCAGTAACTAAATACCAACGGTGATTTTTTTTCTTTTGTTTTTACCCAAAAACTAATTCGAAAGTTATAAAAAAGAAAATCTGAAATTTATTTCTAAAAATTCTATAAATACTCATTCCCGCCTCTTAATTTCTCACGCTAAATTTAACATTATTTTGAATGAATGAATTATTCAAATTTAAAGTGTGAATAGTGGATTGGCAAGCAAATTGCCTTTTATATAAGCTAGAGGCAATTGCCAATTTTGGATGAATAGTAGATTGGTAGTACCAATTTAGTTGACAAATTAGCAATTGCCCTCGGTTCATGGATGCATTTGCTCTTAGAGAAGTGAAAGGCAAGCACAAAAATTGTACATTTCAACATAATGGAGTTGGTATAGTAGAAGCATGCTAGGCTGCAAGTAGGATGTACATTGCAGGGCTTCTCCTGGTAATATGAGGTCTTTAGTTCGAACCCTAACTTGTAAAAAACATCCCTAGGGGAGTGGTCATACCCAAGTTGCTTCCGGCCTGGAGTGGTAGCTCATTCTGCCACCATTTTTATGTACCCAAAAAAAAAAAAATTGTACATTTCATTCCTCAGATCAGTTTGCCTCAGAATATCTAGTTCCTTAACCATTGCCAAACCGTAATAATTGTCGTCAAGACTTCCGGCCGCCGTCCCTTCCAACAAGTGAACAAACCGTCCCTTCCAACAAGCCGCCAAAAAACAAAGACTTACCAACAACCACGAGTAAAATCCAACAAGGCTGGGAACCGGGGATCAAGCAACACAAGATCTACACCCCAAGCTGCTGCTATAAGTTGAATCAATTATGATTAAAATTAAAACAATAAAAATAAAAAATCAAGAAGCCAATCCGAATGCCAAGCAAGTCGGCCAAAAGGACTCCAACTCCCTCCCAATCCGCTCAACCTAACAAAGATCTCCACTCTCCACCACAAGCCAAAACTAGCCGCAGCCCACACCCACCAAAGAGAAACTCATCAATGCTTACGCCTACACCGGACACGACATGCAGATCCGCAGTCTAGGCTCTCCTTCAACGTTTAGGTTACAAACCTAGCTTATCTCTCTCTCTGTCTTAGCTTAATTGCTAAGCTATGAAAGCAAACTAATTGAGACTACACAAAGCGTAAGCCGAATAACAAATATTCCTTTGATAAAAATATGGGAATAAATACATAGAATGAGAGAATAATATTACAAAACATGTAAAATCATACCTTTTCAAGCTAAAATATTGAAGCGGGATAATTGAAGGTACAAATGAATGAAGGAATTTAGTACTGACCGAGTTCCCCAGCACAATTCTATTCAGATTGAGAAGTTGAAGCACTACCTGTCTACCCAAGAGTCAAATTTTCAGAGGCTTAGCCTTGCGTATGTGGCCCATACTATTAACAAGATCTTTGCGGGTGCATACAGGGAACATGTTGATGTTCTTGAGCACTTTCAACCTCCACAGTACATATGGGAAACTGAGCTGATCGCGAGACGTGAAACGAACCACCTCGTTGAACCAGAGGCACATAAACATATTTGTCAACAGGGTATGCTCCCTAACGATAACAGATGCTTCGGCAAGAGCTGCACAGGTCAACGATGCAGGGATTGAGCATAGGAATAGAACAACAAGGGCACAGGTTTCTAGATCATATAGTTTTGGAGGTTTTTGTTCTACGTGTCTGTACCTAATATTGATAGTTCTACTTATATGGTTGTGGAGGCCTTTCCTTTTTTAAACAAGCTGTTTCTACTCTTCGATTTTTTACATGAGGGTAGTTATTCTCATTTCTTAAGTGTCAGCTATTGGAAAGGGCTCATAAGAACACAATTGGAGATGAGGACTGATAAACAAAACTTGAATAAATAGGAAGTTTTTCCTTTTTCCCTCAAAGTTACATTAATATCCAAAACCCGGCAGTGAATACTCTTTATTTATCCAAAACTATGGTAGACTAAACTACTGCAACTTCAAAAACAATGCAGGCAACAGAGATGCATAATAACTTAACAATCTTTCCAATCATGAAGCATCATGGATGTCCACATATCAATCGAGAGAACATGTTAGAACAAGTAATAGAAAAAAAAAACATACCCTTCTTTCCATGGAACCTCTTGTCTTCTGGCAATCCATCATGACGGTACTGAGCCAACTGCACCTCAACTTCTTCCGGTTTGGCCTTGTTTTTCTTGACAACGGCCTTTGCCTCATCATAAACACTACTGCGAGCTCCATGTTCTGAGATCGCAAGTACTGAATTGGTACGCCAGAGAAGGGCTTCGAGAACACCTAAAGGGTCCCTCCTAAATTGGGACTTCGAATCTACCCAAATGGAATACTTTGAATGAGGAAAAAGGCGATGCGCCAACATCTGACACCAGACTAAATATATTAAGTTGCCGAGAGATATTCACACCGATATGTATGATTTCGACTAACAGTTGAAATAGAACACTTGAATATCTGATATTCAGATTAAACTGATTATATGGAATATTGTTAGCCTGTCATCTGCTTGCTCAACATTCTTCTTAGTAAATTAACATAATTGATGTGACTACATCAAACAGAACTATTACAGAAAATAAATATGATAAGACAATAGCCCTTAGAAATCATGATAAACACATTGCCCTAAAGTATAGGTTACAAAGGAAAGCATGATCAAGATACAATGCAAGTAGCACTTAATCAAATACAAAATGAATGATAAAAAAAGGTGATGAATTAAGTGAGGCAAAAAACTTGTTACCTTTGGGATTTTTCCATTTAACCTTTGGTCCGCAAAAGGCAGATCGCTTACAACCACAATGCGCCATCTCCCAATAAATCCATCCTCACCAATTCTATGTTCAGCTGATTCCTGAGTACTTACAGTAACTTCATCCCAAAAAGCAACATAGCAAACCTGCACAAATTCACCACTACATAAGAATAGTGAACTTGAATAGCTAACAAGTGACGCATGAGGGGAAGGATAGAAACCTTCTGAAGGGATGCCTCTGACATTCCAATGGGTTGATAAAGATCATCTCCACCACCAAATGCACAAGTGGAGACTACAATGTCACAACTTTGCATGTAATTCTTGTCTTCATTTGAGATCTTAAACCCACCATTTTCACTGTAGAAACCACAGTTTATGGTAACAGTTTCATTTACCTGTGAGCAACAAAATTCTAAGAATATAAATACTGTCTCTTCTACAACAACATAAAAAGATAAAAACACGTGGACATCACATCCTAATCAATAAGTTTTCTGTTGACTCTTGATCTTATAAAGGATACTGAGCAAATATTAAACTAGACCCGAAATTAGATTAGAAGATGCAGCTTATAACCTTAAACATTTCACCTCTCTGATCTAGAGTTTGATTTCCCGTAAACAAATTAAATCTTGTGGCCTCTGTGTGCTCTTCAGACCGGGTGTTGTACCCTCCTAACAACAGACCATCATTCTCCGCTCTGTATAACAATTTCTTAACAGGACTAGTGGCATCTTCGCGCACAGGAATTTCCAGACGCTCAAGTTCTTCAGGAGGTAAGATTTGCAAGCAACCTAAAATTATTCACAAACTCATGTCACACATCAAACTTGTTTAACATTCCAATTTTTTGCTTCCAACCACAGTATCACATAAACCCAATTATCAGTAACACTAACACAACAATAATGGCCGCTACACTCTCTCTCCCAAGCCTAAACAGGTATGAAGTAATTCAAGACACTTAAACAGTCAAATATTTACAGAAATGAAGCTTAGAATCTGAGTCGAAACTCGAAAACAAACAAACAAACTTGGCATCAATTTCCTTCAATTATTTCACATTTCCCTCCAAACTATAGAAATCAAACAAACAAGAACAGAAGAAAAGGAAACTCACGTTCCCTAACGCCATGAATAACCCGAGTGATAGGATCAAGCCGATTCAAATTGCCTTCGGATTTCTTCTCCGAACTCGCATTGAGTTCCGAGTGGACCAAACTCGGCTTTTCGGACTTACTATTGAGCTGTGGGGATTTCCAGCCGATACTCCAAGCCTCATACAGAAGCAAACCAATGGCTGGGAGAAGAATCAGAAGGGCCCAATACTTGACCAGATTCCTCACCACTCGGCGAACGAACTCGTTCTTGAATCGGTGGCCGAGTTTCTTGCGCTTCCGGCGAACTCGGACGCGCATCCGGCCGAGCTCGTCGGATTCGTCATCGGAGACCGAGATTGACACGCTGTTGCTGTTGAACATTGAGAGTGGCGTTGGATTGAAATTGGAAGTGAAATTGGGGGGAACTAGGGTTTCTTGAAATCCAACTGATCCAAGTGTGAGAGAGCTCTCTCTTCCTCTAGTGTAGTTCTGGCGCTCTGTGCTGACGAAATTACAAGACTCTCTGATTTTTCCTACTTTTTTTTCTATTTATTCCTTTTTTTTTCTTGGAATTTGCTAAAGTGGACGAACAGTATTATATTTACAGTAGTGTTCAGCTGATCAGTTGCTGACCAAATAATTTATGCACAATATTTATGAAATAACATAAAATATCCTTTTAACTATAGGTTAATCTATACTATTATTAAGATAAAATGGTTTATTAGCCAAAATTAAGAATTTTGATAGAAATAACTTTAGAAGATTAAAAAATTTTGAGGACCAATTAAATCACAATGATAATTATGACATTTTTTTTTTTTGAGAATAAACAATCTATTAATAACCAAACAAATTACAAATCATTTGATCCAAAGTTCCGGACCATCAACGAGAGGGACTTACATGAGCTAAAAAATGTCAACCCCAACCCAATTTAACCTATAATCAGACCTATGTATAACGATACAACCCCACCACCAATATTAAGATGAACTGTTTTCACCCGTTCGGACACCGCGTCCCAAAACAGCCAGACCACATGTAAGGGTGATTCACCATCACGTTGATAACCAGAAAGCAACGACAAAAGACCAGAAACACCAAAACGACCAAGACACCAAACAATGGCATCGACACTACCCAGAAATATCTAAACCCTCGATCACAAGAAGAGGGACTTATTCTCAACAAAACAACCACCAAAACCAACAAAAACCACGCCAGAGAGGCCCAAGAACATTGGCCCAACCCAAAGACCACGATCCCCAGCAAAGGGCAAGCGCGGCAAGCAAACCCTCCTGCTACTAGCGAGCCCCAACACCACCACGCGTCAAAACTACACTTCGCCGAATCCCTCCGCCACTGCACCCCTAACACGCCACAAACAGCACCCGCATCAAGCTGACGGCCTCAAACAGGTCCAAAATTGAGACCGCAACAGATCCCTTTCGGGATCGGCACCGCCACGTTCAGATATGATCAGCCACAGCCCAAAAAGCAGGGACGTTGACGTTAGAATCCACCGCCGAAACTCCGAGTTTCGTCGCTGCACCTTCGCTGTCGTCGCCCTCGATCCGATAGAGACCGATCGAAGTCGATCCGCCTAAACCGGAAACTAGGGCTGGGCGTTTAAGCCCGAAAACCCGCAAACCCGGACCGGCCTGTCAAAGCCCGACCCGTTCGGGCCGGGCCCTATTTTTTTTTTAAGCAAAACGGTTCGGGCCGGGCCTTCAATTTCAAAGTTACGGTTCCGGCCGGGCCTTCACTTTCAAAGTTTGAAAAACCCGTCAGGCCCGTTTTAGTTAAAAATAGACAGATGTCCATATATTATTGGTCCAAATATAGGGCTCAAAATCTTAACTTAGGATCGAATGCACTGAATCATATTCCTCACTAAATACCTAAATGACTAATCAGTCTCAGACTCTCAGTAGCCTCCATTCTTCCCAAACCTGATCTGAAGACTTAGAGAGGCCGCCTCCTTCAGTCCTTCTTCCCGATCTGAACCGAGAGAGGCCGCAGCCTCCATTTCTTCCCAAACCCGATCTGAACCTAAAGAGCCGCCTCCTTCAGTCCTTCTTCCCGATCTGAACCGAGAGAGGCCGCAGCCTCCATTTCTTCCCAAACCCGATCTGAACCTAAAGAGCCTCGTCCTTCAGTCCTTCTTCCCGATCTGAACCGAGAGAGGCTG
The DNA here is from genome assembly GCA_024704745.1 of Rosa lucieae. NCBI lineage: Eukaryota > Viridiplantae > Streptophyta > Magnoliopsida > Rosales > Rosaceae > Rosa > Rosa lucieae. The sequence continues at coordinate 4,646,541 of CM045492.1, forward strand.
CAGCCTCCATTTCTTCCCAAACCCGATCTGAACCTAAAGAGCCGCCTCCTTCAGTCCTTCTTCCCGATCTGAACCGAGACAGGCCGCCATATCCGCCAACGCCTGCACCGCCATCTCCCTCACTTCATCTACACCGCGATCTCCATCACTTCACGCCGAGACTGCTCTCTCTCTCTTCACATCACGCTGTGAGTTTCTTTCTCTTTGTTCAGTTTCTTTCTCTTTCTCTTTGTATCTCTCTTCTCCTTTCAATCTCTCTGTGTTCTTACTGTGTTTTTGCTTGTCAAGTTTTAAATTTGTTATTGATTTGCAGGCGGTTCGCTGGGTTTGTGTTTGGTGCCAAGGGGACTGTGATTCAATCGTTTGCAAGGTATTTCTGAGAATTGGGTTTGTGGTTTTGTTCTTGATTGTTTTGAATCATTTTGTGTTTTTTGTTTTTGGGTTTTTTCATCTTTTGTTAAATGTTTTTGAGGAGGATAGTTGTTTTTGGATATTTTGAATAAATTGGAGGATGGTAAGGTTTTGTTATTTGGTGAATTCATCTGTGTAAGTGAAGGTTTTGTTTAGGAGGGTACAGCTACATTTAATTTGTGGTTTTGGTGAATAGACAGTCTAGAAGGTCGAAAAAAGGAGAGGAAGAGAATCAAGATCAAGATCATACCATTAGTTCAAAATCGGTGATCAAAATCAACTACGGTGAACAACGGGTAAGAGTTTAGTTTTCTAGAATCAAGATCAACATCATACTTCTTGACTTTCTGTTCACATATCCAAAGTTATTGCATTTGATTTTGACCATATTGTTATATTTCTGAAAATGATTGATCTGAAATTCCTTTTTTTTTTTTTGTTCGCAATCTCTAATTCTTCTCCCTGTTTTGGTTGTAGAATGGCCACCGATGGGAATGCTATTGTACCATCGCCGAAAGCTCCAGCTGAACCCAACCCGGGAGCGCCTGAGGCTCCGCCTACGGCTCCAAAGTCTGCTCGTCCTCCTAGACCACCAAAAAGCAAGAGAAAGTGGGCTGAAAAGAAGGCAGTGAAGCCACTGAAGGTCACAGCCAGGTCCGATGTCTGGGCACACTTTGAGAAGTTTGATAGGGCAATTATAGAAGTTGTGGATGGAAAGAAGCAGGAAGTTGGACGTGAAGTAAGGGCAAAGTGCAGGTATTGTGAAACTGACCTTGCTGGAGATTCTTCTTTTAGTGGCACTAGCACATTAAGAAGGCACATTGAGATTGTATGCAAAAAATACCCGGGTAGGGCTGATATAGAGGGGCAGCAGGTTTTAACTAGTGATGGGATGGCTTCCCGTACTCTAGTGTCTAGAACTTGGACTGAAGATGCACGTACTTTAGCTGCATGTAAAATGATAGTAGTTGATGAACTACCATTTAGTCATATAGAGAAACCTAGGTTTAGGCATTTTTGTGAAGTAGCTATCCCCCATTGGACAGTCCCATCTAGACGTGCCATTGTAAGAAAGTTTTTAGAATTGTATGATGAAAAAAAAGAGGAGCTGAAAATGGAATTAAGCAAGCATAGGGTCTGTCTCGCTACCGATACATGGACATCGGTACAAAATGTGAACTACATGGTGTTGACCACCCATTTCATTGATAGTGGGTGGAAAATGCACAAAAGAATTTTGAACTTTTGTGTCATTTCCAATCACCAAGGCACAACCATAGGAAAAATGCTTGAAACGTGTTTAGTTCAATGGAAAATTGATAAAGATTTGACTGTGAGTGTTGATAATGCATCGGCAAATAAGGTTGCCATTGATTATTTGAGGAGAAAAATGGCCAATTGGGCTGTACCCCCTGTTTTGGGAGGCAAGCATTTGCATGTTAGATGTCTTGCACACATTTTAAACTTGATTGTGAAATCTGGTTTGACTATACTAGATAGAGCAATAGCTAGTATAAGGAATGCGGTAAAATATGTTAGGAGCTCTTCCTCTAGATTAGATGTGTTTAAGTTGTGTGTTGAAAGAGAAGTGCCTGAATGCACCAAGGTGTGTATTCTTGATGTTCCAACAAGGTGGAACTCTACATATTTGATGTTAGAGACTGCAATTCAGTTAAAGAAGGCATTTGATAGATTGGCAGAAGAAGAAGATGTGAAATATACAAGCTACTTTGATGAGGATGAGGAACTATTACAAGAAGAAGCTGCTCTTGAAGAGGCAAAGCGCAGAAAACCGATGAAGAGGGTAGGGCCTCCAAAGGACGAAGATTGGGAGAGGGCTGAGTTGTTTGTGGGGTTTCTGAAAGTTTTCTATTCTGTTACACTCCGGATTAGTGCATCTACTAAGCCTACTGCACATAGAGCATTTCACGATATTGTTGCTGTAAATTCAGAGATTAATGCATTATTTAGGACGCCGGAAATGCAAGATGGAAGTGAAGGTGAGAAACTTATGGTTGAGATGGCTGTGAAGATGGGGACAAAGTTCCGGAAGTATTTTGATAGCATAGATGATATGAATCAGCTGCTGTTAGTAGCCTTGGTTTTGGACCCTCGATAAACTTAGGAATCTTGAGCATAATTGTGTGAAATACCTGCAATTTGACAATGAAAGAGTGAAAAGAAAATCTGCCGAAGTGAAGGAGTTGTTGGTGTCTTTGACAGATTTGTATGCATCATCGGCTGCTGCTCAAAATGGTCAAAAAAATCGAGAAAGAGAGGCTGTGAACAGTAGCAGTGTCACTACCAGTTCTGCAGCAAAGAATATGACAGGCAAAATGGCTGAAATGCTTGATGATTGGGAGAGGGAGCTTGAAAACAGCTGTGAAGTTGTCGTGGAGAGTGAGGTAGATAGGTATTTGTTGGATCCTTTTGAAAAGCCTCCAAGAGCAGCTGAATTTAGCATCTTACTATGGTGGAAGCTTAATGGCTCCAAGTATCCTAATCTCCAGCTAGTAGCAAAGGATGTTTTTGCTATTCAAGTGTCAACCGTTGCTTCCGAATCATGTTTTAGCACCGGGAATAGAGTAATTGATCCGTATAGGAGTTCTCTAACTCCTAAATATGTTGAAGCATTAATATGCTTGCAGAATTGGATCAAATCAAAAAACGTGCAAAGTATTGAGTTTTTTCCAACAATTGAGGAGATGGAGTTCTATGAGCTGTGTGAAAATGGTGCGTTTAATGTTTACATGTTTAATAAATAGAATATGCTATTGTTTTTCACTTTTTGATGGGGCTTAGTATTAATTTAATGTTTTTGAATCAAATGGCAGACTATGCGAAGGATAAGGCTGCTGAACAATCAGCAAAAAAGGCTGCTTGTAGGGCCAAAAAATCGAAGATGGCTGCTGGTATTTGATTAATTGCTTGCTGCATTATTTTTTGCTTGCTTGGTGCATTTTGCTGCTTTGCTTACTTGATGCATTTGCCTTGCTGTCTGTGGTGCTAGTTGAGTAAAGTTGCAGCTTGAATGGTTTGTTATCTAAATCAATTTATGATGCCTGTTGTAGGGACAAGTGTCGAAGCCAATTAATGGATGGCTACATTGTTGGTGAACTGCTGGATTGAAGACTGGAAGAATGGCTACTAAGTTGCTGTATTTGAATTATGACTTTCTAATTTCTATTTCATTGCATATTTGTACTTGAATTTGGACTTCATATTTAAATTTGGACACTTTGTATTTCAATTGTAGCTTTAATTGTTCTTGATGAGTACTTGAATTTGGATGTTATGTATTCTAGATATTCGAATTTGCAGCTTGAACTTTGGATTTTGATAGTGTTTTAATTCAAATCTTCACCAGGTTGATCTGAATGATATATAGCAAAGTAGATATAGAAATGGTAAAATACAGGTTTTTGGGCCCGAAAGCCCGCAAGCCCGGCCCGGAATGAAACTGGCCGGTCCCGGGCCGGTCCCTGTTTGTGTCAAAGCGGGCCGGGTCCTGGCCCAATGAAAAACGGGCCGGTCCCGGGCCCAGTGAAATTATTTTTAGACCCGGCCCGTGCCCAGCCCTAGATTATACATCATCACTGAATAACACTGTGAATAAAAAGCCAGTGAGCACATCAGCCCCCAGTTGACCTATGCTGGGTCCGCCAGTACTCCGGTCAGGTGAATAGAGGACCGACAGACTCAGGTTTTCACGAGTGTTTGTTAACAGCAGAAATAGATAAAGTATATCACCATGGTCATCTATGATAATACCACAATGGAAGAATTGAATATAATTATCAATGGAAATGTTCGCGTTTAGAATGAAGATGAATGCGTTTTTACAAAGAGGCTTCGCACATGAAATAGGACTAATGAAGATCCTTTGTCGTAAAGTAATCCCTGTGAAGCTTTCAGGTAATCCAACTTAACCAAACTAACAACTCTAGTTTATAATAACACTAGCCAAATCTCACAATAAAAGGTGAGATTGATTATACCTGATTTCTATCAAAGAATAGCTCCATGGATCTCATTATTAGACCTGTAAATGGACTGGATTTGGATCGGATCGACCAAAATCCAAACCCGCTCCGTTAACCCGGTGGATCATTGATACCCGATCCGCTAATCCGACCAATTTATAATTTCAAATATTTTAAAATTTTAAATAGTAATATTAAATTTATATCATGATACCTCATAAGATATTAATAAATATTAAAACAACATGAAAAGTTTCACCAAAAGTAGAATTACAATTATTACATTATCAAAATTTTTAATGCTTCTTGGAATCTTGGGTGATGGATTGTCCCTTAGATTTCTACAAAAAAATTGTATTAGAAATTCTTCATATTTTATATTATATATATATATATTTAAAATAATATTATATTAATAAAAAATAATATTTTATTATTACAAAAAACCGGCCGGATTATTAACGGATCGGATTGACCTAAATCTGTATTTGATCCGTTAAATAAACTAGGCCTGGGCTCGGGTCGGGCCAGGCCCGAAAATTAGTGAGACCGAGACCAAACCCGAAAATGTCAGTTGGGGCCGGTTCGGTCTTTTTGAAAACTGAAAACCGACAGAAACCGAACCCATTCGGGCCGGTTCGGTTTTCGGGCTTTTTCTGGCCCAAACATTTATTTTCAGTTTTCCACCGAAAAACAAAAACGAAACATTTTTTTTTCCTTTTCTAATGCCCAACACCACATCATTGTATATGTTACATGTGATCAAGATAAATATTTCATTTAGCTACAAAATCAAAGGCCACCAGCAGCCACGGGGCCCCTGGATGGGTCTCTTTCTGGCAACCTAATATAAGGTGTGTCACTGTGTTGTAATATATAAATTGTAAAGTATCACAAGAATATAACTATCCTAATGGAAACTACAAGGAAACCTTTCTAGGTTGTACATTGGAACGTTTTACAAGTCATCCTGCAAAGAAAAGAGAAAGGAAAACTTATGTAACGAAAACTTTCGGGTCGGTTCGGGCTTTCGGGCCCTGACAATATGGAACCCGAGACCGAACCGATTACATGAATTCCGGTCGGGCTTTAGACCGAACCGAAAATTTCTATTCTAAAACCGAACCGAATCGGGCTTTTTTCCTGGGTTCGGGTCGGGTCCTCGGTCTTTCGGGTCCGGACGCCCAGCCCTAAAATAAACGGTTAACAGATTTGGATCATTAATGGATCAACGGATCAAAATTTTCGATCCAAACCCGTCCAATAGCCACGGATCTTGAGCGGGTCCGGATCAAAATCCAGTCCATTTACAGGTCTACTCATTATCACTCTTTGTGGGCTGAAAAATTTGATAGACCTAACAAGAACATGATCACGCTCTATAGGAATTGATTGCTTTCACTAGTTATGGTGTTAACCTAAAGGAAAGCTAGAATGTGCAAATGTAAATTCATAAACCTAGTCTCACAAGGAGGCCTAGACTCATGGTGGATATGTGCAATTAATATGAAGGTAGTAACATGGTTGTTTGTTCGAGTGGTGAACCAAATTAAAGTAAATGCTTTCAAAGTAATCTAAGTTATAGTAATGGTTCGTAATAGCACCGATTTGTACACTTCTAACACAACTTCTTAATACAATAGAATCTATGACGTAAACTAAACAAACCAATAGAAGCAATACAAGCTATACTACAATAAACTAACCACACAAATATAGAAACTAAGTTTCAAAACGTTACAATAGTAAAGTTTAATTCAGATTATATCTCTCCGTTAATAAGCAAATAAGAAATAGTATTCTTGCTATAGATCAGATTAATGAAAGCAAACTCAGAATGAGGGGAAAACTCTATACCTAGGTATAGAGTTTGTAGGTATATTAGAAGATTAATGGAAATTCAGAATGAGAGGAAGACTTAAGTAAATCCAGACTGAGGAGAAGACTTCACACCTAGTGCAATAGAGTCCAAATGAAGCTTTGTTTCCTAAAGAAGATGAACAAGACTGAGATCTAGATTTGAAGAGAAGATGAATTGATTAATATAGTTTTCGAGAAAAAAATTGAAGCCGTACCACGCTCTAATCCTGTGCATCATTATTTTACAGAAAAAAATAATCCCGCTCTTCTCTTTCTCGCAAAATCAGCATCCCGCGTTTTCACAAATTCAGGATTCTGTTTTCAAAGAATAGAGGATATGTACATCATTTACACCGTCGGTGCATAGAATAATTTCCAGTACGTTGATACCTTGTTTTGGAAAAGATAGACTAAAATTGATTCCGTATTTAAGATAGAGTTTTCATTGAATTAGCAATTCAATGCACCGGACACAATCTACGGCTGTTTCAAAACTTGAAATACAGAAAACAATTTTTGGAAACAATGCCAAATGCCCTCTAAGCTATTCAATTTTCTAGCGATGTCCCAAACTCCTTTTTGTGAGAAAAAAGAAAGATATATAATTAGTAATTACCGTATTGATGAGTCAAAATTAATAGCAATTAATTCCACAATAAATAAATAAAATATATTAAAGGAACGTATTAAATGGATACTTCTAATAAATGCATAACCTTTTTTCTTTTCTCATTTTTTCTCATTAATTTAATGAAGAGGGACATAGATGAAAATCTGATTAAAATGTGAGACAAAAAAAATATAGGGAGTATGCATTAAGTAATTAATTAGGGGAGTGTATATATACACACTTTCTCCTATATGAAACAAATTTATTGACACTACATTGCAGTAACCTTATTACTATATCACAAGAAAAAGACCATTTGAGAAAGATTTATTTTGACTAAATAAGATTTTTTTCTTTGAGCAAATTGGCCTAGTTAGAATCTTTCCCAACTTTTACAGATAAAAATTTTAATTCAAGTTTCACAAATAATTTTCCTAATTTCTCTATTTGTTTTATCTTTTATTTATTTATTTATGTCTTAACTCTTAAGAGATTATCTGATACAAAATTGGGCCATATTTCATCCGGATGTATTCTTTACCTTTCAAGTGCTAAAACAAATCATTAACAAATTTTCCATTCCACGTCCCACGAAAATGAATCATCTTGTTTTGGCAAAATTTAATTAATATTGAAACTTTATCTAAGGAGACATCTTAATTACAAACGTTGGGTTGTCTTCCATGCACTAATATGGCAAAACCAATATCCCTCATTAATTGGGTGCTACTCAGCAGGGTTGATTTGACAAATATAGAAGAGCAATCAGAGCAACGTACACTGTTATAAATACTTATTTAGGTTTCACTCATAGCGTCCCAATCCCATCTATATTCTCTTGGATTTGGGTATTAATTCCCATTAGATTTTGCATATCATTTTCTTTAGCCGCATGGATGTCTCCAGGTCGACGGAGGCATCTAATGCCTACGGCCAATCAAACCTAACAAACAAACGATTGTTGCGCCGCAGATTGACGGCTCTATCCCAACAAATCAGAGAGATGAAAGAGGTGACGGGAAGAAAAGCGACCGTCTTTTTTAAGACTGAGGACAACAAGTTCTTGCGTGTCAGTGGCGATCCCGACAACCCTATCTGTGAAGTCGAGGCATCCAATCAAGAGTTATTGGATTGGATGAAGCAAGCAAGAGAGGTCAAGAAGTTAGAGAAGCAGGTCGAAGCCGTTGGAAAGAAAAAACGTGAACAATTTGAGGAGCTGAAGAGTGATTTGGAGAAGCATTTTCTACAAATAGAGGAGGCTGCTTCTGATTCTGTCACCACCAGTAACAGTGAGTACTGTACTCGGCAAAGTAGAGATGGTAGCGCTACTGCTAGTGTTTCTTCTTCGGCTTGTTGTTCTGGATTAGGACGTCGACGTAAATGATGATCTAAACAAGGAAGAAGAAACAACCTTTATCTTCTTTGACCAAAAGAATAAAACAGAAATCTATGTCTGATTAATGCATGAGTATCTTTTTATTAATTTTTCGTTTTCGGGTAGCTCTATCATATTCTCATCTTCGTAATTTGAGACCCAAGAAGAGTCGCAAGATTTCTAGCTGTTGAACTTGCCCTGTGGAGTGATTTCTCTTTCCCCCTAGTTCTTTTATCATACAGCAGTCTCTTTAATTGATAATCTATTTCTGATTTTCTTCTCAATAATTATAGACATTGGGCTCCTTTTCAATAACAAAAGTGCAATTTTCTATGCATACAATTAGTGTATAATTTGTCTTACGGGATATCATGCGAACAGTAGAAGAAGATTAGATTGAGACCTAAAATGGTGATTTATACGTCCAAAAGGTAAATAAGCATTTGAGGATTCTTAAAAAATAAAAACATTCTGCCTCAAAAAAAGAAAATAAAAAACATTCAGATGATAATGTACGTCCAAATGAAGATGTGCCACCTAATTAATAATATTCCTAATATGACATAAAAACTGGTCTCGTTCAGTGAATTCTATCTTACCTTAAATTCGATATTGTTAAATACAGATGTAAATAAAATAATTGATTTCTGGTTAACAATGGCATGTTAGAAGGAGCGGGGAGCCGCTGCTCCAATAAGTTATCTCCTTAAATTAGGGTCTTTCTTCTTATCACATTTCGCTCCACCTTTTTTTTTTTTTTTTTTTTTTTTTTTTTTTTTTTTTCGGAATAAGAAGCTGCCGAGTTTTATTGAGAAATTAAGCAGCATGAGCTAGATCATGCTGGAGTACATTAGTAATAGAGTTTGGCGGTACATAAAACTAGACCTCACATTGGTTTGATTCAAAAGCAATGGCAGCTAATCTATGTGCCGCATTGTTACAAGTATGAGAGACATGCTTAATCTCTAAACCTGGAAGTGCAGTCATAAGGACAGCAATGTCATCCAACACAGCTCTTTGCTCATCAAAGTCGTGGCCCTTACTAGTGATCAGTTGCATGTACTGCTTCCAAACAGCCACTTTCTAAAGTGACATACATTCTGCAGATTTAGTGATCGAACTATATCGAGACCCTCCCTAATGGCAAAGAGTTCCGACTGTTTTGCCGAGGCTACATGGTGCTGTTTGAGCCCAAAAATATTTTTGGCAAGATCGTTTGGTGGATTCAAGCCAGCAGGCCAATATCGGTGGCCCAAAAATAAGCCTACTTGGGTTTGGGGTATAGCTTCACCCATTCCGTGATCCATAAGGAAAACGAAACCTTATTGAGATCGAGTAGCAGAGATTGAATAGGAAACTTCAATTAATAATCCTTCTAAGGCAAGGGGCAGTCGAAACCCTAGGTGTATAAATACAGGGTTAAGCGGCAAAGTTAAATACCTCTCTCGAATCAATCAATCCCAGCGATGACAAAGCCTCCCCGGAGCAAACCTTCAACCCCGTTGAAACCCGGAGACCGTACTCTCAGTCCTAGTCTCTCCGAGCCGACTGTCAGTGCTACTACCACAGATACTACCAGCGAAGCAAGGGTAACGCCCTCGTAACCCAGCGAAGCTAAAGATACGCTTTAGCAAACCCCGTGCTTTCTTAGAACTTCCCAGTGATTGCTCTGCTCAACCTACAACGTTGAGTATCGATTTGGTGACCGAAGAGATCACACCCAAAGTCCTTATCCGTAAGGTGAAAGTCATTTTCCGAAAGGCTAGAGAAGAATCTTGTGGCGAGGTTGGTGCTCTCCTCGTCCACAACGCTTGAAGAAGAAGTCAGGTCAAGGGACTACCCCAACGACTGCACCCCACGGTGCTGGCACTCCTGCGTAATCACACGCTCAAAAGAGACAGTTTGCACACCAACTGGTTTTGGAGCCAAACATTTTGGCACGCCCAGTGGGACCTGCAATAGTGTATCTTCATGAACGTAGCCATTGGGAAGTCTAGCGAAAACCCTTACCAAAAGGTTTACGCTAACTGCTCAAAGCATAAGACCTCCAGTTACAGACCGCACTCTCGCGCGGACTGTCGTGGTCTTTCTGAAGAACAAGTGACTCAAAGATTCTCTCGTCAGTCCCAATCATCCAACATGTCAACTGAACGAGAAGAGAATCATCCGACCGTTACTGAGAATCAGAGTGTCAATACTAATCAGTCCAGCGAGCCTGTTATCCCCACCACTGTCACCACTACAGTGGGGAGTGGAGAAAGAGAGGCTTTTGTTCCGAAGCCTATTCCAGAGGGAGCGACCTCTGAGGTAAGGTTCGCAATCATCATGGAGAATATCGAAAATCATTGCAAGAAGATAGCCGCTGATTTCAAAAGAGAAACCGCAAAGACAGATAAGCTCATACGCGAACTGGATAAGCGAATCACTCGACATGCAGAGGATACTAAACAACAGATCGCACAGTCTGAGAATGCGGTAAGGGCTCATGCCACGAGTATTGCTAGCGAGCAGAATCAGTGTCAAAACGAGATCATGGAAGCTATCGTGAACCAAACCAAGCAGACCGCATCAGACATGGCAAGTCTTCGCAAGGATGGTGCTAACCTAGCAACTGAGGTGGCCATGCAGAAAGCAGAATTGAACCAAGCGAGAGAAGTGTTGAACAAAGCTTTAGGGGATCCTAATGCTATCCTTGGCTCTCTTGGCCAACCATCCGATTCAGGGAAGTACGTGCCGCCAAATCAGCGTGAGAAGATTAGCAGCAATGCTGCTTCTCCCTCAGCTCCTGTTGCTACTACGCCGCTGAAGAGTAAAGAGCAAGCGCTGGTTATCAGCGGTAGCAAGGAAAAGACTACCTTGTCAAGCGGACAGGCAAACAAACAGAAGCATCGGGCTTCGAAAGTTGCAGGAACTTCATCTGACTCCACTACGTTTGTTCAATACGACAGCGATGGGGTAGAAATTGTATATTAGGAACTGCCAGGGAGTTATTACGGGATCGACCATTCCGGCACCCCGATCAAGATAACAGCCTTGTCAAAGGAAGCGCTTACGCCAGCGGTGACTCTTCAGCAACAGGCTACTACTCACGTTGTACACGTCGGTGAGGGACCAGCGACTGTGAATCAAACAGTACCTGTGCAGGCTACTAGCCAGATTGTGGCAACGCCACCTCCTCCTCCGGGTCCAGAATATGTAAGACGTGATGAGGTAGAGGAGATGATCAGGTTGGCTAACCCTAGGGCCAAGCCGGATTGGGTCTATGAGGGACCTTTCCCACCACATATCATGCTCGCACCTTTTCCCAGGGGCTATAAGAATATCACATTTTCTACTTTTTCAGGGGAAGACACTGAGGTTGCGGCGACACATCTGGCCAGGTTTAGGGTATAATGCGGCCAATACCAGAACGATGACATCCTCAAATGCAGGATCTTTGGCACTTCTCTGTCAGGCGCTGCCTTTAGATGGTTTTCCAATCTTCGACCAGGAACAGTGGCGGATTGGTCTGCAATGGAATTGCTTTTCCGGGAAACTTTTGGAACTATCGAGCCTGAGGTAGACTTGGCTTCTCTTACCTAAATGGCCCAACAACCCACAGAATTAGCGGTGGCCTACCTTCAGCGCTTTCAAATCCAAAAAGCCAAGCTAAACGTCATCCTGCCTGAGAAAGAACTAGTCAAGTTGGCAGTTAAGGGCTTGGAACCACGTCAACGAAAGAAGCAACATGGCAGCATGATTCAGTTGATGGGAGAACTCATCACAAAAGTTGGCATCTTCAAGCACCTCTTTAGAGATACAGATGCAAGGAAGAATGCATCCAGGGGAACTTACGTGCCAGGAAAACATCGTACCGAAGCGGCCCTGAGCTACCAGCCGGCTACTTATGACCCTTACTACCATCATAACAATGAAGAGGTGGTCCAGGATGACGAAGAGGAATAGGAGAATGATATCGCTGCCTACGAACTAACTGGGAAAAAGAATCTGTCCTTGAAGCAACTGAAAATTTCCAAGGAACCGGTCAAGCTCAAATCGGTGGCTTTCACCAAACCTGAGTTCGCGACATACACATATGATGCCAACAAGGCACACGAGATTCTCGACGAAATGATAGCAGCGAAGATGGTGAAGACTGATTTTGGACCTTTTCCTCCACCAGAACAGTTGAAGGGGAAGAAATATTGCAAGTTCCATAATTTGTGGAACCATAATACCGTGGACTGTGTCAAACTCAAAGACCAAATTCAAGTATGGCTTAATAACGGCAGTTTGCAGGTGGAAGCTCCGGTCACGACGGCAGCGCTAGTAGACCTAGACCCCTTCCCTGATACTGGGATCAATATAGTCGAGGTGAATTGGACCAAGCAGAAGCAAAGGAGACCGACCTTGGATTTGAGCTCAAACGAGCGTGGTGAAAAGTCCGCCGGATAAAGCTAAATTGATCAGTCAAGCCTCGCCCGTGATCCTATGCTCGCGATGCAAAGAAGAGTGCGGCATTCAAGTATCGCATGAAGAGGTCGAGCAAACATTTTGGTTTGGCTCTCTACTGCCCTTCAAATGGGCTTCGTCATCACGGAGCTATCAGCCTTCTAGCCCGCGAGAGAGAGAGAAAATGGAGTCACCGCCATCCCTAAAGGACTCAAATTTGTTCAGGAACCTGAGAGCGGCCGCAGCTGATCAAAAACATGAAGAGAAGCTCACGAACAAGGGCAAAGATGTACTGACCAAGCCTTACATCCCACTGGCGCCAACCGCCACCATCAAGGAAGGAAAATGGTACACCAGGGAGAAGGGGAAGGCAGTGGAAATAAGCAGTACTTCCAAGAAGAGGAAACTGCAGCGCAGGTTTGGGGAAGCCAAGCGCACGCTAGAGGCTTTGGATTAGGGCCTGATTAAGCCTTCACAACTGGTCAAATCACCTGAACAGTATCAGAAAGAAATGGAAGCACTAGCTGCTATACCATTAATGGCTCCCCGCAGCTTTGGCAAACAGGCGAGTCCGTTGACAGGGGCATCTAAGCCCAGTGTTTTTTGCAGGATTACTAAGGAGCGGACGCCGCCGATTGCACGAAAGGAGAGCTCGCCCACGCGACGACCACATGTCCGGCGCAGGTTATTTCAAGAAGAACCGGAAGTCAAATCCTCGGTCTTTGAGAGACTGGGGGGCAAGGACATGACTACTGATACCTTACAGTGGAGACCCAAGAAAGTCCAAAGTATAGTCGTTGCTGCGCCAGATAAGCGTGTGAAACCGAAAACTCCTAAGCAGGCTTCTGAGGTACGAGAACTCGAGCAATGCGAGGTAAAGGGCCTCACGGAAGGATCGTTGGTGGACTGTTTGGCTAAGCAGTTCCAGACCGATACCACTGTCGAGGAACCTAAGCTTAACTTGGAAGTTGACATGGAGGAGACAGATATGACTGACGCCTCTTGCAATATGGTTTATGTGTTCCCCGCGAGGTATGCACTACCGGTAGCCGCTCAGGATTATGTGGAAACGGAAGATGAGAATGCGAAGCCGTTGCAGGTCACATCGGCGGCCACGACACCTATCCTTTATGAGATAGAAGAGGCTCCAAACAAAGGGCCTTTCATGAACTTCTCCAAGCCAACGCCAGCTATGGTCCAACACATGAGACCACTATATGTCACAGCAGAGATCGGCGGTATCAAAGTGAGTAAGATCATGATTGACACCGGAGCTGCCGTTAATGTCGTCACTACTAGGACCATGCACTTGCTCGGGATCAAGAGAGAGAAAATCCAGTCTACATCCCTCACGCTCAAAAAATTTGCGGGAACTGTAACAAAGACCTTAGGATTGCTATTCTTACGCATTAAGGTTGGCCCAGCAGAAGGGGTTTATGCTTTCTTTGTAACAGATTGCTATGCGGCCTACAGTGCTATTTTGGGCAGAGACTGGATCCACAGGAGTTACTGCGTACCATCAACACTTCATCAGGAGCTGGTTATGTAGAACAGAGAGACAGACACAGCTGAAGTGATTAAAGCGGATCCTCGCCCATTCCCAGTCTCTGTGAACTATGTAGATGCCAGATATTATTTGGAGCCTATCACTCCATTATAGGTTAGTGGCATCGATGATAAAGGCCGCCCCACAGGGGTGACGGCCTCTGAATTGGCACAATGGGGGCTTACGCTCGCAAAAGAGGGCTTAGAGAGGCCTGGCCATGCTGTGCCCAAATCCTTGGATAATTAATGGATTGCAACCTCTCAGATGAGGGGATAGAGGCCTTCCACTTGATATACGAACGAATGTCATCATACTTGGTGGAAAAAGAGGCTTATGATCGGATCGCGACCTTGGAGGTCGTCAATGAAGAGCTCTCTGATCAAGAGCGCGAGGATGAGACAGACATTCAGCTTGCTCCGGCAGCGCTGGACGATACACCTCCTAAGGTCAGAGACCCTACTGAAAAGGTTAATCTGGAAACAATAAATGAACATATGGACGTGGCTATCAGTGCTTACCTTGAACCTAGCGAGAAACAGAGGCTCACCGATTTGTTACTAGAGTTTAAAGATTGCTTTGCGGAAAAGTATGAAGACATGCCTGGCCTGTCACCGGAATTGGTTTGCCATCAACTACCAACACTCCCTAACAAGAGGCCCGTGAAGCAAGAACCGCGAAGAATGAATTCAGAAACCCAAGTTTTTGTCAAAGAGGAGGTCAAAAAAATGCATAAATCGGGCATTATCAAGGTCGCCAAGTACAATAAGTGGTTATCTAATATAGTGCCCGTTCGGAAAAAGAATGGCAAGATGAGGGTCTGCGTAGATTACAGAGACCTGAACCTTGCTACACCTAAGGATGTTTACCCCATGCCAGTCGAGGATATGTTAGTAGACGCCGTAGCGGGACATGAATTGTTTTCCTTTATGGATGGCACTGCAGGATATCACCAGATCCCGGTTGCTGAAGAAGATAGGCATAAAACCTCATTCCGGTGTCCAGGGTTCGCGGGTGTTTTTGAATATGTAGTCATGCCCTTTGGACTAAAGAATACCGGCGCGACATATCAGAGAGCCATGAACCTAATCTTCCATGATATCCTGGGGAAGATTCTAGAGGTTTACATCGATGACGTAGTTGTGAAATCTCGGAGCAGAGGGGATCACATCTTAGATCTCAGGAAGGTATTTGAGCGAATGTGACGACACAAGCTCAAGATGAATCCCGCTAAATGCGTTTTTGGGGTCCAAGTAGGAGATTTCCTGGGATTCATCGTCCATCAGCGAGGAAGTGAAGTCCCTGAAGATAAGGAGAATGCAGTCATCAATGCGTCTCCCCCGTGAACGAATAAGGAATTACAGCGTTTGTTGGGTAAGATCAATTTCTTGAGACGCTTCATCTCTAATTCCACAGGTAAAATCCAGCCCTTCTCCCCATTGCTGAAGTTACAGGGGCAGAATGAGCTCGCATGGGAGCCTAAACATCAGGAGGCTTTCAACAGAATTAAGAACTACCTAGCAAGCCCACCAGTGCTGGTTCCACCTAGGGCCGGGTTTCCATCGGCAATTTACTTGCTCAGGACGATGAAGGGGGTATTGAGCACGCTATATTCTACCTCAGCGGGACACTGACAGACTGTGAGACAAGGTACACCCCTATGGAGAAGCTGTGTCTGACCTTGTACTTCTCAGCATGCAAGCTGCGGCACTACATGTTATCCTTTACTACTTGCATCATCACACAAACTGACCTGGTCAAATACATGTTGTCACGTCCTATTTTAAGAGGCCGCATTGGCAAGTGGGTACTGGCCCTTTCGGAATTTTCATTACAATACGTACCTCAAAAAGCTGTAAAGGGACAGGCCGTCGCGGACTTTCTGGCACAGCATCCTATGTTGGAAATACCCGCGATGAAGGAGTTAGAGATAGCATCTACCACTACAACTCGTCCAGATTTGGCGCGCATCCCAGAGTACGCAGTATGGTACCAAGCCACCGTCTCCTTGCAGCCCTGGGTATTATTCTTTGATGGCTCCAGAACGGAAACATTAGCAGGGCAGGGATTGTTCTGGAAAATCCAACACTCGATCGTTTCTCTTACTCTTTCCAGTTGGAGTTTAAATGTACAAACAACCAGGCAGAGTACGAAGCTCTTATTATCGGGCTCGAAGTTTTACTAGAACTAAGAGTGAGAGACGTCCAGATCCGCGGCGACTCTCAACTTGTGATAAATCAGCTTTAAGAAAAGTACAGATGTGTCAGTTGGTTGCTCGTACCATATTTGAATCGCGCCATTGAGCTTCTGGATCAATTTGATGACGCCGATTTGGAATACATCCCTCGAGAGCGTAATTTAGCGGCCAATGAGCTCGCTCAACTGGCCACTGGCATTACATTGAAGTATGGGGTTCGCGAGCATATTCTGAAAGTCGAGCGTCGAACACTACCTTCATGGCTCGCATGGCCTGATCCGCCCGACGATCCAGTGGTCGCGGTGCTAGAACCTATTGATGTGGATTGGCGCATTCCACTGATCGATTACCTCAAGCAGCCAAGCTCCACCGCCGACAGGAAGATCCGTTTTCTTGCCTTAAACTACTTCCTCAAGGGTGATGAGCTGCGACGGCGTGGGGAAGATGGCATAGACTTCTGGTGTGTCTATGGCCGCGAAGCGAAGAGATTAATGCGTGAAGCGCACACAGGGATATGTGGAGCTCATCAAGCGGGACCTAAGATGCGGTGGCTTATTCGGAGACATGGCTATTATTGGCCCAGCATTTTAAAGGATTGCATTGCATTCGCCAAAGGATGTGAAGATTGTCAAGCACATGGTCCAGTCCAGCATGTCCCTAACATTCCCATGCAACCTATAATTAAGCCTTGGCCTGCGCGAGGCTGGGCATTGGACTTGATTGGAATGATTCACCCCCATTCTTCTCTCCAACATAAGTTCATCATCGTGGCTACTGACTTCTTCACCAAGTGGGTTGAAGCTGAACCTTTGAAGGAGGCCTCTGGCACCACCATCCACCAGTTCATTTTTCGTAACATTCTCTGCAGGTTTGGTATCCCCGAGGTGCTCGTTTCAGACCGGGGGGGGCAGCGTTCATGGGGGGTCCTATCGAGCAACTTGTAAACGATTTCGGTATCCAGTTTATCCACAGCACTCCATATTATGCTCAGTCCAACGGTCAAGCGGAAGCCAGTATCAAGATTATTATTACCCTGTTAAAGAAGATGCTGGTGGAAAATCCTCGACAGTGGCACGATACTTTGTATGAGACACTCTGGGCTTATCGTACGTCCAAGAGGAATCCCACCGCTACGACACCATATGCACTTATGTTTGGCCATCACACAGTTTTACCCTTGGAGATCAACGTTCATTCTTTACGCATACAAGAGCAGCATCACTTGATCGGTGAAGATTACGTCCAGGCGATGTGGCAAGAACATGAAGATTTGAGCGAGCAGCGCTTGGCGGCTTTGGATAATTTGGTAATGGAGAAACAGTGTATCGCCCCCGCCTATGATAAGAGGACGCGTGGTCGTAGTTACAAAGAAGGAGACCTAGTTTGGAAAGCTGTTTTACCCCTTGGTGAGAAGTTAACTGGCCTCGGTAAGTGGACTTCGCGATGGGAGAGACCCTTTGTCGTTCACCGTATCTTGGAAAGCGGGGCTTTTCACCTCAGAGACGTCGATGGCGACATTCATCGCAACCCGATCAACGGGCGTTTTTTGAAGAAATACTACCCTAGTGTTTGGGAGTTCCAGGATCCACCCGATCAACCTTCTGACTAGACAGGGGGGCAACCATAATCTTCATCGGTTCGCATCAATTCTAAGTATTTGTCCAGGCATTTTTCTTGTGGCCTTCGACCCATGTATTCGCTTCACCGATGAACATTGGGGGGCAACTCTCTATAATATTCAGGCCTTATTATTGGCCTATACATGAGGCTTTATTATTGTATTCATCAGGTTTTAAGTCTATATTCATACTTGTCTATCCTTGACAAATTGTGTTAAGAATGTACATGAGAGCCTATACATGAGGCCTTATTATTCACGGCGTTACAATTTTTGCAATTTTTGTGCTCAGAGAAGCATTCGTTCATAAAGTGGCTTTGCGGCCAAAGGCATACAAAATACAGATCGATAAGGTTACACTTACACTTATAAGGCCAAATGTGGCTTTGAAAAACATGTTGAAGAAACACAAATTTTAAAAGTGGCTGGATCTGGTTGCGGCAAGGAGGATCTGGGCAGTACCGCCGGCACTATTCCTCTCTTCACCCAGATCCTCCTCCGATCTGAGTCGCAGCTGCTATCATCTGTACCCGGGGAAGCGGGAAGGGAATAATCCATCATACCCTTTCTAGGAGATTGTCCTCCGGGTTGGAGATGGTATCCAGAGCGAGCGCGACTCACAACCACATCTACCTCCAGGGGAAAAACAAAAGCCTCGTAGTCGGACCCCGGAGGTAGACCGCGGAGGGAGAACAGTAGGCCTCAAAGTGGCCTTTCGCCTCTCCGCCTCCTGCTCCACACGGACAATCGGAGGAGACGGACTCCTCAGAATATGTTTTCGCCGCGTTAGGAGCGTGGCATGTTCTTCAGTTTAACTGAGACCAGCTAGTTCTTCCGGATTTCCAGAAACCAAAGACATGCCACCGGACCTAAGATTAGGCCATGAGGCCTACCCAGGTTTTGAGATTAAGCCATGAAGCCTATGAATGTGTGGCTAAGGGTGAAATCATGGGAGGAAGATTTTAGAAACTGAAGGAAAAGTAGCAAGGCTTGTGAAGTTATCTCTGGAAGAAACATGGTTGCTTGGCTTCATGATTTCTCCAAGGGCGGGTATTTATAGCTCCAGCCGTAGTAATCTCAACCGCGTGATGGGCAGTTGAAGTACTTTCAACGCCATCAATGAGAGAATCAATGGAATTGAATGCTAGAATCTCGGAAATGAAGGAAATTGAAAACGCGTGGGAAGCAGGGCAATCTTCAAGGAGATAACCGCTCAATTCAGAGTTATTTTTTCAACAGTTTCGATATCAATAAAGAGGTGATAAACTACCGGAATTTAAAGTAATATTTGGGCCAAACGAAGTGGGCTAAATATTAAATATTAAGTATAGTATTGTTCATACAAAAACAAAAAAGGGCCCAACATAAGAGGCCTAAAGTCTTCGGCCCGCATGGGTCAAGCGAAGTAAGTGTTCATCCAAACGAAAACTAGCGTCGGCAGCAGCTCGTTCTGCTTGTCAGGCTGCTTCCTAAACTTCAGCTAGGTTTTGAGACAATGCTTCGAAGGCTGCTAGGGGTTGCTCTAACAGAGATTCCTCATGCTCAAGCCTGGCCGTCACCGCAGTCAATTGGGCTTAAAGTTCCTGGATTTGGGTCTGAAGATGATTTTGCGTAATCCGCAAATCTCTAACAAGGATAGCCCTATCTCCCAAGAGGTCGCGAGAAGCATCTGCCTATTGCACGAGGCCCCGATAGTGGGCCTGAGCTTGCCTGGCTTGTGCAGTTGCGGCTGCCCTTTCATGAATCCGCTCAGGAAGGTTTTGTAGCAGTTCGTATATCTCGGTAAACTCAGCCTCAGTGATGGTTCGCTCGCAGCGGAGAACCATCAAGTATTCTTGAGCTCTGGCAGATGCGCCCGGCAGTAAGATGTCGGGGCTCATAAGACGTTATAGCCCATCCCTCGCTTCATCTATAACTCCGGGATGGGCCACTTCGAGTACACGAACAAGCCTTTCCAGTCTGGAAGGAGGCTCAGGTAGTGGAGCAGCAGCATCGGCAGCATGGGCTTCTTGAGGCTCTATAACAGGGACCGCTTCCAGCTCTGGTTCAGCATTTACTTCTTCTCCCGCTTCAGGAACGTGGGGGGTAGGCTCCTGAATCACCATGTCTTCACCAACTGGTTCAGCAGGATCAGCGACAGGTACCTCCGCAGCGATAGCTGCTTCCTCAACAAGACCAGGACTCTGTGGTTAAGGAAGAATTATTAGAGTGCACAGAAAATAAAATAAGGACTAAGGCATTATGCTTAGGAGAGAGTATACCTCTGCGGCCGGAGGCCTGTGCAGGATTGCTATCAGTGCAGGCTCTTGGGCTGCTTCATTGGGAATTGGATCAATCGTTATTTACCCTAATGGTTGTGCGGCGATCGGTTCCTCAGGTGGTGCATCTGAAGGGGCTATTCCTTCTTCCAATTCAGGCGAACTGTTGTCTATAATCTGCACTGGAATTGAGGCCAATTGCGCATCGCTCGTGTTGCTGGCGGGAGGTGGAAGATTACCAGGATCCATAGGCGCTTGGGCCTGAGAGGCAGATGTTCCTTCACCAGCGGCCGAAGAGCCTTCCCCAGCTTGTCCAGATGACCGGCGACGAACCTGCGAGCGAAGACAATTATATGAATTGGGCTAAAAGGCGAATAAACTCTATTGTGGACTTTCTGTTTCTTACCAGTCGATCAGCGATTGGTTCATCCTCTTCCCATGGGTCAGTGCGAGGGTCCGAACGGCTGCTCTTGCGAGTCAAAGCAGTGGCAACCTGCTAGAATCAATGGATCAGACTTAGCTCACAGAGAAAGCATAATTTTAAGAGTAGAGGGTTCGTACGGTTTGCGGATTATCGTCGTCAGATGAAGAATCTTCAACTTCGGGCTCCGCGATCACCGTCTTCTGCTTTCCAGACTGACCAGCGGCTGGGGAAGCACGGATTGTGCGGTTGCCAGAAAGTGGCACATTTCCCAGATACAGCGAAGGATGAGTGAAAAGAAAGTAGTGAAGGAAGATACAGAAGATAGAACTAAGATACTTACCTCTGGAGGGGGTTCGCGGATTACGATACCAGCCTGAGCTTGGCGAGGGGCTCGCGCCAGTTGTGTTGCTGGAAGAGGCTAGGATCGCGTAGCGTCCTCAGAGAAGCGAGCGAGCATTTCAACATCGGCAGGATAGGGGTTTTTTAGTTCGCCAAAGATAGATGCAAAGAGTTCGTCATCCCGCTGAGTCCAGATATTGACCGAGACCTCCTCCCACCATTTTTCATATCCTTCCTCAGCCCCGTCCACGGCATCAATAACCTGAGCCCAGTCAGGAAGATCAACCAGCACGAGCGTACTTTGTGCCAGCACAGGCCCGGTAGGGGGCCCCAATCTACGCCAAGAAGTGTTGTAGTTCCAGGCGTCGTACAGAGGAAATGGCACCAATTGGACAAGACCGAATTGGCGAGCAAAGTGGTTAGGAGCGTAGAGCTCATAGCTAAGTTCTTCGGCAGCGATCCTGATATCTAAACAGGAGATCGCACGGCGAAAAGCCAAGCGCTCACGATCACTGTAGCGAGGAGCGCCGGGAAGGAAGCCATTTTCAAGTAAAGGTGGGAATCGTCTATCCAGTATTATATCGCAGTATGGCATCTCATCCAGAAGGTACAGATAGGAAAAACATTCTGAGTAAGGAGGGAATGTGTACCTTTCCTCGCGACTGAACCATTGACCCAAGAGTTGGTCGGCCGGCGGAAGCAGCAGGATATCATCGTGGCGGAAGAATAGAAAGTCAGTTTGGATCCAGAAGTCCAAGATCCAAAAGGGGCCAGACATGCTAGTCTCGAATGGATGCATCATGGCTTGGTATAACATACGATAAAGGGCTCCTAGCACCGGCTGCCCGAGCCCGACATTGCTGCCATTGTAGAGGGCCGTTGCCAGAAGAGTCCAAGTACCAGTGGGTTTGCAGGAGGAAGTGCAGAAGATAAATTTACAGAGCCAGTACTCCAGGAAAGCGATTCCGCCGGTCGCATTGTGCTCCCGGCTGTAATACGCCAACCATCGTGGATAGGAGCCACTGTGGGCACTGCGACCGTGTTGGGCCATGGTCGAGGTGAAGTTCACATAATCGAATTGACCATGCAAATAGGGTTCGCCATCGATGGGCAAGCCGGTGATGGCGAGAATATCCAGCAGGGTAATACTCATTTGACCGAATCTAAAGTCAAAAGTATTGGTGGCGGTATTCCAGAAACAAAGAAAGGCAGCGAGCGGCGAACGATTGCCGCCCCGTGGAAGATGGAAACATAGATCGATAGTGTGTGTGATACCTGCTGCATTCCAGCGAGCCAGATCTCGCTACCTCATTTCGCGATACCAGGAACTGCTGAGCTGATGGAGGACGGCCAATGCCCTATTTTGGCTCGATGGTTCTGGGCACCCCAGCTACTAAAATCTCCAGGAGTCCTTCGGAGGACTGGAATGGGCCACCGGACGGGTAGCCGTAGAGAGCGATAGCATCGGCCAGAATAGCGTCTTGTGGTGCTGGCCCCAATTCGGTTTGGTGGTCGGAGAATCGAAGGAGTAAGGGCCGATGGATAGAGGTATGGAGATGAATGCGGGTACCGATGTTGGTTCCCCAAGTATGGGCAACTTTTTCGTGCAATTCTTCCTCTTGATCGATGACTATTTTCTTAGGGGGAGCCATTTCTAGGTTTCTGCGAAGGAGATGTTGGAGGAAATGAGTTTTTCTGGGTTTAGGAGACTGAAAGGGTTTCTGATGTGACGGGTCTTATGCGGCCGTGGGTTTAAATAAGGGATTTTGTGAGGGAAACGATACGACAGAAAGGCGTTTTGCAAACGAAAGGACGCGACCTTCATTAATGACATTGTTTCAAGCGACCGGCGAGTCGTTTTAGTCCCCTTCAATCAGTTGCATCTTCGTGGGCCTGATTTCGGGGCCTGGGGGGCAATGTTTGAGCCCAAAAGTATTTTTGGCAAGATCCTTTGGTGGATTCAAGCCAGCGGGCCAATATCGGTGGCCTAAAAATAAGCCTACTTGGGTTTGGGGTATAGCTTCACCCATTCCGTGATCCATAAGGAAAACGAAACCTTATTGGGATTGAGTAGCAGAGATTGAATAGGAAACTTCAATTAATAATCCTTCTAAGGCAAGGAGCAGTCGAAACCCTAGGTGTATAAATACAGGGTTAAGCGGCAAAGTAAAAGACCTCTCTCGAATCAATCAATCCCAGCGATTACAAAGCCTCCTCGGAGCAAACCTTCAACCCCGTTGAAACCCGGCGACCGTACTCGCAGTCCTAGTCTCTCCGAGCCGACTGTCAGTGCTACTGCCACAGATACTACCAGCGAAGCAAGGGTAACGCCCTCGCAACCCAGCGAAGCTAAAGATACGCTTTAGCAAACCCCGTGCTTTCTCAGAACTTCCTAGTGATTGCTCTGCTTAACCTACAACGTTGAGTATCGATTTGGTGACCGAAGATATCACACCCAAAGTCCTTATCCGTAAGGTGAAAGTCCTTTTTCGAAAGGCTAGAGAAGAATCCTGTGGCGAGGTTGGTGCTCTCCTCGTCCACAACGCTTGAAGAAGAAGTCAGGTCAAGGGACTACCCCAACGACTGCACCCACGGTGCTGGCACACCTGCGCAATCACACGCTCAAAAGAGACAGTTTGCACACCAACTGGTTTTGAAGCCAAACAGGGGCATTTATAGTACAGGAAAAAGCTGCAATAAAGAGACCTTGCTCACCTCGAATGACACCGCCCGTACCTCCTCTTTGCATGGCTGGAATGAAAGATCCATCCACATTCAACTTAACTCGGCCCTCAGTTGCTGGTTTCCAAGGCTTCCTGATACTTCTACTACCAGTGTTATTGTGCACATCACGAGCTTTGTGGAACTCTTCCAACCAGGCCATAGAGTATAGAAGAATATTAGGTGTTGTTTAAGCATCACCATCCCAGAGCTTACTATTTTGATTCTTCCACACAGACCATAAGACCATCATCAGCTTTTCAAAGGTAGCAAGATTCAGATTTAGTGCACAATCCAATAGCCATTCTTTGAAGTTTATAGAAGGTAGCAAGGATTGTCGGAGATTAAGAGAAGGGGAAGATAGGAGCCCAACTACAATAGGGCATTTGCACAGTACATGAGATACATCTTCTAACCAGTGATTACATAGGACGCAACTGGTATCACATTTGTATCCCCTTGTTGTTAGACAGGCTCTTGTTGGCAAGAGATTGTTTGCAGCTCGCCATATCTGGACTTTACTAGGAACCTTTGCTCTCCATATAGTCTTCCACAACATACTAAAAGGATCTCCACTCGAAGTACTAGTTAGAGCATTTCCGAGTATAGATTCAAGGGCAATCCGATACGTTGTCTTCACCGTAAAACGACCTCTCTTTTCTGGACTCCAACACAATCTATCGTGGATGGTACATCGACTCAGCAGTGTAGCTAAGATATGACTAGTAATATCAGGGCTGAAAAGAGAATGCACAGTCAAAGGGACTCATGTATGATCATGAGAATTGATTAGGTCTGCAACCATGTTAAAATCTGTGTGGTCAGGATACGATTTCCAATATCCAGGCTGAAAAGAGAATGCACAGTCAAATGGACTCATGTACCATCATGAGAATTGATTAGGTCTGCAACCATGTTAAAATCTGTGTGGTCAGGTCTCTGTAGCAGAGGACCATTTTGCAGCCATCCAAGTGTTCACACAGGTGCCATCCCCAATTCTCCACCTCACACCCGCTTGCAACACCGGTCTACCATTCATAATGCTTCTCCACGAGAAGGATGGAGCATCTCCCATTTCGGCCTCCCAAAAACTACAATGGGGGAAATAACAAGCTTTGTACAACTGTGCAATGAGATAATCCAAATTTGTAACAATTCTCCAACCATGCTTCGCAAGCATGGCAAGGTTATAAGCATATAGATTCTTAAACCCCATGCCACCTTCTTGTTTCGTAAGGCATAATCTCTCCCAAGTACGCCAATGAATCTTTCTTTTTTCTCATTCATATTAACCCAAAAGAAAGATGCACACAACTGATGCAACTCATCACACAAACCTTTAGGCGATAGATAACAATTTATAGTATATAACGGCATTGTTTGAGCCACCGCCTTGATAAAAGTCTCCTTACTCGCCGAGCTAAGGATTTTGGTTTTCCACCCAATAAGCTTCTTATTGAGTTTCTCCTTCAGGTAAGCAAAAATGGCTGACTTGGATTGACCTACCCGAAGTGGGAGACCCAAGTATCGATCATGTTCCTCTACACATTGCACTTCCAAAATTTCCGACAAATTAGCCTGAACAAGTGCAAGCACATTTTTGCTGAAAACCACACTGCTTTTCTGGAAATTGACTTTTTGTCCTGAAGCTTGCTCATAGAGATTTAGCAGTTGTCTAACTTGTAAGCATTCAGTGGCAATAGCAGCTCCAAATAAGAAGCTATCATTAGCAAAAAATAGATGGTGCAAAGTAGGAGATTGTAGGCACATTTTCAAACCTTTAATAAGGCCTTGATTGACAAATTGAGTAATCAAGGCTGATAGTCCCTCAGCACAAAGAATGAAAAGGTAGGGTAACAGAGGGTCACCCTGTGTAATGCCCCTTGTTAGAAGAATTTTCTGGGTCACTTCACCATTAACCAAAGCTGCATAACTTACTGACATGATACATTTCATGATCATGTCAATCCACGCTCCTGCAAAACCCAATCTGGTTACCCTGTGTAATACCCCTTGTTAGAAGAATTTCCTAGGTCACTTTACCATTAACCAAAGCTGCATAACTTATTGACATGATACATTTCATGATCATGTCAATCCATGCTCCTACAAAACCCAATCTGACTAGAATAGCATACAAGAAACTTCATTCAAGCCTATCATAGGCTTTGCTAATATCAAGTTTCAAAGAAAAAAAAACCTCCTCTTGTATTGTCAACTTGTGCATAAAGTGAGCTGCTTCTGTGGCCGCTAAGGTGTTATTAGAGATTAGCCTTCCCAGGACATAAGCACTCTGCAAAGGTGAAATAATCTTCAGCAAGCATTTCTTTAACCTATTTACAACATCTTTTGAACAGATTCTGTAAATAACATTACAGAATGCTATAGGCCTAAAGTGAGCTTCTTTAGTAGGGTTTTGAATTTTAGGAATCAAACACAGGTGCGTAAATTTTGAGTCAGGCTAGGCTTCACCTTTCTCCAAAAACATTTTGATAGCAACACAAACATCCGTACCCATAATATGCCAATATTTTTGAAAGAAGAACGGAGACATACCATCAGATCCCGGGCTTTTTGAAGGGTGCATCTGAAACAATTCAGCTTTGATCTCATCCTCAGTGTATGGTTGAAGAAGGGCTTCATTCATCTCAGTAGTAACCTTTGGAGTAGTGGTCGAAATCACCTCATTAATGGCCTCTAAATTGGCATCGCTGCTAGTGAATATATTCTTGTAATAATTCAATAATAGCCTCTGTACAATGACAGGGTTGGTTTGCCACTCACCTTGATTATCCTTCAAGCTCTTAATAGCATATGAAAGAAATTTGAATTACGATCTCCATCCTTGAACCACATAGCTCTACTACATTGTCTCCAATATTTTTCTTGTTGAGCCAGTTTGACATGGAGGATTCTTTGTTCCTCATATTGTTCAGGAGAATATGGTGTTTTCATTATGTGATTGAGCTTTTCTTTCACAACACGCAATTCAACCTTTTGCTTCTCAAACTCCACACTATGCCATTCAAATAACCTCTCACCAGTATATTGAATTTTCTGTCCCAACTGTTGAAGAGCATTATCAGTGAGAGACATGACCAATTTTGCTTGATGATGTCCATACATTGATCGTTGCCATGCCACATCTCCTCAAAATGAAAGCGTTTGGGTACCCGTTCGGAGTTCTTTTTCTCTTCCCTCACCTCAACTAGAGGCGGACAGTGGTTTGAGTCAAAGGGATTCAAGGTAATAACCCTGCTGTATGGGAACCTCCTTCTCTATTAATTGCTCACATTGGAAACCCCGATCCAACCTTTCGTTAGTGAACATATTTGACCAAGTGAATCTACTTCCCACAAAACCCATGTCTATCAGACCACAATTGGCCATTGTTTGCCTAAACATCAACATAGGAGCAGCAGCTATAGGCATACCCCTAGACTTGTCTGCGTTGCTTACTCGTTGAAATCTAGCTAACACCCTGAGCAGCAAGGGTTTCAATTAGGTCCAAGTTTGACGTAGTTCTGTTCTAGATGCGACCCCATATATGCCTGTAAATCTCCATATTGCAGGTGCACCCACATTTTTAGAAATATCAGCATCAATGTGATTGGGTGAGCATGTGCGTAGACTGACATGTAAATCTGCATTCCAAAGTAAGGTAATACCTTGCGACCCATCTTCCTGAGGAAAACATAAGTTACCTTGGAAACCTAATGTGCCTTGGAGAGAATCAATGATGTCCTGCTGAGCAAGGGTCTCAGCAAGAAAGATCAAACTCAGCCTTTTGGCTCACACCAGATCAATGAGAGCATGCTGCATTTCACGGTTAACCACACCTCTGCAATTCCACACAAGAATATTTCCATGTATCATGACTAGAGAAGATCATTTAGGTCGTCATAATGGTACGTATTACGGCAGCGCACACTAGCTGGAGACCAACGACGTTGGTCACTACAGATGACAGCGCTTGGGTTTTCAAAATTTTTTTTTATCTTGTTCACCATTCCGCTCCACCTTTATGAACAATGGATATGAAAATAATAGAGTAAGACTAGATTCAACCTCAGTAAAGACTATTGTATTGTAATTTATAGTTCTAATGTTGATGGTGACCCCATTTTTATTCTAATATAAAGGTTTTCTGCCCCATAAGTCATCATGGGTTAGTTTTACACCTCTATCGACAATAAACATTGTAGATTCCACCCCTCTTAATAGCTAGCGGTAATTTCAGCCAGGTTTTCAGAGATAGAAAACAGATGCTATAAAGTGAAAACAAATGAGGCATACAGAGAAAACTGAATAGGGTAAAATTGAAAACTATGGAGAAAAACATTCAGTGGAGGTCTAAATAATACTTTAGGAGGTATGAATAGATCACTCGAGTTATAATTAACCTAGGTATGGGGCTTTGGAAAAGGTCTTTTATCTTTACTTTTGGCTGATGTGCTTTTCATGTGGTGTGATTTCTCTCTTTCCTTCTAGTAGTTTATTTCTTTTACTACATAGTTTAGTTTTCTCTTCAATAATTTTGTATTAATTACTTGAGTATCACATAACTCATTTCCAATATACGCAAAAAAAGAAAAAGGAATGGGCTTAGAGTCTAATGGCCAAATGATGACCCCTAGTTCAAGACTTTTTTTGTTTCTACTTGGGCCTATATGGTTACGAATCCGATTTGAGTTCCATCTAATTTTTGTAAAAAAATATGTATGTCTAGGATTCTGTCAATGTATCAAATTTGTACCTAGTTTTTAACTCTCTCATGAGCTTCACCTAATAAGTGATGTAGTATTGCTTAAGTGAGGGAATAAAAAAAGCCTTCACCTATGGAGAAGTCTCTACAAGAACAATCTCAGAGACATGGAACAATAGTTTAGGAGAATGTAGATCGAAGCACCACTTCTCCCACTATCACCATGAAGTGAGGGTGAAGAAACATGGACTAAGGGCTAACTCTAAGCCTAGTGATCGGAGGACAACAACATTATTACGTATTTGTCTAATGTTTTTTTATTATTCTTTTATCAAATAGGCACTGACTTGAGTGTCAGAGTGCTTTTGATATGCAGTTTCTCTTTAAGCGATTCAATTATATGTTCGTGCTTCTCAAGAATTCAATGGAAAGAAGCTTTTGTTGATGGATCCCTCTTTAGATATTTTGTGCATCAAAACAGCGTGTAACTGTCAGCCAAATAACTACCCTCAAATATAAGGGGTATAATAATAGTTTAGGAATTTAAGAAAGATTGTCAAACCACGAGAATTAGATTTTCTTTTACTAGTTAGGGTGTAAACCTAAGGAGAGATCAAGAATATGCAAACTGTGCAATCTCAAACCTAAATTTACAAGGAAATCTAGACTCATAGTGAGTATCACTACCAGAAAAAAAAAAAAAGTATTTTACAGCCCACAATGTGTGCCGTAAATGACCTTTTATGGCTCAAAAATGTAGGCCGTAAATGGACATGTTGTAAAAGACAACTATAATTTACGGCGCGCATAAAGTGTGCTGTAAATGAGACACAACGTGCATCGTAAATGAGTTAAAAGTGTGTCGTAAAAGAGGAGTGCATTTACCGCACACATACCATGTACGCCGTAAATGATGTTTCAGAAATTAAAAAAAAAAAAAGTTTCTGAAAGTTCACAATTTCTATATTTTTGTTAGTAAATAAACTGCATTTATATTATATATTTATTGTACATCAAATAAAATTTACTTACAAGCAAAGAAAAATCCATAGCAAGAAAAAACAAACCTACACCACTACTTTACATTCATTTTTCTCATCCACCCTACAAGATAAGCATCTACTACACCAACTGAAAGACAGACTTATTTTAACCAACTTCTTGTGTTGAGCTGCTTATTTGAGTTGCTTTACAGCTCTTTATGATTATATGCAACACAAAATCAACATTCAAGTGTTCATCACACAGCAAAATCATCCTAACAAGAGAACATCCTTAATACATAAAAAGCTACTAGCTTAGATAACCTACCTTTTTATAATATAAATAAATAAAAAAACATCCAAACTACTAAGCTATACAAATCCCAATCAACTACTATAAATTATAGCTCATTATCTCACCTTTTTTCACCCCAAGTTTCTGTAAACTTACATCCTTGATCTACCTATGTCTTCTTATGCATTCTAGTTTTTTTTTTTTTTCAAAGTTGTAAATCAAGATCTATAATTTCAGAAACTCTAAACATGGATTGTTGTGTGATGCTAACACATGTTGTATGAAACATCTATAAAATAAATAATATAGAAATTCAAAGACCATGACAATAATAGAATGTCTTCACGAGAATTTGCTCTTCCAAAAAGACCGCAAGTGTTAACAAGCTGCACTCTAATTTACAAATTGGTCAAGTGTCTTGAACAGAAAGAGCAATTCAGGGATCCACGATCTAGACCATGAGAAATTCCCAAAGTCTTGCAAGCAGTATAGTAACCATAGCTAGCAATCACTAGTAATATAACCACTACACCCATTTATCTGAATCTAAATATGAAGGATGCAATGAAGGGAAGGCATACCCATCACTATTATCAGTTTGTGCACTACCGAGTCTTTTGATGATTTCCATTCCACTGCACACTTTTCCACATATTGGGTGTTTTCCTGAATAGAAACAGAAGCTTTAGGTGATTTCAATAGTATTCTACATACTGATGCCTCATGCAAATTATTCTTAAAAACAAAAATGGGGCAAAGCCATTACAGGAAAACGTGCAATCACTATGTATCCAAGTTATACAATAAAGCACAAATGTCTATTAATCCAACTAACAAAACAAAGTCCAAACTTTATTTTAATAAAGCCACACTCATCATCCAACGGAGCACACAATGCAAGTGTAATTAAAAACTGGCTTCCATTAATTTCAATCTGGACCAGCATTTGCCATGGACCAGCAAACTATTATTAACTGGGACAAATGGAATGATATAACAAAAAATGAGATGGAGTTCCATTTGTTGAACTCTGAGTTGCACCATCTCCAGCACAGACCACTAACCAACCCATGGATGATAATTACTTCATCAGCCTCTAACTCTTCCCCCAGATCGGGCATGTACTCAAGATTCAAATCCAACTTAGACTCCGGCTTCTCAGGGAATAAATCCGGTTGAAGTGCCCACACCCTCTTCTTCGCCGGAAACGAATAGGTGGTCGGAGACGATGAAGGTGGCGGGAGTAGGGTCGGGGAGAATGGGCTAGTCCCTAGTCTCCTTTATCTTCTTCGCCGGAAGAATGGGCAAAACGACTTCATAGTTGTGGTGGCGGTGCTGATTGCTGCATGAGTTTGAATCTTTTGAGAGGGAGGTAGGCCATGGTCACTTGAGCCTTCCGGTTTAGTCTTCAAAAAGTTCTAGTGTGGGAAAAACAGAAAAAGAAAAAGTGGGAAGTTCAATGATTAATTCATCCCGAAAATTTGGGCGCCTTATGAAACGTCATTTATTGCGCACTACTAGATAGGCCATAAAAGACTCTAGACAAGACAATCACAACATGCAAAATATGGGTGCCTTCAATGCAACATTTGCGGAGTATAATAAATGTTGGCCGTGAATGATTGGAAATTATTCTATGCATCGACGGTGTAAATGACCCAACACTTAGAAGATGATCTCAACTTTTGATGTTTATAATTAATATTTTTATTAATAAACTAAGAGTGTATTTAATATAATATATAATGAAAAGAAATCAGCTGTCCCCAAATGCTCTATCCCAACTTTATCTCACCAATAACATTTTGACACATAACCCTTACTATAGCACCCCACTAACTCTATTAAATCTGTATTAAAAAAAAAACTAATTTTCTTTTTCTTGGTTTTAGATTGATCGAGCCCGAAGAAAGGAATCATCTAATTCAATGTCATTCCCACTTTATAATGATTTGTATGGATCAAGACGGATATGAAATGGGCTTATTCCCTTCCAAGTTCCTCTTCTTCTTTTATCAAAGGACTTTCCAGTTAGATTGAACCAAGGGGACTCATCTCCCTCGCTAGGTTTGGAGATCTACAAATCCCCAATCCAAATGGGACGTATTCCCAATTTTTCAATCTGCTACAAGGTCAGTTTTTTTTTTTTGTTGGTCAAGATTTGTTAGATTAGTTTGGTTCCTTCAAATGTAAAGATAACAATGAATTCATTTTCTGGGTTTTTCCAATCGCTCAATCTAGGTTTAACATCATATGTTTGTCCTCCACTTTTGTAGTTCGCTAAAACCATATAGTAATTGAAATCTTTATCTAGCCAATCTGCAATTTGGTTGTCAGATTTCTTAGTCGAATAAAAGCAGATTTTTACAATTGATAGGGAAGGGTTGGATAATTGAAAATCTATCATGGGCTTGATGAGAGCGAAAACAAGGGACCAAACTTTGTTTGGATTCCTTGGAAAGCGATGATTAAAGCCTCAAAATTTTCCTTTTCTATGAAGAACTCGATGAGAAGTTGGCAACAAAGAAATGTATGAGTTTGCAAGACACAGTATTCCAAATATTGCTTTTAATTATATGTTATTTTTAATATAAAAATAATATACGTTAACAGTGTTAAGTTTTTGTTAGTGAAGAAACATGTGTCAAAATGTTAGTGGGGGGACAGAGTTGGATAGAGGATTTGGGAACAGCTGATTTCCTTCCGAAATAAGATACTTTTTAACACACATATCAAAGTGCACCGTTAATGATTGTCAATTACGGCGTGCATCTAATGTATTCCGTAAATTGTGCGTCATGAAAGAGTAGTTTTCTGGTAGTGTATGTGCAAGATGAAGTAGTGATTTGATTTGATTTTTGAATATAGTTTTGAATTAAAAACAACTAGAGGCTCAAATGTAAACTAAGTTACTCTAAATTAAACTAGTGATCAAATGGATAAAAAGTTGATTACTTTGATGATTATTGGTTAGATGAGACACATGTGATTATCCAGGATGTTCTCTATGAGGATGCTTATACTCGTACTTGAGGTTTAGGTAATATGTCCCCCTCGCTATACAATTATCCATTCATTATTAATAATAATTCCGAGTGTGGGGCTGAGCCTCCTAATTAGGCTAGGTTCCAAACTCCGTTTCAAACAAAAATAAAATAAAAAAACTAAACTAAACCAGTGCTTAAATGGATAAAATGTAAGATTATCTACCCCTAGCTAACCTCCCTTCCAAGCATTGATATATTTCAATATGAATGATGCTAAATTAACTAACCAATTTCTCTCCTTGCAAGAGACATGCTCCTTATGAATGATGCTAAATTAACTAACCAATCAAGTCTGACAAGAGACATGCTCCTTTTGTAATATCAAGCAACCCCTCTCTGGTGTAATATTTAACTACTTAAGTCATGCATTTCAATCTGGTTAGATATTTAGTGCATTACCATAAGTGCATAAAGTTTGGAGTTGAAGAAATCACATAAACCAACCAAGCTTATCTCTAAGTGATTGTAATTCACAACCCCTATATGCACACCTACTGTGCTTTCATGCTTTAACATTCAAAAGTTATCATGCTCTAAACATTATACCATGACATGGCAAATACACATACTCAAAATAGTAAAGTTTAAGCATATGCATTCAACTCTTGAACTTGCATGTACGCATGTTAGAGAAAATTGCATCATATCGTAACATAGCATCAATCCATACAAGATTGGCTATAGCTTTCAACTCTAACCCCAAAAAAATAATTACTCACTCATATTCATACAAATGAACACCAAATCTAATAGAAATCAAGGAAAATTAAGGAGTTTAAGGAAAGAGTGAACTAGTTGAAGCTTGACAAATTAATGGCTAGCTCCTCCATGGTTTTTCTCATTCAATGCTCCTTGAATCTTCTTTGATGTTGGCATGGATGGATGATGGACTTCTTGTTGATGATGAATGAAATGGAGATGAAGATATGGTACTCCTTTGAGTGGTAGTGATGGAGTAGTGGTGATGGTGAAAGATGGTAGCTGTGGGGGTAATGATGGAGGAGATGGAGCGGATTAGGTATTGAGTTTGGATTTTGGGAGGTGGAGATGGAGATTTTGTGGTGGAGACGGAGATTGAAATAAGATGTAATGGGGTGATATGAGTGATGGTCTTGCTTGTAGGGAGAAAAGTGTTAGCCAAATAGCAACCCTCAAGTATAAGTGTAGGGATTATGAGTAGGAGAATCGTACCCAAGGGATTGGAAAACCCACTCTATCTAAATAAAACCTAAAGGATGCTAGATGAATATGCAAATGTATAAATTACAAACAAGGGCTCACAAGTGAACAAAAGTTCATGGTGATTATATGCAAGATGGGGTAGTGTATTGATTTTAGTTTTGGAGATGATTTGATTCGGAAATAGCTAAATGAATACTTGAAATGTAAACTAGCCTAAGCTAAATTAGATGTAACAAAATGGATGAGAGTTAGGACTTAAGATTTTCACCTCTAGCCTTTCTTGCAAACAATGATGCTTCTATAATGAATGATGTCATTTTAACTAGCCAATTTCTCTCCTTGCATCCCTCTCGGTATGACAAGGGACATGCTTCTTTGATGATATCAAGCAACCCCTCTCCGGTGTAGTACTTAACTACTTAAGTCATGCATTTCAATCCGGTTAGGTATCTAATGCATTTACCTAAGTGCATAAAGCTTGGAGATGAAGAAATTATGCAAACCAACTAAGCTTATTTCTAAGTGATTCTAGTTCACAACCCTAACATGTACATATGATATGCTATCATGCTTCAAACAACCAAGGTTAATCAAGCCTTAATTATTTCTCATGTCATGGCAAATACTCATACCTAAATTGATTAAGTTTAAGCATAAACATTCAACTCTTGAACTAACATGTTAAGGTGCTAAGAAAAGTGCATCAAATATAATATTTACATCAAAGTGATACAAAATTGGCTAGGGCTTTCAACCCTTGCCCCGTGATTACACGCATTTATTTCCTCATGTCAATTAATATGTAATTAATCCATTTTTATTTATTTTGCAGAAAATAAGCCGAGTTGCGGAAATCATGGAAAAATGACGCGAAAATAGTGCAATTCGAAGTTTTTCTCAAAATGACGAAATTACAGAAATCTTAATTTAGCAATTAAGTTTAATTGATTACATATGTAATTAAGCTTAATTGGTTAATTAAGCTGTAGCAGCACTGCAGCATGCAAGGAAAGATGGGCTAATGCTTAATTATCCTCTTGAGACATGGCAGAAATGATGCCATGCTTAATTGACCATTCCAAGCAACCCATCACCCTTCCTTCACGTGCGTGGACAACAATTAAACTTAATTGCTTCAGCCATTTAAATGCTGCCACGTGGTAGTCTCATCTTTTCCTCCTCTCACACGAACAGCGGCCCTAGGCTATATATATTCTTCTCCTCTCAGCAGTGCCACACAACACATTTGGGCAGCCTTTGGGCAGCTGCCCTCTCCTTTCCACCCTTCCATTTCTCTTATTTTCTTTACTTTTCTTGCGGGTATTTGGAGGA
This sequence comes from Rosa lucieae, assembly GCA_024704745.1. Taxonomy (NCBI): domain Eukaryota; kingdom Viridiplantae; phylum Streptophyta; class Magnoliopsida; order Rosales; family Rosaceae; genus Rosa; species Rosa lucieae. The sequence goes on from CM045492.1 coordinate 4,681,855, forward strand.
TTTCTCACTCAAGATTCAAAGAATCATCATCAATAGCACCACACCTCTATTTTGAGTAGTTGGGTGAAGAAATTACTTGGTTCATAGTAGCTCATAACTAGAAGTGACCAAACTAACTCTCCCCTCTCTTCCTTATTATCTATTCCACAATTTTATTTGCTATTGATGATGTATTTGACTATGGATAGTGAGTAGTTCAATTTTGGGAGTTAGGGCTGTGAAGCTCTAACTCATCTTGTATAAATATTGATGCTTTACTTTTAATAAATACAATTTCCATTGTGTATGCTTTAAATCAGAATTTATTGGTCCTTAGAAGCATGTTTCTAGGCTTTGTCAACCTTTGAAATTATGTTGTGGGCAATTGTGATGAATAGATTGATAAATTGACAACTTATTAGTCTTGTGGCATCTAGGATTTAAGTATGGTAACCATTAACTAGCTTAATTGTAGCTAAGCTTACTTGGGTCTCTATTATCTTGGTCTCTAGGCCTTTAATTTTGGATATTGCGGCCTTAACCGACGTAATGCCCAAATTAGAGAGTTGATTGTGGCCTTAACCGGCATGGTCAATACACCGAAATGATAATTGGTCTAGTAGTCTTGACCGGTACTAGATAAAGGACTCGACACATATAGGAAATGCATGCATTTGTGAAATTGGCATCGATATTTGCAAGAAAGTTAGTGTGAATCACCCGACACTCCCATGTTCCCATTAATTTGAAAACCCAAATTTAATTTTCTAGTTCGTTAATTAGTTGTTTAGTTTACTTTTTAGTTTAGTTAATTCACAATTCAAAACTTCGTACAATTTTCGACTCATTTGTTTATATCCATCACTAGGCTCTTAGTTTTCATTAGGCTTTGGTGAAAACTAAAGCCGAGCATTGCTAAGGCTTGGTGCCTTAGAATAGCCTTTTTATTTATTTTCTTTTTCTTTTTCCTTTATTTACATAGTGACTCTAGTTTCGACTATCCAAGGATTGTGGGTTAGCCACTAATCCCCGTGGTACGATAATTTTGGGCTTAATACTTCCCTATCTTGACAATGATACGTACGCTTGCGTAAATATGTATCAAGTCACCCCAACAAACTAACTACTCACTCATAATCAAATACTTAAGCTTCAACATGTTTATGAACATCAAACTAAAAAGTGGGGATAGAGAAGTGACTAGTGATGATCAAATTGAGGATGGTGTAGATGAACTCATAGAAGTTTTGTCATGGTGATGATGATTCTCCAAGTGATGCTAGACTCTTCTCCTTCTTCATCAAAGATTGATGATGAAATATGAGATGTAGAAATAATCAAGTGGTGAGATGGTGGAATTATGAAGCTTTATGTATATGAAATAGAATGGGTAGATGGAACAGATGATAACTTTGGTGGTGGTGGTGGTAATAGATGTTATGGATTGATGGTGGTGGTGATGGAGGTTTTTTGGAGGAGATGATAGTGGATTGTAGAGAATATAGAGAGAAAAAGATGTAATGGAGTGGTATATGGGTGATGCCTTAAGAGTTTGATAAAGGGATGCTTATATAGAGAAGAGAGAGAAGAGTAAAATGATGAATGGAAATAAAAGGAGAAGCTCAAGAATTGTAAGAAGCATCAAGGTGGAGTATAAGAGTGGTAATAGACCCTAAAAACAAGGAGAAAGGGTATGGAAGAGATAGAGTAAAAAGAGGGAAGTAATGATGAACAATTCGAGTGTAGAGTAGAAAAAGATGACTTAGGAGAAGAGAGGATGAGCAGCTAGCTCTCTTTATTGTGCATGGGAATCATGAATTTGAAGAGTGTTGGGGTAGTTTTGGGTCACCAAAGTCAATGACAAAGATGGAGAGAACCCTATGCACCATGCTTATTATCCAAATGATAATATGATGGATTAATCTTGTTATAATCTTGTAGGATTCTTATAGAACTCTCCATCAAAATTGTAGCAGCATAACCCTTCTAAAAATGCACAACAAATCCGTCTAAAATGGATTCTCGGCCAAGTTACCCTTATTCGATCAACTAGGATTCATTTTCTGCTTCCAAAATTTTGTTCAATTGAATCTTCACCGAGACTTCAAAATTGGCCTTCGAGTTCTTCATAAAAAATGTTCCTTGATAAGTGTGGATCATGATGGTAAAATTTTAGAGCTTAGTTCACCGTAGTTTTTCTAGAAATTCTGCCGGAATCCTTATAGGTCTGGTGTTGCCGTTTTCATCTTTTAGTCAGAAACTTGGGCCAATCTTTTGAAGGTCTTCCACTCCGAAATAACTCTTCAACTCTTCATAAGAAATGATCCTTAGGATGTCTAGAATGGATATAAAAAGTTTCAACTCCTTTGGAGTTTGTTTGATTAGGTTACCGACCCTCCTTCCTTGTCTAGCTCGCTTTCTCCTAGCCGGAGTAAGAGAATGTGCTAAGGTTGACTTTTTAATTCATTTCCATACTTCTCCATCATTTCGTAGCATGATAAGGAAAACATAATAAATATATATAAATAAACACAAAGGTTAAGTAAAAATACAAGATGATGGGAATAATGGAATTGGATTAGTCTACATTAAATTGGACTTTAGAACAAGTAATTTCCATGTTTTAGGGCACAAATATGTATATAAATTATGATCCAACAAAAAGGTCCATAAATAGGGAAAGAGAGAGGTGTGAAAATGGGAGATAAAGCAAAAGGGAGCAGCTAGCTTCTTGTAAGAGGCAAAGAGGAATAGTGTTTGAGTGGTAATAAATCTCAAAATCAAGGGAAAAAGGTACGAAGGGGTGCTGTAGATTAGGGTAGGTAATGATGGAGAAGAGATGGTGATTACACCCTAAAACATGGCAGATTTTTTAGTGATGATGAGAGTGGACTTTTGGATAATATGAAGAGTTGCAATGGTGTGGAAAAGAGAGAAAATTGATGGAGTTGATTTTGAACCAAAAGGTTTGGGATTTGGTTGTGATAGAACGATGATGAATGGATGTAATGGAATAGGTGCAATGTTACTCATCCTCCATGAATATGGGCGGAAAATACATAGCACCACCATGAGCTGTGGTTGGCCCCCATATGTGCTGCCATTTACGGTGGTTCGCCGGAATTTGAAATTTTACTTTTTGCTCCACATTTGACTATCATGTTTCCTAGTCTCGTTTTTCAAAGCCCAAAATGGATATTTCCTTCACTCTTGCAATATTCCTATATAAATAAAAATAATAATTTATTGAAAATTTAAAATTGATTAAAAAAAAAAAGTTAAATTCAATATTTAGGGGAATGCATATATATGTAAATTATGGTCTAACAGTAACAATATCTCTCACTATGTACACTGTACTTACATGAGCATTTGCCTAAGCATAGATTAGCTGCAATGAGCCAGGCTCATACTGCCGTCAGCGGCACCAACAACTATCAAGGGTGTGACCTACTAAAACACCACCAAACAGGCTATGACTTGAGCTTTAGCTCAGCACGAGATCACCTCTGACGCATAGCCACGCGCCGCACAAAGATTACCTCACTGAAGCATCAGAAGCTGGGAATTGAAGCACATTAGTCCCAGATCGAAAACAGAGAAGAGATCTCTATGACATTAGCCATCATGAACACCCTAAAACCCAAATTGTCAGTTCCAAATGGATCTAAACTACCCCACTGTTAGATTTTATCCAAGAACACCAAGAACACAACACAAAAAAAACTCATCAACCTAAACAAACCCATATTCGACAATCTAGCAAATTACCCACAAAAATCCTTGCCCCAGCCACCAAATAACCAAAACCAGTTCCTAAATCACCTAACAATCTCAAACACATGCTTGTATATCATTACAAACTACAAGCACAAAATCTACATAGAACTAGAAACACAAACCACAAGGCAAAAGGCAAGAATCGAAAATAAGAGATTACCAACCTTGAATGCGTGAAGGGCAGGATTTTCTTGTTTTCGTACTTGCAAGGCTATAGTTTTGCTGTCTTCAGTCTCTATCCTCCCCAACTCAAGATCCTCACTCTGATCTTAAGTCTCTCTGTTGCAGTCTGGAAGGAGGAAGAAGTTTGAAGACGATAAAAATTCAAAGTATAGGTTAAGGGGAGACCTTTTGAGTTTCCTTCTCTTTTATTTCAACATCCGCCAAATCTTATCCGTCCATCGCGAATAAGCTTCTGGCCAGATGACAACACGTGCCCCACTACCTCACTAACTGCCCGAGTTAGCCAAGGCGTCACCTCGGTTACGAAATAAAAAAAACTCGCAATTATGGTGAAAACGACGGGCATGCTAAAGATGCATACGCCTACACACCAAGCCAACCAGCAGCTGCATTGCGGCATGGCTCTATCAGACACAACGCTTATCCATTCCAATAGTCAAAACCAAAATTTTTCAAGGGAGAAAATTCCACTATGCAAAACACCGCTAGCAAAACTTCTCACTTTCAAATTTTCAAGGGAGAAAGTCTCCACTTAGAGAAACACCACTAGCGGAACTTCTCACTTTCAAATTTCCAAGGGAGAAAGTATCTGCTAAGCAAAACACCGCTAGCGAAACTTCTCACTTTCAAACTTTTCAAGGGAGAAAGTCTCCACTAAGAAAAATACCGCTAGCTGAACTTCTCACTTTCAAATTTTCAGGGGAGAAAGTCTTTGATTAGCGCAAAACCTCTAGCGGAACTTCTCACTTTCAAATTTTCAAGGGAGAAATTCTCCGTTTAGAGAAACACTGCTAGCAGAACTTCTCACTTTTAAAATTTTCAAGGGAGAAAGTCTCCGCATAACTAAACACTGCTAGCAGAACTTCTCACTTTTAAATTTCTAAGGGAGAAAGTCTCTGCCAAGCTCAATTCCGTTGAAAGCTCCACTAGCAGAATCTCTCATAAAGCAACGCCTCATAATGTCAATGACCGCTACGCGGCATTGCAGTCAAGCTTTTCTCCCCCATGAAAGAGTAAAGGGGCAGGTCAGCACCGTCTACGATGGCCCTAATCAGGTGATTGACCCCCGATGCTTAGGTATCAAAGATTAGGCTCGCTACCTAACACCCTCTACTCTATGCAGCTCCCCTCATCAAACAATTATCCGGCCAAATGGAGGCCTATCTTAGCAAGGGAATGGGGGACTCCCTGGGGGGCCTAGCAGGGGCTCACACGAAAGGGTATAAAGTGTTTGCTCAGAACAAGTCCATGGTTGACGACGCAATGACGCTAATTATGCTTGGCAAGACTAGCAGAAAAACGCTTTAAACCGCTAGGCAATTCCCCAATCAAGATAGCCCTCCTTGACTAGGGACTTGAGGGACTTGTACTTACATGACCATTTGTCTAAGCATAGATTACACTACACCAATTTTTCAATCAGACGACAGTTTTTCACTGTCGTCTGATTATAGAGTTTGCTGTTGTCTATCTCAATGCCGTCTGATACATAATCAGACAATACCAAAAAACTGTCGTCTGATAAAGTTTACTACAACAGCGACTACTATATTGTCTGTTGTCTGAATACCATGAAGAACAACAGCAATAATAACAAAAAACTGTCGTCTGATAAAGTTTACTACAACAGCGATTACTATATTGTCTGTTGTCTGAATACCACGAAGAACAACAGCAATTGGCAACTTAACTGTTGTGCAAAGTAATTTCAGTTGACAGACTCTAGAAGAATATGGACGTGTAATCAAAATTTAGAGAACATTGATTTGTAAAAAAACTGTTGTCTGAAGGAAGCTTGTACATCTGCAAAGTAATTGAATACTATTGACTGACTTTGAACAAGACAAGAGCAAAACTATTAAAGCCATTGTGTATCATTGCTTCAGACTATTGTATCCTAAAATAAACTGTTGTCTAAGATTTTGTTGAACTACAGCTTTCTTGCTTCATGGATCCTTAAAGTCTCTTTTCAACCATATGGCCTCCCACCAAGATGCTGTACTAGTTGATCAATTCATACAATTGTAGCTTTTCAATTCTCTGTGGTCTTCGTTTTCATCAGACAATAGAACATATTATTATTTTTTTGTGTTATAACTTGTTAGACAACTGAATATGTTTAATAACTATTGTAGATAGATGATTCAGACAACAGATTTTTCTTTCTTTTTTCATCATGTTCATTTGTTAGACAATGGTTTGCTGTTGGTTTTTGAATTGTCTGAGATATAAGAGAAGACATACATTCTGTACAATTGAACACATCCTTGATTCCAAAAGTCATTTCATTCATCAGCAATATTCATCCAAACATTTACATAAGAATTAACATTGCCTAAGTGGCTATAACTGCATAAAGCCGGAAAACATAAACGCGGCCACATTGCATTAACCATGCCTATAACTAAAGCAAAAACTAAAACTAGCTAGCAGGAGGCTCATCAAAATACCAAAACAAAAATGCCTTCAACTGCGCATTAACCATGCCTAAAACTAAAACTAACTAGCAAGAGGCTCATCAAAATACCAAAACAAAAATGCCTTCAACTGCGCATTAACCATGCCTATAACTAAAGCAAAAACTAAAACCAGCTAGCAGGAGGCAGGTGATCAAAATACCAAAATAAGAGCCCTGCCTTGAACAACCATCACAGCTATGCAATATGATACTTCATCACAAACTTAGCCCACTCTGACCTCACAGCATCAACATCCTTTTGGGTGTAGAACAATTCAGATCGTCGCTGCCACTGAAACAAAAGATCATTGTTAACAAAGACAGATACGGAACTGCTGGCGGTCCAATATCGAATACCGTCATATCTAACCTATAAACAAAGAAAAATAAACATTGAGCTCTAACAAGAGAAAAGGTACTTATTAGTTATTATAACTATTACTATTTTGTTGTTATTATATATGAACAAAACCAATGACGCCTGAGGAAAAGTAGTAACCGTGGCTTTGTCGCTTTCATGTCAGTAATCTGGGCAGCACAATCCCCAGGAGATAGCTTTTTCCACTTTAACAAACCTGTGTAGAGAAACCAATTTTCAAAAAAGAGAAGACCAATACTGCAGCAAAATGTGGTCAAGTATTACACTCATGATACCAGAGCTCATGATACCAGACCAATACTGAGACATAAACGCTGATTGACTTAAGAACCGGCAGACAATTGACAACAATGACCACGACAAATGATGGAAGTTCAGATGATTAGATTGCAGGATGTGGTTTCTTTTTTGAGAAGACACTGCCTCCAGAAGTACTAAAACAAACTTTGTTGCCCATGTGATATGCTAGAATAGGATATACGACCTTAACTTCATCTTGCTTATAAGGTGGGTGACAGATACAAGACTAAAGAAACTAAACACAAATTATATTGCCACCCACAGAGTTAAGGCAATTGTCAACAAAAAATAGACCAACTCATCCACAAACTCTTAAGGGCAATATTCTATATCTTCTCTGACATGGGAAAAAAGAGGAGTGGATCTGAAACAAAGAAAAAACTCCCAATCAACAGCTAGCTTAACACAGATTGTGCTGCCAGATTCCTATGATATCTCAAGCGTAATTAGAGCAGCGCACTGCTGTAATAATCCTAAAGAAAATTAGATATAAAATCCTGCTTGTTCCTCTAACATGATGTTGCAATCAAACCCAGTGGTCCCAGTCCAGGCTGCAAAAAGAAATGGCATGCATAAGGACTGCCATCTTCTGAGTCGGAAACATGACAAGGAATTTTCACGAAACAAATGGTATAGAAAGGCATTTTACCTGGTTTAGATGCATGAAGAGCACACATCTAACTTGTCGCACAGACCATAGCCCAATCCTGTAGTTAACAATCATAATCAGAAAACACCAACTCTACCAGCCACTGCTTGCTACTGGCTGGTTCAGTGATAACTGGGTGAATAAGAATACAAGCTTCTGTGGAACAAGTGTTTTGCTCAAGGTGCTGTAAAACCTAAACTAAAAAAGTGAAACTAAAAAGAAAGACCCAAAATACCAACATTCACCGAGAGAATCTTTCAGCAACAAAATTGGAAGTGAAGACTGAAAATATTTCAAAATAAATAAAGGTCTTCTGACACCAACAATGCTGCCAGGGATATCAAAATCATAATACGACTATGAGCACATACTTCCCATAGAAAAAAAACTGCATTATGAAAAGGAGCAATAATTAGATATATATGCAAATCACTTGCTCCGGCTAAGCAAATGGAACCGACACTTCCCTTTGTCCAATAGACATTCGCCGAAACACCAGATCTGTAGTAGATATGACACTTACCATCAGTTTAAAGACAACAATAATAAGTTCAGAAAATTATCTTATTAATACATGGCCAACATAAACTCTGCAATATAACATCAAAAAAAAGTAAACTAACAGTCTGACATGATATATTGCATATTCTCATTGTAACAAGAAAATTCCAGCAACAACCTTAATCAGCCTCATAAAAGTATCTGTTCACCGCTTTCTACCACCACGTTCTCTCAATGAAAGAGCAAGTGTTTCTCCTGCTCCAACATTGTAATATGCAAGAGACAAATTGTCCTTGAGAAAGCCAGGTTTTCCACTCAATTTCTGTTTGTTTGCCGGAAGCTGGATCTCCCCAGAAATTTTCTCTTTCAGACTTCCAACAGTTTCAGATAAAGACTGAACTGTGATCTCCAAAAGTTGTCCTTTGAGATTGCCTTCATCAACATTGGAACAGATACGGTGATACGAACAGGCCCCTGCATCCAAAAAGTTAAAATTGAAAATGGAAGAATTCTGTCAGGCTACCAACAAAGAAACAAATAAGATGTTAAGTAATCAAGAATTTTCAGTAGTGAAGAGACAAGTATATGGAAGGTATTCATACTGGATGCTGTGCCAGAAATTTATCTTCTGCAATAAGCATGGAGTCATCAAGCTTCTGCCGCTTGGGCTCAGGTTCCTCTGGGAGTGGTGGAGGAGCTTCCTCAAATGCTCCTCCTAACATACAAGCAAAAGAAAAAAGGATTACCAGGAAAGGCATTGAGAGTGCCAACCCTGCTGCACGAGCTGCACTGCCTGATCCACAAGTTTGACTACCATCAGCCTGCATTATAAATCCAAATGATCATTTAATCAAAAACAAATAAAAATAAACCAGAGACAATCAGGTACAGTTCCAATAACTAAGTACTACTGATTTAACACTGAGCATTGCTTTAATCATCTTATACACCCTAGTAAATAACAAACATATACACCCTAGAAGGGGCAGAGGCAGAAAAAAGAGCACACGTTTTATAACTGTAGAGAAAAAACCATCAATCTTCTTGAAGCACTGAAAACAATATTAGCATCATAAAAAATTAGCTAACTTTTATTACCCGAATCTCAACTCTAGAAGGTTCAGGAAGAGCAAGCTCACTGCCATGCCATCTATGCTTTTCAAACTCAAGTAATGCCTGAAAAAAAAAATGGTAATTGGGACTCAAGATCCATACAGTAAGGCATACAGTAACCAAAACATAATAAATAGAGCATAACCTTCTCGTAGAAAATCCGAAAAGTCCAAGAGATAGTAGTACAAGTCCTGTGCAGCATGAGAATCTACCCCTAAAACCCAAACAAATACCACAAAATTAAACCAAAAACTGAAACACAGAGATAGGGAATCGGCGATGAGATAAAACCCCGAAATCCCTCAAAACCACCAAGTCGAAGCTTTTGATTGAAAAAGTAGATCAGGTAAACACAAACACAGAGAGAGAGAGAGAGAGAGAGGCCGGAGTACCTGAGAGAGGACGGAAAGAAGCGGTTTGTGTAGGTCTGGCTCTCTTCTTCTTCGCTCTAGTGGTTCTTCCTCAGATCTGAAAGGAATTTAAAAAAAAAAATCAGAAACAATCCTCAATTGTAATTGGGAGAGACATATTTACTCACCTAATGACCGGATTATTGGCTGCCTTTACACTGATGGGATGGCATCGAGCAAGGATGAAGAGAAGAAGAGGAAACGGGTGAGAGATGAAGGAGACTGAGAGATCTGGGTTTGGCATCTTTTCGAAAAAGAATGTCTTCCAAGTAAAAGGTTTGGTGGGAAATTAGAATTTAGCTAAAACGACTGAGCGGGGGATTCTTAAATTTTTGCTAGTCATTTACGGTTTCTGATTTTTGTGAACTAGAAACTGAGAGAGAGAGAGAGAGAGAGAGAGAGAGAGAGAGAGAGTAGGGTTTGGAAGGACAAGGAAGCGAGAGAGAAGGAGAAGAGAGAAAAGTGTTGGTCGGAGGCGGGGAAGGATGAAGAGGAGAGTCGGGAGAAAATGAGTTGTTCTCGGTTAGGGTTTGGGGAGTAAATGCAAGTGTGGGAAAATATATCCAAGTGTGGGAATTAAAATTTTTGTTCCCACCTTCAACTGTTTTAATTTTAAGTTCACCGCTCTAAAGACCCTACCCGGTTTTTTAGGGAGGGGGGGGGACCTTTACCCGCCTGAAAAGCCCGATCAGTTAGGGCCGAAATAGCCGGCCCTCAAATAGGGCCAAAATGGGCCAAAAAAGGGTCTTATTTTGTTTAACAAAAAAAAAAAATTATTTTTTTCTTCTCAAAATATGGCTTAATGGTATATATTAATAGGCATATAAGGATTATATGTGATCCAAAAATTCTGAAATGGAAATTGACCAATCTGAAAATTCTCATATGTTTATATAACATTGATAGGTATTGTATAAAAAAATTAGGCCGATCTGCCATGCATAAGGCGCCCAACGTAGCGGTCAACGCTTAGCAAACTTCCATAAGGGGAGCGGCACCATGCGCGGACAAACGTTGCGGAATTTTGACATCCGTAAGTAGACCCCCTACCCATGAGAGTGTAGGAGCTGAAAGATCAAAAAAATTGAATTGCCAATGACCGGTTAAGAGCATATTTGTTTTATGTTCTATTTAGGGTATTGAGTTGACCGGGTAGATCGAGGTCCAACCGAATGCGGAAATTGTTGAAATTTCTACCACTAACATGTATTCATATGCAAACAACATCCAGCGGTTCATTTTAAAAAATTCCATTTCGTCGCCCATTTTGCTCATGGAGGGTAACGAGCCTAATAAACAAGTTATACTACATTACAAGACATATAAGGATTATGTGCGATCCAAAAATTTTGAAATGAAAATCGATCAATCGGAAAATTCTTATATGTTTATACAATAGTGATAGGTATTGTGTAAAGAAATTAGGCCGATCCGCCGTGAATAAGCCACGTAAAGGAGCGGTCAACGCTTTGCACAAGCAAACTTCCCTAAGGGGAGCGGCACCATGCGCGGACAAACGTTGCGGAATTTTGACATCCATAAGTACACCCCCTACCCATGAGAGTGTGGGAGCTGAAAGATCGAAAAAATTGAATTGCCAAGGACCGGTTAAGAGCATATTTGTTTTATGTTCTATTTAGGGTATTGAGTTGACCGGGTAGATCGAGGTCCAACCGAATGCGGAAATTGTTGAAATTTCTACCACTAACATATATTCATATACAAACAACATCCAGCGGTGCATTTTTAAAAATTCCATTTTGTCCCCCATTTTGGTCATGGAGGGTAACAAGCCTTATAAACTAGTTATACTACATTACAAGACATATAAGGATTATGTGCGATCCAAAAATTTTGAAATGAAAATCGATCAATCGGAAAATTCTTATATGTTTATACAATAGTGATAGGTATTGTGTAAAGAAATTAGGCCGATCCGCCGTGAATAAGCCACGTAAAGGAGCGGTCAACGCTTTGCACAAGCAAACTTCCCTAAGGGGAGCGGCACCATGCGCGGACAAACGTTATGGAATTTTGACATCCATAAGTACACCCCCTACCCATGAGAGTGTGGGAGCTGAAAGATCGAAAAAATTGAATTGCCAAGGACCGGTTAAGAGCATATTTGTTTTATGTTCTATTTAGGGTATTGAGTTGACCGGGTAGATCGAGGTCCAACCGAATGCGGAAATTGTTGAAATTTCTACCACTAACATATATTCATATACAAACAACATCCAGCGGTGCATTTTTAAAAATTCCATTTCGTCCCCCATTTTGGTCATGGAGGGTAACAAGCCTAATAAACTAGTTATACTACATTACAAGACATATAAGGATTATGTGCGATCCAAAAATTTTGAAATGAAAATCGATCAATCGGAAAATTCTTATATGTTTATACAATAGTGATAGGTATTGTGTAAAGAAATTAGGCCGATCCGCCGTGAATAAGCCACGTAAAGGAGCGGTCAACGCTTTGCACAAGCAAACTTCCCTAAGGGGAGCGGCACCATGCGCGGACAAACGTTGCGGAATTTTGACATCCATAAGTACACCCCCTACCCATGAGAGTGTGGGAGCTGAAAGATCGAAAAAATTGAATTACCAAGGACCGGTTAAGAGCATATTTGTTTTATGTTCTATTTAGGGTATTGAGTTGACCGGGTAGATCGAGGTCCAACCGAATGCGGAAATTGTTGAAATTTCTACCACTAACATATATTCATATGCAAACAACATCCAGCGGTGCAGTTTTAAAAATTCCATTTCGTCCCCCATTTTTGTTATGGAGGGTAACAAGCCTTATAAACTAGTTATACTACATTACAAGACATATAAGGATTATGTGCGATCCAAAAATTTTGAAATGAAAATCGATCAATCGGAAAATTCTTATATGTTTATACAACAGTGATAGGTATTGTGTAAAGAAATTAGGCCGATCCGCCGTGAATAAGCCACGTAAAGGAGCGGTCAACGCTTTGCACAAGCAAACTTCCCTAAGGGGAGCGGCACCATGCGCGGACAAACGTTGGAATTTTGACATCCATAAGTACCCCCTACCCATGAGAGTGTGGGAGCTGAAAGATCGAAAAAATTGAATTGCCAAGGACCGGTTAAGAGCATATTTGTTTCATGTTCTATTTAGGGTATTGAGTTGACCGGGTAGATCGAGGTCCAACCGAATGCGGAAATTGTTGAAATTTCTACCACTAACATATATTCATATACAAACAACATCCAGCGGTTGCATTTTAAAAATTCCATTTCGTCCCCCATTTTGCTCATGGAGGGTAACAAGCCTAATAAACTAGTTATACTACATTACAAGACATATAAGGATTATGTGCGATCCAAAAATTTTGAAATGAAAATCGATCAATCGGAAAATTCTTATATGTTTATACAATAGTGATAGGTATTGTGTAAAGAAATTAGGCCGATCCGCCGTGAATAAGCCACGTAAGGAGCGGTCAACGCTTTGCACAAGCAAACTTCCCTAAGGGGAGCGGCACCATGCGCGGACAAACGTTGCGGAATTTTGACATCCATAAGTACACCCCCTACCCATGAGAGTGTGGGAGCTGAAAGATCGAAAAAATTGAATTGCCAAGGACCGGTTAAGAGCATATTTGTTTTATGTTCTATTTAGGGTATTGAGTTGACCGGGTAGATCGAGGTCCAACCGAATGCGGAAATTGTTGAAATTTCTACCACTAACATATATTCATATGCAAACAACATCCAACGGTGCATTTTAAAAAATTCCATTTCGTCCCCCATTTTGCTCATGGAGGGTAACAAGCCTAATAAACTAGTTATACTACATTACAAGACATATAAGGATTATGTGCGATCCAAAAATTTTGAAATGAAAATCGATCAATCGAAAAATTCTTATATGTTTATACAATAGTGATAGGTATTGTGTAAAGAAATTAGGCCGATCCGCCGTGAATAAGCCACCTAACGGAGCGGTCAACGCTTTGCACAAGCAAACTTCCCTAAGGGGAGCGGCACCATGCGCGGACAAACGTTGCGGAATTTTGACATCCATAAGTAGACCCCCTACCCATGAGAGTGTGGGAGCTGAAAGATCGAAAAAAGTGAATTGCCAAGGACCGGTTAAGAGCATATTTGTTTTATGTTCTATTTAGGGTATTGAGTTGACCGGGTAGATCGAGGTCCAAAAGAAGGAGGAAATTGCTGAAATTTCTACCACTAACATATATTCATATGCAAATAACATCCAGCAGTGCATTTAAAAAAATTCCATTTCGTCCCCCATTTTGCTCATTAAGAAGTTAACATTACATTGGTAAAAAGGTTTCAACTCGACCAATTGATTATTTTTAGTTATGTTGATTACTTGATTTATTTCAAAATTGGTATTATATGAATATATTGTCCAATTTGAAATAATAGCTTTGTAATTATTACAGTTAATTAGTTAACAGTAATTATTGGTAAATATTAAAGGGAATACCCATAAGATTATATTAAAACGGCGGCGTTTTTGCCGAATTAACGGTTAATTCTTTAAAAAAAAAAAATTTCTTCTCAAAATATGGCTCAATTTAAAAGACTTATTTCCTAATATGGCAGATTGAAATAATTTTCTACACTTCCATAGTTTTATACATATAACACATGTAATAGAAAATAACAAAAATAAAATATAAATTTTAGGGCCGGGCTTTAAGGGCCTGGCCGGGCCGTAAGGTAGGGCCGGGCTTTATTTGTGTGACCCATACCCTACCCTAAATAAAAAAGGGTCGGGCCGGCCCGCCCTAATGGAAGGGCCGGGCCGGGCGGGCTTAGGGCTATATGATGAGGCCTAGGGGAATCTAACTTCAGACAACAGCATTTAGGGTGCATTGTCTGAAGATAATGTGACAACAGATGAATAAAAACAGTTGTGTGAAACCAAATCAGACAATATCTTTTAGCAAGTATTGACTTAAAAGTTATTGCACAACAGACAATGAATAACAGTTGTGTGATTGAACAATCAGACAACATCAAAAATCAACCATTGTCTGAATAAACCTTGGACAACATTAAAATAATAACTGTTGTCTGAATTGATCCATTCAGACAACATCAAAAATCAACCATTGTCTGAATAAACCTTGGACAACATTAAATAATAACTGTTGTCTGAATTGATCCATTCAGACAACATCAAAAATCAACAATTGTCTGAATAAACCTTGGACAACATTGAAATAATAACTGTTGTCTGAATTGATCCATTCAGACAACATCTATTATATCAACCATTGTCTGAAAATTAATTGCACAAGAGCCAAGTAATGACTGTCGTTGGATTCGAAAATTCAGACGACATATATTTTTTTGCTGTTGTCTGATTATTTCAGACGACAGTTAAAATGTTTGCTGTCGTCTGATATGTGTTGTCTGATTGAAAAATTGGTGTAGTGTTAGCTACAATAAGCCACACTCATACTGCTGCCAGCGGCACCAACAACTATCAAGAGTGTGACCTGCGGAAACACCGCCAAACAAGCTGTCACCTGAGCTAATACTCAGCCCGAGATCACCGCTGACGCGCTGCGCCAAGGTCACCTCGCTGAAACATCAGAAGCTGGGAATTGAAGCACATCAGTCCCACATCGAAAACAAGGAAGATATCAGTCTTTCCCTCACCTATAAAAGGTCCACTCCTCTCTTATCATTAACTACGCATTTATTACTTACCTAACGTTATTTTGTCAACATAAATACATTGACTGACTTAGGCATCGAAGTAGAGAAGACCACCAACCGCGGTTTCCCTTTGACTCCCTTTGTCTTTTACTTGACAGGTAGCAGTAGCACTACTCCTTAGTAGCGGTCTAGGCTTGGACCAGCGTTAAAAAGATTTAGGTACCCTTGAATCTCAGACATAGACATACACCATGACAACAAATCATCATGTAAATTACTTTTACTTACTCTAGAGCTACCGTATCTTTCCTCTTAATAGAAAAAATACATTACAGAGAAGTAAAGTTGGAGAGTAGTATATATGTTACCATGCTTGTAGTGTTTTTTCAACAAAATATCAAGGACATTGCACAGCGCAAACTCGAGCTCGATCTTCCCGTCTTTAAATTTGGAGCTATTTTCACATAGATGTGGTTGGGACATATAAAACTGTAACTTGAAATGAGTAATTAATTGTTATTTAATTATCATCTAATCATGTTTGCATCATTGTTTAAGGTGTAAGCTCTCTTTACCGTAGAGAGTTCAGCCTCCGTTTTGAAGAACGACATGGATCTCTAAATGAAGATTCTGATTAATTTCTAAATGTATGTGGGAATATTAAAGGTCCCATATTATCTCTATAGCATATCCAATCTGTCTGACGTATGCAATTTGATGAATTTTTCAGAAATTAATCTCCACTGATGGTACTGGTTTAATATAAACCCTTGGCTTTTAGGATAAGTATAGGGAGACATTAAGACAAGATCTGAGGACCTTGATATATTTTGGGTATATAGATTTGCATATCAGTATAGAGTTTCATTGCCCCGCATAAACAGCGGCGTTCTAGGGTTATGAAAATACAGGTTTAATTTCTTTGCTGGTCTAGTGGCGCCCCTACATCCACTATAATCTCTAGTCTCACCAACATTCGGAGGATGCGGCCAGACTGGCGTGGTCATTATTGTGGTTGGACGGTGGTCAGCGATGGTGTCTGTAACATGAATTTCTCTTTCATCTTATGATGGCGGCAATGGTGGCTTCATGGTTCAGGTATTGGAGGTCAGTCGTATGTGAGGCGCTGGATGGTCAGTCTAGGTTGCAGCGATGGGGCATGATCATCATGAAGTCTAGTTTACGGAGGGTTGTTGTGCACTGGTTGGGGAAGTGAGGTCTATTTTGTTCGATTGATGTGCACGGTCAAAGCAGGTCTGGTTGGATTGGAGTTGGCGTCACTCGACAGGTCACTAGAATTTGGTTTGATTTTGGATGGGGACATCAAGTTTGGAGGGGATTGGTAAAGTGGCTGGTGAGTACATGGTTTTGTGGTCGACTTTTGGGTAATCTGGATTTGATGCCCGGTGGGTATAAGCGTCAGATTCTTGGTGGCTTAATTGATTTCAAGATCTTTCCTTAGGGTTGGTGGTAGAGGTTTGGTCTTTGGGTAGAGCTTACCAGAACTGTGCACCCTGACTCTATTGTTGCTGAATTCGAGTAGCTGGAGTTAGCGTCGTGGATGAGGAAAGTTGATGGCTACAGTCCACTTTTTTGTTTATTAGGTTTTTATTTTCTGGTTTTTTGTTTGGTCTAGTAAGTCCTTCCTCACTTGAGTGAGGGTTTGGTTGTCTTGGCTTCGTGGCTGTGCAATTGTTATGGTGTCATCTCCAGAAACTAATTGTTTTAATTTCGATGTTTTCTTGTTGTCAATGTAATTGGGAGATGTCTCTACACGTATATTGTAGTTTTGGTATATGGTGTTGGATGGGGTTAGTTTCTTGATAGGAGCATATTTATACAATATTAATAACGTTAATCTCTATACTTTCTTTGTTAGTTTAGTGTATTTTCTAGTTATTGTTGGAAATTTAATTAATTTAAATTAGATTAAATTCTTGTTGGAAATTTAATTAATTTAAATTAGATTAAATTCATTTGAATGAAAATTCAAATTAACATTTTTGATATATATGAAAGAAGTAACTGATCATCTTATCCAAAGGTTATAACCTTTCAAACTAAACACAACGTGGAAGTTGTAGTGTAGAAAGGTATGACCTTTCAAATAAGATGAATCAGACTCCTATATATACAGATCCAATCCCACCACTTTGGATCCAACTTTTGCATCAGAAAATTCATCCAATATTCAAAGAATTTCTGCATTTCATATTAGAGTTAAAAACAGAGAAAGTTCAAACACTACATTGGTTCGCCGTTTCTTGCTGATTAAAGTGCTTTCTCAACAAGAAGAAAGATCATTGTATCCTGGGAGGCATTCGCCAATTCAAACCTTCAAGCACCTGTGAGGGGCGATTTGTCTTAAGGCTATAGAATCAAATTCTAGCCTCGATCTGTCAAAGGTTTTTCTAAGATTTCATACTTCAGTTTTCTTATATCATATTTGTTTTGAATTACAGTGGTTTCTTATAGATATACTTATTCACAATATAGCAATTTTCTAATTATTTTACTAACAATCTTAAGACAATTGATTGAAAATTCAAATGACGCTTTGAGAATTGCTACATTTTATATAAGAAACAAAATCAGATTTTTGTTTCTCGAGTATTATACTGTATGTTGTTTGTTCATGTGCCATATGCACCATACTAAATAGTGTGGCTTCTTTTCTGTCAAAGGAAAATGGATGGTGACGATGCTAACATTATTGGAAATGATAAGGGAAAAGGAATGGCTATTGCTGCACCTGTGTTGGTTCCTTCTTCTTCCACTCATGGGGAGAAACCCGAGAAATTTAGTGGGACAAACTTCAAATGCTGGCAGCAAAAGATGTTGTTCTGCCTCACTACTCTGAACTTGGCCAAATTTTTGAAAGAAAGTGCTCCTGCATCAGGAAGCACTGTAGAAGAGGCTGCTGCTGTAGACGCATGGCATCATTCAGATTTTCTATGCAAGAATTACATTCTTAATGGATTGGACATTGTACTTTACAAAGTGTACAGTCCAATAAAGAATGCTAAAAGCTTGTGGGAGTCTTTAGAAAAGAAATACAAGACCGAAGATTCTGGAGCAAAGAAATATATAATCGGTCGTTTCCTTGACTACAAGATGGTAGATACTAAAACTGTACTTAGTCAAGTTGAGGAGTTTCAATTGATTCTACATGAGATGGCTGCAGAAAATCGGTCAATTAATGAAACTTTGCAAGTGGTATGTATTATTGAGAAACTTCCTCCATCTTGGAAGGATTTCAGGAATTATCTCAAGCATAAGCGCAAGGAGATGGATCTTGAGGGTCTAATTGTGAGGCTACGGGTTGAGGAAGGCAATCGCATATCTGACAAGAGAAGTGATGCTAGTTCTATGATGGCCAAGGTACTTGTCATGGAAGATGAACCACAAAACAAAAATAAGAAGAGAGTTCTCTGGGAAAAATTATAAGCCAGGAAACTCAAAGAAGTTCAAAGGCAAGTGTTTCAATTGTAATAAGACAGGTGTTGATGTCTAAAAGTTCGGCGGTAGCTGAACCTTTGTTAACGCTGATCCGGTGGGCGGATCGATACTTGTGATGCTCTCAAAGCTTCCGCTGCCTGTCAAGTAAAATACAAAGGGCGTTAGAGGGAGACCGCGCTGGGCTGTCTTCAACTCTCCGATGTCTAAGTTAGTCAATGTATTTATGTTGACAAAGTAACAGTAGGTAAGTATTGAATGAGTAATTAATGAGGAGAGAGGAGAGAACCTTTTATAGGTGAGGAAGAGGAGGTTCTCCTCTTTGTTTTCGATGTGGGACTGAAATGTTTCAGTTTCCAGCTCTGGGAGCTACTGATGCCATTTTGGCATGGCGCGTGGCGGCGCGTCGGCGGTGATCTGGGGGTGATCCGATGCTGAGGTTGTAGCCCGCCTGGCGGTGTACCCGTATGTCATTCCTTTGGTTGGAATTAGTACCTTTATCGGTACAATGAGCGTGGCCCATTATAGCTAATTATGCTTGCGAATGTACATGTATGTACAAGTCCCCCAAGTCCCCAGTCAAGGAGGGCAATCTTGGTTGGGGAGTTGTTCGGCGGTTTGAAGCGTTTTCTTCCACTAGACTTGTAAGAGCATAATTAGCATTAGTGCGTTGTCAACCATGGATTTGAAACGCTTTATACCCTTTCAGGTGGGCCCCTGCTAGGCCCCCCAGGGAGTGCCCCACTCCCCGGCCAAGGTAGACCTCCGGATGGTCAGCGATTGTTCTTTGAGGGGGAGCTGCACGGAGCAGGGGGTGTTGGGTAGCGAGCCCAATCTTTAGTACCCCAGTGACGGGGGTCAACGTGCCTGATCAGGGTCGTCGTAGACTGTTGACAAGTCCCCATGTCCCGTAGGGACTGTCTGACTGTAACGCCGCGTGGCGGTCGTTGTCAGAGTGAGGCGTGGCCTCGGGATCCGCCTATGGCGGATATCCCCCCGCTGACTACAGCAGTAAGCAGCGTCCAGTAGACGTGCCTGGCGGTATTTTATTGAGCGATATCGTGCTGAACAAAGCACGCAACTTGCAAGATGAAAAAGGATTCCGCTAGAGGTGTGTAGCGGAAGACGCCCAGCTTGCAGGATGGCAAGAGAGAAGTTCCGCTGGCGGGGTTTCGCTCAGCGGGAACTTTGTCACTTGGAAGAGGATAAGGGAGAAGTTCCGCTGGCGAGGTTTCGCTCAGCGGAGACTTTGCCATTTGGAAGACGACGAGGGAGAAGTTCCGCTGGCGGGGTTTCGCTCAGCAGAGACTTCGCCACTTGGAAGACGACGAGGGAGAAGTTCCGCTAGTGGGGTTTCGCTCAGCAGAGACTTCGTCACTTGGAGTCACTTGGAAGACGACAAGGGAGAAGTTCCGCTGGCGGGGTTTCGCTCAGCGGAGACTTCGTTACTTGGAAGATGACAACGGAAAAGTTCCGCTGGCGGGGTTTCGCTCAGCAGAGACTTCGTCACTTGGAAGAGGATAAGGGAGGAGTTCCGCTGGTGGGGTTTCGCTCAACGGAGACTTCGTCACTTGGAAGATGACAAGGGAGGAGTTGCGCTGGCGGGGTTTCGCTCAGCGGAGACTTCGTCACTTGGGGGATGACAAGGGAGGAGTTCCGCTGGCGGGGTTTCGCTCAGCGGAGACTTCGTCACTTGGGGGATGACAAGGGAGAAGTTCCGCTGGCGGGGTTTCGCTCAGTAGAGACTTCGGACGGTTGGTGAATTCATCCCAAGTGGTTAATTCCGCCAGACGTTTCGTCTGGTGGTGGTTGACACGTGTCCAACCCGTAGATGGTTAGCGTGCGGAGGCCTGTCTCCTAAGCCTGGCCTCCGTCTCGCCATTAATGATAGCAATTATGGATTTCGTTAACCGAGGTGACGCCTCGGTTAATCCGGAGAGTAAGTGGAGACCTGCGACACGTGTACGGCTGGTGTGCGATGTCGTTTTTTGAGCGGACGACTTAGAACGCGTTGATGTTGACATAAAAGGGGGGAGCTTTAGCGAGATTTGACATTTTGTGAAAACTTCAAACCTGAGTCGTCGTCTTCAAGCTCTGTGCGATTTGGGAAGAGAGTTCCGGGGGACGAAATCCGTTGAGTTGTCGGATCTTGAGGACGAGGCCTTCACCGGTAAAGACAAGCGCCTTCAATTACACCAAAGATTTCACCTTTGAGGTTAGTGCTCTGAATTCCATCCCTGCTCCGTTGCAGTTTTGTGTGTTTGCTTCTGTCAGTTTTCTGGGTTTCTTGATTTTGGGGTGTTTTGCTCTTGTTTGGCATGCCTTGAGTGGAAAGTGGGTTTTGGGATTTACTTAGATGGTTGAATCTGGGTTGGGTGTTTAGGGGTTGTTTGTTCTTGGCTATAATTGATGTAAGAGTAGGTTAGATCTGTGTTTGTGCTAACTGGTGTGGGTTTTAGGGTTTGGGATGGCTAACGTCATAGAGATTTCGAGCAGTGAGGATTCCGGGTCTGACGTGTCGTTCAGCGGGCGGATAAAATATTTATTGATTTGTTGCGTCCGTCTGCCCATGCAGGAACCTCACTGCCAGAACCGCTAGAGGTTGAGCCGCTACAGACCATACCTTGGGAAGTAGTTATGGGTCGTGTTCCACGTCCAGAGAGCTCTAGGGCGGGTGAGGCCGCTGCTGCGAAAACCAGGCGCGACGAGCGGTTGGCAAGCAACAACGCTGCCAGCGGCTCCGCTGAAGGAGAAGAAATGGCTGGGGAGGACGCTGAGTCAGCGTGGTTCCTCCAGGATGGCACCGCCGTTGCCGAGGCAGGAGGGCGGATGAATGTTACCGCCGTCAACCGGGTGAAGCGGATGTTCCGGTTGCCGGGTTCGGTGAAGCTGCGCCCGCCGACGGTGGATGAGAAGGCGTCTATTCTTCCAGCGGGGTTTGCCGCGGTGCACGAGTCTATATTCCACCAAGGAGTGACATTTCCATTGGTGTCGAACCTTCAAATCCTGGTGTGCGAATTTGGCCTTGCCTTAGGTCAAATTTGCCCCAACATGTGGCGGTTGTTGCTTGCGCTAAACTCTTTGTGGCGGTTGTCCGGATATGAGGGGCCTACTGTGGCGGAGGTGCTTCATTTCTACGAGATGGTCTATGTGAAGCGCCGGGGTTGCAGAGGGCAAGTGAACTTGAGCCGCCGTCAGGGATCGCCCAAGCTGATCGAGAATCTAAGGGATTCTATGTCCTACTGGCGGGGGACCTTCTGCGTCGCCACAGAGGGGTGGGAGTACCAGGCTGGGTCGAACGAGGGAGCGCCGACATTTAGAATTAAGTCTGAGTTTCAACATATCCGAGGTTGTTAACCGGTTTCCGCTAAACGTAGTTGGCGGCTTCTTGTACTTGCTGACTTGTGTTTTTACTAACGACTAGTGTTTGTGCAGTGGGACTGCGGTATAACCTAACGCGCGAAGAAGAGTGTCGCGTAGCACGGATCCGAGGTTGCTGGCGGAATCGCAACCTGCTGGACTTTCGACTTCTGACCGGTTGGGAGCTATTGGTCGACCAGCGGCTAACTCGCTCCGTTGGTAAGAAATCTCTGCCATATTGTTTTTTTTTTTTTTTTTTTTTGTGACTAACCCGGGCTGACTGGTTTTTTTTTTGTAGAAACTCCGCCGGGTAACAAAGCGAGTCATGACGCTTTTGACAAAGCAATGGACCGTGCGGAGGTAGATAACTTCCTGGAGGCTATGTACGCCGAGGGGCTGGCGGCCCAGCAGACTGTGGTGAACCCCGAGACACTGGCGCTGAGCCAGTCCGAGGTTCCGGTGGTAATGCCGATGCCGCACCACTCCCATCTTGGTGCCGACAGTTTGCCTGTCGTTCAGGCGGGGGCTCCAGTGGCTGGTGGGAAAAAGGGGGCCGCCACAGCGGCTTCTCAAAAGGAGAGGGTACCCGCCCACAGGCGTGGTCCCCATAAAGAAAGAACGGTGCAGCCGGCGGAGACCGTCACTGGGCCAAGGGAGGAGCCGCCGGCGAAGGGAACGAAGGCCGCTGGCGGGAATCCAAGGGCGCTTGAGAGAAAGCGCCGGCGGCCTGGCTCCCCCGAAGAGGAGGAGGAGGATGTGGAGACAATCGGGGTCCGCCAGCAGAAGAAGGCCCGTCAAGCTCCCTCGAAGGCTGCCGTGGTGGAGGGAGAGGCGCCCGCCGCCAGTGACTTGGACTCTTTTCCCGCGTATGCGGAGTTTATGACTGATGGTGAGCGGGAGTTTCTCTTCCACCTCTGCGAAAGGTTAGGATTCGGCGGCCTAGCGGGGATCTCGCGCCCCACGGCGATTGACCAGTCGCCCTACAGCTCGGCGTTTAGTCAAATATCTGCAGGGCTGCATGACATGTTTGTGGCGGCGTCAAAGCAGCCTCTGGTCGAAGGGGAGCTCCGGGAGGAAATCCAAAGTCTTCAAAGGGAGCTGGCGGAGGCGAGGGAGAAACTGGTGGAGGCGAAACAGCGTCTGGCAAAGGCGGACTGTGACGCCGCGGACGCCCGCGGCAAGCTGACGGTGGCCATCCAGCGGGATTTGGAGAGGAATGAACGCGTCTCCAAGTTGGAGCAGGACATCGCCCTGCTGCAGGAGCGGGTAGCCTCTAAGGATAAGAAGCTCATTATCGTGCAGCGGGAGTCCGCCGCCCGAATGACGGAGGTGAAGCGGCTGGAGGGTCAGGTTGTCCTCCTGAGGGCTTAAGGAAATAACGCCGCGGTCGCCGCTGTTGAGGCATTCAAACAGTCGGCGGAGTACAAGAAGGCCCTGACCGAGTCGGCGAAGGCTGGGGCCCTAGCGAACGTGGAACTGCTGAAGCGGAAGGGCGCTATCGACTTCGCAAAAGCGTCTCAGCCTGATGTGCTGCCGGCTAAGAGTGCTCCGCCGGAGAAAGGTGTCGTACCTGCCCCCGCATAAGGTGCCTGCTCAGGCAGTGGAGAAAGTGGCGCACACCTGGCGGAAGGGCCTCACCAGACTCCTACTCAATCGGAGGTGTCACGTGCTGGCTTCCTGGCGGCGCACAGCCGGGCGGTACCATAAAGACCCCGAGTCCCACAGCCCGAGGGTCAGATCAAATGAGCCGCGCAATCCCATCGCCGCATGCTGAAGTAGAAGATGTCAGGGTCAACCCCTAATGCTGGAATCTGTACTATACTTTCTCTTTTTCTTTTGTAGCCGCTGAGGCATAACAAGTTGTAATAAATATTTCGAAATGGAATGAAGTTTTTGAGTTTGCGTTTGTTATGATGTGTTTGTACCGCTAGTACTTTGACTTGGGGTTATCTTTTGTCGATCAATGAAACATTAAAGGAATTAAGATTGGTCCAAGTGCACCACGTAGCGGACGTGGTCCGCTGACGATTGGTGGCGTTGCCAGTTGCCCTCGGTGCTAGGTTTGGGAACAATGGTTTGAATAATTCCTCGTTTCATTGATAGCTGATTGATCAGCGTGTACAAAAAGTGGGGTAGTACCCGTTGGGTAGCTTCCCTTAGCTAAATATTGAACAAAAATTTAGCTAAGTCAAGATGCTCCTGGGTAGTGGCATGACTATTTGTAGTAATACCGAAGGTGTTCGGTATTCCAAGGGTGGGTCGACGTGACGCCATCCTTGCCCATTAAGTAGAAGGTGCCTGGGCTAACGACTTCCACAATTTTGAATGGACCTTCCCAAGTTGGGCGGAGTTTTGTTGGCGGTGGAATGACTTCCTTCACTACCCAGTCCCCCAATTTGAGGTTCCGGGCCTTGACTCTGGCGTTGTAGAAACGCGATACTCGCTGTTTGTTTTGCAAGTTGTGCAAGTGAGCCTTGTGTCTTTTTTCTTCTAGGAGGTTCCTGTCCAGGTTGACGCCGTCGCTGTTGGTCTCTGGGCAGTAACCTTCGACCCTAGCGGTTGGTTGAGTTACTTCAACAAGTAGGACAGCCTCTGTTCCGAACATCATACAAAAGGGTGTTTCGCCGGTGGCGGAGGTTGGAGTTGTCCGGATGGCCCATAGAACTTCTGGAAGCTTCTCCGCCCACAAACCCTTGGCGTCGTCGAGTTTCTTTTTTAGCAATTTCTTGATTATCTTGTTTGCTGCTTCAACCTGGCCGTTGGTTTGGGGATGGGCGACAGATGCAAAACTCAACTTGGTGCCCAAGTTAGCGGTGAAGGAGATGAGTTCCTTGTTGTTGAACTGCGTGCCGTTGTCTGTAATGTTTGTATGTGGGACACCATAGCGGCAGTAGATGTCCTTCCAGAGGAAGTGAATTACCTTGGAGGTAGTTATTGCCGTCAGTGGCTCCGCCACTATCCACTTGCTGTTGTAGTCGATGGCAACAACGATGTACTTGAACTGGCCCTTGGCAGTTTGGAACTTTCCCATCAAATCGAGGCCCCACGTGGAGTGAATCCATGGGCCGATGATGACTGACAGCGGTTCTGCCGGTGCATGTGGGAGATCTGCAAACTGTTGGCATTTGTGGCAAGACCTCGAAATCCGCCGGGCGTCATCACCAAGTGTGGGCCAGAAGTAGCCCTATCGCATTGTGCGGTTGGCCAAGGATCTGACGCCCGAGTGGTTTCCACATTCTCCGCTGTGTATCTCTCCCAGAACAACCTTTCCCTCCTCCGGGGTGAGACAGCGGAGGTTGGGATGGGTGAATCCCTGGCGGTAAAGCTTGCCATTCTGGATGTTATAGCAGGCTGCTTTCCGTTTTAGCTGTCTTGCCTGGATCTTATCCTCCGGCAATGTGCCGCTGCGCTTGTACGCAATGATCTCGTCTATCCAGCTGGGACTGACCTCAATGCTGAAGATCTCCGCCAGGGTTTTTGTGATACTTGGTCTGTCAAGGCTTTCCACCCTTGTGTCCGCTGGACTCTGATGTGGTTGGGAGGTTGCCAGTCTCGCCAGTGAATCAGCTTTGGCGTTCCTTTCCCTGGGGATTTGTGTGATGGTGTGAAATTTGAACTTTTTAAGCACTGTTTTGACGTACCCCAAAAAAGCCGCTAACTGCTGGTCCTTGGCCTGAAAGCTGTGGTTGACCTGGTTAACGACTAATTGAGAGTCGCTGAATATGTTAACGATGTCAGCACCCGAGTCGATGGCAAGGAGTAGGCCGGCAATGAGTGCTTCGTACTCCTCCATATTGTTTGAAGCTTTGAAGTTGAATTTCAACGGGTATTCCGCGTTCAGTCCCCCGGGTCCTGTTAAGATGACTCCGGCGCTGCTGGCCTTGGCGCTAGCGGAACCGTCCACATGGAGGTTCCAATCCGAGTGTGGGGTTGCCTCCTCAGTGGTTACCATTTCTGTTCCGGGCCTTGTCTCGGTACCGGGTTCTGACTGGCGCTCGGTGAGTTCAGCGATGAAGTCCGCCACTGCCTAGCCCTTCATGGCTGTTCTTGGCTTGTAGTCTATGTCAAACTCGCTGAGCTCAATGGCCCACTTGCTGAGGCGCCCCGAGTGTTCAGGGTTCTGCATCACTTGCCTCAGCGGCTGATTGGTTAATACATGGATCGTGTGAGCCTGGAAGTATTGGCGGAGGCGCCTGGCGGCAACGATGAGTGCGAGGGCTAGTTGCTCCAAGGGAGGATACCTTGTTTCTGCTCCGTTCATGCCTCTGCCAGCGTAGAACACTGGAAGCTCATCTTGGCCTTCCCGCCGGACAATGGCGCAGCTTACCGCCGATACCGAGACCGCTAGGTAGATAAACAGTGTCTCTCCTTGTACAGGGATAGAAAGGAGAGGGATTGCCGCTAGGTATTCCTTCAGTCCCTGGAACGCCGCCTGACACTCTGGGTTCCAATTGATGATTTTCTTGTGAGTTGTTTTGAGGAGTTTGAAGAATGGGGCACACCTATTAGTGAGTCTGGAAATGAATTGAGAAAGGGCGGTTAACTTGCCCTGGAGGCATTGGACGTCCACCTTATACTCGGGGTCCGCCAGGTTAAGGATGGCCTGTACCTTGTCTGGGTTAGCCTCTATGCCTCGCTCGCTGACGATGTAACCCAGAAATTTGCTAGCGGTGACCCCAAAGAAACATTTTATGGGTTGAGGCGCATACCATAGGCCAGGAGAATGGTTACTATGATCTTGAGGTTTTCCACATGGCCGCTGGCCTTTATGCTCTTAACCAGCATGTCGTCCACGTAGACCTCGATGATTTTTCCCAGATGCTCAGCGAACATGGCGTTCATCAACCGCTGATAAGTTGCACCGGCGTTCTTCAGACCGAAAGGCATGACATTGTAGCAGTAGAGGCCTTTGTCGGTGGTGAAGGTAGTGCATTCCTAGTCGCCGGGGTGCATCTTGATCTGATTATATCCGGAGAACGCGTCCATCATGTTGAGGAGTTCATGTCCGGCGGTTGCATCTACTAGCTGATCGATACAAGGTAGCGGGAAACTATCCTTTGGGCATGCCTTGTTGAGATTTTTGAAGTCGACACACATCCGCCACTTGCTGCTGGGCTTTTTGACCATTACCAAATTGGAGATCCACTGGGGATAGACGACCAGGCGGATGAATCCAATGCCCTGGAGCTTGGCAACCTCCTCTCCTATTGCCTGGTATTTTTCCTCATCAAAGGCCCTCCGCTTCTGCTTGATGGGATAAAAGGAGGGTTTGATGGATAGCTTATGAGTGATAATTTCAGGAGAGATATCTGGCATGTCCGCGTAGGACCATGCAAAGACGGCGGCGTTATCACACAGGAATTGAGTGAGCTCTGCCGCCACCTCTGGGTCTAGTTGGGCGCCTATGCGGACTGTCCGCTCAGGGTGTTCGTCCGAGATGCAGACAACTTTCAACGACGTGTCCGGGTTGACCGGCTCTTTCTTTACATATTTTTTCTCCTCATCTCTAGGGTCCTCGAAAATATTTGGGGGCGGTGCTTGGTTGCCCACTGTCAGGATCTCATGGCGGTACGCCGAGCGCGCTATAGTCGTTGAATAGCATTCCCGAGCCAATTGTTGACTTCCTCTCACACAGCCCGTGCCTTTGGGTGTGGGGAATTTCATGAGAAGCATGTATCCGGAAATGATGCACTTGAGCTTGTTAAGCGCTGGTCGTCCAATGATGGCATTGTACGAACTAAAACAATCGACAATAATGAATTCTGTATGCACCTCCGCCATGCATGGGCTAGTGCCAACAACCAGCCGCATGTAATCCGACCCCAGCGGTTGTGTGACGTCGCCGGAGAAACTGAGCAGTGGCTAATGATCCTGGAGTAGTTTATTGTTCCGCTTGAGATGATCGTAGCAACCGCTGAAGATGACGTTGACGGCGGACCCGCTATCCACCAGATTCTCCCCACAGAAAATCTGCCCAGAATGGCGTCGACCAAAAATGGGTCGTCATGGGGTAAATGCACTTCGCGCTCCACCTCCTCTGAGAAGGTAATAGGTTCCCAACCTGATCTTGGGAGTTTGGCTGATCTTTCGTAGCGGATGTTGCAGACTTCCTTCGGGTGATTAGCGCGTGCATAGCGTTTCTTCGCCCTGTGGGACATGCTAGTGATTAGAGCACCGCCGTCGATGGTGTTGATATGGCCCAAAGTCTCAATATTGGGGATCACGGGTGGCGGTTGGCGCACCTTGAACTGCTCCAACTTGTCGTCACAGTACAAGGTTTCAATGGCCGTTTTGAGAGCATTACAGCTGTTGGTATTGTGGCCACTGTCCCCGTGGTATTTGCACCACTTGCCGGTGTTCCTGGGTTTGCCCGTTTTAGGGTACTTTGGAGGGGGTGGCGGTGGGATCTGATCCTTGCACTGATTGTAGATGTCCTCATACGAGGCCGTGAGGACTGTGAACACTGCATACCGCTGCGAGGACTCCGCCTGCCTGTTGCAGTTATCCCCATGGGTTGGGCGGTTGCCCTTGTTGTAATGCTGGTCTCTCTGCCGCTTGTTCTGGTGGTGGCCCTGCTGCCATTCCCTCTTCTTGTCAGTTGGAGGTGTTGAAGGGGTCTTGTTAGCTATTTCCTGATGACCGAGGGGTGGCTGTGTTGACTTTGCTGGAGTTGCTGGTGGCGGTGGGGTTTCTCCATATGTGAGGAATTCCGCCTGGGCATGGATGACCGCCTCACTCATGACGTGGTCATATGCCGCATTAGGATGATTGTAGTTGAGGTGATAGAGGAATGGCCCTTTGAGGAGTCCCTGCTTGAAGGCCGCCAACGCCATTGTTTTGTCTAGGTCACGACATTGAGACGCTGCCGCCCGCCACCTTGTGACGAAGGCCTTCAGTGATTCGTCCGCCCCTTGCTTGACGCCGAACAGCTGACTTGTGTTGTGATGTCCGGCGGA
The DNA here is from genome assembly GCA_024704745.1 of Rosa lucieae. Taxonomy (NCBI): domain Eukaryota; kingdom Viridiplantae; phylum Streptophyta; class Magnoliopsida; order Rosales; family Rosaceae; genus Rosa; species Rosa lucieae. Next base: position 4,711,052 of record CM045492.1, read on the forward strand.
CAATAGGATGAACCGAGAGAGGAAGGCGTGTGATAGTGCATGGAATGAGTCAATGGACCCTGGCGGACACTCGAAAAACCAGCTCATCGCCTCACCGTCCAATGTTTCGCTGAACAAGTGCACAGGGTGGCGTCGTCAAATCCCTTGTTGTTGGTGACTTTCTTGAAGGTGTCCATGTGGATGAAGGGATCAGACATTCCGCCGTAATGCGACATCTTTGCGGTGAATGGCCCAGGTCTGGAAGCGAAAAGCGGATTCTGAGTTGGCGCTGGGGCGCCCGACTCGGCCCGGATCAACCTCTGCTCCAGTTATTGCATCCTTTCCAATATCTGGGCTGTTGCATCGCCGGCGAAATCAGCCTGAATATTCTGCTGGACCTGGCGCAGGCGGGTTGCCTTCAGTCCTCACCCTAGCTTCCGAGCGGTTGGTGTGCGGCAGTGATTCCGCTTCCTGCTCTAACATTAGTTGGGGGATGGGCGGTGGTCCCATCCCCAATAACTCAGGTGGGTCCAGTGGTACCTGCATCTGTATGACTGGCCCTGGTACCAATGCGCCAGTACCGGGTCGACTACGCCTGGTGCTACGTGACTGTTCACTTTGCGCTGGATTGGCGTTAGCTTCCAGCGTCCTCTTTAGTTCATCAAAACGCGACATCAGCGTAGCCAACTGTTTTTGGGCCTCAGCCTTCTCCTTGCGTTCCTCCTCACGTTATCTGTTTGCCTTATGAAGATCCGCCAGTGCTAGCTCGTACATAGTGATGAGATCTTGGCCCGGCGGGCGGCTGCTGCTTAGATTTGCCTCAACGCCGGGGTTGGACGGGGTTGTGAATAGTGCGCGGTTAACGCCTACCGCTGGGTTGGAGGATTGGGGGACGGCGGAATGGTCTGCCTGCTCTTCAGCGTTTCCCCCGTTACCGTTAGTCATGGTGATTGTGGTGTGATGACCTTTTGTTCAAGGTTTCCCACAGACGGCGCCAATGTTGATGTCTAAAAGTTCGGCGGTAGCTGAACCTTTGTTAACGCTGATCCGGTAACTTGTGATGCTCTCAAAGCTTCCGCTGCCTGTCAAGTAAAATACAAAGGGCGTCAGAGGGAGACCGCGCTGGGCGGTCTTCAACTCTCCGATGCCTAAGTTAGTCAATGTATTTATGTTAACAAAGTAACAGTAGGTAAGTATTGAATGCGTAATTAATGAGGAGAGAGGAGAGAACCTTTTATAGGTGAGGAAGAGGAGGTTCTCCTCTTTGTTTTCGATGTGGGACTGAAATGTTTCAGTTTCCAGCTCTGGGAGCTACTGATGCCATTTTGGCATGGCGCGTGGCGGCGCGTCGGCGGTGATCTGGGGGTGATCTGATGCTGAGGTTGTAGCCCGCCTGGCGGTGTACCCGTATGTCATTCCTTTGGTTGGAATTAGTACCTTTATTGGTACAATGAGCGTGGCCCATTATAGCTAATTATGCTTGCGAATGTACATGTATGTACAACAGGTCATCGTGCTATGGAATGTCATAGAAAGAAAAACAAAGGCTACAAGAAAGCCACTGAAGCAAACATGACTGAGGGAGATAGATTGTCTGTTGACATTGTTGATATGAACCTTTCAGCCATGGTGACTGAAGTCAATATGATAACAAGCGCCGAAGAATGGTGGATAGACACAGGGGCTACTTGCCATATATGTTTTGATAAGAAGATGTTCTCTACCTATGCGGAAGTAAATCAAGGAGAGCAATTATTCATGGGCAATGCTTCCACATCAATGGTTCAAGGCACTGGTAATATTGTTTTAAAGTTGATATCTGGGAAAGAAATTACTTTAAACAATGTACTTCATGTGCCTGATATTCGAAAGAATTTAATCTCTGGTTCGATGTTGATCAAAAATGGATTTCGTGTGATCTTTGAAGTTGATAAAGTCATACTTACCAAGAACGGGATATATGTAGGAAAAGGTTATCTCAGTAATGGCCTTTTCAAGATATGCTCCCAAGAAGTCCAAGGAAAGAGTATCTAAGTAAGGAGTATCATGTCTCTGTTAAGTAGGATTGAATGTTATTATATATAGTTATGTATGTATGTGTTGTTTGTAAATGGGCATCAGACCACAGATAAAGAATTGATGTCCCTAGCTATGTATTGTATCAGATGCTATAATAAAGTTTGTATTTTATATATACTTTAGCTACTTGACGCACTGGATACTAACTTACATATATATGAACATATATACATATATACAATCAGACATTCTACCCGTTCAAAATAATGAAGGTACATGGAAGATTTTCACCTATGTTTGCACATGTACCTCATGCATAAAAAGAGAGGACTAATAAAGGATTAGTCAAAAAGTATTTATTGATTATTAAAGGGTCCAATATGATTAGCGTCACAGTTTATGGCCAAAACCTGATGGAAATCTAAATTGGAAATAGATGGAATAATCAATATGATCTGGAGAGTATAGGAGTTCTATAAATCTCCGGAACAACGACATGGTGATTAAGTAGATAGCCCAAAATATAAATTAAATGTGGGGGCATGTAACTTAATTATCTATGTTCATAACGGAAACTGTTCTCAAGTGAATTTCTTCAACATGGAAATGCGTCAACCAAATGGATCCAAATAGTTTAAGGGTTGATTAGAGAGAAAGTTTACAAATCATCAAGAGGAATGGGTTTAAAGACTATTACGAAAAGGTTGACATAATGGCAACCCAACCTAGCTGACTGGAGATCCCAAGATCTAGGTTCAAAGGGACAACCGAATTGTGGATGACCGAAAGTAGCACTGGGAGATTATCTCCTACCCATTCCTAGGATGAAAACAATGCTGCCTGTAAAAGAGTGAAGGATAAGTTTATCTTTTAATGATTCCTATAGCTTGAAATTTCGAGTAGGGTATAACAGGCTACTCTTTATAGGAATTCACCTATATGAGTGAGAAATGTGGCCGTTTCTATGAGAATTATGAAGGCTGAATTCTCTAAAGCACTCACGAATATCGGGATTTGTTCATGGCCGAAATGAACACAACCGTAGAACCAATAAGTGTCCAGAAAGATATTGTGTGAGTATTGTTGACTTGGTTTACACAAAAAAGCCGAGCAGTTCAAGACATCACGTTCACTAACCAGCGAGTAAACCCGATAATACTTCACTAAGGAAGGTTCAAGGCCAAAAGCTACCTATCCCATGCAATATTTTTCCATATGAATTCTCTCAAGTGTCTGCATAACTTTATTTAGTTTTTAGACAATTTTCATTCATGTGGGGGATTGTTGGAAATTTAATTAATTTAAATTAGATTAAATTCTTATTGGAAATTTAATTACTTTAAATTAGATTAAATTCATTTGAATGAAAATTCAAATTAACATTTTTGATATATATGAAAGAAGTAACTGATCATCTTATCCAAAGGTTATAACCTTTCAAACTAAACACAACGTGGAAGTTGTAGTGTAGAAAGGTACGACCTTTCAAATAAGATGAATCAGACTCCTATATATACAGATCCAATCCCACCACTTTGGATCCAACTTTTGCATCAGAAAATTCATCCAATATTCAAAGAATTTCTGCATTTCATATTAGAGTTAAAACAGAGAAAGTTCAAACACTACATTGGTTCGCCGTTTCTTGCTGATTAAAGTGCTTTCTCAACAAGAAGAAAGATCGTTGTATCCTGGGAAGCATTTGCCAATTCAAACCTTCAAGCACCTGTGAGGGGTGATTTGTCTTAAGGCTATAGAATCAAATTCTAGCCTCGATCTGTCAAAGGTTTTTCTAAGATTTCATACTTCAGTTTTCTTATATCATATTTGTTTTGAATTACAGTGGTTTCTTATAGATATACTTATTCACAATATAGCAATTTTCTAGTTATTTTACTAACATTTACGTTGTTTATTTGTTTTATAGGTATCATGGAGCAAAGAAGGAGAAAAGAAGCAAAAGATGGATTGAAAGGTAAAATCGGCAAATCTGCCTATGTAGTTCAGTCAACTTCAGCGGATCACTGAGACCAGCTCACAACCATCCAGAGAATTATCTTTATATTGATGGAAAGCCTAGGATGTCTAGTTTCCATATATTTTTATGGCTTGTCAATATCATTTTTTTAGAAGAAGTTATGGCCGATTTAGTACAAGAAGGTCAGGCTGCGCGTGAATCTGAGGTTGGACGGGAATTTATGTTTCGAGGTCCAAATCACACTGAAAATCTCGAGGACAAGTTTGTGCATCATATTCTGTCTAAATGGCATGATGTGAATGGTTGGACTAAGTCATCAAGTTCAAGAGCCAATAGGAAAACTCCACTTAAGTACGTGAACCCTAATTCTTTTAGGTTTTGGATTTCCTACATAACAAGAAAGATGAAGGCAACCTCTGAGCATATAAAAGGAGATCAATCTGCAGCAGCTCTCTCTCTCTCTCTCTCTCTCTCTCTCTCTCTCTCTCTCTCTCTCTCTCTCTCTCCCTCCCTTTTCTTTAGTTAGTTTTGTTTCTTCTGTATTTAACTAGTTTTTATTAGTTAGGGGGCTGCTTGAAGCCCCTTGACATGAACTACAAGATGATTTGACCTTTGATGTTATTTTCTTTTAATCCAATATGAGACTTTTGTTTACTACTTTTTCATTGATGAATGATTGCTTGTATGCTTTGAGTGCACGCTTAGTATGCATGTTAGGATTCTACCGCTTTGATTGTTTGATGATTGTGTTAATAGTTGGACTCCTCAAACCTTCTAGAGAAGCAATATATTGTTAGTTTTCACTATCAAGTAAACTAAGTCCTAGGTTTACTAAGTTTATTGCGATGCCTAGTGATGTCTCAAACTCTTTTAGACCTTAATGATCTCTACATGTTTAATCTAATAAGCATACCTTTAGGTTGCATTGTTAGGGAATAGTCTAGGTGTAGAGCACTTCCTGCCTAGCGTACGAAGTAAGAAAGGGTAATAGGTTGTGTTCAAGCGTACCGAGCCAATTTGAGCATCTTCATCTAGATTAATTGAATTAGGATTAAAGAAATTATCTTGTGTGTGATTGTCCGGGGTGGATGCATCTTCCTTAACTATCTTCATCATATTGTTTTCAAACCATCTTAAAACCAGTTTTTGTTATTTTCAGCTTCTGTACTCTATATTTTCGTATTTGTTTAGAATAGTAAATCAATTCCGAATAATCCCAAATTTTCTGTGCTAGATGCTCTGTGTGTCTAGTATATCTCTGTAAATTTTCATAATTTTCTGAATAGTTTAGGTTAGGTTTTTAATTAGGTTTTCGACTACTGTTTGCTAGGAACAGTGGTCACTTTTGTGACATTGTTTTGAGTAGTTATAACCTTAGTCCTCTGTGGGAAAGACCTTTGTTTACCCTTGCTACAATTGACAATCTTAAGTGTGAATAAGGAAAATCAATAGCGTATAAATTTAGCTATCATTTCTTCTTGAGCTTGGTTGTAAGGATGTATCGGGACTTCTGGGATAGGTTGATTGCTTGTAGCCCGGAAGAGAGGTGATTCATGTGGTTATAATTGAGCCCCTATCAGCTTATGGTATATGTAACCGTTGGTTCTACATTAGAGATATGAGTAGGTCCTCTTTTCTAGTTGGAGTAGTTGGGTTTTATGGAGCTATCCCCGTTGTTGTAATCTCTTGAATTAATGAATTTTTTAATTCTATATAAAAAATAAAAATAATAAACGATCTGAGGACCTTGCATGGAGAAGAAATTCTCTTAAGAAAATTTACTGTTGCTATTATAGTCAGTGATTAACTAAGGAGATTAACGAATAGAGCTAGGGCTGTTCTCTAGTTCTCTCCCAAGGAACAGTCGTCATCCCCTTTTTCCTCCATTAATTCGACGGCGCGTTGCCTTGATGTCGTCGTTGGACGGGTCTCCTTGTTCTTCAAGTTAATTCGCTTCCCTTTCGGGGTGGGAGGTGAGCGTGAGGGCGAATAAGCACCCTGGATCGAGTCTAATCTGGTGCACCTTGCAGCTTGAGATGATAAATGTGGTCATGCACGCTAAGGTCGAGCGATGGAGGAGGTGGTTGTCGAACATGGCTGGGTTCATGGCGGTCTTCTCATTGTCATGAGACCGTTGTTTTTTTCTTTTCGGTTTGGCAAGCAAACAAAGGATCATGGTTTCTTCCTTCGCTTTTAGTCTAGATCGAGGTGGTGGATGAAGATAGCGATGGTGGACGACGTGAGGCCTTCAGGTGGGTTTAGCAAGGATACTGGTCTGTGGCTGATGTGTTGGGCCACATTTTGGGTCTCCATGTTGCTGGGCTGGGGCTGGGCCTGCCTTGTTGGGCTCAGTCTGTTTTTAGGTTTTTTTAATCTAGATTTTTTTAGATTTTAAGCTAGCATTTTTATTTATTTATTATTATTATTATTTTGTTGAAATAGGGCCAGTACGGCTGCCCTTAAATTTTGATTATTAATGAAACCTCAGAATACATGAGGGGGACATGATACCTGAACCCAAAATTACAATAAGCATAAAGAAAATATTTCAAGATAATAACGAGAGTCTCTACAGAAAATATGATCATGCACCAATTAGCAAAGAGTGTATCATTGGCTACTCTATTCGCTTTACAAAAGTGGTGACATATAGGAAAGATTGCTCACGCCGAGCCATAATTTACTATTATTATCAGCTTTCCCACTATGTTGCCAACCGAAAACAAGTCCGGTGACACTTAGTTTCATCCTGCCACTGGGAGGTTGCAACCATTTGATGAAATAAGGAACTCGCCGCCTAGCCAGAGCAGACAAGGCACACAAGGTGTGCAGTCCGGGACAGAGCCCACATCGCTCTACCACAATTCAGGAGAGACTTATAACCGGCATAAAGCCACATCCTACTAAAATTAAACACCAAAATAAATAAAGTAAAGTAAAATCACCATCAGCCCAATATGGGCCCAAAGTCTGAGAGCAAGTCCACAATCCATCCAACCTAATGTCGAGAGAACATTCCACTAGCCCGGCCCATCCATGGTTATCATTGCTGCTGCCACCACAGGTCTCCACCACCATAGGCGAACAACCACCGCCAGCCCACCACCACCATCGCCCACACAACCTGATCTGAAATCTCCCTCCAACCATCCCCAAACCAGATCGAAACAGTAGACAAATCCAAAAGCGGCAGCCATGGTAGATCGAAACCTGCCCAAACCATTGGTAACGCCGCCGCCGTCACCGCAAGCCTCCGCCGCCGCCGCCGCCGCCGCCGCCGCCGTAAACGAACGCCTACCGAACCCAATCTGGAGCCTCCCCCTCCAAAGGTCACCGCTGGTGCTTTTCCATCTTCAAACCCGATCGAACTGGCAACCAAATCCCACTCCGGCAGTCGAGATAATCCGATCTGATCCCATACTCCTCTCCAGCCTTCGACCGCGTACCACCATCTCCCACAACGACATAACCTCTCCAAGCCACCATCGGAGCCCTCAACACCATGAATTGATTGCTGAACCTAGCACAGAGACCCCATGCACCACAAGAGGCTAAGAAAGCGTACTGACAGCAGCCCGTCCGATGACGACATCCAAAGGACCCGCTGCCAGACGAGGGAAGGGGAGAAGTTGGTTTCCTCAGGCGCGTGTAGGACGAGCGAAGGGGAGAATCTTCATTTTTATGTTTTTTTCTTTGAGCCTCTGATTCAAGAATAATATTGGGGTACACTCTTGACTGCGCTCGAAGGTTTCCCTGGTAGTGTCAAAGTTACTTGATACATGTTACATGGAGCTTAATCCCATGGTTACATTACGTTTGATTAGTCAAGGATTTTGCTTTAGATTTTTCATTCGTGATTCATTTATGTCGGAGCTTGATTATCGGGTGTCTCACAGTTGTAATGTTTCCTCCTATTCACTTTTAGTGGATTGACACCCCCTTTGATCAAGCAAAAAAAAAGCAAGAAAATTGTGTTTAATTTTGAATTTATACTCAAAAGTGAAGAGCAAAACAAATCAATTTAAAAATAATTCTTTCCAATGTTGAATTTACATTCAAAGATGGTTCAACATACTTTTTCTGATCAATTACTAATTAGGTGAATATTAAGACCGTATATTCATTAAAAAATATTGTATGAAGGGTACATCGAGTCATTGCAAGACCCCTGGGATCAAAAAGTATTTTTAAGCAGATTCCATTGAAATTGATATAAAACAAAATCAATTTTGTACATACAATTCAACATTATTTTTCCAGCAGCACTCGATCCAAACTGTTTTTCTCTTTTGGCCATAATCGATACAAATCAAAATTCATTTTCATTCCATTATTTGCATAGTGTTCTGGCAATTCTGTTGATTTGTCAAAGATGGCAAGCCGTCCTTGCTCATCTCCCTTTCTTATCTTCTTTTGCTTGTTTTTCTTGTACAGCTTGAGCAACTCTTATCACATCAAAATAAGCATCACGGACAAACATATTAACCTCATCTGCTTGACAATTATTCAACTCTTTGAAAAAGGATAACCATTAGTCCTTTACAGTATATTTCAATTAGTGAATTTGTGGATGGAATATTGCAAATTGATTGAGATCTAATTTAGACCTATATGCATTTGTTTTGTGTTAACTATGAAGTCATGAATTGACAATTTAATTATCGATTATCGATGTTGTTGATAAGTTACCTTTGCGTCTAGATTCAAAATTGGGTACAAATAAACTCGAATCTAAAAATATTATTTTCTACGTACCCTGGAATTAAGATCTAACGGTGACTACCAACGTTTTCTTGGCTAGTTACTTGTACCTTGCAATGATCGATCTGGTAACACTTGATATATATATATATAGTAGCAGGCAGGTTTGTGCCCAAATGGATCTTTATTATGAAGAATAGTTGCAAGTTGTTCGATCAGTTACCCCAAAAATCCGTTGACGTATTTCTGTATGGAACTCTGTGAAGTTCCTTTCGGCAGAAGCAATATAAAAAATCATCCACGAAAGTAATGCCAAACATAAATGTTCGTCCCATCACGTATACAATTATTGAATTACATATAGAATGCAGTCCATATCCCAGCCATTTTCAAGTATGAAAAATATCGAAGGACAGAAGCTCCACGCTGACACTAGTGCCAACCTCCATTCTCAATGATTGTATTGTATCAGAAACCAAATGCAGTTACGTATGTAAAGTTTGTTTTTTTTTTTTTTTTGAAACGTTTTTTTTTTTTTTTTTTTTATGAAGGTAGTTTTTTCTCTCGTCATTTTCAATAGACCGTTTAAAAAAAAATAAGGATTGAGTCTGTTGGAATTTGCATATTTGACGTGATGATCACTCTTGGTTGTTGAAATTGCTGACCGAAAAGTTGAGAGCAGTTTAACAATTACAGTTACTGATATCTCTCCGGGTATAATTGATTCATTCATTCATGCATGGGATGATGGGAACTTGGTGAATAGGATTGAAATTGAACTGCCACTAGCTTCTGCAATAATATATGAAATCGATCGATCCCCGCAACTAAATGGTGATATGTACGTAGTTGTTTAACCTCTTGGGTGGCGCCGGTTCTTTCACGTGGGCAAATCTATCAATTATAAATAAAATACAAGGCATACTTGTACTATTGGCACTGTACAATAGTTGCATGTTCTCTCAAGTCTTAGTCCCATACTCCCATTGGCATGTTCCTACAGAAATTAATGATTGTTGAGGTTAATTACTAATTGCGCGCCTGTCTTAATGATGATAGCTCATCCAAAATTACTGTTTTCAATTGGAGTTGTACTTAATTATCTTTTCAACGTGAATATTTAACTGTGAAGTATATAATGTATGTGACGATGTAAAAATATCAAAAAGGCAAATAGTAAGAAACATAGCAAGATGTATAACCGTATCTATCATGCCGGTTGATAACATGGTAGCCATAGCTAACCTTGAAGAGCTTAAACACGAAGTAATAGAGGAGAAGGAAGAGAAATGAGAGAACGAGCTGAAGCAAATTTCTGAGTTTCTTCAATTAATGCCACACACAAACTCGCATTACAACAGCTATTTATAGTTAGAGAAAATCCCTAACAGTTATTACAAACCGAGATATAGTAATTACTCATAGCAAGGTAAAACCACAACGGCTAAAAAGGCCAGTGCCCACTTCATGGATGACAGCTGTACACCACACACTGGTCAAGACTAAGACCAGCTCATATTTGGTTGACTTGAGTATCGGTTAACACCGGTAACCCAAAGCACCCGCCATCAAGAGACCACTAGAGACCTGTTTCCAGGATCAAGAGCACTCCTAGCTACGCCGAGTGATACTCATCGGCAAGCCAAAGAAAACAAGGTATAATAACTGACGGGTTGAAAGGAAGAGAGCCACGTACTTTAGGAGAACGCCGGACATGCAACACGAGAAGGAGAGACCTGTGTGCAATCTAAGGAGATTGACGGACAAAATTCTAGATTTAGGGTTCACGTCACCAAAAAAGAGAGAGAGAGAGAGAGAGAGAGAGATGTCACTCTCCTTTTTTTAGTACAGAAGAGTTAAAATCTTGTTTTGTTTACCTAATGGAGTTGTGAGAAAATTATTTTTGAGGGATGGAATTTACAAGATTCTTTTACAGTGTTTCCCTAAGAATACCATGATGTGCATATTTTCTATGATTAAGAGTGATTAGCAAGAGAGAGAGAGCTAGTAGGTATACCTACTAGAACCACATATTCTTTTTACTAACAAGACAACAAAGCAAACGGTCTATCAATTAATTTTCGAGTCTCATCCCAAATTAATTAAATTGTTATGGTCATTTCGAACACTGATAAAGTTTTAGATTGACAAGCTAATGGATCATGACCAAGAAAACTAACTAATGATAATAAAGTTCTATAATAGTGAAGAATTCAAACTTCAAAGAATAAGTTTCCTTAGAAGCCGGACCTTCTAGCTATAAGCTATTGGGTTTGTAGCTTATTCCTTGTCAGGTTGGATCCATTCTCATTATATACATATATATATATATATATATATATGAATTGCATGTGTGCTTTTAAATGAACCAAGCACTCCGAAACACTACTCACATGGCATAACATGATTGTTCCATAGTCCATACTCCCTTCTCACCACAAAATGTCCCTGTATAAAAATGAAGTGACCTCTCATACACTCTCGACCATTGGATTTTAAGTAGGAACCCCTCCACATTTCAAAACAATCATTCTTCGTTGGATTCCAAACCCCATAAAAGTCTAAGCCTCTTCTTTTCCTTCAAAAAGTACTAATTGCTTAGGATGAATATTCCCAAGCCTTTTTTGGTTCTTTTGTCTTCCTTTCTCATTCTTTCTTGCTTCTCCATATCTCAAATCCATGGGAGCAAGCATTCAAAAGCGCTTTCTCAGCTGTACAAGTCCAAGCTGAATTCCGAAAGCGCAGGCATCGACACGAAGCCATTCGAGGCGATTCTTCATGCGAACGCAACCAGCATTCATCCCCAAGAAGGGTTGAAGGAGAAAGATCGGATCAAAAGCTTGCCTGGACAACCCAAGGTGAAGTTCAGTCAGTATGGTGGGTATGTTACTGTGGATAAAAAAGCAGGTCGTGCACTTTTTTACTACTTTGCTGAAGCTGACAATCAGCAGGCCAAGGATTCTTTGGGAGAATTCTTGGGTACCTTGATGTTTGTCATACCCTTATTTTGTTAATATTTTAGACCATTGGATTAGTAATATATCCAATGGTTCAAAATATTTAACAAATCGGTAACTTGTTTAGCCCTTAGCCTTTCTAATTATGCTACTCATTTCCAATAAGCAAAAATGTTAACACAAACTACTAATTGAATTGAAAACAATAAAGATAGTGAAAACAATAAAGCCAATTAATATTTAATTATCAATTCATAATTCACAATTATGATTTTTCCTTTTTCAAAAAAAATTGAAAGAACCTTCTATCCTAAGTTCACCGAATTACTATTAGTTAAATAGTCTATATTACTAATTAATTTTATTATTAGTGAATTAATGTTTGATTAATGCTTGTTATTAATGGACAATTACACAATTGAAAATTATGTTTTTTCCTTATAAAAAACAAAACCTTCTAACCTAAGTTTGCAAAATTAGTATTAGTTAAGTAGTCTTTATTACCAATTAATTATATCATTAGTAGTTTCCTTAACCAAATATAATTCTTTTTACATGCATTTTATGACAACCACAACAATTAGTGTAAAAATAAATAATATTTGTTTTAAATGTAGTCAAATGAGAACCTACTTTAGGACTTATTTACTCAAATGAGAATCTACTTTACTCTAATGAGAACCTATTACAATTACCACTTTTAGGACTTAATTACTCAAATGAGAACATACTTTACTCTAACGAAGACCTTATTTACTTTAATGAGGATTTTTTTTCTAATTACCACATGTATCCTCAAAGTGGTTACATGAGTCCTCAGAGTGGTAAATATTATATAAAATAGAACATGTATGAGAAATGTTAATGTCCATAGCTCTATCCGTCCTCATTTGTGTAATAAAGTTCTCCCTTGCGTAATGAAAGTAATATATTGTGTAATGTCCATCGTCGAATTAGTAATTACTCATAATCGACGTAATTTACCACAAATTCGAACAATTGACAAAAAAATGAAAAGTTTTGTTCTAATTATAGTAATTACTCCACCTAAACTAATGTACTAATTTATGGACAATTTAACAAGTCTGACAACAAATTTGTTGTCATAGTGGTAAATCTTTATGTTTTTATCATTAATGAAATGATTACTACAATGGCTACATATTTTACCCCAATCACAACAATTGATGTAAACGCGGTAATTTTTGTCCTATTTATAGTAATTACTCAACCTAAACTAATGTACTAATTTATGGACAATTTAACAAGTGCAACAACAAATTTGTTGTCAAAGGGGTAAATCATTATATTTTTATCATTAATGGAATAATTACTCAATGACTACATATTTTACCATAACTTGCAACTATTGGTGTAAAAGCGGTAACTTTTGTTCTGATTGTAGTAATTACTTCAAAAACTATACAATTTACAAGAATACCAACCATTTTACAATTCCGACAACATTTGTGTTGTGAACATGGTAAAATTAAAATTAGACCAAAATATATGTAAAAACTCAGTATTGTAAGGAGCTTCTCCACTTGATAATCAAGGTTCTAAATTTGATAAAAGTTGTCCAAATATGATATTTACATCTTTGACCACTCAATTACAAGAACCACAACAACTGTTGTCATAAGTCGTAATTATAATTCAACTATGTGTAATTTATTATTTTGACAATACTTGTTACATGATTTTTAACAATATTACATATCAAGAAAGAGTGTGTTGTTAATATGGTAAATTTTATTTTTAAAAATGACACATGTCGATATTTAATTGGGTAACCTGTTGACCAGTTCAGTAGGTTTCCACTATATTAATTTACTAAAAGTAAAAAAAAATAAAAAAATAAGGGTATGACATACATCAAGGTACCCAAGACAACCCCGGATTCTTTGCCTCTTCTTCTATGGCTCAATGGAGGTAATTTATCACATCCTACTTTCTAAATTTCCAATATGCGTGTCAATGTCACCAGCTCAACTGGTGCTGTTATAGTTTGTTTGAACTTGATATTTATCATGGTTACTTTTCTTCATTTTGTTTGTTCTTATTATTCTGTTCTATTTTGGTGAATCTATAATGAAATAAATGAAAATTTTGATCATTCTGGTGTCATGCTAGCTACTACTCTCTTTTTTGTAGTAGGAAACACATCTTTGCATGATGGTTCCAAAACTATATTAGGCTGGAGGTGATTATAGAAAGAAGATCGAATAGCAGTTTTGTGACAAATACTATATTTATTCATCAATTATTAATTGATGGCGCAAAACAACTAACTATTAGTTACTTCGTTGCTTGCTTTACAAACCTGCATCAATTATTATACATGTGACTCTGATTTGGCATCCGAGAACTCTTACTGATGATGCCCGCAAGCGACTGTGAACTGTTGATGCTTGATCATATTATAAGATAAGCAATGATTGACAGTCGGTTATATACGTAGATAGACATGTTTTTAATATTCACTGTATACACATTTGAACATATCATGCCTCTTTCCCAGATGGCTCCCTGCCACCTCGATCTTTTTTCGATATCCGGACTCATATCCTAGAATTTAATCTTGTACAGGATATCTCGGCGTTCATATTGTAGTTATAAATCTTTTTGTTGAAAACTCTAATTTAAAAACGAACGTTGAGAAAAGTTCTTTGATATATTGATAACATGAAACTCAAATCATTTACACGCATATGTTATGGTCAAACAGTTAAACATATATTTAATCTACCCATAGGCCTAATTTACAATGGTTTTATTTGTTGCCTTCTCATTTCTATCATTACTATTATAATCTGTACAAAAAAAAAAATTCTGCTTTACAACAGTCTTAATATATATTTTCACGCTTCCTCACCACTTGAGTAAACCTCAAGAGCTTACTCTAGTCAACTAAATTCACAAAATTGAGAAATTTTGATATGGAGCAATACTCATTAATTGTTGATGATGTATATCTTACAGGACCTGGATGTTCCTCTCTTGCCTATGGAGCAATGCTTGAGCTCGGACCATTCCGTATCCATAGCGATGGCAAAACCCTTTACAGAAATAGATTTTCATGGAACTATGGTACTAACTGATCTAATACAATTGATCACATTTTCGAACTAATTCATAGTTTCGAGACAACTAATCATAATTCTTTTTTCCTGTTCAGCTGCAAATGTTTTGTTCCTTGAGTCTCCTGCTGGTGTGGGTTTTTCATACTCTAACAGAACATCAGATTATGATAAAAGTGGGGACAGAAGAACAGCTGCAGATAATTATGTGTTCTTAGTGAATTGGTTGGAGAGGTTTCCTGAATATAAGGAGAGGGAGTTCTATATTGCTGGTGAAAGCTATGCAGGGCACTATGTACCTCAACTTGCACAGACTATCCTCCACCACAACAAGAAGGCTAATAGAACCATCATCAACCTCAAGGGTATAATTGTAAGTCCCTCTCTCTCTTTCTTTCTCTAAAATTGGATTCTCTTGGTAGTTAGAATTTGGACTTGATCTAGTGCCATGTTCTTGGATTCTTGGTAGTTAGTGAAAGGCATAAAGGCTATGGAGAGAAATAACTTGCCTTGGTCCCTCTAGGCAATTGGAATATCATGCTTTGGTCCCTCTAGGCAATTTTGCCCAACCGCCCATAACCCTTTTACTCTTGGTCATCTGTCCCTTTTCATCATTTCTCTTTCTGGTTCCAATTACTGCACATGCTATGGGCTGGCCCTCTAGTTTTTTTTTTGGGTCTGTCATGATGTGATCCCCATTTCCCTAAAATCATAATCTCAGAGCCCAAGTGGCTTTTGGTTAATTGAGTTTGCCTTCAGAAGGTGTGAGATCACTGGGATGTGCACATGCATTAGCAGCATTACTATTGTTTTTTATTTAATTTGTTCAAGAGTAAAGCCTCGCCTTACAACATAGAACGTCATGAATTGTCATCCATTGCTAATTGGTTTTGACTTTTGAGTGTGATATTCTAATTTTCTGCATATCTTACATCTTTATGTGTGAGTTTTAATCTGAGGCTGTGTGCCGAGAACACAAAAATTTCTTACGCCTCACCAACACATGGTAAAGGCACTGGGTAAATAATACAAAATAATAGCCAAGTAGTTGATAATTCTAACAAATAAGTTACAACTGAATAGAGATCTCCATATTGCATTATTGCAAACACCAACTATCCCACTTCTTGCCTACAAATTTTCTTTGTTATATGATGCAGATTGGGAATGCAGTGATTAATGATGAAACTGATACAAGAGGAATGTATGACTACCTTGCTTCCCATGCTCTCATTTCTGATGAAATTGCAAATCAAGTCCGAAAATACTGTGATTTTTCACCCAATGCCACTATTCAACCCAAAGAGTGCGATGACGCTACTGTTGCTATTGAGAAGGCTACCTATTTCATTGATATCTATAACATCTATGCCCCCTCATGTGCCTCTTCGAATCTCACTGTCCAACCCAAAAAGGCTTCAGTAAGTTCAAACATCATAATCCAAGTATACGCAACACTTCCTATATTAATTCTACCGGCTATTTATGAACTGTACGTGCTACTTTGAGGTGCAGATACTGAAATTTGATCCGTGTAGCGAGTACTATGCGGAAGCTTATTTGAATCGGCCTGATGTTCAAGAAGCTCTCCATGCTAATGTCACTAAACTCACACATGACTGGGAACCATGTAGTGATGTAATCAGACACTGGAGAGATAGCTCATCAACTATGCTACCCCTTCTACATGAGTTTATGGATAATGGACTTCGAGTCTGGATTTTTAGGTAGACTTTCAACTTCTTCTCTTCCTCTTAATTCATCTAACAAACTGTTCTCTGTAGTTTCAGTATTTGCAAGAAATGTGACTGAATCATGTGAAATCTAGCTAATACCAATTCATATAAACATAAATATTGCAGTGGTGATATCGATGGAAGGGTTCCAGTCACTTCAACAAAGTATTCTCTTGAGAAGATGAATCTACCAATCAAGACCGAATGGCATGCTTGGTTCCTTAGCGGACAAGTAATTAACTTCTCTGTTGTGCAGCATTGTGTTAATACATGTATCCCTTTAAAAACATCATTTGGTTCAGTTAATTTGAATATTGTACTGTTTTGTGCAACAGGTTGGTGGTTACACACAAGTGTATAAAGGAGACATAACACTTGCCACAGTGAGGGAGGCAGGGCATCAAGTCCCAAGCTACCAGCCTGCAAGGGCACTTTCACTCATCAAGCACTTCCTTGATGGCACACCTCTTCCTGATACTAAAAGATATAATTAAGAAAAACGAGAAGACAGAAGAATTCCATTTCTTAGCTTTCAGAATATCATTGCTTGTTAATAATTTTTTTATCCACACAAGGTTATTCAGTACTCATCTAAAATTTCATTCAGTAAAAAGTCTAAAGTGCCCATTGTCTTTTTAATATATGAGCATTGATCTTTTCATGGTGAATATATCAAAAATTACGAAACCATCAAAAATTACCGACTTTGCAAGTTTAGCAAACTCTCGTTCCATTTCTTAAGGATTTGATCCCACACCGGGCATTCACACAATGTCTAAGCAAACTCAGAAGGAAAATTTGAAGATTTAAAGTTGAAAAAGGGAATGAAAATACTAAGATTTGTTACAATTGTCATATTCACTATATAGAATTTACTTGGCATAAATTGTTAGACATCAACTTAAAATTTGACGGCTTAAGTCAAATTTGACAACTTAAGAGCATCTTTAGTAGACTCTCTATTTTGTCTCTTTAGCTATTTTGGAGAGTATGTTTAGCTTTTTATATATTTTAGCAGCTGCATCAGATTTCTAAGTGGCTCTCTATTATAACTTTTAGCTAGGGCTGGGATCTGAAACCGTAAAACTTGATAAACCGCACCTAACCGGACTGAAAAATCCAGTTCGGTACTTCAATATATTGACATACATGTTTTTCGGTTCAGTTCTTTATATGGCAATAACGGTTCGGTTCCGGTTTTTATTTTTTAAACTTATTCAGAACCGAACTACTAGATAATTGATAATAAGTAGATCTTATTATCCACCAGTCAATATCCTATCTTCTCCACTCAAGACCTTTTTTTTTTTGTCTGTTCCTTATCCACTCCAACTTGTCTATTGCTTTTTTTGTCTATTCCTTATCCACTACAAATTGTCTATTAAAAAAAATGAGTCCTAAAAAACTAATTCTCTCTCTCTCTCTCTCTCAAAGACCAGAACTCATCTCTCGATGAAAACAGAAAATCCACAGATTCACCTATGGTTTATTAGTCATCTCCAACCCAAACATGAAACCCCTAGATTAAAACTCCCAACTTTTCCCAGTCTCCAAAAACTGATCTTTCACTGATACGATATCAAATTCTTCAATCTCCTCTCTCAATCTCGAGTTTCTTTTGGCACCCAGTGGCTGTGGAGTCTGTAATCTGCACTCAAGGAAGCTGAGGAGAAATGCAAAGTCTTCAGCAGAAGCTCAAGTCTCTCATTGAGGTAGGTTTTAGTGGATATTGAAATAATGAATTGTAGGGGCTGGACTAATTTTTCATCGGTGGAGTTAGTGTTTAATAGAAATTGAAATAATGAATTGTGGTTGCTGTATTCACAGGCTTAGAATTCGAAAGTTCAATTCTTTATTTGCTGGGCAGTTTGAGTTATTTTATAAAAACAGTTTATACATTAAATTCACAATCATTCATTAGTTTGTTCCTTATTTCTAATTCTGATTCTATTTGGGTTTGCTTGATTTCTTTCAGATAAGCTTTGAAGGGTTGGAGCTGAGAAATTGGGGCCTAGAAAAGAGATCCCAGCAAGTATTAGATTGTTTAAGAACCGAGAAAAAGCACAAATCGAACTGATTAGAAATGGTTCGGTTCTAGTTCGGTTTTAATTTTTTTTCCTTTAAACCCGAACCGTTTTAGTATGTAGTTTTCGGTGTCAATGTCGATTCCTAAGTTTTTTAACAGGAACCGACCCAGTCCGAGCCATACTTTTAGCTATCTCGCTCCTAAATATAGAGAGCGAGATGAGACTCTCTATAATTTAAAACATTTATTTTAGGTCATTGTATGTAATTTATAAATACATTTAAACTATTTGATCTTCATTTAAAAAATAATATAAACTCAAAATTAGCCAAAATAAAGAGCACTGATACAGATATATTTATAAAGGGGAAAATTTTGCAAACAGTACACCAAGTAAAAGCCACTAATAATTTTCATACACAAAGTTAGAAATCATAAACTTTAGTACACGAGCTTAGAACTTCGACCCACTATTTATACACGACGTCAATGATGCCGTTATTTTGAGGACTTTTACTTTGGGCACCCCATCTCTCTCTCTCTCTCTCTCTCTCTCTCTCTCTCTCGCACAATGCAGCACCACCACCCTTTCATCATTAGTTTTCTCCACAGCATTTAGTCTTGTTGTTTAGGGCTGGGCGTCCGGACCCGAAAGACCGAGGACCCGACCCGAACCGAGGAAAAAAGCCCGATTCGGTTCGGTTTTAGAATAGAAATTTTCGGTTCGGTCTAAAGCCTGACCCGAATTCATGTAATCGGTTCGGTCTCGGGTTCCATATTTTCAGGGCCCGAAAGCCCGAACCGACCCGAAAGTTTTCCTTACATAAGTTTTCCTTTCTCTTTTCTTTGCAGGATGACTTGTAAAACGTTCCAATGTACAACCTAGAAAGGTTCCCTTGTAGTTTCCATTAGGATAGTTATATTCTTGTGATACTTTACAATTTATATATTACAACACAGTGACACACCTTATATTAGGTTGCCAGAAAGAGACCCATCTAGGGGCCCCGTGGCTGCTGGTGGCCTTTGATTTTGTAGCTAAATGAAATCTTTATCTTGATCACATGTAACATATACAATGATATGGTGTTGGGCATTAGAAAAGGAAAAAAAAATGTTTCATTTTTGTTTTTCGGTGGGAAACTTGAAATAAACGTTTGGGCCCGAAAAAGCCCGAAAACCAAACCGGCCCGAATGGGTTCGGTTTCTGTCGGTTTTCAGTTTACAAAAAGACCGAACCGGCCCGAACCGACATTTTCGGGTTCGGTCTCGGTCTCACTAATTTTCGGGCCCGGCCCGACCCGAGCCCAGCCCTACTGTTGTTCATCAAATTTCTCCAACATTTCGCTGCATTAAACTAGAGCCACCAAAATCCCCAAATCTTTCAAAACCCATATGCTCCTGGAAGCTCCAAGGCAGTGATCAAAAATCCCAAAACAGCTTCACACAAAGGATGAGTCTTGGCTCCAGAAGCTTCTCTCACTCCAGCTCCTCTCTTCTGAACCACTCCGACGGCCTCAGCCTCTGCCACTTTGTCGCCCA
Organism: Rosa lucieae; assembly: GCA_024704745.1. NCBI lineage: Eukaryota > Viridiplantae > Streptophyta > Magnoliopsida > Rosales > Rosaceae > Rosa > Rosa lucieae. Next base: position 4,731,070 of record CM045492.1, read on the forward strand.
GACCGCCGCTGTCACTACTTCATTAAGCAATTCATAGCAATCACTTTCGATTATACTTGATAACAAATAAGATCACAACCAAGTTACCAAAACAAATCCAGCACTTACAGATTGAAAGCAAAATAATTAGACCCAAGAAAATTAGCTTTGTTGTTACATGAATCAGCAGTGCCTGCTACAATGGCTCGCATATACTTCTCTGGCAACTCACCGGCCGAGCCGATCACCGAGCCTTCCACCAGAGCATTAGCCAGACCTGAAAGTGCAACGACCAAACCGTGAGATAAAACTCGGCGTACAACCCGACTCGGCCCTGGATGCAGACCAAGTGCAGCACCGGGACGATGAGCAGCAACACCACAAACAGGCCCAGGCCCACGCTGATCTGGACGTAGGCGTCGGACTTCTGGGCGTAGAAGACGATGATCAAGAGGACGATGAGACCGACAAGCATGTACACGACGGAGAATATTCTAGACATTTCATCGGAGCTGGTGATCAGTGTAGGGCTTGTGGTGGTGATCGGTGGTGGGGATGGGGATGGGGCTGGAATTAGAATTAGAATTAGGGTTTTGGTGGGATTAGAAGCGGGGTTGAGTTTGGCGGGTGTTGATTTAGAAGGTGGAGGAGATGCGGTGGTCGCTGAGGTCAAGCTTTCTGGGTTTGGTTATGGGGGAGGGAGGGTGGGGGAGAGAGACAGAGAGATCTATTTTTCTTTTTTATTTCTTTTTACCAAAAAAATGAACCAGTGTGTAAAAGTATGAATTTACCCTTCGACAAATGAATAATTACATAAAAGTTAACGGCGTCATTGACGTCGTGTCTACATAGTGGGTCGAGTTCGAGAGTCCGTGTACCAAAATGCTTAGTTTGGAACTTTATGTATGGAAATTATTAGTGGTCTTTACTTGGTGTACTATTTGCAAAATTTTCCCTTTATAAAGTGGCTAGCCAAAATGACTTTTTAGCTATTTTGGCTAAAATTTGACTCAAAATGCTAGCATTGCTAAAGATGTTCTAAGTGGCCAATTGACATTTTATTAAATAATTTCTTCAACCGATAGGTCAAATCCTATATTAGTTTATTATATTTATATTTTGATATTTTAATTTTACTTGGATGCAATTGGTTGTATGAGGTTTACAAAAAGATATGTGTTCTGTAAACATGGAGAGAGGGCCTCCGAAACTTGCCGAGCGACCCAGTAAGGCAAAACTTAATTTTCGTGATGGCGGTGGTGAGCCTCGTACAGACTAGACAGAGGCTAGATGACGGCGACGTGGGCTTGGAGAGACTGTGGTTTCTTCTGCAAAGACGTATGTTGGGATCTCGACCAAGATTCTCATAGACTCCAGTTGAGGCGTTTCTTGGCTGAGGGTTATTTTTTGTTGTGGGTTGGCGGATTGAGCCAGAGCTGCAACGTTGGTGTCGGCGCCTGCAGATTTGGAAGCGATCACGCTCTGTGTCGTGGTGTCGACGTTGGTTGTTTGGTGTCAGGACTGGGCGGCTGGAGGCAATTCTTTTGGTGGTGTTGGATTGTGATGCTGTGAGTTTGTAGCTTTCTGTGGAGGTTGCAAGTGGTTTTCTATAGTGCTGGCGGTGGCTACGCCAGATTTGGAGTTGGCTGGGATTGATCTGCCAGTCCTGGAGGTGAGTGCGGTGATGGGCTGCGAGCAGGAAAGATGCCGGAAAAATCGACGGGAAACCTTAGTTTTGGACAAGGGCTGACCGTTGGTTGATCAGGCTAGATATTGGGCTGGAGGTTATGGTTGGGTTTGGGGCTGATTTTCATGGGCTGCTAGCTATGATTGGGCTTGTTTGTAGAGGCCCAAATTGGGCTATATACTGCAAACCTTCAAGAAGGGCCCGAGGAGCAACCTGTTGCCGAGGTTATTGGCTACTGAGGAGGCTGAGGAAGGTGTTGGTTCCAACCCTATGGGGAGGGACTAGCCCTTTCTTAAGATCTCTAGGCTTTTAGACATTCTGGACTCAAACCTTTTGAAATAAGTGTAATTTCTATTGGCTTTTCTAAGATGTTTCTAGTTGATATTTTTACCACAATTGCGTGATTGGCAGATTAGATTAGATGAATATATTTTCCTTAGAAAGCGAGATTACTCTTGCTTAGTTTAGGCTTGTTGTTCAATAAGCGTCTCTTTAAACTTTAATGAGTTTATTTATGGCTTAGATAGGTTACCCGGTTTGTTCCGGGATTTCTTGTGTAAGTTATGTTAGACTCTGGCATGTTTTCATGGCTTGATTATTAATGCAATCAATTTCTATTAAACAAAAAAAAAATGGTTGTATTTTTTTTTTTGATAATTAAAAAACATTACAACGGCTTCCCAGCTGATCCAAATGGAACGCTGGGGACACAGAAAGGGGTAAACAACAAAACCATACATGCGGATTTTGGAAATTATAGGCTAAAGAAGCCAAATGATTTGCTACAAAGTTTGCTTCCCTATAAACGTGTCTAAAGATAATGAATTGAACTTTAGCTGCTAAATCTTTAATATCTTGGATCAAAGTTTTGATACACTAGGGAATTGTAGCCGAGCTGCGAACATAGTCAATAACAAGCTTGGAATCACCTTCAACAATTATATTGTTAAAACCTTGAAGGAAACAAAGCCGTAGGTTCAGCCACTAAAGGATTACCATCACAATTACGAATAAGAAAACCAATAGTAGCTTTATCATTTCTCACATAACCATCAAAATTGATCTTAACCAGATTATGGTCCGGGGGTATCCAGCGAATAGTTCTCTGAATAACTGTGGGTATAGGGTATTTTAAGGGTTTCGCATTAAGTTGTTGATAAGCAGAACCGAAAGAGAAAGCTTCAAACCAAGTTGCAACAGGAGAAATATGTTTCTGTTGGAAAAGAAGTTTATTCCTGGTATTCCAAATAGACCATAAAATAAGTAAAGCATTGCATAACAAAATCTTACTTTTTTTTCTTCCGGCTTAAAGTAATCAACCAATCTAAAATATTGCCTTGCCACAGAGTAGGATTACCTAGGTACGAATTGAAGCAAACTAGCATTTATGAAAAAGATGATTAATAGTTTCATTTTCAGTGAGGTCTTTCTAAATGTACCCAGCAAATATCTTAATATACCCAGCATAAAAATTACTTTTATTACATTTTCAGTTTTACCCCTATTTCTATTTTTTTCTAAAATCGTCAAACACCTATCTCACCTCTCCTACCTCCAAACCCTGCATATCAAATTATGAGGCTAATCTTTCTTAGTAATCCGTCAACCTCCCGTTTGATGCAATTCTCTAACTGAGGTTTTCTTAATTTGCTCCTTCCAAAAACACCCATGTTTCATGTTGGAGTGGTTTCAACAGTTTTGTCAAGAACTTTCATTGTTGGGTTATTGCTATCTCTAGATGAAAGAATTCCATGTCAAGAGGAAAATCCAATTAAAGATTTAATTGATCACAAGCAAGTAATAGTGCCTAGTAATAAATTAATTGCAACGATATAAGAAGGAATTATCCAGAAACATCTTGATCTAACGAATCGAAACAAAGAAAGTTTCATCAAGAACCAAGTTTATGAATATGATTGCACTGAGCTTTCATTAATTAACAGATACATGTCCATTTTAGTTTCGATCAACTCGAACAATGAATCTATATGTATATATAGGCCAATGATCGGAGGGAGACCTGGAACTATGGTTCCTTGGAAGAATTGAAGCGGTGTCGAAGTGGAATCAGGACGAAGTGCTGGGTATAATTAGGGGTAAAAATGGAAATCGATGATAAATTTTTGTGTGCTGGGTATACTTAGATTTTTGCTGAGTACATTTAGAAAGACCATTTTCAGTATTGCAAAAAGGACAAAGCGTAGATAAATTTTGTCTAAACATTGCAAGGTAGACTCTAGTGTTTAAACGACCTCTTAGAAATAACCAGCTAAATTTTTTTACCTTAGGAGGTATATTCAAAGTCTAAAACTTATTTAATAACTTTGTCATAGAATGGAGTTGAGACTGAGAATACTGAAGAGAGGAAGCACTCTTTATCGTAAAAATACCTGAAGGGGCAGGTCCCCAAACAAACTCATCAGGTTTAGGTGATAAAGGCAAAAGTATAGCAACAATTTTTTCAACAATATCAATGGGTAAAATCTGAGCAAGTGCATCATGATTCCAAGTGGAATTAGAAATAAAGTGACCAACTGTAAGAGTAAAATTTAAATATTGTCTTTGGTTCTCTGGAATCAAATTAGACAAAGGAGAAGGAAAAACCCAGTTGAAAGACCAAAAAAGAATAGAATTACCATCGCCAACGATCCATCTAATACCTTGGAGAAGAATATCCCTAGCTTCTAAGATAGCTTTCCATGCAGTATACGAAGAAGATTTCTTTTAAACAGTCAGTTAGGAAATGCGAATTATGTAGATACTTCTTAGTAACTAGCTGAACCCACCAATTAGAAGGTTGTGTCAAAATTTTCCACCCTAATTTTGCTAAAGTAGCTCTGTTATAGCATAAGGCAGAACGTATACCTAAACCCACTACTAGCAAAATAACAACACACACGGATTTACTGTAGTTAAAAGCCACAGATATCCGTGTGAAATAGAAATACTGACAGAAATCCGTGTGAAATGAGCATAATGGGGCCCACAATAATTTATACAATAACAATATCAACGGATATCCGTGTGAATAAACAACAGTCACAGATATCTGTGTAAAAACTAAAACATTTTCACACGGATATCTGTGTGAAAAACAATTCACACGGATTTCTGTATGTATTATAAATTAGTTTATTTTGAAATCATTAATTTTTTATGTTATGTGAATTATGGAGGGACGGATTTCCGTTACAATAAGTATTTGATACAGATTTCTGTGTAAATGAGTAATACACACGGATTTCCGTGTGAAAATGTTGAAACAGTAATCCGTGTGAAAAAGCCAAAAAGGAGACTACACACAGAAATCCGTGTGCATAAACAATAGTAACTGATGTCTGTGTAAAAACTAAAACATTTTCACACGGATATCTGTGTGAAAAACAATTCACACGGATTTCTGTATGTATTATAAATTAGTTTATTTTGAAATCATTAATTTTTTATGTTATGTGAATTATGGAGGGACGGATTTCCGTTACAATAAGTATTTGATACAGATTTCTGTGTGAAATGAGTAATACACACGGATTTCCGTGTGAAAATGTTGACACAGTAATCCGTGTGAAAAAGCCAAAAAGGAGACTACACACAGAAATCCGTGTGCATAAACAATAGTAACTGATGTCTGTGTAAAAACTAAAACATTTTCACACGGATATCTGTGTGAAAATAACAATTAGCTACAAAATTCCGTGTGAAAAAATATAGGTGTATATAAGGTTGACCATTTATTTGATATCGAAATAACGGCTGATTGAGTTAATTTTTTTTACACAATATCTATTAATACACTATAAATAGATGGGTAATGTCAAATTTATTGATTTTCAATTTTGATTTATTGGTTCGCACCAAATTCTTATATATCTACTAATGTGGTATAACTAGTTTATTAGTTGTCAAGAAAAGTATACATTTAATGAGCAACAATGTGGAGCAAATAGATTTTATCAAAATCGACCGTTGGATGTTGTCATGATTAGAATAAATAGTTATGGTCAAAATATCATCTATTTTTGTTATCGTTTAGGTCTCGATCTACTATATCAACCCTTAACCCTAAATACCACATAAAACTAATATGCTCATAACCGCTCATTCGCAACTTATTTTTTCGATCTGTCAGCTCTCATACTCTCATGAATATGAGGTATACCAAATAATGTAAAAATTTTGTAAAATTTATCTCCTTGTGGTTTAACTCCCCTTAGGGAAGTATCGATGTATATAAGGTTAACCACTTTATTTGATATTGAAATAATGGCTTTAATTTGAGTTAATTTTTTTACACCATACCTATTAATACGCTATAAATACCCATCTCAAATTTATAATTTTCAATTTTTATTTTTTGGATTGCACAAAATTCTTATATGTCTACTAATGTGGTATAACTAGTTTATTAGTTATAATGAAAAGTATACCTTCCATAAGCAACAATGCGTAGGAAATAGACTTTATCAAAATCGACCGTAGGATGTTATCATGATAAGAATAAATGGTTGTGTTCAAAATTTCAGCTATTTTCGTCGTCGTTTGGGTTTCGATCTAGTAGGTCAACCCTAAACTTTAAATACTACATAAAACTAATATGCTCATAACCGCACACTCCTAACTTATTTTTTTGATCTGTAAACTCTTATGCTCTCATGGGTAGAAGCTATATCAAGTAATGTAAAAATTTCTGAAATTTTATCTCCTCAAGGGTCGGCTCCCCTTAGGGAAGTAGAAGCGTTTAAAGGGTTGACCGGTTTTTGGTACAGACATCTGTGTGCAATGAGTAATACACACAGATATCTGTGTGAAATGTTAACACAGAAATCCGTGTGAAAAGAACAATGAGCTACAAAATTCCGTGTGAAAAAGGAGACTACACACAGAAATCCGTGTGAATAAACAACAGTAACTGATGTCTGTGTAAAAACTAAAACCTATTCACACGGATATCCGTGTGAAAAGAAAAATTAGCTACAGAATTCCGTGTGAAAAAGTATATGTGTATATAAAGTTCACCACTTATTTGATATTGAAAGAACGGCAGATTGAGTTAATTTTTTTACACCGTACCTATTAATACGCTATAAATAGATGAGTAATGTCAAATTTATCAATTTTTTATTTTTATTTTTTGGATTGCACAAAATTCTTATATGTCTACTAATGTGGTATAACTAGTTTATTAGTTATAATGAAAAGTATACCTTCCATAAGCAACAATGCGTAGGAAATAGACTTTATCAAAATCGACCGTAGGATGTTATCATGATAAGAATAAATGGTTGTGTTCAAAATTTCAGCTATTTTCGTCGTCGTTTGGGTTTCGATCTAGTAGGTCAACCCTAAATTTTAAAGACTACATAAAACTAATATGCTCATAACCGCTCACTCGTAACTTATTTTTTTGATCTGTAAACTCTCATGCTCTCATGGGTAGAAGCTATATCAAGTAATGTAAAAATTTCTGAAATTTTATCTCCTCAAGGGTCGGCTCCCCTTAGGGAAGTAGAGCGTTTAAAGGGTTGACCGGTTTTTGGTACAGACATCTGTGTGAAATAAGTAACACACACAGAAATCCGTGTGAAAAGAACCATTCGCTACAGAATTCTGTGTGAAAAACTCTATTAGCTACAGAATTCCGTTACAACAAGTGTTTATTACAGAATTATCTGTGAAATGAGCAACACACGAATATCTGTGTGAAATGAAAAATTAGCTACTAAATTCCGTGTGAAAAAAATAGAATAGAGACAGAATTCAGTGTAAACAATAATTAACATGACAGTATATATTACCAAGATAAATACACACGAAAATCAGTGGTAAATATATATGTATTTCACACGGATTTTCGTGGTAAATTTTTTCCCGCTAACTTTTTTGGAACAAATTCAATTTCCCTCCCGTAGTAGTATTACACACGGATTTCAGTGGATTTCTTAAGTACATACACACGGATATCTGTAGCAAAGGTAAATGTATTTCACACGGATTTCCGTGTGCAATACTATAAACACACAGATATCTGTGTATAATGCTACTTAAAACCAGAAAATTTTCCACAAAATAACAACACACATGGATTTAATGTACTTAAAAGCCACAGAAATCCGTGTGAAATACTAACAGATATGTAGCTCACACGGATTTTCGTTGTAAATTTTTTCCCGCTCACTTTTTTGGAATAAATTCAATTTCCCTCCCGTAGTAGTATTACACACGGATTTCCGTGGATTTCTTAAGTACATACACACGGATATCCGTAGCAAAGGTAAATGTATTTCACACGGATTTCCGTGTGCAATACTATAAACACACAGATATCTGTGTATAATGCTACTTAAAACCAGAAAATTTTCCACAAAATAACAACACACAGGATTTACTGTACTTAAAAGCCACAGAAATCCGTGTGAAATAGAAATACTAACAGAAATCCGTGTGAAATACTAACAGATATGTAGCTCACACGGATTTTCGTGGTAAATTTTTTTCCCGCTCACTTTTTTGGAATAAATTCAATTTCCCTCCCGTAGTAGTACTACACACGGATTTCTGTGGATTACTGAGCCATACACACGGATATCAGTAGCAAGGGTAAATGTATTTCACACGGATATCCGTGGAAATTCCGCTTATAACCAGCACATTGATCCAAATCTGAAGCATATCGATCCCTATTTCTCTCTCTCCTCTCCCCGAGCTGAAAACAGAGCATGGAGTCTCCGGCTCTGTTCTCCCTCCTCCGGCCACCGTTTGACGCCAAACCACATCCTACAGCTTCGTATCTTCCTTGTGCAGCTGCCTGTGGTAGCCTTGAGCGGCGGCACGGCCTGTATCGGCGGCGGTAACCACGTTTCCATTTTCGGCCGTTTTGGTTCAAACCGAGATTTCTCCTATCTCCGGCCACCAAAACTCGAGTTCTTTAGTTTGTTGAACTAGTATCAAGGAGTAGAACATGCAGAAAGAAGGACCGGACCCGAAGCAACCGTTTTTACGTTTAACGGAGCATCTATCGGAAACTGCAGTTTTTCCGGCCAAACCGGACTGTTTTGGTAATTTTCGATCACTTGTACTCATTTTCTGACTTCGTGCTAGTTATAAATGTTTCTCAAAATGATGAAACGAAGCGGAGAAGCTCGCCCCAACACCATTGGAGGTGGTCGGCGGCGGCTCTGCCCGTAACTCCGGCGACCTTTTTCGGCCAGTTCCGGGGGTCCCAAGAGAAGTTTCTGCTCATTTTTATATTCTACATGTCGATACGATCATTTTGATATATAGCATGTGAATTTTGGATATCGTATGATTTAGTTGTGAATTTTACAATTTCGATCGATTTTGATAGTTCGATTTGTGATATGTGAAGATCGGACCATCCGTTAGACTTGTAATTTTGATATGATGATCGTAGGACTGTCACAAATGTGGGTCTTGCAGAAACTACCTACCTATATTGATTTTCAATTTGCTTGAGACGTGTTACTCTATGACATTGTCTTGGTTGCCATACAGACGAATACCGGTAATCGAAGACAAAGTTCGGTTATGTCAAGCTCTCATCCAAACTTTTCACATTTCACTTGGAATGTTGCAGCTTGGGCAGACAATGAAATTAGTAGTACTTGCATTGTTGATGATCATGTACTAATTTTTATTCTAATTAGCATTGGTATGAAATGTAAAAAAATATCTTGCTATGAATGTAAAATTTGAATATTTTCGATTGAGTTGTGGATTTGTTCATTTTATTGTAAATATTTGTAATATATTTAAATTGTAGAAAAATAAAAGTATTATTATGTTTAGGTTGCAAATTAATTAGCAGAAATTTTTTTTTTTAACATGCTGTTACTTTTACACACAGAAATCCGTGTGAGATAGGTATGTATTTGACACAGAAATCCGTGTGAGATTGGTACGTATTTGGTACAGAAATCCGTGTGAAATAGAGTTGTTCACACGGATGCATTCCATTACGGTGATCTATATTTACGGAAAGATAGTGGGGCCCACTTCTAATATTCACACGGACAAAATAATCCGTGTGAGATAGGTATGTATTTGACACAGAAATCCGTGTGAGATAAGTACGTATTTGGCACAGAAATCCGTGTGAAATAGAGTTGTTCACACGGATTGCAGCTAATTCCGGTAATTTATATTTGTGGAATTATAGTGGGGCCCACGTAAGTATTTCACACGGACAACATAATCCGTGGCGGATGAGCATTACCCCCCCTCCAAACCACACGGTAATACCAATCTGTGCGTGCACCGTGGGTAAAAGCTATCACACACTGAAATCCGTGTGAGATAGTCTTATTACCCACAGATTAAAATCCGTGGGTAATTGTTGTTTTGCTAGTAGTGACCACCTCTATCCTTAAGGAGAGCAATTTGGGACCAAGCAACAGTAGGGACTAAATTACCCCAGAAGAAATTCTTACAAATTTTCTTTATGTCTCTATTTAATTTCGTAGGGCATTTAAAGCAGGATAGAAAATGATTAGGCATGCCAAAAAAAAATTGGTTGTATGAAAGCCACAAGTCTTTTACACATAAGCAAAAACCATTCTATTGGAGATGAAATTCTGTCAAATATAACAAGAGATATCCACATGAATTTGCATGTATATTCCACTAAAAGTGCTCTAAACGACAATATTGATCGATAGACTTGACACTAAAAGTGGATCGCATAATCAAAAGACAGTGATTATCAACCCAGCCCAATAATGACAATAATATTATGACCGGTTCCCTTGAGGAATCCCATTCTTTATGTTTTCTTTTATTTTTTATGACTCAGTTCGATCACTGATCCACATTCTTCATACCCTCACTAGCTATCTATATATGTGTCTCCAACCTTCTGAATCTTTCTTGGAGTTACTGAAAGTCTGAAACCCTAATTCCCCTTCAAGGTAGGCCCTTTTTCTTTTCTTAACTGAAACCCTTATTCCTCTTTTTCTCTTATTTCGCAGCTGTCTTAATTGTTTACTCTGCAGGGAACGCCGCCTATAAGCTCAGAGACGACACCGTTGGCCATCGTCTTGCAATAACAGGTCTCTATCCATACATTCAGCTTCAACATACGTGGTCTATATCTCTGTCCTGTACGTGGTCTATCTTTTCCCCTTCTGCTAGGATGATCAGCTAGCTTGTTGAACAATGAATATCGATACTGGAATTTGACATTCGATCTCTTCATGTGCTTGAACATATGGAATCGCTATTTTGTTTTCTTTTCTATTTTTCTTGGCTGCATGAATCTAAAAAACTACAATTCTTGGAAATCGAAGTAGTTGTGATGCATGTATGTAAGGCTAGACAAGTCAGCTGCAGAAATTGGAGTCCTATACGAATATATCACTATAACAAAATCAGTTTTTTTAGGGCGCACATTTGATGTGTGTCGTAAAAGATTGTCATTTACGGCGCACATCTGATGTGTGCCGTCAGAATGTCTTTATTCGGGTCATTTACGGCGTGCATCTGATGTGTGCCGTAAATTTAGTCATCTATTAACGGCGTGCACAAATATGTGTGCTGTAAATGAGTTATTTTACTAGTCTTTTACGACATACTTTTCAAGCATGCCGTAAATGAGGTATTAATTTTCTTTTTTTAATAAAAGTATGTTACATTTTTTTATTAAAAAAAGAAAAACAAAAAAGATTTGATTTGAAAATAAGCTCATTTACGTTACGTTATTCTCTTGAAAACCTTCTCTGTCATAAATGCATCTCCAAAGAGAACCTTCTTCCTATACTCAAAGTTGATTTCGGAGCTGCTCTCCGCCTCAACAAAAACCACGCCCTCCGCATTGCAATCGATTTGGAGCTCAACAAAAACCATCCTCGATCGTTTCACGCCATGGGGGTTCCGGTTTGCCTCCGGTTGAAGTATCCGTTCATCTCGTTTCTTTGAGCTCAGGACAAGCCTCTCTCTCTCTCTCTCTCTCTCGTTTTTACTCTCTCGGTAATTTCATCGAACACCTTCTCTGCATCTTCGATTTCCTACTTTCTTCTCACTTCCTGCATTTTGTTGATTCACATTTTTGTGTCTCAGCTCGTTTTGAATTTCCTATTGATTTTGCGGTTCAATTAGGGTTTGATTGTGTGGACTGATTGTGAGGGCCAAGAAATATTGGCTTCGTTTCTTAGGAAATAGCGATAAACTTCATAGCATTGAGCAAAATCTAATTAGCTGGCTGTTTGTTCTTTTTGATTTGATTGGTATGCTGTTTATTCAGCTGACTTTGTTCTTTTTGAGTTGATTGGTATGTTGTTTATTCAGCTAGTATTTGGATATTGAGAGTAGGATTGATGGGCCGTGTGAGTTTAATGCAAAGGCATGTAACTATTTGTGTGCATATGTGTGTGTGTTGTGTACACATTTAGTACAATTCTGATACAAGCTGTAGATTTGATATCTTGGGCTTTAGCTTATGTGGTTCCAGGTGGTACTTTCATTTTCGTGGTGTTGTTCTGGAATTTGTGTTTAAGAGAAAAGCCATATGTTCATTTTAGTGGTATCTAATATGAATACAATGTGGAAATGGCTCCCTGTTTGAAGTATCTGATACTATGTGTCCATTGGTCTATTAATGCACAAGATCTTTGTATGCACATGCTCATTTTTTAATTGTTTTGCTGTTGTAGTAACTGCACTTTATTGTAATACTTCGTTTTGCAGATCAAAGAGCTAAATTCATATGTAAAATTGAGAAAAACGTAAGTCCAACTATTATCCATTTTATACTAATATCCATTTTCAGTCTTCATGTTCTGGTATTAAAGGTCTGCCATATTTACACACCAGAATGAGTGTGCAGCCTGAGAATCACACTTGATTTAATTTGTCACAGAGTTTGATTGGCTCTGCTTTACATATACTAGTTTGTTCTTGGTGTGCTAGCTTTGATGGATATGATACCTTAAATATTATTGTTAAGTGTGAGATTCCTCTCTGTCTGTACTCCCTTTTGGGGTTCTGTCATTAACAATATGGAAGTTGTGTTTAATATACAACTAATACAAGTAGGAGAGAATGCAGATAGGTTTGTTATTAGCTTTGCAGTATGACTAACTCCCTTCTTCTTCTTCAGCTCCCAATTAACAAGCTACCTAGCTATAGCATTCCACTTTACTTTTAAGGCCATACTAATATAGTATACACATATTAATGAAAAGCATTCCACTTTACTTTTAAGGCCATACTAATATAATATACACAGAATAATGTTTCATTATTAACAATATGGAAGTTGTGTTTAACTTATACTAGTGTCAAAAGTCACCACGAGTAGGAATGCTACCACTTTAGCTTGGAATCTAATCTCATTCTCAAAAGTCACCATGAGTAGCACTGCAACATGGTGTACTTCTAATGCTGAAGTAAAACTATTTCAGGTCTTTTAGGCATTTTCAATATACTTGGAGGCAGTTGCAATTATTCCACAATTAGTTTTGCGACAATGAAGTGGAAATCTGGATAATTTGACAGGGCAGTATGTTTTCTTTCTGGGGTAAGTATATACACTTTTCCTCATTGTCATGTGCTATAAAATTGAATAACTCTTTGGTGTCTATGTTTTGAAACTTTGTACACGACATCTCATGACAATATAGGTCTTTTAGGGTATTTTAAATGTGTTCTTATTGATTGATTATTATATGAGTCTAGTTATACTTAATTACCCACTGCTCTTTCTTTAACTATTGATAGTCTGATGCATTGGATTATTATGTGAAATTTTACTTTCCCACTGCTCTGCAATTTCTTTAACTAAGGGGTCTGGTTTTTTTAATTTATGTTCTTATTATTCTGTGTTAGTTTTAGAGTGTTGGTGGTCTGAAAACGTATAAAGACGAGCCCTAAGGAAATGAAAGACCAGCCATCATGGAAAAAGAATGGACCAAATATGAAAGGTTAGATTTTAAAATCCTAAACTCTAATTGAATGTAAAGAACATAAATTGTAGAAACTAAGTAAATTTTTAGATTTGTTTTTCCCTTTCTTTTGTCTAGGAACACAGTTATATATAAACAAGGAGCAAGGAAGTTCGTTGATAATGTCCAAACGAGTATGGGGAATCCAAAAAGGATTCATTGTCCTTGTAACAATTGTATAAGTTTCAAACGCCATAACTTTAATGTAGTATATGACCACCTGATCTGCTATGGGATAGATCCTCTTTATAGTAGGTGGACATGGCATGGGGATGAGCCAACATTACCAGATGAAAATGTTGAAATGCCTGAAACATATAGAATGTTTCAGGATGCACTTTTTGAAGATAATGATGCATTTTCTGAAGAAAATGATGTTAGGGAACCTAGAGATGAAATAGAAGAGCCTGATTTTGGACATTTATTAGAGGAGGCAGAACGTCCTATCTATAAAGGCTCTACTTTGTCAAAAATGTCGGTAACAGTAGAGCTATGTATAAGTTTAAGGCAAGGCATGGTTTGTCTAATATAGGGTTTGATGATATGGTTGAGATGATTCTTGGGTTTCTACCGCATGACAACACTCTTCCTAGCTCTTTATATGCAAAAAAATTGTCAAATGCATTTGATCTAGGTTATGAGAAAATACATGCTTGTGTTAGAGATTGTTGTCTATTTAGAAAAGAACTAGAACATGCAAATAAGTTTCCTAAGTGTGGCTCATCACGCTGGAAAGTTGATAAGCGCAGACAAAAGATTCAAGGAGGAGTTCCAGCGAAGGTACTTAGATACTTTCCAATCATACCTAGATTTAGAAGGATGTTCAAGTCAGTTGAGAAGGCAGAACAATTAAGGTGTTATCACACACTCAAGAGTCAGGATGGCATGTTGACTCGTTGGCATGGATGAGCATAGATAGTAATTGGCCTTCATTTGCATCGGACCCTCGTAACCTAAGTTACTGTTTTCAGTTTTCAGTTTTCAGTTTTTCATGATATAGCTTTGTATCGACCGACAAGTGAGTTCAATAAGCTTGATGCATCTAGAGGAAGTGTAATCGCATGGCCTGTCAAATATATCAAGGTGAATTCGGCTGTCAATTGAGGTACATTAATACTCTAGTAATAATCCCAGATGTGCTCAATCTTCATATTTTTTTGGGTTCTTGACCAAAAGCACCAAAATAAGGCAAAGTTATCCCATTTACCCCAGCAACAGATTTTTATTCCCACTTACCCTGTTTAAAGCAAAATGACAGTTTTGCCATTGCCATTCACTTAATTAATTAATTACATCTGCCTCTATGTCTCTCTCCTCTCTCCACAATCTGAACTCTCTCTCTCTCTCTCTCTCTCTCTCTCTCTCTCTCATCCCTCTTCGTCTGCTCTCTCTCTCTCACTCTCTCTCTCTCTCATTGCTCCCCGATCTGCTCTCTCTCTCTTTCTCTCTCTCATTCCTCTCTGATTTGCTCTCTCTCCGTCTCTCTCTCTCATTGCTCCCCGATCTGCTCTCTCTCTCTTTCTCTCTCTCATTCCTCTCTGATTTGCTCTCTCTCCGTCTCTCTCTCTCTCTCTCTCTCATTGCTCCACAATCTCTAACTCCGGCGAGGTTGGACCTCTCGCCTAGGTTTTGCTGCAACTCGCAGGTGAGCTCGACTGTTGTCGCTTTGCCAACGACCGCGTCCAACCGCTGCAACGCCCAGATTCCGTGCAACTCGCCGGTGAGCTCGACCGCGTCCAACAGCCTCGTCGGTGCTGGTCGACTTTTGCCCGGATTTTGCTGCAGCTCGGCCGGCGCTGACAACGACGACTTCGATGGACACCTCGCCGTCTCTTTGGCGTCGTCGATGGCCTCCTGGACGCTGCCGGTGCTCGACCCAGGCTATGGCAGAGGAGAGAGGTGATTGGGTGCCCAGAGCTTTTCTTAGGGTGCCCAAATCAAATTTTTTTTTTTTTAGTAACCGGACAGAAGGAAAGAAAAAAAAAGTTTTGAATGTCTATTGCCGTCTAATAGACGTCTATTACCCCTCTATTGGAGGGCAATAGACGGCTATTGGGGGGCAATAGACGTTTTGAATTTATGTAATCTCCTTGTTTCTTTTCTGTAATCAAAATTTTATTTGTCTAAATTTAGGGAGATTAGTTCTCATTTTGGCAACTGAAAGTCCTACTGGGGGGCAATAGACGTCTATTGGGGGGCAATACATGGCTGATAGTCATCTATTGGGGGGCAATAGACGTCTATTAGGGGGCAATAGACCTCTATTGCCCCTCTATTAGGGGGCAATAGATGTCTATTAGGGTTAAAAAAAACTTTCATACGAGATTTTTAGCAAATTTCAATGGGCGGCAGCCGGTGACCAGAATCCGGTGTCCGGTGACCAGAATCCGGCGGCCGGTGACGGGGCTCTAATGAAGTCTCTCATGGTTTCTCTCTCTTCCATTCTCTCTCTCTCTCTCTCTCTAAGTACAAAGGGGTGAGGGTAAAATGGTATTAAAAAAATTAAAAACAAAAAAAAAATCTTAATGGGAGTATTAGGGAATACCTCCTTAGAGTATTTTTGGTAAGAGAGAATTAAAAAAACTTAATGGGGTAAGTGGGAAAAAAATCTCTAAAAATGGGGTAAATGGACAAAAACCCTTTTTTTTTTTTTGCTTATGTTCTATTTTCTTGTTGGGAAATGAGAAGAAAATACAAGGAGTTGATTGGCCATAAGAATAGGGGTTTATTTTTGATTGAAAATTGTTGTTTATTTCTATCTGAAAATATAGTATGAGATTTTGTTATTCTCTGTTTGAATGAATCTGATAGCCTTTAGTAAAGGTCGAACTTAATGACCCAAAGAGACTCATGCTTTAGCATCACTAGCATAGCTCTAGATGGTCTTACAAAATAGCTAGTGTAGTAGACTAGGTTCAAGATTTGCCATGCAAGAAGGTGCATTTCGATGTTCCAGGGATCATGAATTGCCTTGTCAAGTTTCTTTTGCTACTTCAATTATTTGGCTATTATATGGCTTTGATAACATTGAGTATAAATTGGCAGCTTGCTTATCAATGGTACTCATGTATGTTTGTTGACATTCTCAAATGATTAAGCATTTTTTTTTTGGTTTGGTTCTTTTGCCGGTGTGTGTAGGTTGCTTATGTAGAAAATGATCCAGGTGGTAGAAGTGATGTTGAAACATCAGGACCTGTACATCCTCAAACCTTGAGGCTGTGAGCAGAACATCACAGAGCAAGGATGATCTAGCTAGCATGTTTTATGTTTGAATATTAGTTTAATTATGCTATGATTTTGTTATATGAAGTTTAATTGACATAATTTACTACATGAATGCTTCCTTTTATTATCCTTGAATGAAATGATTTAATTGAAACATTGTCTATTAGAAGTGTGAATGAGGACATCTTTTACGACGGGCAAAAGGGTCTCTTATGACACGCAAAATAGTCTTTTACTACTTTTTTACGACACGCAAAATGGTTTTTTATGACACGCGAAAGTGGGTTTTATGACTCGCAAAAGAGTCTTTTACGACTCACAAAAGGACCCTTTACGACATGCAAAAGGACCCTTTTACGACACACAATCAAAGTTGTAAGACATCTTTTACGGCATACAAAAGAGTGTTTTATGACGTGCAAAAAAATTTTTTTACTACACACATTTTGTGTGCCACAAGAGAAATTTATCTTTTACGACACGCTTCTTTGTGTGTCGTAAAAGACCAGTTTTGCTGTAGTGTATACTTAATCTACCTCACTCACAGTGTCCTATGTGCATACCTGCACGTGTCATTTGCCTTGATATACTGTATCTTTTTTGGGAAATAAGAAGAAAGGTCATAGGTCAAGGCGTGTTTACACTACTACAATTATTGGCAATGGCCACATACACATTCGTGACATATTTAGGCCAAAGGACACGCATGTGCGTGTCAATAGGTAATTGTCACGCTGCAGCCACTTTTTTTTGGGTCAGTGCCCTGTAGAGGGGTTGCTTTCCCCTTAATTGTCTCAGTTTTGCTGAGCGTGGCTTCTTTGCAATTCTGACATGGTGGGACCAACGGGTAGGAATCAGAGTCAGAGTTTCAATTGCTTTTTTTTTTTTCCGGTCAACAATTCCTTCTATTCATGGTCCAATATCCAGTCCTATTGCTTCTTTGCAGTTCCGAAATTGAAATTGATCAGATTCTTGATATTATTCATTTTATTTCAACTTTCTGGGGATCGATTGCTGAAATCAACTTAGGTTCAATCACTGCCATGGTTTCAGCCTCCTACTCAGTGCTGAAATGAAATTGGGGATCTTGGATTAGAGATGATAGGCATAGACCCATACAAAATTCAATCAATAAGCCATAACCAGAAAACCATAGACAACAAAAATCTTCCAATTTTTCTCCCGCATATATATCGAATAGAGCCATCAAAGAAAATAAAATAACAAACACTAAAATGGTACCTGATTGTGTTGTCGCTGGAGCTTCTCCATGGTCTAGGGTTGAAGCACGAGGAACGAGTTTTGATGGTCGATGGCTTCTTTCATCCGAGGTGATTCGCAACCTCGCTCTCTACAAACACAGTATGAAATCTCTTCAATCCCTTGCTGCAAAGAAAAACCACAATCGCATAAGAAATAAAGAAATCACAATCCCCAATTCAAAAATAGAGGGTAGGTTATACATACTAACACACCCCGACGGAGGTGAGGAAGACGACGAAGACGCTGAGGCCGACGAGGCCCATTAGGGTTTGGGTGTCGGAGAAAGTCCGGCCGAAGATAACGAGGGACTGATCGGAGGGGCGGAAGAGGTAGAGGAAGAGCCAGGCGGCGAGGAGGCTGAGGGAGAAGGGGTGGGTGAAGAGGGAGACGGCGACAATGAGGGCGACGACGGCGAGGTAGTTGACGCGGACACGGAGGGTGGCGTCGGAGAAGGACTCGGGCTTGGCGAAGGCGGAGCGGTCAGCAAGCTCGGCCCAGGGGCGGCGCTGGGAGAGGCCGTTGCGGACGGTGTCGGTGATGTGGTTGATGAAGGCGCGGAAGGCCAGGGTGGCGATCTGAGGCTGGGAGGCCTGGGACTCGATGGATCCGGCGGCGGCGACAGAGGTGGTGGAGATCGGGAGGACGGGGGGACAGTGGTTGACATTGTCGGTGGATCGGGATATGAAATTGTATCAAGTATTTTTGTGAAGATCTGGAGAGAGCTTTTTGGGTTTATAAGGGAATTTGTGATTGAAGAATCGGAGGAAGGTCGATGGAAATAGACGCAGTAAGATGAGAGCGAGAGAGAGAGAGAGAGACAGAGAGAGAGAGAGAGACAGAGAGAGAGAGAGAGAGAGAGAGAGAGAGAGAGAGACAGAGAGAGACAGAGAGACAGAGAGAGAGAGAGAGAGAGATGGTTTATTTTTCCAGAAGAAGAGAAAGAGATAAGAGTCTGAGAGAAAGAAGAGAAAGAGATAAGGGCGTACAGAAAAGAAGACCCAAAAAAATATTAAATAATTGGTTTAAATCACAAAAAAAAAAAATTATTAAATAATTAGGCACCCATGTTTTGTGTTTGTCGGTTGAGGATATAGACACCAACATTGAATATAAAGGTGGGTATGAGGTCTATATCCACAATTTTTTAATTATGTGGCAATATGTGTGTGGCCTTTGCCCACATGTGTTGTGGTGTTAGATTAGATGAAATCTATTCAGGTGAGATTAAATCATGTTCTAATTAAGGAACGAGGGCCGGAGGAGAAGCAAGAAATGAGAAATAATGGGTTCCTAATCAAGAAATGGGTTGAAGGAGAAGCAACCCTACCTGTTTGTGAGATTCCTCGAGGTGAAATCTCCTCAAGACAGATTTAGGTGAGGTGAAGTCCCTTCAAGGCAAGTTTAGATGAGGTGAAATCCCCTCAAAGTAGATCTAGGCGAGATTAAATTATGTTCTAATTAGGAGACGGGTTAAAAGAGATGACCCAATCTATTTAGGGAATTATGAGAAGGTTGGATGCCTTCAAGGTGAAATCCTCCCAAGGTGTATCTGAATAAGGCGGAATCGGTCAGCGGAATTAGTCAATTCGGCCGAATCCATAGCAAGTGGGAAGCATTCTCTCACGTTGTCTTGAGAGTAGCGTAATGGATCCACTACTGTATGACTTTCGGACTTTGCACACCACTACGCGCACTACTCAAGATATCCGCTCAACTCAGAGGTGAACATTTGAGATAAGCAATCAGCCATATCTACACCTATTATTACCTAAACACTCACTGGCTCAGGCAGCAGAGTATTTTTTGCAGGTACCCCTCTTCAAACTTGACTTGCCAAATACTGATCCAAATTCCAAGAGTGCATAGACAACTTCTTGACCATGAAACTTTCACTCTCAGTCTAAAAAAAAAAAAAAAAGAGGAGATCTTCTATCGACTTTTTCTACATCAATACGTATTTAGATAAAGATTTAAAATTTCAGTATCTCGCAAAATTATCAAACCAGGTATTGAGTATCAAAACTATCAATATGCTTACAAATATTAGTAATTGAAATCCAATATTAATAAAGATAAATTATTAATATTTTGATAATTTCAAAGAAGTTTAAACATTGTGACGCGTACAACACGTTGTGCACAAACTAGTTAATTGCTTTCCAAAGAAGCACCGTTTGTTTTGTTTCAGAGCGCTGAAGTATAAACCGCTGAAGCAAACAGGGGATGTTGCGGGCTTGTAGCTTACAATAGTTGATCATCCTTCAAGTTCTTCAGGGTAGATAACATGGCTGGCGTAGTGGGTGGAGCTTTCCTCTCTGCTTCCCTTCAGGTCTTGTTCGATAGATTGGCTTCTCGTCAAGTCGTTGACTTCATCCGCGGCAACAAGCTCAACGCTGGACTTCTCAGAAAGCTAGAAATCACTCTGCTTTCTGTCAATTCCGTGCTCAGTGATGCCGAGGACAAGCAGATAACCAATCATGCTGTGAAAGAATGGCTTGATGAGCTTAGAGCTGCTGTCTATGATGCCGAGGACCTCATGGCTGACTTCAGCTCTGAAGCTTTGGAGAAAGAGCTTCAAGAGGAATCTGAATCCGGAAGCAGCGGCGGAATTCAGGTAAAAGATGTCAAATTGTATTTAATGAATGCATTGGATGAATGGTTGGAGCCCAAGATAGAGGAAGTTGTTGAAAGACTAGAATTTATTGCTAAGAAGAAGTATGTTCTTGGATTGAAAGAGGGTATTAAAGATGTAGCAGTAAGAAGATTGCCTGCAACTTCTTTGGTGGAGGAGTCTAGTGTGTATGGTAGGGATGAGGACAGAGAGGTCATTGTGAGGTTGTTGCTTTCAGATGGTATGGACGTTTGTGGCAATAAGATTTGTGTGATTCCCATAGTGGGTATGGGTGGAATTGGCAAGACCACCCTTGCTCAGCTTGTGTACAATGATGATGAAGTGAAGGGATACTTTGACCTCAAGGCATGGGTGTGTGTTTCGGAAGAATTTGATGTGTTGAGGATAACTAAAACAATTTTCGAGACAATCACTTCGGCGCCTTGTGGTATCACTGATCTGAATTTGCTTCAAGTTAAATTGAAAGATGAACTGATGGCTAAGAAGTTTCTGCTTGTTCTAGATGATGTTTGGAATGAGAACTACATTGATTGGGACGACTTGAAGAAACCTTTCTTGTCTGGGATTCATGGGAGTAAGATTGTTGTGACAACTCGCAGCGAAAATGTTGCATTGATCATGGGCACTGTTCCATCTCATCGTCTGAGACAATTGAGTGATGAAGATTGTTGGCTGTTGTTTGCAAAGCATGCATTTAACAATGTAGAGTCAAGAGAACAACCAGTCCTAGAAGAAATGGGGAGGGAAATTGTCAAAAAGTGCAAAGGGCTTGCATTAGCTGCAAAAATGCTTGGGGGTCTCCTGCGATCAAGACTAGATCCTGATGATTGGCATAAGATACTTACTAGTGAGATTTGGGATTCGTCAGAAGAAACTCATAACATTCTGCCAGCTCTAAGGTTGAGTTATGACCATCTCCCATCACATTTGAAGCAGTGTTTTTCTTATTGTTCAATATTCCCCAAAGACTATGAGTTTGGAAGGAACGAATTGGTCCTGTTGTGGATGGCTGCAGATCTTTTAGAACAACCCAAAAGAAAGAAGAGGATGGAAGAAGTGGGAGAAGAGTATTTCCATGATCTAATATCAAGGTCGCTTTTTCAGCAATCTAGTACAAATCAATCACTTTTTGTCATGCATGACCTTGTTAATGATTTGGCTAAATATGTCTCTGGAGAATTTTGTCTTCGGTTGGAGGATGGTGTCTCAGATAAACTGGTAAGAAGGACTCGTCATTTGTCATTTTCTAGAACTGCACATGATGACTTTAAGAAATTTAAGATGTTGTATGAAGCTAAGTGCGTACGCACTTTCCTACCACTCAAATTTCAAGCACCGTATGGACGCTTTCATTTGTCTAACAAGGTAACCCATGATCTTTTACCAAGGCTACGCTGCTTGCGAGTTCTCTCTCTATCGCAGTACAAACTCAGCGAGTTGCCTGAATCAGTGGGAAATTTGAAGCATCTGCGGCATTTGGATCTCTCTCACACTGCAATTCAGAGGTTACCTGAGAGCGTAAGTACCTTATACCAATTGAAAACACTGATACTGTCATGCTGTTTCTCTCTTACTGAGTTGCCAACAAACATGGGAAGACTAGTCAACTTGCGTCATCTGGACATTAGTCATACCAAGTTAAAAGAGATGCCATTACAGATGAGTAAAATGAAGAACCTACAGACATTAACTGATTTTGTTCTTGGCAAAAATAGTGGATGCAACATCAAGGAGTTGAGAGAGCTCCAGCAACTTCGCGGAACACTATCTATTTCAGGACTTCAAAATGTAACCCATGATGTGTATGCTGTGGAGGCGAATATGAAAGCTAAGAAGTACCTTGATGAGCTAGTCTTGAAATGGGCTGGTCATGCTGATGATTCACAGTATGAAAGGAATGTACTTGAAAGTCTCAAACCTCATGTGAGTTTGAAAGAACTCAAAATTGAATATTTTGGGGGTACTAGATTTCCGGATTGGCTAGGAGACCATTCCTTCTCCAATATGGTATCTTTATGTCTTAAAGACTGTAAAGATTGCTGCTTCTTGCCACCACTTGGGCAGTTACCATCTCTTAAAAAGCTTTGTATCTCTGGGTTGGATGGGGTAGGGAAGGTTGGTGCTGAGTTTTATGGTGATTGTGCAGTAAATAAGCCGTTTAAATCCCTAGAAATTTTGAAGTTAGAGGATATGTTTGAGTGGCAGGAGTGGTCCTGTTTTGGAGGTGACAATGTTGGCGGTGCTTTCCCTTGCCTTCAGGAGCTTTATCTACAACGTTGTCCCAAACTAACAGGAGGGTTACCCGACTATCTTCCATCTCTGACAACACTATGGATTTTCAAATGCCAGCAGCTGGTGGCCTCCCTTCCAAGGGCTCCATCTATCCGTGATTTGAAGTTTGGATATTGTGATGGGTTGCAGTTAAAAGAATTGCCTTCTGAACTGCACTGGCTCAGAATTGAAGGATGCCATGTCCTGGAGTCTATACCTGGTCATGTGAAGGAAACAAATCCTTGTCTTCAGGAGTTATTTATCTCTGACTGTTCTTCTCTGGTGTCCTTTCCTAAGGATGGATTACCTGCTACACTGAAAGCCATTGAAATTGAGAACTGTGGGAGGTTAGAGATACCTGTTGACCACTACTATGCTTCCCTTGAAAGCTTGGCCATATGGAGTAGTTGCGATTCTTTAGAGTCCTTTCCATTGGAACTGTTCCCAAACTTGAACAATCTCAAAATTCGGAGCTGCAAAGGTCTAAAATCACTTTCTTTTTCAGGTGAACCAGACCATGAGCTCTTGGCTCTGAGTTTCTTGGAAATCTGGGATTGTCCTAGTTTGGTTTCATTCCCTGATAGAGGGTTGCCAACACCCAACCTGACCCAGTTTAAGGTAACAGATTGTATGAATTTGAGGTCGCTTCCTGAACTGATGGACAAACTTCTATCTCTTCAGTACTTAGAAATATCTGGATGTCCAGAACTTGAGTTGTTTCCTGATGGGGGTTTGCCCTCCAATTTGAGTTCACTCTACATTTGGGATTGCAACAAACTTGTCACACAGAGAGGGCAATGGAAGCTGAAAAATCTTGTTTCTCTCAGATGTTTGAGTATCATGGGTGGAAAGCGGGCTGATGTGCAGTGCTTTCCAGAAGAGGGGCTGCTGCCTACCTCTCTTACCTCTCTCTCCATATGTGGACTTCCAAATCTAACATCACTTGATAAAGGGCTTCAACAACTCACAGCTCTTGAAAAATTGGAAATCAGCCACTGTCGTAAGCTCCAGTGCTTACCTGAAGAGGGGCTGACACCTCTTTCATATCTTTGTATCCGCAAATGTCCTTTGTTAAAACAAAGCTGCCAGAGGGATAGAGAAGATTGGTCCAAGATAGCACATATCCCCTGCATTGAGATTGATAATGACATGATTTTATGAGCTAAAATGTTGAAGGATCTCTTACATTTCGTTTACTTTCAGGTACTTGTCAGTTGTTATGCACTAATATTTTGGTGTAAAAGTAAACAATTATGTACATGATTTATTTGTCAAATGATGAACTTTTATCGTTTCTTCAGTTTCTGTGTACTTAACCATGACAATGCTGGAAGCTATTCTGGTTTCAAGCTCAAAGAGATATGCTATAGCTGTTTAGATTTTGAGTTGTTTTCTTTTCTGAGTATATATCATCATCTCTCTTCCACCATTTGTTTTTATCTTTAATAATGTTTCAGAAGCTTTCAATGGTTTACATTCTCAAAGCTCCTAATATTCTTATTGATTATTGTATAATATTTCTTTTTCAAGCACTGAAAACTAATGGGTCTAGTTCTATACTGCATTAGAACAGCATTATATGTAGTACGACCTTAATAAAATATAGAGATATATCAGGAAACTTAAAACTTTGGCTGAAGGCCTTTATAACATTAAGACCTTGACTAATGAACAACTTGTAGTGTAAAATCACAGTTGACCACCACTAACAACAAAGCTCTTGTCTCATCAGGTTTACCAGTAAACTCTTATAGATCTTGGCTCAAAGATTTCCGGAAAAGGCTTTGTTCTTAGGTTAGTTGCTTGAGCCAGCACACAGCAATTTCCTATAGCATCATGAAAAATATGTCAGCTGTCGTATTTTGAACTTACTAGAAAAAATATGGCGATAGCATTACGAACATTTATCTTCCCGACTCTTTTCTGGTTACATAGTTATAAGATATTCTATTATGAAAACAAAGAAAACTTTTGGATATTGTACTGTATCAGCTAATTAGTCTTTATTGCTTTTAAGAAGAGTTTGTAGTTTATTATTTCGGATTTTATATATAATCATTTTAGTTTTTGTAAAGCTCAATCAACGTGCATTCTGTTATGTATGTTAATTGTTTTTTTGGACGTGATGTGTGTTAATTGTTGGAACTCTTCATTCATTGGAGGTATTAAATTTTGAATTCCTCTATGCAGAAGCAGTGCTGTAAACTTCAGTTTGAGAGGCCATGCATGTGGAGAATAATGGTCACTCTAGGAGAAACACATGATATAATTCTATATCATTATATAAATCTATAACAGAGTTCTTGCAAGTTTCTAGGGGCAGTAGAGGCTCATCCATATCATTTGGAGTGCTCCACCCTTCTATTGCCTTTTGAACATTTAGGTTCAGGTTTTGTGATGTGGATCTTCCATTTCATTGGATACTTACAAGACTAGATTCTCTAATTTCTTCCAGCTGGCTGTGTGTTATGGTTGCCCATACCTTGAATATCACATTTAGGTTCTTAAAAATCTATATCCCATTAAACCCCTTTAGTTAGTTGTATATCTGCAATAATATCTTCGATGCACTTTTGTTGCTCCCATATAATGAGTACAGTTAAAAAGGTTGAACATTCCCTAGGAAATGTTCTTATTTTTCACTCCATTAGATGGATGCCACTCCTTTCACAATTGTGTCTCTTTGTTTCAGGATGATGTATGCTTCTGAAATAGTCAGTTTGGATCTAATGTTGGCCTATTCCTTCTTCTCTAGGCATATTTTATGTGGTTCTGCCAGATGGTTTGGTTCTTCTAGCTAGAGTTAAAGTTTGTTTGCCTAGCTAAAGTGTGTTTGCCTGATGGTTTGGTTCTTTTATGTTGGCCTATATTTTTGAGGCTCACTTTCGAAAACCAAATTATCCAGGTATATATGGTCATTAATGCTGCTATCTCTGAATGGAATAATGCTCAGTTGAAATCTGACTTGAACAAATCTAATTGTCTTAACTTTCTAAATTGGATGAAACCGCCTCATGGAACCTATAAACTAAACATTGATGGTAGTAGAAATGGACATTCTGGAAAGATTGGTGCTGGAGGCGTTATCAGATGTTCTAATGGATTATGGATCAAGGGTTTTCAGATAAATTTGGGCGGTGAAGTTTTAGATGCTGAATCTTGGAGCCTATATTATGGTCTTCAACAAGCTCTTAAATGTCACATTACTGAGTATTGAAGTAGAAATGGATTCTGCAATTCTAGCGAAGTTGATCTCTCATACTGACGTTGCTCTTCATCCCATGGGATCACTTATTTGTTGCTGCAAAAATTTGATTAGAAGTTTCCATTGCTTCTCCCTAAAGCACATTTACAGAGAAAGTAATATGGTTGCAGATTGCCTTGCTAAGGAGAGCATCAATCATGCTTATGGGATAATTGAGTTTGATGGTCCTCATATTCATGCCTCTTCTGCTTATCTTGATGATCTTGATGGAGTAACCCGGCAAAGAAGAATCTCTGTTAGGCCTGATGATAGGCCAAGCTATCTAGTTTTTTTAAGTCTGGTTCTTTGTTTCTGGGTCTTTTTGACCCCTTACTTACCAAAATAAATAAAGTTTGTTTGCCTATTTCCCTGCTGGAGCTGGTTTGGTTCTTCTAGCTGGAATTGAAGTTTTTTTGCCTAGTTCCTTGCTGGAGCTGGTTCTCTTCAAACATTCACTCTCTGCACTGCAGTTGGCAGCTTTTGTGCTTATATTGAAGCCTGGGGCTCGGTTCCTCTAGCAGGAATTTGGTTTAGGCTTGCTTTATTTCTTAAGTTGTTGTCCTTTCTTAGTAGCTCATTTTCTGCGCTTCGCTAGTGCTTTAGTTTCATTTCTTCTCCAACTCATTCATGGTGCTGCTGGCGCTCCCTTTTCTTCCAGATTGCAGTAGTCTGCCTCTACACTTCTGGCTGGTTTTACTGATCAGTCTGAACGATCATTGCTAATCCACTTTTCTGTTTTGGTTTGCAAAAATCAGGGATATTTATTTCTATAGGCATTGTGTTGGAATAGTAACTGATTGGTTCTTGGCTTACTGATGATGTATTTGGTTTATTATATTTTAGCATGGGTGTCTCTCTTAGATCCTGGTTTTCCAGTTTGCTGTACTCCCTCCCTCCCTCCAACCCCCCGTTCTCTTGTTTCATTTGCAGTGGTGGATAGGTTCCTGGATTTTCTTGGTCCCCTACTGATTGGCTTTTGCTAGCTGCACTTGCTGATCTTTAATTCTAGCTTCGTCTTATGCCTAATGCTGATTTTTTTTTCTTTTCTTTTTCTCTTTCTGAGTATTTGGAATATTAGAAGTGAGCAAGTCAGGAGTTAACATGACTGTTGCTTCTGCATATATTTAACATGGTACACAAAACCTATGCAGACTCACACATGGTACACAAATACTATACAGACTTGAATATTTAATATGACTTTTGCTTCTGCATCCATGCCAGTCAGGATTTCTATGTTTTTAAATTACTTAATCATGGCTTCTCTTTCCTTGTGGTTTCTGTTCGTATCTTTCTTTCTTTTCTCTTTCTTTCTCTTTAGCTATGCCTTATGAATTTACTGTATCTAAGATGTCGAACCTTAAGCTGACTAAAATATCCAGCAATATCAGCATAAGAGCTCCAAACCGCAGTCTTATTCTTGGTCTGTTCGCTGAAGAATTTCATTCTCATTTGCAATCCTCAAATCCTTGTAGTGTACAAGCGTCTGCATGTGAAGTTTCCTATGCAAATGGATTGGGAGCACCTATCCTAAAATGACATGTCCTTGTATCCCAAAAAAAAAAAAAAATGACATGCCCTCATCCTCCGTCCTCGTCTATTTCTTTCTTGTTATTCTTGGATTGCGACAGGTCTCTATCTGTAGCGATTATGCAGCTCCTCTCTTACATATGTTTATGATGAAACGTTTAATATATCTAAGATGTCGAACCTTAAGCTGACTAAAATATCAAGCAATATCAGCATATGAGCTCCAAATCGCAGTCTCATTCTTGGTCTTTTCGCTGAAGAATTTCATTCTCACTTGCAATCCTCAAATCCTCGTAGCGTACAAGAGTGTCTGCATGTGAAGTTTCCTATGCAAATGGATTGGGAGCACCTATATCCTAAAATGACATGTCCTTTTCCTCCGTCGTCATCCATTTCTTTCTTGTTATTCTTGGATTGCGACAGGTTTCTATCCGTAGCGATTATGCAGCTCCTCCCTTACACGTGTATGATAAATGAAACGTTTATGCAGCTATTATTTGACTCCCACTTCGCATCATCTTTTGCATATCTTATCTTTCCTGGAATTCTCATGTGTAAAAGGTTTTTGTTATTTCACCGAAGGAGGCCGATTGTAACAAGTCACTTTAATTTACTACAAGGAAGCAGTGGTAGAGGTGGCTCTTGCAATAGGTCCACTGGCTAATGGCATTAATCACTAGAATTTTTCGTCATCATATTAATCTGTTTATCTCTAGAGCTGCCTTCTTGTTTGCATAACTCGTATTGAGTTTATCGCCGCATTTTTGTCCCGATGTTGGCCAATGGCTACTATTTTAGGATCATTATTGCACTTGGACATGCCTCCCTCTGCTTTGGTGGGTGAAGAGTACTGCACCAAACATGTCTCTTACATTCTTCTCCAGGCAGGAGCTGGCCAAGGCCATCAACAACTTCTCTCCAAACTCCATTATCTGTGTAGGTGGATTCGGTCCGATATACAAGGCTGAGCTCTCCAATGGCTCTACTGTGGCTTTGAAATATTTGGACTCAAATGCATTTGGAGGGTTCTCGAATATTCATGCTGAAATAAAAACATTAGGGAAGCTCCGCCATCCCAATCTTGTCAAGCTTCTAGGACGTTGCATGTCCAGTTCCGGCAGGTTTCTTGTTTATGAGTTCATCGAGAATGGTAGTCTCCACGAGTGGCTGCATGGACAGCGGGGAGTCCGGGATCCGATGGCATTGCCTTGGGAAACAAGAATGAAGATTGTGAAGGGTGTTGCTGATGCTCTTAAATATTTGCATGGATTGCAAAGACCAGTCATTCACAGGGATATAAAGGCCGGCCATGTGTTATTAGACTCTAATTTTGAGGCTCATCTTACTGATTTCGGGCTGGCTCGAATGCTGGAACCCTCAGAGACGCATTTGTCAACCTATATCAATGCTGGTTCTCTCTGGTATAGGCCACCGGAGTATTTATTCGATAGGGCATCGTGGGCGACATTGAAAGGCGATGTGTACAGCTTCGGAGTTTTGATGTTGGAGATAGCATCTGGGAAGCCTCCGAGTTCCATGGACATCCATCCTTCCTTCAGGTTACGGCTTCCTCAATGTGCCAAAAAGCTTGTTGCCAAAAACATGCACATGGATTTAGTGGACTCAAGGATTTTGAGGCAGAAATTAAACGAAGCTAGTGTTATAGAGTATTTTAGGATTGCTCTTAGCTGTCTCAAGTACGACCCCAAGCAAAGACCTAAAATGAGTGTGGTTGTACAAATGTTGGATGCACTTCCCATGTGATGATACTCCTGTAAATCCTGTTCTTTTTCTTAATTACAAGAGAGGTTTTTCTCTACTTGAGCTACAAGTAGACACAACTTATTTCAAATCTCAAATCATCAAGACGGTCGTATGTATCACTCAGATATATGTAATCAAGAAATAAATTCATTTCTCTTAATAAAGTTCAATTAAAAAGCAATTAGCAGACATATTACAAAAAGAAGTACTCACTAACCTTTTTTTTTTATAATATTCTTAGCAATTTCAAGGTGTAGTAATAACAGTTTCTTAATTTTTTTGGCTTCAAACTCTTGGTTTCTAATTATCGCATCCTTAACCTTGAGATTGAGTCTGACTCAACCATCCTGGTTTAATTGATGCAAAGGTTTAATATCTCTTTACACCCTAGCCTCTTGGTTCTTAAATTGTTGATGCTCTTGTATACACCAACCTCGATCACTTATATATTTCATGAGTGCAACATGACAGCCGATGCTTTAGTCAAAAATAATATTAAGGGCATCTCCAACGATTGTAGTCAAAAGCCAAAATGGCTTTGGCTTTTCCGGAAGCCTTCTCCAACCATTCATTTAGCTTAGTCATTTTGACTTCTTAGAGCATCTCCAACCATTTAGTCATAAGCCAAAGCCATATGCAAAATTTGACTCCCCTAGTGTCATCACTATTCATTCAATTTTTCCATCTCCAACCATGTTTAGTCAAAAGCCAAAGTCATTTAATAAAATAATAATTTTAGAGAATTAATTAACTACAATATGAATTTATATATCATACATAATTATGTTATATAATATATCGTCATTAATTGATTAATTTTTTTTTTTTTTGGGAATATATTTATTCGTGCCACGTGTCAATGCTATTCGGATCCGATATCTTATCTCTATCTCGGTTGAGATTTTATTTACCACGTGATAAGATAAGATTTTCGATAATTGATACCGATTTTAGTGCCATGTGTCAGTCGTTGAAAGGCTGGTTAGATTACGTTTTTGATTTTTATCTGCCACGTGTCGTATCCTATCTTCAGATAACCTTTTCCAACTCTCCATAAATACGGAGTCATTCACTCCATCATAGCTCACCAATTCACAAACACATCTCTTCTCATATCAGAAGCTTAGAAATTCTGAACTTCCTTTTCATTTTATATTTTTGGTTCCTTGTTGCAATGAATAGGCTCCGAAATTGCTGATGCAAGAGGAAGAAGATGCCATTACAAGAAATCGTCAAAGAGCCCTGGTGATGCAGGCAGCTTCCTCTCATATCTTGAGGATCCAAGAGGAAGAATCACAGTGGGGCGGTTCACAGCCCGGGCGCCAGTACATCGCAAGAGATCGAGAAGCTATGGATCGACGACTGAAAGCTCTATACTTCACTTCGCCGTGCAGTTTCCAGGGCGATATATTTCGCAGAAGGTACAGAATGCGACCTCATGTGTTTGACCAAATGATGCATGATGTTGCCAACCACGATCCGTACTTCGTGCAAACTGATGATGCCTCCGGCAGAGTTGGTTTGTCTACCGAACAAAAGCTGACTTGTGCTATGAGGATGCTTGCTTACGGGCTTCCGGCCGACCTGTGTGATGAGTTTCTAGACGTAGCTGAATCTACAGCTTTGGAGATCTTGTCGCACTTTACTAGAGCAATCTGGAATGTGTACCACGATCATTACCTTCGTCGACCAACTCCGGCAGATTTGCAGCGGTTGCTCGATGTTGCCGACAAAAGGGGGTTCCCCGGAATGGTGGGAAGTCTCGATTGTATGCACTGGCAGTGGAAAAAATGCCCAACCTCATGGCAAGGGCACTTCACTGGTTATAAGGGAAAACCCACAATCATTCTGGAGGCGGTCGCATCATACTATGCTTGGATTTGGCACGCCTATTTCGGACTTCCAGGTTCGCTTAATGATATTAATGTACTTGGAATGTCTCCATTATTCAACGAAATATGCACAGGTGAGGCTCCTCGAGTTTCGTACCATGTAGGTGATAGAGAATATGGCCAATGCTACTACCTAGTCGATGGGATCTACCCTAAATGGGGATCTTTTGTGAAAGCAATTAGAAATCCAATTACGCCAGAGCAAGCTCATTTTACAAAGATGCAGGAGTCATACAGAAAAGACGTGGAGAGGGCTTTTGGCATTCTCCAAGCTCATTTTGCAATAGTAAGAGGACCCGCCCGTGGATGGGATAGAGAGGATCTATCATACATCATGATGACCTGCATTATTTTGCACAACATGATTGTCGATGATGAGCGTGAAGAAGATGAAGAGTCGCCTTTTGACCCCGATGATATCCCCACCAGACCAAGGAAAGCACAAATATATGAGAGGTATGAGGATGATCATGAGGTTGAGCGCAACCGTCCTGAACTTGAGGAGTTCATGACCCGTTACCAGGGGGTTAGATGTCCAATTGTGCATAGAGTCCTTCAAGGAGATTTGGTTAATCACCTCTGGAACATGAAGCTGCAAGCAGAGCGGAACCGCAGATGAAGAGATTGTATTTTCACGCTTTCAATAATTGGCAATGTGGCCATTGTGTGGTTTGATTGTTTGTGTGTTTATGCTTTGTAATGTTGTGTGGTTTTATTTTATTGTTAGTGTGTTTATGCTTTTGTAATGCAGTGTGTTTTATTGTTATGAATAAAAGTGAGATAAAAACAAATTTTTGTTTTTAGTTGTTAACTATAAATAAAGCAACAATTTTATTTCATAATTGAAAAACATAAGTGAAAAAGTACAACCAATAAAATATTTCTAATTTCTCCCCATCCATTGAGTCTCTTGAACTGGCACGTAGAGGTCCAAGTTAGAGTCATCTTCACTATGTGGTGTATTTTCTTCTGGAGAAAAGGAGGGTTGACGAAATGCACCAGCACTAGAGCTTTGTTCCCCCCTCTCAATAATCTGTGCTTGCTTCCTCTCCCAATAACTCCTTTTTTTGGGTGTGAAAATTGACGGATCCACTTTCATTGTGCGAGCATCTTCCGCGTGCTGCTCAGCTAATTTAGTCTCCTCCCTAAGTCGCAGCCTGTATTCGAGATCGCGCTCTCCTTGGTCTGCAATCCTTTGCATTTGCAATAAGAGTTCACCTGTTTCGTCTTGCCTGAATTTTTTCTTAGCAGCCTTCTGAGCTTTTTGACCTGGGGGGCGTGCATGCACATTTGAAGAGCTTTGGGAGTCACTCGCGGGAGTGCCGTCATCCTCTAAGTTGATAGAGGTAGGAAAACTTGAGCTACCGACATTCATGCCCGGAGGATTGCTAAACTTTTTTGTATCCTTTAATATTGGCCAACAATGCTCAAACGCAAACTCCTCTCCTTTAGCTAAGGTACGATATATTGACTTAGCTTGTAATACCTATAAATAAGAAGATATTAATCATGTACTAAGTCAATATATCGTACCTTAGCTAAAGGAGAGGAGTTTGCGTTTGAGCATTGTTGGCCAATATTAAAGGATACAAAAAAGTTTAGCAATCCTCCGGGCATGAATGTCGGTAGCTCAAGTTTTCCTACCTCTATCAACTTAGAGGATGACGGCACTCCCGCGAGTGACTCCCAAAGCTCTTCAAATGTGCATGCACGCCCCCCAGGTCAAAAAGCTCAGAAGGCTGCTAAGAAAAAATTCAGGCAAGACGAAACAGGTGAACTCTTATTGCAAATGCAAAGGATTGCAGACCAAGGAGAGCGCGATCTCGAATACAGGCTGCGACTTAGGGAGGAGACTAAATTAGCTGAGCAGCACGCGGAAGATGCTCGCACAATGAAAGTGGATCCGTCAATTTTCACACCCAAAAAAAGGAGTTATTGGGAGAGGAAGCAAGCACAGATTATTGAGAGGGGGGAACAAAGCTCTAGTGCTGGTGCATTTCGTCAACCCTCCTTTTCTCCAGAAGAAAATACACCACATAGTGAAGATGACTCTAACTTGGACCTCTACGTGCCAGTTCAAGAGACTCAATGGATGGGGAGAAATTAGAAATATTTTATTGGTTGTACTTTTTCACTTATGTTTTTCAATTATGAAATAAAATTGTTGCTTTATTTTATAGTTAACAACTAAAAACAAAAATTTGTTTTTATCTCACTTTTATTCATAACAATAAAACACACTGCATTACAAAAGCATAAACACACTAACAATAAAATAAAACCACACAACATTACAAAGCATAAACACACAAACAATCAAACCACACAATGGCCACATTGCCAATTATTGAAAGCGTGAAAATACAATCTCTTCATCTGCGGTTCCGCTCTGCTTGCAGCTTCATGTTCCAGAGGTGATTAACCAAATCTCCTTGAAGGACTCTATGCACAATTGGACATCTAACCCCCTGGTAACGGGTCATGAACTCCTCAAGTTCAGGACGGTTGCGCTCAACCTCATGATCATCCTCATACCTCTCATATATTTGTGCTTTCCTTGGTCTGGTGGGGATATCATCGGGGTCAAAAGGCGACTCTTCATCTTCTTCACGCTCATCATCGACAATCATGTTGTGCAAAATAATGCAGGTCATCATGATGTATGATAGATCCTCTCTATCCCATCCACGGGCGGGTCCTCTTACTATTGCAAAATGAGCTTGGAGAATGCCAAAAGCCCTCTCCACGTCTTTTCTGTATGACTCCTGCATCTTTGTAAAATGAGCTTGCTCTGGCGTAATTGGATTTCTAATTGCTTTCACAAAAGATCCCCATTTAGGGTAGATCCCATCGACTAGGTAGTAGCATTGGCCATATTCTCTATCACCTACATGGTACGAAACTCGAGGAGCCTCACCTGTGCATATTTCGTTGAATAATGGAGACATTCCAAGTACATTAATATCATTAAGCGAACCTGGAAGTCCGAAATAGGCGTGCCAAATCCAAGCATAGTATGATGCGACCGCCTCCAGAATGATTGTGGGTTTTCCCTTATAACCAGTGAAGTGCCCTTGCCATGAGGTTGGGCATTTTTTCCACTGCCAGTGCATACAATCGAGACTTCCCACCATTCCGGGGAACCCCCTTTTGTCGGCAACATCGAGCAACCGCTGCAAATCTGCCGGAGTTGGTCGACGAAGGTAATGATCGTGGTACACATTCCAGATTGCTCTAGTAAAGTGCGACAAGATCTCCAAAGCTGTAGATTCAGCTACGTCTAGAAACTCATCACACAGGTCGGCCGGAAGCCCGTAAGCAAGCATCCTCATAGCACAAGTCAGCTTTTGTTCGGTAGACAAACCAACTCTGCCGGAGGCATCATCAGTTTGCACGAAGTACGGATCGTGGTTGGCAACATCATGCATCATTTGGTCAAACACATGAGGTCGCATTCTGTACCTTCTGCGAAATATATCGCCCTGGAAACTGCACGGCGAAGTGAAGTATAGAGCTTTCAGTCGTCGATCCATAGCTTCTCGATCTCTTGCGATGTACTGGCGCCCGGGCTGTGAACCGCCCCACTGTGATTCTTCCTCTTGGATCCTCAAGATATGAGAGGAAGCTGCCTGCATCACCAGGGCTCTTTGACGATTTCTTGTAATGGCATCTTCTTCCTCTTGCATCAGCAATTTCCGGAGCCTATTCATTGCAACAAGGAACCAAAAATATAAAATGAAAAGGAAGTTAAGAATTTCTAAGCTTCTGATATGAGAAGAGATGTGTTTGTGAATTGGTGAGCTATGATGGAGTGAATGACTCCGTATTTATGGAGAGTTGGAAAAGGTTATCTAAAGATAGGATACGACACGTGGCAGATAAAAATCAAAAACGTAATCTAACCAGCCTTTCAACGACTGACACGTGGCACTAAAATCGGTATCAATTATCGAAAATCTTATCTTATCACGTGGTAAATAAAATCTCAACCGAGATAGAGATAAGATATCGGATCCGAATAGCATTGACACGTGGCACGAATATATATATTCCCAAAAAAAAAAATTTAATCAATTAATGACGATATATTATATAACATAATTATGTATGATATATAAATTCATATTGTAGTTAATTAATTCTCTAAAATTATTATTTTATTAAATGACTTTGGCTTTTGACTAAACATGGTTGGAGATGGAAAAATTGAATGAATAGTGATGACACTAGGGGAGTCAAATTTTGCATATGGCTTTGGCTTATGACTAAATGGTTGGAGATGCTCTAAGCATGATCTTGGCCTCATCATCTCAGAAGACCCTCATGTCCATGCTTCCAAAGGCGTAGCTATGCTCCAGTGGGCTATAGGCCACCTCAATTTTTTTTTTAAAATGTTAATTTGTAGCTTAATTTCAGTTTAAAAAAAAATAAATATTAAAAAATAGCCCACCCCAAAATTTCTAAACTTAGCCCATATATTAATTAATTTATTTTTTTATCATATGTATGTTATCTCTTTGCTTGAAGTATTTTATTGTATTTTTTTTTCTATTCTGCTTTAGGAGGCATACTCGCATCAAAAACTTGCTTTTTTTAGATAAATTAAGTCAGAAAAAGAGTTGGTTGAGCATTATGATACAGATTCAATAATTAAAGATTTTCGGTTCTATTCAAGAGCGCATGATAAAATATGAATAAGTATGTTTTTTTGTCTTAGACTTTTGTTATCGAAATTCTATCAATGTTTTACTGTTGATTTTTTTTATTAGTTAGCTATATGATTATTTGATATGTATTTAATATAGAATTTCTATAATATATGATGAGGTTTAATTTAAGGAATGAATAAAACATGTTATTTTTAAAAGTTAAAAAGAAAATGAAAGCATTAGTAGACTTTTATTAAAAAAAAAATTTTAGCCCATCTCATTTTAAAATCCTAGCTTTGCCATTGCATGCTTCCCAAGCTTACCTTGTTGATATTGATGAAGTTTCAAGACCCAAGAGCTGTTGATGTTTAGTTGAGTTTTTTTAATCGAGATTACACGATTTTTCAAAAACTTCCTAAGATTTAGAGACTAATTCATGTTGAGAGATCATGTCAGAACGTTTCATTCCCTCTAACCACCAAAAATATATTGAGATTTAACTCCAATAAATTTATCTAGTTTAATTGAGTTTGTTCTGTTTGCTTTGGGCATATTTGGACTCCTATTGTAACCAAAATAAATAAATAATTTACTCAATAATAATAATAATAATAATTTGTGAAACAAATGTGGACAGTAAAAACCAGAGTAGGCTGTCCTTCCTTGCTACATTGTCAAAACACGTTTCAGCTCGCTAGCTTCCCGGCGGAGATGGATCCCAAGAAGAGGCCAACCAGAAGCTCAAGAGCTCCGGCCAGAATCCAATCTCTCGACCACGACATCCTCTGTATCATCTTCTCTTTTCTCGACTTCTTCGACCTCGCACGTTGTTCCGTCGTCTGCAAAACCTGGTACTTGCCTACACTTCCCAACTGTCTTTTCTTCTTCATTCGGAAACACTAAGGTAAATGCGAAGTGGGTTTTTGTTTATTTTTAATGCAGGAGTGGTATTATCAACAAGTCAAAGTTGCTAGAAGCGCTTTACTACAAGAAGTGGCGGATGGGTCTTGTGGGTTCTGAGAACAGGTCTAGTCGGTGCCCAGAGAAATCTTTGAATGTTTATTTGGAGGAGATGGCTCTGCAGCATCATAGACTGGCTTTACAGCAAGGTCGGGTTCATGTTGATCACTGGAGAGCTCACTCTGTTGGGTACTGCCTTTTGTCTTTACAGTCACATTTCTTTCTTTAGTTTTGTCGAATTGCTGTGGTTAATTTTAAGTCTTGTAGCTCTGTCTTTGAATTCCGCTGGTTTCTTTTGTTCTGAATTTAATGAGTAAGACACTAGAAATGGGAAATGGGAAGTTTAAGGTGTCAAAGCAGAGTACATAACCTCAACAATTTAGGGGGTGAATCAAAGGTGTGAAGTTTCTAGACAGTCAGAGTTTAGGAAGAATCAAGTGGATAGTGTAGAAATGACCAGAAACTCGAAGTCATTAATAGAAAATTGGAGCATAACAACTACTACAGATATCGGTTGTCTCAGCTAGCCGTAAATTGAATGACGATCAAATGGTGACTTGCGTCCAAAGGTATAGGAAATGGGAGGCAAGCTTGGTGTACTTAGTGAATGCATAGAAATTAGGAGAGAAGGATAGGTGTTAAGATCAGATGATGAAGCTCACAGTGAAGATGAGTAATTCATAAGAGTTGGAAGGACTTAAGTTTGAATCGGATGAATGTGGCATTTGCAACATGTTTAGAACTTCAGACCAACAACCAATGCTATGATTGGTTCAGAGAGAGGGGTGGTGATGAGACCAACAAGGAGTGATCCGTTTGATACCGAGAAATATAGAGTTTTTTTGTTTGTGGTTGCTGAAAAGAACTACCAAAAAAAAATTCCAACTCTGAAAAAAAACACTTCTTTTTTGTTGGCAATACGGAAGATAGTTGGAATCATTCACATTCACTGCCACCAAAATGGTTATGTTTAGAGCATTAATTGAAGCAAGGGAAGGGTGTATTAGTATGGGATATGAATCAGTTTTATGTTAATCCATGTTGTAATGGCTGTTAAACCTCTGGACATTTCATGCCTAATATTTCAAATTTAATGACACTTTTAGAGTAGGAACTGTGTAAAATCTAAATATTTGGTATCACACATCTCTGAGCCTGACACATCAAACAAATTCTCAAGCTACATTTCTGCTGTATTAGGCTCTGTGCTTCTAAGAAGGCACATATGTGGATGATATCATTTTCCTAACCTTGCTTTCTATTAGGGTTGATCAGTGCCGAAAGAAGATGGGTTTGCTTCTTACTGGCATTGGTGATAAGGTAATTTCCCCTGTGCACAGCTTACCAAACTAGCTTATATATAAAAATATATTTACAAGTTCCGTAACTTGTGCTATCTAAAATCAAAAGCATCCAACTCCTGATCGGTAGAAGGATTAAGGACTATTCATATGTTCCTACTTCACAATTCCTTCATGCATTTCTGCTGTGATGATACTTCAACTGTATACTATGTTTCTGGATGTTCTTGTGGTAAGAAACATACATGTTGCAAATTTTAAATGGATATGCTTAAGAATTATTGAGTTGCTACAGTAGTATTCAAGTTGTAGGTATTAGTATGTGACTACATTTCAGGGTTGTAATAACAATGCCATACCAAACTGAATGAGTTTTATCAACAGACCTTTCTTTGCTAGACCAACTCTTTCTTCTCTTCATAGTTTTTGTTACTAAACACCAGAACTTGTTGGATGCTATTAGCTTTCTGGTAATCCTCTCATGAGATTTCTCTTCATTGTAATTTGTCTGACTTTTGGCATGACCATTATGCTAGGTTATGCGCCTTTGGTCATTGGAAAGCTATAAATGTGTGGGAGAATATCCCATTCCAGACAAACTCCCTTTAGTTGACTTTGATTTTGATGAGAGCAAGGTAACTCAAAATACTACTTTTTGGTTTTAATTTATGTGAGGTTTGACTAAATTCCTATGGACCATGTTTAGACCGACAGATCCATGTGAGCCATTCCCTGAACAGATTGACTTTGAGTGTCCAGATTGTGAAGCAAGACTGTGAGGTCAATGAGATGTTGTTTGCTAGACCACATCTTCTTGTTAAAGGATTGGTATCCCTTGTGTGCATTTTCATTTTACAGATCCATGTATAACTTTATGTCTAGCATTAACATCATTTATGCGAGTGAGCATGTATGGATTACTGAAAGTTCGCTATTAAAATTAATGCATTCTTCTAGCTTCCTTGGACATGTAAATAGCATGTATGGGTTACTAGAAGTTGGCCGATTATACTTACATGCATTTGTCTAGCTTCCTTATACATGTAAATAGCATATGTCATATTCACCTTCCCTTTTCCTCCCATTTTCATTTTAGAATGACATGGATGATGGATTATGGTATAATTACTTGACCTTTAGTCTTTACTCTGACTAGATAGTACATTTGATTAATTATTTGATTAAAAGTATATGGTTGTCTTCTATTAAAGGAAACTATCTTATTTCTATATGCACCACTTTTTTTTATTATTTTTTTTATTTTTTATAGATTGTTGGTTTGGTCGGCAGTCGTATATGCATATGGAGGCGGAATGGGATAAGAAGTATATTCCCCTCGCGTGAGGGCACCTTTCCAAAGGGCTTATGCATGCGGTATGTCGATAAATTATTAAGTACTCTCACTATCTGTTGTTGCCTTGTTGGGCATGTAAGTGCTAGCATATGTTGCTTAATGAGAAAAACAATATGCGTGGTAAGGATGAATAACGTAAAACTTAAGATTTTAGTATTTTGCTTTCTTTAAGCATGTAGCAGACACAAGCTTCTCTTAATATCTTTTGGTTCTTCTAAAATATAATTTTGATTGACTGTATCCTACTATTCTTATACAAGTGAACTGTATTGATTTTGAATTTAAATGCTATCCAAGATGCTTTTTCATTTGTTTGGCAATGGATTTTGATATCTGTTTGGAGGTTTCCTTTTGGCATGCACTAATTATTTCCTCTGTAAAAAGTTACTGCGATCCTGATGCTGTGGTTGGCTGTGTGGATGGGACAGCTCGTGTATTTGACATGTACAGTCAACAATGTTCTCAAATCGTTACGTATGTACTCTAAGACTTTTTCCTCTTCTTGTTGAAAGATGTTTCTTTGTTACAGTAAAGAATACTGGAGGTGACTTGTGATATGACTTTTGGAGAAATTTCTTGTATATGACCTAGGAAACTAGTGTTTGACTTCTAGACATGAACTTAAGTCTCAACAGACATATAAAATTCTTGATCAAGCGGGAAATCAAATATACTTTTGAAAACATTTGTCTGGCACTACTAAATTCAATGAATGTGTTTTGTCCCAAGTCCTGATTGCTGCTGTAATGTGCATTTTATACTGCTCACAGGTTTTGATTCTTGATTGCAGAATGCATGCTGGTCCAGTGACATGCTTGTGTTTGAGTGATGATCAGTTGATACTTAGCGGTTCTTCTCTTGGCAGTATCACGGTGTCTAATCTTTTATCTGATCAGCGGGTTGCAGAATTAAGACTGACACATTCCACAGGTTAAATTCTATGCCTGCTCTATGGGGCCTCTAACTATGGTCGTCTCATATAAGTCATGAGAAATATTTGCTTCTCTTTCCTTTCTTATATAGCCTCAACATCCTTGGAAATTTTGTTTTCTGTAAACAAATGAGTTTCTATCGAGTTATTGGCTTCTCCTCATCAGCGGTACTGTGTATAAATACTTTTGTCCATGTGTGGCCTTGCAATACATATGTCATCAGTTGTTATTCTTTAGCCTCCGCCCTGTAGTTTTTTCTTTAGCCCTTTTGTCCTCAGTGGTAGGCGGTAACTCTGATGACTTAGTGATGCAAAACAACGAGCGATGTAGAGAAAGAAAGAAAGTAGAAAAAAGAGAGAAATAGAGAAGAGTGTTACAGAAAATGCAAAAATAGAGAAAACAAGACTTCAGGAAGTTAGATATATGCCAAGTCTCCCCTTTGACAATAAGGCCTACTTATAAAGGCTACCCCCTAATTATACCATATTTAATGTACCAATTTACATTCCCGGCTTGTTGGTTGTGGGATTCCCCAAAACCCTTTGGAAACCAACTCATTGGAAATGGGGTCAAA
Source organism: Rosa lucieae (assembly GCA_024704745.1). Taxonomy (NCBI): domain Eukaryota; kingdom Viridiplantae; phylum Streptophyta; class Magnoliopsida; order Rosales; family Rosaceae; genus Rosa; species Rosa lucieae. The sequence goes on from CM045492.1 coordinate 4,772,281, forward strand.
CTAATACCCATGATTGTAGTGTATCATAATTGGTTCTTAGTTCTTACTCTGTAATGTATTCTTGTCATTTATTTTATTTTATTTTATCTTTTGCCTCTTTTGTCCTTGTTGAATGCATGGGAAAGAGAAATGTCATTGCAGTTGTTTTAAACTGTTGGCACTCATGAGATACTCCATAACATACTTGTTTGTTTTTGGAATCCTCTTTCTGGGGTGGTAGGACTTTTTAATCCTGAGAGAGCTTAAATTGAGTTTCAATTTTTCATGACAGGCATAAGGACTTTGTGTTTCAACCCCTCATCTCACCGGCTGTTCGCTGGATCAACTGCTGGATATGTATTTTGTTGGGACCTCAGGTATGTTAATTATATCATTTATATGACTTCAGATGCTATCGTAATGATGTGAACTTGCATTTGGTTGTCTCCTCCTCCACCCTTGAGTTTTTCTTTCGACAGTAGCAAATGATATAATTATATTGTGGTTGGTTGACCTTTTTTTTTACACCATTTTTTTATGTAATGTAGGACAAGGAGATGTTTATGGGAGAAACGAGTGAGTCCAAATGAGGTATATTCAATGCAACACCTGAGAAATGATGCATCAAGCTTGGTGGTTGGTGGAATAGATGGTGTGCTACGTATACTGAATCAGAACACAGGTGAAGTAGTTTCAAGATTTGTTTTGGAAGGCAACTTATTGTCAAGTTCAAGTTCAAGTTCTCATCAAAACGTAGTTGGAAGTGGCACTGTCCAAAGAATGACAGGACGAAGGCTTTCACAAAATGCCTCAATTGATAGCATTCCTAGAAGCAGTCGACCTCCCATCACTTGCTTAGCGGTCGGGATGAAGAAGGTTATCACCACACACAATAATAAGTACATCAGAACATGGAAGTTCAACTAATCGAGAGAGGCTACTCTTTTTGTTAGCATCTCAATATCGTCAATATCTGCAGCTTGAAATCAAGCACCTAGAGCAAAACTCCAGTCTCAGAGAAAGATGGTTTACCAGTTTGGTACTTCACAACACCTGGGGTTAAGCAGGACATTTTCTTGCTTTCCAACACCAGGCATTCTTGATTAGATGCTTAATATGCAATCTGTTTTAGAGATTCAACGATGTAAACATTTCTTGCAACTATACATTGTACAATAGGCATTGAGAAAATTATGATGTATTATGCAAATACTATGCATTTGTTATTTTGTTCCATATCTTTATGAAATGTTTGGTTTTAAAAGACTAAATAATTCAATATTTTTGATGAATTACCTCCTGTCCAGCATATGCAATCCTTTTAGTCATTCAAGATAACAATATCTGTAGACTTTCTTTGATTAAAAATATTTGATTACTTGGATATAGGTGGATGGATGTAACTTGAAACTCATGGTACAGCAAAATCATTATCTACTTCCTCATCTAGAATCATAAACATAACTAGAAGAACAAAGTTTCCAGAACTTAAGATGACATTGCAAAAGAAGGGCATATAGGGCTGAGTATTTTTGCTTGGTAAATTGCTTTATCTGAAAGTATTTGAATGTATCTGCTAATTTGAATGTTGATGGTTCTAGACAGACTACTTCTACAAGTATAGCAGCTGGAGGGTTGATTCAAAATAGTGATGTGGATTGGATTTCTGGATTTTCTGCAAACTTCGGTTAAGGAGACATTTTGGCGGCTTAACTTTGGACTTTCACTTTTGTTTAATGCTGGCTTCCAGGTTTAATGTTACTCATTATTGTGGAATTTCATTCTTACCTGGTTGTAAAGTGGCATGATGACTTGTAATCAAACTACAAAGCATTTATGGTGCGTGATTGGAATTTTTAAATTATGCATTCCAACAGATAATGTAATCATGACTTGCTCAGATGGGATATAGTTTAGACTTGGGCCGAACAGTTTTAACCAACTTGTTGCAGTCTAGGCCAATTCTCATTTTCTCTGTTGGCAATTAAGACTAATTTGTAAGTTTTTCGATAAGCAAAAGGAATTTTAAAGCGAAACCTCTACAACACCCAACACCTAAACTATCTAAAAGAAAGGCCTGGCTAGTAGAGAGAGGAAAAGCACGGAGCCAAGTGTGGGCTTGGGAACAATGTCCAGTCTTGGCTATGGCATCAGCCAAGAAGTTTGCTTCTCTGTCGGAATGAGGATACTTGAGTAAGGCTAGCAAGGGCTATAATATCTTGTAGCACACATGTTAATATTTTGTTTTTGTTTCATCATTAGGCTAGGGTAAAATTAAAAGAACTATTTAAGGACATTTAATTTATGTGTATGGTTCAAATCATAAGGACATGTCCAATTCGTATAGAGTTAGTCTTACAGATATCTAAGATCATTGTAAGATTATGTTTCCTTGTAAGACTATGATTTTATGTTTGTAATTCTCTATATATAAAAATACTTCTATTATCAATGAAAATACAAAACACTCTCTTCTCATTTCTAATTCTCTAAAACAAGAACCTCTGTTTTGTACTTAATTTTTCTGGGCTTTTGTAAAAAAGAAACCCGTAAATTAGGAGGCCCATTATTCAGCCCAAGCAAAACAGATAGAGTAGCAAAATAAACCCCAACGCCCCTTCCTGACCTCACCCACAAACTCACAAAGCGCTTCTTCGTTCCCAAATCCAAATCCAAATCAAATCACTCTCCCAAAACCCTAACCCTAACTCAAGAAAGCTAGCTTTGCAGAAATGGTGTGCATACGCAAGGCCACAATGGACGACCTGCTGGCCATGCAAGCCTGCAACCTCTTCTGCCTCCCGGAAAACTACCAGATGAAGTACTACCTCTACCACATCCTCTCGTGGCCGCAGTTGCTCTACGTCGCCGAAGACTACAACGGCCGCATCGTCGGCTACGTCTTGGCCAAGATGGAGGAGGAGAGCAACGAGTGCCACGGCCACATCACCTCCCTGGCCGTCCTCCGCACGCACCGCAAACTCGGCCTCGCCACCAAGCTCATGAGCGCCGCCCAAAACGCCATGGAGCAGGTCTTCGCCGCCGAGTACGTCTCGCTTCACGTCAGGAAGAGCAACCGCGCGGCGTTCAACTTGTACACGGAGACTCTGGGCTATAAGATTCATGATGTGGAGGCTAAGTACTATGCTGATGGTGAAGATGCTTATGATATGAGGAAGGAGCTGAAGGGGAAGAAGGCGCATGCGGGGCATGGTCATGCGCATCATGGCCATCATCATCATCACCACCACCATGAGGGCGGCTGTTGCTCCGCGCCGGCGGAGACGAAAGGCGGGGCCAAGGCGAATTCCAAGGCTGTATGAGTGATAGAGGTAAAATCGAGTGGTTGTCAGAAGAATGTTTCTTATTGTTTTACTTTGTTTATGGTTTCGATATTGGAATGGCTACTTTTTTTTTTGTTGTATCTGGTGAAAATTAAGCCCCGTTCGAGGATTGGAGATTTAATTTTATGGTAATTTCTACTTAACTTGATGTTTAAATACTTGCTCTGAATTGTGTGCTGTGTCGTAATTTTTCTGTTTAATTTACTGCTAATTATCGCTCCTTGTTTTTTGCTGTCTGATAGTATTGCCTTATGAATCAGTTATTGAATTAAATTGCATTGATCATGCATTTTATCTTTTGTATTTCGTGTTTGTTCTGATTGACAATGTGTGGCATTTACCACATGCTCGTAAGATATAAAGACTTAGTTCTGTTCTCTCAACTGTTTAAGCATCAGAAATACAAAGTAATACTGAAATATAGTAGGAAATATGAGTAGATTACTCTGCTAGCTGATTAAAATCAGGATCTCCCACCCAGCTATGTTGTTAAGGGGAAGGATATACCGTTGTGGACAAAAGTGGTTGCTAGCTTGATCGGACTATTCATATCTTCTGTGCATATATTTCAATTAGGATCATTTAAGACAAATGCATATCTTGTCATACGAGAGAGAGTTTATTTTTTATATGCAGTTATATACAGAGAATGACCAACTGTAGTAACTATAAAGGGATGTGTTATAAAAGGTGATCTGCTCTGAAGTTAAATAATGTGATAGTATTAAGTTATCTGCTTTCTCGTGGACTCATGGCCAATGCTTATCTTCAGTATGGGGAGTGAAAAGCTTTTCTGTTTTGAAAGTCTTACTAGTTTCTTTCTAATTTTTTCTTGTTTTTTTCTTTTGCCAAGTGAGTTGCTCTAGAACAATTGAAAATTCAGATATGTCTTTTGTTTGAGTAGTTAATTTGTCAAATACATAGCTCACTCGGTAGTAATCCTATTCAAAGATGTTGCCTTACATAGTGCTGTCTGACTTTTTCGAATCATTTTAACAAGACTAAGGGTCCAGAAAAATGTATGGGTTGGAGAAATGACCTAAAATAAAAAATAGTACTGATGGTAATAATTTTCTTTTTTGATAAGGATAATGATAGTAATTCAGTAGGAAAGAACATGAAAACTCTTGTTAGTGTATGGAATAGATCTTTTCTACGTGAGGAAGTGAGCAAAGAAGTAACACAAGATGTTTATAAATTTTGTTGGACTTAGATGCTATAGAGGGTATACATGATATGTATGGCTTAAACATCTTATGTTAATTTTTTATTTTTGATACCCTCACCCACTTTGCGGACCCAGACTAGAAACTGGATCCTACTGTCAATAGTGAGGTAGTTACTGAAAGGGGGTTCGAGCACAAACCATTGGTGAATGGCTTGTATAGATCTTAGTCAGTTTCTTAAACCATTTGAGATTAGTCATCATGCTAAGTATCAAGTTCACTTCTTCGGAGAGGTAAAAATATATGTAAAAATTTTGTTGCACTTGAAAATCATTATAAGAAAGTTGGTGTTTATGCTGTTAGGTTCTAGGTTTTTTCTTTAGTAGACAAATTGTCCACTGTGTAATTCTTCCTCTCTTTAGTATAGATAAATGGTGATCTATCTGCTTTCACCAGCATTACAAGCTTTTTCTTTCCACTCCGTTATTATGTTAGTAAGTTATGATTATGAAAATTTAATTTAGGTCCACCTTTTTCAGTATCAAGTAAAGGTCTACAGCTTGTGGGTTGCAGACCGAGTCTGTTGAATAGTGCCCTGGCTTTGTGCGTCTACTATTTATTTCATTGGCTTCCCATCTAAATATTATTTTTCACCATATTGAGACAGATATGTGTGTGATTAAGGTATGCAGCTATCCATTGCCGGTTTGGATGCATTCCACCACCCTCGCCCACTTTTGGCATGGCAAAAATACTCATTGGTTTACCCACAGCCCTCAACCCCCCCCCCCTTTTGAGGGTGGCTGGAGAGTACCCTCCCAGCTTGGTATTCTTGCCATCGCTAGTTCCAATGCTTTTTGGGTTTGTTTGCTCATTCATTTTTCAGTACCAACTAGATTTGAGTATCAGAATTCATTTATTTTATCTTGCTCTGTATATGGTTAATTTTCTGTGTTTATGAGTGGTCTGGTGTATGTATAAGTGTGTTATATGCAGAATGCTTATGTTGACGGGCCACTACGTAGCAAACCTGTTGCCAATTGATTCTGAGTATGTTCAAGAAGCCTTACAGCTGCGCTAGGTTCCTTTATCACTATCACATTATCAATAAGTTATCGTTTTGAGTTTAAAAAATAAAACCAAAAAAGTGACGGCCACACTATTTTTCTTCCTCACAGTTGGGTAGTAAATTTAAAATGCAGTCGTCTCATTGGATATGGATTGGATTTGAGCAGTGAGATTTTTGGATTGAAATGGTGTTGGTGATACAAGAACTAATTACTAACGTTATATACAACAATTAATATCTATTCATCCAACGTCCAACCCCCCAATTCTTCTCCAAACCCTGAATTTCTAATTTGCTAAACCCTTTCAGTGTTTTCCAAACCGAAATATATCCTCCAAACTCCAAATTCCAAAAAGACATCTAACCTGTATTATGTGCTTATAATTGTATATACACATATATGCTTCTGATTTAGTTTGCTACTTCCGACTAGTTTACTGATGAAGTTCTAAGCAAGGAATCTTCGGCGTCTTTTACGGGAGGTTGCCGAGTTGTATCCCCAAAATGTTTCCCGTCAGATCCCATTGTCTCATCTAGTTCATCCACAGAGGCACCCTGCTGTATTATAAGAAGGGATGTACTTCCCATGACGCTTGAAGATGCCAATGTTTCCCCCCAAGTTCCGAGCTTATTGGTCTTGTTGCATTCGAACAACGGTGCTGTTATTGGGGAGCAACCATCATGACCTCTTCCCACTATGTACAGCTGATATTGACCTTCCATGGTGCTTACTATATCGATAATGTCTTCCAAATTATTCACCAGCTTCTCACATAGAACTAAGGAGGGTTCATTCATGGACTCAAGTTTGAACTTATCTATGCATGCGTCGTCTAGTTGTTTCTGCTGCCTAATGTTTTCATTTGTCTTGTATTCCTCATCACCATCGTGATGATAACTCACCTCCCATGCCTCTTTACTGAGGGTGAACCGTATAACTTTTAAGTTCACCCTAGGATGCCTAGCCATCCTCCATGCGTACGCTAATGCCTCTCGATCATCTGGCCCTCCAATGAAAAACATGACGAAGTTTTGGGACTCCAAAGAAGCGTTGTGGAATGTGACAAGCCCACAATCCACCAAAAGACCTACAGAGCACTTTGCATTTTCCATGACCTTCTTACTAATTTCCGTGAGAAGAGGATCATAACGATCATCTGGGACTCCATCAATAGTAGTTGGCATACGGAACGGGAGGATTATGAAGTTGACGTGCTTCTCGTCAGCCATGTTGCATATATCCTCGTGCATAGTGGCATAGGCAGACACTGCGGTGAGTGATTGAACGGAGACATTTTCTCTTTGCCTTGCATAGTTCTGAAATGCATTGGAGCTCAAGTCGTCGTTGCCATCTGCTCCAGTTTTGTTGCAAGAATCATGCACGATGAGCATAGCAGCATTATGGTCGGTAAGTTCCACCAGTTTGACAGCAAAGACATGAATTGGGGATTTACTGGATGGATTGGAAGCGTCAATGAGGCTTATGATGCCTGATGCGTTGCTCGCAGTATGGGTGCATGCAAGGATTCGAAGCTCTGTTTCAACTCCTACACTTTGTATGCTTCTCTGTTTATATTGTGTAGAACTCTTGGTGGACTTGCAAATGAGGGCTAGGAAGGGTCCAACGGGAACCGTCATTGCCCAAATTGCAACCAACATTACTCCATATGTTTGGGTGTCCAAAGCCTGTTCAATGAAGATGACTCATCAACTTTTAGTTTCAAAAAGAAAAAATGTGTGTGTGTGTATATATATATATATATATATATATTATAGCCTTGCATTTCAGCATTTCAGATTTTGTAAGTAATTGTACATGTGACTCCATAAGCAACTGTTAATTAATTAAAAGTAGTCACCTTTAGGTCACGAGCGGAGGTGAGTATAAGGAGTGCCAATAAGCCTTTAGTGTTCATGAGGATTCCCAGAACTAAACTATCGCGAGGTGTCATTTTGTTGAGTACAGCAGCGATGAAAGTGCCGACAATCTTAGCTGTGAAAGCCAGGATGATCACCCCAACAAGCTGAGGCACGGTAGATTCAACTTGCAGATTGTTATTTAGATCACCGAGTAGCCAAAAAGAATGGAATCTCGCCCCAATGACCAAGTAAAAGAGGGGCATCATCAGGCTTTCCACAAATTTTCCAACACGATCTGCAAACATTTGTTTGAAGTGTACCCCCCTGGGCATAATTGCTCCCAACATGAAAGGTCCGACGATGGAGTGTCCACCGCAGGCATCGGTTATTAATCCACTCAATACAATCCCAAACAGAATGAAGCATATTTGGACATCACTATAGCCGTCTTCCTTGGTGGTGTGGCGCATTACCCAGGCGAGAGCTGGCCGAAGTAAAAAAATACTGTATGCAATGAAGCCTAACGTTAACAACACCGTGTACAATTTACCATAACCGAGTATGGCCATTACCACAAGAAAAAGAAACCATGACGCCACATCGGAGATAATGGCACCGGATAAGGCTAGTCGTCCCACCTCCGAGTGGAGAAGCTTGAAGTCGGCAAGAATTTGGGTGAGATCAGCGAAGTTGGTGCTGGAGAGGACAATGCCCCAGAAGATAGGGCCGTACGCTACATTTTTCATATTGCTTTTGGCTTTCACGGTTTCAAAGTCGCGGAAGAGTACATAGGTATGCAATGCCCACCCGGCGGGGATGGCAAAGACCAAGCCGGCGAGGGCAATGCTGAGAGCCTTTGTCCCTGCACGTACTACTGGTCTGAATTCAAACTCTAACCCAATGAGGAAAATGTGGTACACGAGCCCCAAGTTTGCCAGAGTCTCCAAGGTCATTATGCTATCGAAAGGAAGTATGGAAACTCCCACGATTCTCGTGATAGCAAAGAAAGATGGACCTAATAGAACGCCAGCCTGCATCCAAATAATGCATCCATGCTCTAGCAATCAATCGAATGTAGACAAATGAAATAGCATCATCTTAAAACAAATCTTCTAGCATACATGCCCTTACTTTTTCCACCATTAAATCAGATGAGAAAGCACATCTAATGGTGCAAAAGATAGTGGAACGTATTTTGTTCGATGGAATAGTGGAACGTATTTCATGAGCTAGCTAGAGTATGATACATTTTACTATATAGAGTAACAAGGATGGAGAAAAATAAGAATATTACTGGGACTCACAAGAATATTAGAAACAATGCGTGGTTGGCGCAAGGGTTTGAGGAGGTAGGCAAGAATGTGACCGAGCAACAAGACAGCGAGCAGTTGGATGATGAGCATTGGGAGAGATGATACCAAGGGGTTTTCTGCACTCCATAGCCCGGTGTTTCGGGTCTCTGTTTTGTTATAACACACATTGAAAGAGGTTTTGTTTCCATACGTGATATTGAATGTCGTTTTGGCCATCGTAAGCTGGAGAGCTTTATTTGATCCCTTATTACCCCAAATTTGATGAGTTTTCTCCTTTCTTTATGTTTCTCTTTCAACACATTCACAAAGAAAGGAAGAAAAAGAAAAAAAAAAGTGGGATTAAAAATGCTTCAAAGAACAGAAATCTTAACTAACTGGGTTTGTAACAAGCATTCAGGGTCTTCTTGCTCAACTCGCCCTTTGATTTTGTGGTAAACTTTGGTCAATTAAATATGAGCGTGTTAGTTCAAGTCTTGTTCAACGTAACCAACTAATTAAACTTCCAAAACTAACTAACCATTTTTTTGTTTTCAGGGCAGTTGTAATCACTTTTTCACTTCCACTCCCAGCCATGTTGAATTATTTTTAGGTCCCAACCTATCCATAACTAATTTACCGTTTACACTGTTGAATTGCTTTTTTTTTTCTTTGGTACTTTTATACCCTAAAAAAATTAAATTACTTCACACACACACGTCTTATGACACATGCGGTGCATGTGTGAAACAATTTTATTTTTATTTTTACTTTTTGAAAGAAAAAAGTAGGAAGTGATATGGGGGGAGTCCTGTTCCCCTGGTCAGCTACTGACCAGGGATTATTTGTTCAATCGAACGCTGACCAGGGATTATTTGTTCAACTACCGTTCGATTGAAATCGGACGGTTGACAGATCTCATCTCTTAAAAATCTAGATATCTGTCAACCGTCCGATTTCAATCGGACGGTAGTTGAGCAAATAATCCCTGGTCAGTAGCTGACCAGTGGAACATCAGTGTATGGGGAGTTATATCTAGAGATAGTGGGATCGAGAAGTATATATGGAGATAATGAAATTGAGAAGTTATATCTACAGAATGTGGGATGAGAAGATATTCTTGACAATTTTCTTATTTTTCTGAATTTTTATTTTCATTTATTATTTTATTATTTACCATAATATTCTTCATATGTTAAATATTATTTTAAATTAACCTATAGTCTAAAACTATTTGTTTTATTTTACATCCAGTTTGGCTAACAAAATGGGTCAATAATAGTATAATATATACTAAACTAATAGAAATAGAATAGTCAAACTTAAATAAATAATTAACAAACGATGTTTATTAATTTCAAAAACTAACTACCAACTTTCAGGTGGGTAACTACCATTTTCCCATATCCACATCCATAAAGTGTGAGCTGTTTCTAGTATCTCTACTACTAAATGGAGGTGATCTTTTAGTGTCAAATTGATTCATCAAATTTTGAAGTGCCAATAATATGCTTACATAACGTGGTTATCAAATTAAGTCAATAAAATGTAAATACACAAAAGCATAAGATTGAAAAAGTAACCAAACAACACTATTTTATGTCTAAAAAAACAAACCACATTCAATCTTTTTAGCTGATCTATTTTTCATTAATCTCACAATAGCACCCGCGAGAAATGCGGGCAGGTTACTAGTATCTTATATATTAAGTCAATTTCCTTCTTTTATAGTTAAATTTTTGAAATGCCAATAATACCCTCATATAATCATGGGCTATTTAATATATAAAAAATCCTGATACAATGAGAAATTAATTAAAAATAATAAAAATTACAACACATTCACGAAATATGGAGAAGTTCCCTTAAATATAGGTTATATAGGAAAAGCGGTGGGTTTCGGGTTGTAGTGGTCCCTTTCAAGGCTATGTGGTTGTTTTGTCACCCCTCTCAGACCGCTACAGAGGAACTGATATCGCTTAATTCTTGTTAGACTATTAAAAAAACAAGTGGGGAACACACCATTTAAACATGGTTTCAATTTTTTATTTTATTTACCTTATTTTATACAAACAAAAGTCAATTGACATGTGCGGAGCACATATTAAAGGGTTAGTATTTATATTATGTTAAAGGTCCAACCTAATTACTTGTAAACAAGTACTCCAATATCACAAGGCAACAGTCACTCATCACCTACTTTGTGCTTCAAGCTAGGCTACTCTGATATTGGTTGGGCATGCTGTCTTATTGATAGACAATCTACATGAGGTTATCACATCTTTCTTGGTTAAAAGCTATAATGCACGGATACGTGAAATTGCCTTCATATCCTATACCGATCCGGGATATTGGTACGAAACGTGTCAGAAACGCTCGGATACGCATATCCTGATTCGGATACGTCCATATCTATTCGGATACATAAGAATGTAAACAAATCAGATACGTGGGGGTAATACTGATTTTTTACCCTAAAAAAATAGAAAGAAAAAAAAAGTCCCAGATCGAGAGAGAGAAAGAGAGACGAGACCTAATCTCAGCCGCTTCAGAGTTCCTCTTCTGCTCTTCTGGTCTTCTTCACAAGTCAGACATTTTCTGCTTACAACTTCTCCTCTTCTTTGATTCGCTTGGAGCTTGGAGCTTGGAGCTTGGAGGCGCTTCGGGTATGTTTGTTCTGGCTTCATCGTTCCTCTTCTGCTTTTCTGCTCTTCTTCACAAGTCGGAATCTTTTCTGCTCTTCTTCTTATATTTGTTATTCGCTGTGGGTACGTTTGTTCATAGAATCATATCTAGGATGAGTTTCAGCCGGTGCTAGTAGTGGAGCTGTGACTAGTATTGTTTTGACTAGTCAGTCGGTGCTAACAACTGTTGGGTCAATTATGATTGTGATAGTATTGTTTTGACTTTTGACAAGTAGTGGAGCTGTGCTAGTAGTGGTTCAATTAATAGCATATATGTGTCAATTTACTCAATTATGATTATATATATACAGATCCTATCCAGAGTGATGCCTTGCTCTGAAATTTCAGAGCGAGGTTGGGGTTTAGGGTCACTTTTCAGTCACATTTCCACATCTCGACCGTTCAGTTTTTAGCTACTAATGTATAGATCATCTCTGCAAAATTTTAACCAAATTGATGGTCATTAAGACATTGATAACTGCCTTAAAGCTAATACGGTTTAGGTTGGACAGATTCAGTTCGTCCACTGATTTAAGTGAGTTAGATACCTTAAAGATCATCAATTTGGCTGAAATTTTGCATAGATGATCTATACATTAGTACCTAAAACTGAACGGTCGAGATGTGGATATGAGACCAAAAAGTGACCATAAACCCTAACCTTGCTCTGAAATTTCAAAGCGAGACCTCACTCTAGATAAAATATGTATATATATATATATATATATATAATTGACGTATCCTTCACGTACCTGTATCCTATTACAGTTAAGATTTGCCGTTTTCACGTATCCGATCATATCATATCCGGGTACTCGTACCCGTATCAATGCTTCTTAGATATTAAGAGTCTTCTCAGCAGCTTGGCACTCTTCTTGGCGACGAGCTAAGTCTTGGATAAGATCAGCATCAATTTAAGCACCTTTCTCAATGGTGCTCATTCCTTGCAAAAGTTGAGATGCTAATTCAAAAATTTGATCAACTGTCTTGGAAAACCAATCAAACCCATTTCTGCCAGACTCAAGAGTTTCCATCATAGATGTCAAAAGGAAAATTGTAGAATTAATATCCTAATGGTATGGGTCATCATGGGCTGGGCTAGGGCCGGCCCTACCATAAATTTTAGGGGTTAGGGTCAGGCCGGGCCGAGTGTGACGTCCCGAACCCGAATTTACCAGTTTACAAGTCTTTCGATGGGTAAACGACATTTACATTTACTTTTTGGCTCCGTTTCGATATTTTAGGGGGCCCTAAAAGTTGACTTTTTGTTCGGGTCAAAATTTGGGAAAATGTTCTTCATGGAAGTCGTAGAGGATGTTAAACTGAGCGCGTGCATATGTGGTGTGTAAAAATCGGAGTTCGTATGTGAAAGTTACAAGCGAAATAGTAAAGTTACTGTTCATTGGTAGAAAGTATAAATTTGAATTTTTACTGTTGGGGGCCGGTAACTTTCTTTTCCTCTCTCTCTCCTCCTCCCCGCGCTTTCCTCTCTCCTTCGGCGATCTGCAGCTCCGGCCTTCTCTTCTTTTCCGGCCACCTGGTGGTGCAAGCTTGGTGTCAGTAGACTCGTCTCCTCCTCCTGGACGCGCCTGCGGTGATGAATCGTCGAGTTTTGGCCGGAAAACGGCGAACCAAGGCCGAGCAGTTTACTGTAGCAGTTTGGGATTTTCGTCGATTTCCGGCGATTCCGGCCATCTCCGGCCACCAAACCGGCGTCGAAGGAGCGGTTTTTCCCAAGGATCATGTTGCCCCTAGCCTTGAGCCACGATTTGCAGTGTGGAGGTCGAATCGAACGGCGATGTACCGAGCTATTGCTCGACGAAGGAACTCGTATGCATGGTCATCTAAATAGTACTGTGAGTGGACATTTGTTTTTAAATTAATTCCGCATGCAGTATTATTATTATTATTTTCTTACAATTGAGATTTAATTATGTTTTGAATATTTGAGATTTAGTTTATTGAGATTTATTTATGGATTACGAGATTAGTATTGAAATTCCTTCCCGAGGGCTGTTAGTAGATTTTTCAGATAGTCATTCATGAGTTATTGAGTTGGGAAATGATTTTCGGGAAGTGACTGATTCGGAAAAATATTATGAGAATTATTGTTTTCGAATATCAGTTTTTATGAAGATATACGAGTGCGAGGGATTTAGCAAATATTTGAGCATGATTGATTTATCGAGATTTATTGGGTTTTGAATTCCGCACTTATCAGACTTGGGTTAGATGGAGCTTTCTTTCCGAAAGCAATTATTGAATTATAGAGTATGTGATTATGCTTTCGAGGATTTATTGAGATATCGAGGATTGAGTTAGTGAGTTATTACTGAGTTATGCTTTCGGTGAATTATTATTGATTTATTGAGGTAATATCGAGTTTCTTTCCGAAAGCAAGTGATTGAAAGAGGTTATTTTCAGTTCTTAAAGAGGCTATTCAGTTTATTAAGGAGGCCAGTTTTGGCGCATGCGTATCTTACCTAGTTGGCAGTCCCTTCTAGGTAATAGTCTGGTTGGCAGTCCCTTCCAGACTACAGCTCTGTTGGCAGTCCCATCCGATGCGTCACCTGGTTGGCAGTCCCTTCCAGATGACATGAGGTAGTTAGTCGGCAGTCCCGTCTACTACCTGTGGTTAGTCGGCAGTCCCGTCTACTACATGTGGCTAGTTGGCAGTCCCATCTATCCACCGCCTCCTACTCCGGTTGGCAGTCCCTTCCGATGCGTCATCTGGGTGGCAGTCCCTCCTAAATGGCATGAGATGACTAGACAGCAGTCATTTCTAGTCATCAAACGAGCCTCATGAAAAGGATGTTTTTATAAGGATTGAGGATGAGATTTGAAGAGATTTCAAGATGTTCTTGTTACGTGATTGAGATTTCAGTAAAGAGGATGATTAAAAGTATTTCCAAGATTGTTACTGCATGCGAGGTTTTAGAGAATAACTTGGGAAAACATTAAGTTTTACTTATTCATTTGAAATCACTTATTTTTCGTCCACTCACTCTAACGGATTTTAAATATTTTCCCCTGGGCCCTTCGGTTTTAAATTCCTAGTTTGCAGGCCAGTTTAGCTTGAGGTCGAGCGTACTTGGGGTTAAGGCATAGCTGTCATAGCTTCCGCATTATAAAAGCATCGGTCATTTATCTTGCTTTCTATTCTCTTGTTCGCCTGTATATTAGATTGCTCTGATAACCTATGAGATTAATATTCTTAAATTCTGAATTGTTTATGAATGAGATATGTGAGATGTTGTGATATAGGGAGCAGGGTGGCTCCAGGAGAATAAGGATGGATGATTTAGAAGTGTGGATGTTTTTCTACAGGTTTTGGGTTGTCCATTTTTAGGGGAAGTTCTGTCAAATTTTTGGTAGAATTTCTTCTAAAGTGGGCCCCGCAGGGCCTCTTCGGATTTCAGGGTGAAAACCGGGGCGGGTCCTGTCACCGAGCCTAGTCAAAGTCAACAAAATTTAGAGCCGGGTAGGTCAAGCCGGGGTTTAAATATGTTAATCCTTACCCGCCCGAAAGGCCTGAGCCACTAGGGCCGAAAAGGCCGGGTTGGGCCGGCCTTCCTAATAGGGCCTAAAAGGGCCTTAATTTGTTTAACAAAAAGAAATATATTACTTTTATTTTTTATCTCAAAATGTGGCTCAATGGTTATATAAGTAATACAAGACTCATTATTTTTTGTTGATCATATTTAATATAAATATATATATTGGAATTAACTTATAAGTTATAACATCTATAAATATTAGTTAAGATAGCTATATTCAATTAACTATCTATCTAAATCTCTCAAAATTAATTGTTGTTTAAGAAAGGAAACAAAAATTAAAGAAAATAAAGCTTAGGAAATCAATTACAAAAAATAGATAAGTTGTATGTTATAGACTAACGAGAAACATATTTAAATAATAGAAAAAATAGAAAATTATTAGGGCTTAATTGGGCTGGCTTAAAGGGCAGGGTCGGACTTGGCCCTAAAGGGCTCAAACGGGCCGGGCAGTAGGGTAGGGCCAGGCTTCATTTGCATGACCCTTACCCTACCCTATTTGAGAAATGGTAGGGCGGCCCTCCCTAATGCAAGGGCTCGGTAGGGCTTCGGCCCTACGGGCCGGGCGAGCTTAGGGCTAAAGGGCTAAATGATGAGGTCTATCTAACGGTGAACAAGTACTTCTTTAGGAGATTCAAAAGAGCTCAGCTTATTTAAAATGTCTTGCATCTTAGTGACGATGAAATCACGCCGATGCTCATTTATCTTTGGGCTAAAGATCTGATATATAGACAATGGACCCTAAATCGATGGGATGATTTCTTCACAAAAACTCTAGGATGAGCAAGTATCTAAACCAATAAGCTCTGTGGTTTTGCGAGGAGAGTTGAAATTACCTCCATATAATGACTTCAGCTCTGGCTCATTTAACTGTGGCTCCAGAACTGCAACCCTTGTCTCTAGGTGCTTTTCTTTTAGCTCTGATTCTCTCTGTCTTGGCTTTGGCTCTAGTTCCTTCAACTTTAACACTGTCTCTCTGGTCCTCGGTTGTGCTCCTTTTGAATTTGACTCTGTTTCTCTGGATGTCAACTTTTGGTCTTGTGATTGTACTCTCTGTTCTTTCGCAGCGGTGGTTATGGCACCATAAGAACTATTGCCTTTATCTGGAACATGTCTCTTCTAAAGAAAGCTAGAATTATCGGCAATAACATCATCAAAATCACTACGCTCATCTTTATGGGCTTGCTTGAGGTTTCTTCCCCCTGAATTATCAGACCTGGTACAATCCCTCTTCCTCTTGTTGTCTCCTATAGAGGAAGGTTTCCTAAAATGGGTGGTCGAATCCGCTTCCTCAATATCTGTCAGCAAAACTTCTTTTTGCAAACTGTAAGAAACTTCTCTCAAAGATTTTATCACAAAGACATTACTTATTTTCTCCAAAGGTTGCTTCTTTAGAGTCAAATAAACAGCAAACACGGATCAGCCCAAATATGAAGCACATGCCCTCATCCACCATCTACAATACATCCAAGTGCAAGTTCCATTATAAGTAGAACGTGGGATATAAAAACGGGCACTGGTATTAGCTCTAAGGAGTATATGTTGCGCTTTTGCTAATTCTTCAATGCAACACTGTCTTCTTTTCCCAACAGCAAATAATAACTTGTTTAATGGAACTCGCTGGTCAAAACCAAACTACCGTGCAACCCTATTTGGCTAGTATGGTTCCAGCCAAAGATCATTACCCATCCTCACAAGTAGCAAGGTAGAGTGTATGCAGACTAGGAACTCAAATTGTTCATCTGACAAGCTTTTATCATCAATCAGAAAGCAGCCTTTCTGTTTATTGTATGGACTTGGACGATAATCAATGGATTCATTATTTCTGAAAGCAAGTCTAGCAGAGGTAATGTCTAAGTTCTCAGCGTCAACACCTGCATACCTGAGAATCAATTGATTTGTTAGTTCTGAAAGCAAGTCTAGCAATGGTAATATATATCTAAGTTCTCATTATCAATATATGCATACCTGGCCAAATGAGGGTGACGAGCAAGTATGTCACTTGCAGCTCGGCATCTATACAAACAAGTAAAGTGCTCTCTTAACCAACCGATCACGTAATGAACAGGCAGACAACTTTGAGACTCTTTTGGCCCTCTCGGATCAGTCACAAACTTACCAAGGCCATGATAAATATAGCCTAAAACTGACGGTGCAAGAGAGACCCTGACCCCCTAGGCCATTAATCCTACCATATAAAAGGTTTCAGGTCTGATTCTATTGTCATGAGAAGGCAAAACAAACCTGCTGAGCCAAAATGCTAGAAAATCATCAAGTTCTCCTTCTTTTGAAATGTCCAGAGCTGGTTTCCTACCCATAAACATATTTTGTTGCATTTGATCTTCCCGGTATGTAGTCTCTCCATAGGCTACGTATACGAAGCGTCCCCGATAAAAATGAGCAAGCCATTGCCTCCAGGAAACATAAGTCTTGCTATTGGGTGCATTCAATTCAGAATGTATTCGCAGAAGCTCAACAATGGTATACGGATATCGCCCATTACTATGTAATTCTTTATTCGCAGGAATAAATTCTTCATATGGGACGCCCAGGATGGGTAAGCAACCAATAAGCCTTAAGTCATAGAGGGACACACTCATCTCTCCATTCCCATGGTGTAAAGTATTAGTCAAAGGACTCCAGAGTTCACAGAATGCTCTCCATGTGTTCCCACAAAAATGATAGGGGAAGCGAGAGACACCGACAGCACCATGTATTCCTGCTTGGTCCAGTTTCCCCTTGAAATGATCTAATATTGATTCTGTCAATTCCATCACTCCAGGCTCAAAGGTAGCACGACCTTGAAAGTAGTGATGAACTCCCCAGTCTTGTTTGTCTTTCAACATTTTATAAAGAACAGGATAAAAGTTCTCTTGGTGAGTGAAGAAATCCCCATCCTCTTCATTATTAACTTTCTCAAGGGTGCAATCTGGAAATATAGCACAGTAGGAGCGACAAGTCTTTATGGCTTGATCTTTAGAATCATGACTGAATGTGAGATACCCAGAATGCACTGGCACTTCGCTTATCCATGTAATTTTGTCTTTCACTGATGCATCAACTTGTACAGAATTCAATGGTGAAGACCGCCTATACTCTGGACCCTCTATGGCTTCCTGCCTGCGCTTGTTAAGTGCTCGTTCAATACATATATGTCCATGTGCTTCCATTACCTGAGAGGGTACAACATACATGGTGTCAAAATCAAATAAATCATAAAGAAGAGGGTTAATGTATTTTAAAATTTTCGTCATTTACAATAAATTTTTGCATCATACACTAGTAAATCATCTTTCTATTAGAAAGCCCATTAGAACCACTTTTTCAATTTGAAAAAAATAATTGATGGAAAAGCTAGAAAAATAATGATTGCATGGAAAAGCACAAGGATATATGTAATAAAACTAAAAGGGTAGGAGCACAACTGATTTAAGATATAAAGGTCAGGTAGGTAAAATGAAATTAGCCTAAATTTAAGTCTATTTTGGATATATATGGAAATTGCTAAGAGACTTTCACTTCAATCTTTCTAAACCACATAGCATTTGTTGTAACAACGTCAGCGCTAGCTCTTGCATGCCATTGCTTCAAACCATGTTCATCATTCAACAAGATTCTTGTTCTAGACTACCACTATATCAGAGAACAAGTGGTTCTAGCTTCAAACCAGCTGATGACATATTCACTAAGCTTATCACCAAAGATCGTTCTAAGTTTTATGCCACATGATTCTTGTTCATATTCCTCAGAGGGGATACTAGAGCAAGTCTACCAGCAATGTTAGGAAAGACCAAGAAACTATGTTAGAGGTCATTACCACGCCCTAAACAAGAGACCTTTTAACAGACTAGAATTCCCTAGAAAGATCCAGCTGTACAAATAAGGCTGCAGTGTATTATTTTTGGAAATTCTTCACATTTCTCAATTTTTTTATTTTTTATTTTATATATATATATTTGAAAACTTTTTGGTGGCTGTCGTGTTCAGGACTTCAGGCAACTTCTCCTTGACATTTTTGGACGTGAAAGGCTGTATATATATACCAATGGGAAAGTGGTTGGTTTGGTTACGATTAACAATTAACAATTGAAGCAAATTAAATAACAGGCATGCTTTGCTTTGGCATGAATTTGATGTTTATTATAACTAAAAGCACAAAAAGCTATTAGTTAAAAAATGATTCAATTTAGCCAATGAGAGTTGGTTCAATTGGCAAGGCCGGACTTGAGGTGTAAACCCACACAAGTTCCATCCCCACTACTAACAATCTCTCATTTGATGGGCAATCTAGAAAATGTCCTGCATAATTCCATACCAATGGGCTGGGCAGGGACACTGGCCAGTTTCGTAAGTCCTGTTCGGTTGAGGTTGTAGGTTTGCCCTGTCCCTGGTAGTGTAGAGAAGTCTCCCTCTTACCTATACTTTTGTTAACCGAAAAAAAAAAGATTCAATTTTATTCTAAAATAAGTGATAATTGCATATATTCATGCTTAATAACGAAATACTTTGCATTATTAATTATTCATACTACGTCACACGTGAATGAAAGGCTTATGTTTCAACTTTGTCAATAGAATTTTTTATTTTTTTAGTGGAATAACACCTACGGACATACCCTACAAACAAACAAACAACCTTGCTTGTCACGTGCACAAATTGTAGACCGTATCTCATCATATGCTTGTAAACTCTATTACGTAGTGTTGAGATTTATATGATTTGCATGAATTTTTTTTTTTGTCAATTTATTCGCATGAATATTAAGCATGGAAAAAAAAAATTAGTGCAGTACATGCTTCTCCTTTTTCTAAGTTTTTTGTGGAAACATAAGGCGATCATTTACTTATAAAACGTAGTTAAACATAATGGTCCACCACATTGTGACACAAAACAAAATAAATACTACTGATGTCGCACCTACTCATACCAGTGATAGCACTAAAGCAAAACATCAAGACCCTAAAACTATTGAAATTTGGGCTTCAAATTAAACTTATAAACCACCGCACCGCTTGTATTTAAAAACCAAAAGTATAAAAATGCTAACCAAGAAGCTTGGAAAAAAACCACGAATAGATGCCTAAATAACAAGCAAGACTTGGCCTATATATGTCTAGATGATAGGACCAAAACAGCACCAAAAATTAAAGATGAGTGAAATCCACACTCCTCATTTTACAATCCACACTCTATGTTTTCTTTTTTGATAACTTAAATTTTGTTTTTACTAATTAACTACATGGTGTGGTGTGCTGGTCAAACGGCCTAGTCTGGAACCCCCAAGTCTAGCGTTCGAATCCCAGTTCCATCTTGTGGCCAGCAGATTTGAGAGACCTTTTGGGTTCGTGCATTTGCGGTGCAATGGATTAGTCTGGCTTTCGCCGCAATGACGGTGCAGGTGCTGGGATACCACTGCATGAGGGTGTGAGTTACTAACCTAACTTCCTTATCAAAAATATATATATATATATATATATATATTTTATGAGAATTATAACTAAAGAAGGAAAGAGAGTATAAATTACAAATTAGGGAGCTTGAATTTTACTCCTCAAAACCAAACCCGAAGGCGTTATTTTCACACAAAAAATCAGCTAAGCAGGTCTAAGATATTTTCAAAAAATCTGAGGGATATTTCAGACAGCTTGTCATGGACAAAATCGGGGAGTCTATATTAATTTCAGTTTACCCCCCCCCCCCCCCAAACTTTTCAATTTTAATCTTCCGTGTCCAATATGTGCTGCTCCGTCCAAATTGAATGTTAAATTCGATAATAGGGCCCACTTTGAGGTCTAAAATGGTCATTTTATGACCCAAAAAATCTCTCTCTCTCTCTCTCTCTCTCTCTCTCTCTCTCTCTCTCTCTCTCTCTCTCTCTCTCTCTCTCTCTCTCTCTCTCTCTCTCTCTCTCTCTCTCTCTCACATTGCCTCATCACTACCATGGCCCCCGACCAAGATGATGCAGAAGGCAACCTGACCTCCTCTCCCCAAAACAACGTCATTGATGATGACGACGTCGACGACTTCGCCTCTCCTTTCTCCACCTCCAATGGCGTCACCTCCGTTGAGGGGTTGAATTTGATGGGTGGAGTCGGCTCCGAAGTCTGTAGAGGGTACTCGCTGGTGAATTCAGCCAAGAAGAGTCAGAAATTGCCAGTGATTTTGCAATTTCACGATGGTGGTTGGGCAAATTGCCACCTCCCTTAATTCTAATTCCCAATTATGTAAATTTTCCACAAAATGATAGAAAAAAAAATACCCTAGTTTTACCAGTCAAGAAAATCACAAAGAGAAACTCCAACTGTTGCACCCAAAAAAGCAGAAGTACAAAATACTGAATTAGAATGAGAACATATAATTGGTTTTGTGTGTGATTGTCTTGTGTTCATTTAAAAACCACATTTTGAGCTTCCCACAAGTGAAAGGGCATCAAAACGATACTCACCTTAGCCAAGAGCTCCCTTTTCTAGCTAACAAAACCATTACTTGTCGCTGCTCCGTCGTCTTCACTAAACAACATCGCCATTAAAATCTTCCCCAGCCCTTTCTCCCCATCCACAAAGGCCACAACTTTATCCCTCTTGTCCTCACAATGCAAACCCTTCCCATACCTGATGTCAGTATTCACAT
The DNA here is from genome assembly GCA_024704745.1 of Rosa lucieae. NCBI lineage: Eukaryota > Viridiplantae > Streptophyta > Magnoliopsida > Rosales > Rosaceae > Rosa > Rosa lucieae. The sequence continues at coordinate 4,793,859 of CM045492.1, forward strand.
CCTTCACCATCCCCAATTTCCCAATCTCCACAATCACCCATTCCCTGGCTCCATTGTCAATCCGGCCCAGTCTTAAATCCCTTGATGAAAAGCATGACAATCTGGACATAATCTCCGTTGGCTCTCCTTTTCCACCACTTCACCAATTCTGAAATTTAACTACAACGAAACCTCAATTCTTACTTCTGCATATCTAACTAAACCAGAAACAACCTATGTAAGCTCGACACCACCACCACAGACGGTGGTGCCAGTGGTGGCAGAAGTACCCAAAACACAAATCCGCTAAACTAAATCGAATCGAAGGGCTACTTACACAAGCATGTAGAGCACGAGAAGTAGGGCAACTTTCGCATGCCAGGCAAGTTAGACAGCCGCAGGAGTTGCCGGAAAATGTCTCAAAATGGCCGGAATAACCTAGAAACAAAAATAAAAAAAAATCTATCAATCCCAAAATCTAATTACACAGGAAAGTAGAGAACGACGAGAAGATCAATTTCAATACCTCATGCAACCCAAACAATCGCGAGAAAACCTGAAGCTTTCGGGCTTTGATTTTTTTTCCACGATCAACAATCGGCAAACCTGTACCACAGGGATGTCGGGGAGGATGGAGCGAAACGTTTGGCAACGGTGCCCTGGTCGGAGGTGGTCGGACGGTGGAGAACCGTCCGGGTCGCTGTCGCGAGTCAAGGCTAAGGAACAGGAGAGAGAGAGAGAGAGAGAGAGAGAGAGGTCGAATTTTTTTTTTTGGGTCATAAAATGACCATTTTAGACCTCAAAGTGCGCTCTATTATAGGATTTAACATCCAATTTAGACAGAACATCACAGATTGGGCACGGAATATTAAAATTGGAAAGTTTTAGGGGTAAAAATTTAAAATTGAGAGTACATGGGGTGACATAGTGACACCCCCAAACTTTAAAGGGATAAACTGAAATTAATCCTTATTATTATTTCATAGAAAGGGTACGAAGAAGAATTCAAACTTGAAACTTCAAATGTGTTATAATCATTAGAATCAAAGTACACACATAATCAAGCAATGAATAATCATAAATAAAGCTTGTAATTATATTTTAGTTTGATTAAGTTGATAGATAATTACTAAAGATCTCACAGTTATCCATAATTTTAGTGGGGAATTTGCAAACTGAGTCACACAAGAATACCAACAAAACAGTTGGTGGATGGCTTTCCCAATTAGGAATCACTTAAGCATATAAAATTTGTTTCTTGCTAATTCAGAAGTTTTTTTCCCTCTGTGATGGTTCTCTCCCCGAGAGCTTGCCACCAGTAATGTTCTTATGGGCTCTCTGAGTCCCACTGGAAAGAAATCTTTACCTAAAAACGCACCGGTGAGGAACAAAAGAAAGTGGATTCCTATGATATCCAGTTTTCATATTTAGTCTAAACAAAACACACTAATTAAGTCTCGTCTTATCCGACCCAACCAGAGAATGTCAAGATCAACTTATGCGGGAAGTGTGAGCACGATAATAAGAGGCTCTGTCAAGCGTCGAAAGCCATATGAGATGAGCTAGAATCTACTAGCAATTACGGACACAGCCGTAAGAAAGATAGAGAAACTTCTCTAATATTTGGGTTTTTATTGATAACTTGAATGAAAATTACAATCTAATAGGTGTCTTTTATAGGACACATAGCATAAACATAATGCAACTAGAAAACAAAAAGAACAATTTATTATAGACTAAAACTAGGAAACCTAATTACACCTCATTAAATTAAAATCGGAAATAACATCCTAAATACTAAAGAATATTACGCAAATAAGTATTTGGAATCCCAACCAAGATTTTACTCGAAAATCCCGATATATCCAAAAGAATAATTTATGATAATTTCATCATTAAGAAGTCTATTTGAATACCAATTTCCAATATTCAAATCATTCTTCTTAATTAATGTAGAGACGCTTCTTTCTTTTCGAGATTCTTTATTGAAATTGACTGAAATCTCGTCCTACATCATCAACTATCAACCATGTGCACTAATCTATTAAGTCTAAGCCTAAATTTTAATAATTACCATGAAGACTGGAAGAAAGTTTTTCTAATCGCAAAGTCGAAGAGATACATATCTACAAGATTAGATTACATTGAATCAAATAATGAATAATTACATAAGAATAGAATAATTGTAGGTCGTACTAGCAGATGGGATATGCCAAAACGAGGGACTGGTTAAAACGACGCTTGCTGTTGGCCTTGTTCATTGGAATCTCAGTGGGCTCTCCACGTTCCTCCCAATAGTAGATTCAATAATGCTTCAACTCTCCCCTTCAAATTTCATTGTCACCAGCCACCAATCATCATCCCTCTTGTAGCTTTACAAAATTTTCAATGGAGCTCATTTGGTCCTTCCTCATGTCCCATAGATAGTAACCAAAGATAATGATTGTATGCCTCGGTTATATATAACTTCTCTCTTACTTTTCGTGAGTCTCACTACTATGTGATGAGTCTCGCTTAAACGTTGCAAGAGGAAGGTTTATATAGAATTTTCGCATGTAAAAATTGATCCATCAAAGCATGACCCCTGATGGAGGAGGGTGGGGACTCTCTTTTGCAACTCCCCGAACACATTCTGCACTCCTCCAGAAGAGTGTGGGAAGCATGGTGTTAATGCCATAGTCATTGTCTATTACCTTGCAGCGAACCGGCGAGGGACTCGAGGTGTGGGGACGAGTACATCTGGTCGAGATTTCAACAGAGCAAGACGATCCTTTATTGTGTTGTCAAATAATCTGTTGTCTGGATTCTCTGCATAGCAGGCGTAGTAACATCCTACACAGGCATGTGGTAGTGCCATTGCGATCCTGGTCTGAAATATCAAGTTAAATAAGAATTGATTAAGTTACGTATATTGAATAGCTAAACAGCAAAGATTAAAGAATTGCCTAGTTGATCACATGATTTATATGCGTTTAGATGAATGATAAAGTACGAACGGAGACTAGTCAAATAAAGGCCACCAACCATAAGGTATCCAATGAAGAATGCAAGCAGGGAAATGGTGGCCGTGAAACTTTGGCGTACTGTGGCGGTCCAAGCAGCCACAACTATGACACACATAGAGCCACTGCAGATGCCGGTTAGGAAGCATATTGAGCTGGTGATGTCAGAATCAACAAGGAGATGAATTTCTTGCCTTTCAAAGAGCTCCCAAGTCTCTTGTGATGCCCTCACAAAATCTTTTCCATATGCTGCTATCTGGTAGTAATTGATTTACATTACATTAAGTTTAATTTGAATTAGTTACTAAACTAGTGTTAACCATTGACAACCTATGGATTTTTTACTACAATTTAGAAGTTTTGGATGGTGACTGCATCACACGTAATCCAGAATATAGAATGCTAATCACAAGTTAGTTAACAAGATAATTAAGAAAAGAATCAACTTAAATTAGAATGCCCAAATATACATATCCACTTAAAAAATAACATGGTAACGAATATAAAATTATATGTTGATTGCTCTAAACTATTCTGAAAACTTTATGTCCACTCAGGATCTTACATGATATATAATCGAATGACTGGATATAGCCATAATTAATAGATTACATGTGTACACTTCAGACGGAGGACTTTCATCTAATTAGATTCATTTAAATCATTCAGAAAATTAACTATTTCATAGTAGGTAGGAACTTTTGGCAACTACTCACTCACAGATAATCTCATTGACACACACACACAAGCAGAGGACAATATCAGCTGTCAGCATAATTCGTTATCCATATTATTATATGACTTTCAAACAAAATAAAACAACTAGTGCTATTGACATATTGATTAGCTGGCTAAACTACTGTTTTGCAATGCCTAATAAAGCCCTCTGATTGGGAAAGAAGCTATTGACCAATGTAATACTTTTGTATTGTTTTGTGCATTATATGCAAATATTGGAAAGAATATTGATTCAAGAAGAAATTGCTAATGACTTGAGTAAAGGTACCTGAACAAAGGCCCAGCCATTGCCATATCGGAAGATGCACTGCATGACATGGAGACAGCAATGCGCACAAGAAAACATGAACTCATCCTCTCCCTCAAGTAGATTTAAAGCTCGAGCAACAATCCTCAGCGCTTCAATTGCTGGCACAAACAGAGATCCAAAACAAGCACTTCCAAGATTTTTACTCAAGGCTCTCTGGAAACAAAACTGAGTATTGGACTGCATTCCTCTGAGATAATATAGAGCAATCACCCTACTCACAGTTATATTAACTACATTCCTCATTACTTCGGCTGTCCACATCAGGCTCAATACCAATGCAATTATGACTAGTGGAGGAAAGTAGAAATTCAAGGCTCCAATGACTCCTAAAATCCATAGAGACATCCACAAAAATCCGAACCCAAGCATCCAGTAAGTGGGTCGATTCAAATCGCGGAACTTTGATACAGGTTCGAGCGACTTGATCAATATCCTGATACAAAATCCTATCTGCGGCGTGATCCAACAAGCGTACAAGCTATTCCCTATGGCAAAGCCAATGAAACAGACCCCCACGCCAGTGGTGGTGGGCTTTTGGAAACAAATTAGCAGGATTCCAGCAGATAAACTCATGACAAAAGTGTTCCATAGTATGAAATGAACCATAAATGTAGGCCATTTCCTAAATGCCTTTTGCCATGCAAATGCAAGAGTAATGCTCATAAGAGATGCAGCTTCCACTTGTGGTAGAAAATACTTTAGCACCCTTTTCTCCTTTCTCGAAATACTGCCTGAATCTTGTATCAGACCCTGAACTCCCTTGAATGTCAGAAAACCAACTAGCCCAATAGCGCCGACCATGTGCACAACGAAAAGGAACAGAGATATCTTGTTGGTGTAGGCTCTTGAGTTCAGTGTTGTGATCGCTGGCTGGTCAACAAATTCAGAGAAAGTAAAAACCCAGATAACATCGAACTCAAACTCATCACTTACAAATTAACACACATGCTCTAGAAACAGACCCCCCCCCCCCCCCCCCCCCCCCCAAAAAAAAAATCTTATACATAGGAAGAAAAGAAGAAAAAGAAAAAATTGTAAACAGAAAACAATTTGACTTGTATCATGGCAGGAGTTTAGTCTTGTGGAAAACTTACTTGAGGGGTTGGAATAGAGCGAGGCTGAGAATGCTGAGGAGGAGGAGGAGGAGTTGCGTGAGAAGGAGTTGTGTGAGACTGAGAGAAATCAGATAGAGATGGAGATGGAGTAGTCCCAACTCTGACATTTTGGGCCTGTTGGAACCGACGAGGAGGAGGAGGAGGAGCAGCGCTTCTGGTTTTAGTATTGATAGCAATTCTCAAAGGGTTTGTAAGATTAAGCCTCTGCAACATTGACACATGAACATCTCCCTGACTACTCTGATCATGATTAATATTGCTCTGTTGTTCAAAACCCACCTCAACTTTCTCCACATCTCTCACTTCCAGCTCTCTCCTCTCCTCCTCCTCTTCCTCCTCCTCCCTCTCATCTCTCTCCCTCGCCTCAACCTCTTCACTTTCTCTCTCCACCACTTCCTGCACATAAAACCAAAGTTGTGACCTTTTAATGCATCTCACACACATGAATCAGCCAATTGGTAGCAAAAACCAAAATAAAGATGGAAACTTTACGGGTTCAGCGGCACCCATGTCGGCGGCGATGACGTGGCGCCGGCGGTGTAGTTGTCCGGGAATGAATGTCTGGCTTGTTAGGTGTGTGTGTGTGTGTGTGTCAAAGAGGGTGATGGTCTATCCCATCCTTAAATGGTTTTTTCAGTTGTGGTGGTGGGTGCTGTTTTTTTTTTTTTTTTTTTTTTTCTTTTACAGTAAATGACACTATAATTACCTCAGAGTATCTTGAACGCACGTGGGAGCCACTTGTTTGTTGTTTGGGGAATCATGACCAACGCGCCGACGTGACGCGTGGATGATAGCGACCAATGGCTGGGGACCTGGAGCGTCTGTTTCAGAAGCACGTGGAAATCGGGGTTTTCCAGGAGAGGGAATGAGTGAAGGGTTGGATTTTCATTCTCATGAATGGACGGTTGAGATGGAGTCTGGAGAAAATGGGAAATAGTGGCTTCGACTTTTATATAGAGGAAAATTGACAGAGAGGCGTATGCAAGAGGGGCACCACTTCTCTAGTTCTCTCCGCCTTATCGTCAATGTCCTTTTTTATTTTTTTATAAAGAAAATCAAAATTTATCTGACAACTTTCGTCCGGATGGTTTAGCTGATCTAAATAAAACGCTGAAAACACAAACAGGATCAAACAACTAACATAGACATTATTAGAATCACGTAGATACTTCTCTTTTTATAGAATAAAAACATGTATTATGCATTTTCTTGTCATATATTTTGTTTTCTACAGAGATGACAATGAAAAGTAAAAGCTTTGACAATTAAAAAAACTAGAAACTTCCTCAAAAATCCAAGATGCTCTTTATGTCATTTCTATTAAGGTGAGTTGTTACTTCAATACCATAAGTACTAACGTTGAAGAGTCAATTACTTCTATTAAGATGAGTTGTTACTTCTCGATATCACAAGTAGTTACTTTCAAGAATCAATTAGTTTAGTCATAACTCCGTATAAAAAAGAAAAATTTTCATTTCCCAATTTTTTATAAGATTCGTTGAAAAGAATGTACTATACATGATGAAGCACGAATGCTTACGTATCTACATAAAGAACTAGAGAATAATAAATAATATCTCAAAACAAGAATAATAAAAATAATAATGTTTTGTATTATAAGTGAAAATATCTGAATAATATATATATATATATGTGTGTGTGTGTGTATTGATGTGTATCATATCGTTACCTACAAATGTACATACCGTGGGCTTGTTTTTGTAATTTGAACACCGTCCAGTCAATTTTGAATTTTCTAGACAACAAAGTCATCTTTCTGACTAGAAAATATAAACATAGCTAATTTCCATGGAAAATATTTTTTTTTTTTTTTGGTAAGCATTTATTAGTGCTTCTGAGTTTTGGGTCTGCTACCCCACGCTTGGTGGCATTGTCAGCAAGTGTCGTTACTGCAAGTGTCGTTACCAATTCCTATAATCTTCGAGCCTTCATTTTGTTTTCTTCTTGGAGTAAATAACAAAACACTGTGTTTTTTTTATCAGAGAATCACTGTATCTACATTATCTAAACAGTAATGGGCACCTGTCAAAAAAATTATACCAAGTCACTTTTAGATCTATTCTCAACAAAAAAAAAGTCACTTTTAGATCTAAACTTAGAAGGAATTAATTTTAATTTTAAGTTGTTTCATGAGGTCATTTAGCAATAAAATTTCAAATTACTCTCCAAGGGGTCAATTTACAAGTTAATTTCTTGGACTTTAGAAAATTGCCAATATGCTCACAATTATTTAAAAATTTTCATCCAAATGTTCATCATGATCCACTCACGTAATGGGTACTTCGGCCATTTCACGTGAGGGCAAAATAGCCCAGTTCTGCAGACAATAGGTCCCAATCCAACTCATATCATCAGAAAACATGGACATAATTAGTGGGCCTGCACCATTAACTTGGATGACTCGGATCCACGTCAACTTCACCCAAGCGTCTGCATCAGTCCTTTTGAAGGGGAAACCACTACACGGAGGTGACGGAGCACCACATACACAATCGGCATTTTAAAGACGTAAACATTTCCAAGAGCAAGAGACTTTGCATTAGCTATTTTTAATTGTTACAATCGGCAAATTTCAATTTTCATCAAGAAAAAGGCAAGTGAAAATGTAAAAATTGAAATCCTTCGGAGCTAGCGGTAAAAGAGGGTAGAAGAAAAACACCGACCACCACATGTAACCCAAAAAGAAAAAAGAGAAGAGAGAAAAAAGAAACACACTGATATTTAGCTGTAAAACCAGTCGAACAAAATCTAAAGAAACCTTCTGATAAGGATATGGCGATCCAAAACCATTTATTTTCTGGTAGAAGATTTGAAACCGTAGTATGCATTTACAAATCACAAGATCACAACATACGATTCTTAGTAAACGTTCTAGTTTTAGGTACAAAGAAAACATTCATATCACCCCCTTGGAACAATCCATAACTCAAAAGTCAAAACCAAATCTTCAAATGGTACTAGTCAAAAACGACATACCCCAAAACTTTAGGCCTGAATTGGTAACAAGCTACAAAGTATGAAATGCACTGAAGCTGAACAAGGAAATCTAATGGTACAACATCAGCACAAAAGATGTTCAACAATGTCAGGTCTAGACTTTTTTGCAGACAATCTATATTCTCTACATCCACAACTTTGCAAGCTTGGAAACTACTATTGCTTTCCACCATTATCCGACTCTGGAGCTGATTTGACAATACTCAGTTGGCCACCTTCTTTGTTTGCAGCAGTGGCAGCCTTCACCTCATTGCAGTGGTTTATGAACTTTGTAATCTCCTGATTTCACCAAATAATAACATAAGAAGTCAGCAGGGATGTAAGGCAAAGTGCTTTCTCCAGAAGCTACTGAACTTTTTTAACAGAAACATAATACAAACTATAGATCTGCAAAACAGGTACGAAAATATATGCAATTCCAGAAAGAACAAGTTCAGCAGCAAAAGTGATGTTTTGAATACCGACTTGGTTTGCCACATTGGCACATTATATAGACCTAGGAACGCATAACATAGAATGTGAAAAATTTAACCACATTAGATTGAAATGGAGAGCGGCATCCACTCAGTATCAAGTTACCAACACCTCTTTCCAAAGGTCTCATCTTTTGTGATTATTAGCTATAAGCCAGTAGCTGGCAATCCCAATTTCATATTCTTACAATCGTAGTTGCTAGACTATAATTGGCATAGATAGGAACAAAATTGGTATAATCCACACTTCCTAAAAATCCTAAAATCCTAAAATCCTAAAAAATCCCAAAATATTAGAAACAACCAATACCAAATCTTTAATTAATCCCAATAATAAACTCTCAGTTTCATGATTGGGAGCAAAATTAGGGTTTAGTGGGAAAAAAAAAAGCAGAGGAGAAAGAGGAAGATACCCTATCGGCGTCCATGTCCTTGGTGAACTTAGCAGGCTTGACGTTTCGCTTCCCTTTGCGAGTTTGCACGCTCTTTCCATGGCGGTTCGGAGGAATTGTCTTCCTCTTCTGCTGCCCTTTGAATTGCGTCGCCTTCTGCGTCATCTCTCTCTTTCTCTCCTCTGCTCGATTCAACTTTCTAGGGTTTTAGTTTCACAACTTCTATTTTATACTCCACTCAAAAACATCAACGAGCGGTGTCGTTTTGGGTCTTAAACACTTTAACCCGTTGAATGCTGACCCGATCCACCCGACCCGACCCGCTCGCTGCAGATACCCGACCCGAAATAAAAAGACGAGAAGAAGCAAATTACATTCTTCATGGAGAAAATTTCACAAATAGTCACTCAACTATGACTCATTCGACACTTTGGTCACTGAAGTTTCAAATATATCACTTGGGTCACTCAACTATTACACTGTCAATCACTCAAGTCACTTTGTTAATTTTTTTCATTAAAAACAATTATAAAAAAATACTCTTTGGGTGACTTAAGTGATTGACAGTGTAATAGTTGAGTGACCAAAGTGATATATTTGAAACTTCAGTGACCAAAGTGTCGAATAAGTCATAATTGAGTGACCATTTGTGAAATTCTCTCTTCTTCATATCTGGAGACTCTGTCACATGAGCTCTAAGTCGTTTCAAATTTTGATTCTCGTTTCTTCTTCTTTTATCAAACTGTAGTTTGAGTTTAGGGTAGTTTGAGTGTTTGTTTTTTTTTCTTATGGGTATGTTTCATTGTTTGATTGTGAATGTAATTTGCTCAAGACGGTTCTGTTTTCACCAAGAAATTTCAATTATCAACTAGTTTTATTGAAAATTTAAGTTTTCCAAGGAAACACAGGAAATGCACTTACAGAGCATGTGGGAAAGCTTTGGCCTCTGGCTGTCTAGTTTTATGGCTTCACTCTAACTCATTATGGAACTTTTTTGTTTTGATTAAATTTCATTGCTTTTATATATTTTCTTATCTTAATTAATGTCATAGTGATGTATGAACAGAAATGGAAGTTATATTATCAGTTGTTACTGGGAGTGATCATTTCGATTTTTGACAAGTCCTGTTTTAGTGCAGTACGTTTTATGCAGCAGAATAAGCTCCTTCCTTAAGAAAGCTGTGCTATACATGATCAGCTTTGATCATTAGGAAATCATCAATCCTACGTCTGAGGAGGAGAGAAGACTAGGGTCCTTGGTCAAAATGGGCTGCACAGAATTGGAGGCTTCAATCACAAAAGAAAGATGTGGCCTTGAAGATTCCCATCTAGTCCCCTGAAGAGAGCCTAGACATCTACGTAATGATTGCCCTGACAAGATAGAAGAAAAGGAAACTTCGTGAACATGCAGTACGTGTTGGAATTGAAAAGGGAAAAGGAATGTGGGGCATGCAATCTAGAACATAGGGGGAAGATGATGACCTACTTCATCTCCCGAATCCAATGATTGGGTTTGGGATTCCAACTGATCTTTGTCAAATCCACCAGTCTTTTATAGACAGCAACAGGACCTCCTTAATTTCTCAATGAGAATGTGGCATTGACTCCTAAATGGGATTAGAGCACCCTGTCTCCATTTTTATATGATGTGCAACCTGAGTTTGTTGACTCAATGTATTTCTGTGTGGCTGCAAGAAAAATAGATTATATATATGTTCGCAATCTCCTAATCGAAATACCGTTCCTCTTATTCCCCTTCCACCACATAATATATTTGATGCATTTACCAGACAAGGAGAACGAGAAGGTTGCCTACTTGGGATGGGTAGAGAAAGCTAAGTTGCTTAAGAACTTGAATTGCTTGTGCAAAATTAATTTGAGGATCAGAAAGGCTGTTAAAGACTATGATGCAGATAAGATTCCACCAGAAAGAATCCAACTGTATGTTCCTTATGAAAGCCACAAGTGGAATCTTGTGTGGGTAGGAAAGAATAAGGTTGCCCCAGTTCAGATGAAGTAAAGCAGGAATTACATAAGTAATTTGGGAATTAATTCCAGGTAAAGTTCTATCTACTTTCGTTCGCATAAAGAATTTACTTATTAATCAGTAATTCATATCTACTAAAAAAATCCTTAATACTTCAAAGAGTTGCATTTGCTTTGCTTTTTGTTTCTTGTGAAGCATATGATACTTTTGAGTATATCTCTGCGTTTCAACTTTTCTGCTAATTGAACTTTATGTTTGAACATTTCTATCAATTCTCCCAGCAGTTTTAAACTCAATAAAACTTCTGTTTGTTAGATATTCTCTGCTTTACATTTTGCTTAATTTTTTCATTGGCATTTACTTTTAATTGCCCTTTGGCTTTCAATTAACTATGCAGTGATTCATATACTTATAAATATTGAGTGTTTCAAAAGTTACATTTTTCTTTTTCTCTTTTTGCCTGGTTTCATACTGCCTGCTCAATAGGGCAGAAGATGCATGTCTTCCCCTTAAGGAAACCTAGACATCTATGCATTGATTACCTGACAAGAAAAAAACTGTGGATATGTGATGTTGAAAAGGTAAAGGAAGGTGGGGCTTGGAAACCAGATGATGGGAGAAGATGATGATGCACTTCATTTCCCCGGAACTCCAACTGATCTTTTTTACAGGAGTCTTCCAGAGATGGCCATAAGAATCCTTATTATTACTATAAGAATGTGGCATTGACTACTATAGGGGTTTGGGGCACCATATCCCGGTCTTTATATGACGCGCAGCCTGAGCTTTTTTATTCGAAGTATTTTTGTTCGGCTACAAGAAGATGGGTTATGTTCACAATCTCCCGATCAGGAATAGATTTCCTCTTATTCCCATGACAAGGATGGTGGCGTACTTGGGATGAGTGGAGAAAGCTAAATTGCTTACAGACTTGCATTACTACTGCAATATCAACTTACATGATCAGTACTGCTCGGAAGAGCTATGATGCAGATGGGATTCCACCAGAACACTTCGGGTAATATGTTCTCTATGGGTGCCGCAATGGGAATGAGCAGGACTAATGGATATAAGTCACTAAGTAACTCATCCAGGTAAAGTTTTGTCTACTTTCATTCACATAAAACTATACATGGCCTTATTATGCAGTTGTTCATCTCTAATGATAAAGCCAGGATACATCAGAAAGTTCCATTTTCTTTGTTTTTTTTTGTTTTTTCGTTTTTCCCCCCTTTGTGTGCAGAAGTATGATATTTTTAAGTAGCTTTCTGCGTATCAACTTTTCTATCGACTGTACTCCATGTTTGAACCTTTCTATCCGTTCTTTCAGCATTTTCAAACTAAATTCAGTTCTTTAATTCTGCTTATTAGATATATTCTCTGCTGTAACATTTGCTTATAGGTAGATTGGTAATTAAAATCCCTTTCAAACTCTTTAGTATGCAGCAACTCGATATATAGGTAAATCTTGGGTCTTCCAAAAAGTTGCATTTGCTTTGTTTTTCGCTTCTGCAGAAGCTTGATACAATTGAGTAGACTCTTATGTTTCAATTATTCAATCTATTGACCTTATATTTCAACCTTTTTTATTAATCATCCCAGGAGATTTTCAAATTAAAAATGCTATTGTCACATACTCTCTTCTATTACATTTTACATATGCCTTCACTTCTGTTTTTTGCATTTTGTCTGCCGCCGAAGCCTCAACTTATGAGAAGATTCGTAATTTCGTATGTTTTGATTTTTTTCTTCTACTTATTCAACTCTATATTTAACTTTTTCCATTAATCATCCCACTAGACTTTCAAATTAAAAATCACTTTTGTCAGATGCTCTGCTATTTCATTTTGTTTACAGGTTCAACTTCTTGCAGATGAACTCAATGGCTTATCACCTCTCTGTTTTAAAAGAGCAGTTTACCATGCCAAGGAGATGGTGGCCTACTTGGGACGAGGGGAGAAAAGCTAAATTACTCAGAATTCAATTGCTAATGCAACATTAACAAAGAAGGCTCTTAATGACTATTATGCCAATGAGATTCCACCAGAAAGAGTCCAATGGTATGTTATTTATGAATTCCGCAAGTGGAATTTAGTGTGGCTAGGGAAGATTAAGGTCGCTTCATTTGAGCCTGATATGTTAGATTCAATATGAAACATAAACATATAACTCAAGTATATTATCTCAAATGTTAGATCAATGTTATGAAATAAAATCATAAAACTAACTTGGTGGATTGCTGCCGTTATCCATCTGGTGATCTGCTGCCGTTATCTATCTGATCTTCTCCTAGATACACACCGTATCTCTCTTTATTGCTTGATGGGACAAACTCAATGAGAGCGTTTTTATGTTCTAGCAGGGATCAAATACAAATTCCACTTTATTTATAAAGCTGTTCAACACAGCAGTTACATGGCAGTTCCTTCCATCAAGGAACTGTCAAAATAACTTCCTAATAGATTTGTCTGGATAACCACACATTTGAATTTGAAATTCTTTAACAGATATTCTAATATATAAACTTAATTAGATTACTTAATAAGTTTATATATCTTGGTTAATGTATTTACATTTGAATTCAAAATAGCTCATTTACATTAACTGATGCATACAACATATAATAGCTAGTTCATATCTATTGCTGTGCAATAGGTATGATCTTACAATCTCCCACTGAACTAGATATTGTATGATGTATACCATGTAAATAACCTATTTCTTAATTGTGCACTTGAATTCAAAAATACTATCTGTTTTGCAAAACCCTGTCAATTAAGATTTACTAAGCTGAATCATAGAAGAGAATGACAAATTAGCAAGTTGCCAGTCTTTTATAATCACATCATAGTAATCAAAATTACATGGATTACCTCAAGTGTGATCATGCTTGTTATGTAGTAATCGACTTTCACAAGCATTGGTGATCCTGATGGAGTTATTCAAACTGCATATTTGCTGATGTGAAATCAGCAACGTCTGAATGTATATACACGCTAAATTATGCAGTACCATATTTGAATAAAAAATTTCATTCAAAATTATATGAATGAACTTGATAATGACTGAGATGATTAATAACAATGCATTACTAAATAGTTGCAATACATACTAGTAACTTAGTGAAATACTTAACTAACCATCAATACTGCCTAAAACTCCCATATTTTCCACATGTCTGATGAACACAGAAACCGGCAATGCTTTGGTCAATGGATCTGCAAGTTGGTCTTTTGTACCTATTTTGGTCACCTCTACTTCATTGTCTCTCACACTTTCTCTCACAGAGAAATACTTAACATCAATGTTTCTAGATCCAGAAGTCCTTTTGTTGTTCTTTGAAAAGAACACAGCAGCTGCATTGTCACAGTAAATGGTCAATGACCTTTCAATTGAATCCACCACTTTCATTCTTGAAATAAAATTTCTCAACCACAAAGCATGTGCAGTAGCTTCAAATATTGCAATGTATTCTGCTTGAAAGGTTGAAGTAGCAGTTAATGATTGCTTATTAGTCTTCCATGAGATAGCTCCGCCAGCAAACATGAAAATATATCCAGATGTGGATTTCAAGTCATCCAAGTCATGTTTGTATGAAGCATCTGTATAACATTCCACTTTCAATTCTTGATCTTCAATCCTTTTGTATACCAGCATATGATCTCTGGTAGATTTCAAATATCTCAAAACTTTCTTTCCAGCAACCCAATGTTCATGTCCAGCATTTGATTGATATCTGGACAACATATTGACAGCAAAACTTATATCTGGCCTGGTACAAAACTGTGCATACATGAGACTTCCAACCAATCTAGCATAAGGTACATTCTCCATGGTTTTTCTCTCTAGAACATTTTGAGGACATTGCCCTTTGTGCAGCTTATCACCTTTAGAAACAGGAGCACTTCCTGATCTGCATTTTTCTAGACCAAATCTCAGCAGCATCTTATCTATGTAATTCTTTTGTGATAATCCCAACATGCATTGATTTCTATTTCTGCTGATTTCTATTCCAAGTACATAGTGAGCTTCCCCCATATCCTTCATGTCAAAGTTCTTCATCAAAAGTTCTTTTGTGTCTTTTAGCAAACCAATATTGCTGCTGGCTAATAAGATATCATCTACATATAAAATTAGAAATATGAAATGACTCCCACTAACCTTGCAGTACACACACTCATCTAATTTATTTTCTTCAAAGCCAAAATCTGAAATCACAGCAGCAAATTTTAAGTACCATTGTCTGGATACCCACTTGAGTCCATAGATGGACTTGTTGAGTTTTGCAGATTTTCTTTTCATCCTCAATGAACCCTTTTGGTTGAAGCATGCATGTAGATGTTTTCTTGCAAGTCTCCATTTAAAAATGTTATCTTAACATCCATCTGATGCAATTCTAGATTGTAATGTGCAAACAAATCCATTATAACTCTGAAGGCATCTTTAGTTGAGACTGGTGAAAAAGTCTTGTACCCTCCTTCCGATTGTATCCTTTCACCACAAGCCTAGCTTTGTATCTTTCAATCTTGCCATTTGCATCCCTTTTTGTTTTATAAACCCATTTGCAGCCAATTGGTTTCAAATCTGCAGTTCTATCTACTAATATCCAAACTCCATTCTTTGACATCCTTTGAAGTTCATCTTCCATTGCTAACTTCCATTTATGGCTGTTATTAGATTGCATAGCTTCTTTCAATGAAACAGGATCATTTTCTTCCCCCAAATCAAACTCAATTGCAGTCAAATATAGATGATAATCACTGGATATTGCAGATTTTCTTGATCTTTCTGATCTTCTCAAGACTTCATGTGCTTCTGCTGCTGGGATTTCTACATTTTCACTGTTCTGAACATCATCGTTTGGATAATTTTGATTTCCAAAATTGATTGCTTGAGATTGATTTTCAACTTGTGCTGCTGGTATGAGTGCTTCACTAATCATTCGTGTTTCAGGTGGCACAAATTCTGGAAAAATGAACCAATCATCCATGTTGTTATACATTTGATCAACACTGGTCCCTTCACTTACATCTTCATTCTGATCAAACATTTCATCATAGAAGGTTGCTTTATGTGTCTCAAAAATTCTGTTGATCCTTAAACGACAGTAAAATTTGAATCCTTTTGACTTCTCTGAATAACCAATAAAATATAAACTTATTGATTTTGAGTCAAAGTTGTCATTATCTCCATTGTGATAATTTGATTAATGCTCATTAGAAAATGCATAGTTGGATGAAATTAATCTAAATCAGTCATTCATCATATATTCCAGTTTGACCATATACTAGAATTATATGCATATCCCAAATGTTAATTCATATAGAATAAACATTTTAAATGAATCACATATAGATAGATAAATAAACATATATCATGTTCAAGATGCTGGTATCATTTGTGATACACTTATCTCTAACGATATATTTATAAATGTTCATTATCAAATATATGTTAAACTAGAAAGTCTAATCTTGATATCCAACCGCTTTGGAAGTTAGATTTTAATTTAAACTTTCAAGTTTTCTTCATGTTTTCTTCTGTGAATGTATGTTCATACATATACATTACAACTATTTTGATAGCATTGAATACATATGCAGAACACATTCAAAAGAAAATTTCATTTAGCCTATTGCATATATCAGTATAATCATGGCTACTTTGGCAGCAATATGAATCTACATGAAATATGCAGTAGTTTCTGAAGTTAGATACAATTTTCATAGGTATATATATAACAAATAATCATGATATAATTCGATAAAAACAATACTCAGTTTATACAGATAACAGCAGTAAAAGTCACTATCGCTTTGTATTTAATTGATATGCAGATATATTTATACGAACAACAACATGTTGTCATCAAGTCCCAGGATATATATAAATTTGCATTATGATAAACATTGATCTAAATCTGAGCATAGTTGCTCTAATCCCAATTGTTAGATTCAATATGAAACATAAACATATAACTCAAGTATACTATCTCAAATCACCACAACACATGTGGGCAAAGGCCACACACATATTGCCACATAATTAAAAAATTGTGGATATAGACCTCATACCCACCTTCATATTCAATGTTGGTGTCTATACCCTTAACCGACAAACACAAAACATGGGTGCCTAATTATTTAATATTATTTTGATTTTTTTTTATTTAAACTAATTATTTAATATTTTTTTGGGTCTTCTTTTCTGTACGCCCTTATCTCTTTCTCTTCTTTCTCTCAGACTCTTATCTCTTTCTCTTCTTCTGGAAAAATAAACCATCTCTCTCTCTCTCTCTCTCTCTCTCTCTCTCTCTCTCGTCTTACTGCATCTATTTCCATCGACCTTCCTCCGATTCTTCAATCACAAATTCCCTTATAAACCCAAAAAGCTCTCTCCAGATCTTCACAAAAATACTTGATACAATTTCAGATCCCGATCCACTGACAATGTCAACCACCGTCCCCCCGTCCTCCCGATCTCCACCACCTCTGTCGCCGCCGCCGGATCCATCGAGTCTCAGGCCTCCCAGCCTCGGATCGCCACCCTGGCCTTCCGCGCCTTCATCAACCACATCACCGACACCGTCCGCAACGGCCTCTCCCAGCGCCGCCCCTGGGCCGAGCTTGCCGACCGCTCCGCCTTCGCCAAGCCCGAGTCCTTCTCCGACGCCACCCTCCGCGTCCGCGTCAACTACCTCGCCGTCGTCGCCGTCTCCCTCTTCACCCACCCCTTCTCCCTCGGCCTCCTCGCCGCCTGGCTCTTCCTCTACCTCTTCCGCCCCTCCGATTAGCCCCTCGTTATCTTCGGCCGGACTTTCTCCGACACCCAAACCCTAATGGGCCTCGTCAGCTTCAGCGTCTTCGTCGTCTTCCTCACCTCCGTCGGGGTGTGTTAGTATGTATAACCTACCCTCTATTTTTGAATTAGGGATTGTGATTTATTTATTTCTTATGCGATTGTGGTTTTTCTTTGCAGCAAAGGATTGAAGAGATTTCATACTGAGTTTGTAGAGAGCGAGGTTGTGAATCACCTCGGATGAAAGAAGCCATCGACCATCAAAACTCGTTCCTCGTGCTTCAACCCGAGACCATGGAGAAGCTCCAGCGACAACACAATCAGGTACCATTTTAGTGTTTGTTATTTTATTTTCTTTGATGGCTCTATTCGATATATATGCTGGAGAAAATTGGATGATTTTTGTTGTCTATGGTTTTCTGGTTATGGCTTATTGATTGAAATTTGTATGGGTCTATGCCTATCATCTCTAATCCAAGATCCCCAATTTCATTTCAGCACTGAGTAGGAGGTTGAAACCATGGCAGTGATTGAACCTAAGTTGATTTCAGCAATCGATCCCCAGAAAGTTGAAATAAAATGAATAATATCAAGAATCTGATCAATTTCAATTTCGAAACTGCAAAGAAGCAATAGGACTGGATACTGGACCATGAATAGAAGCAATTGTTGACCGGAAAAAAAAAAAAAAAAAAAAAAAAAAAAAAAAAAAAGCAATTGAAACTCTGACTCTGATTCCTACCCGTTGGTCCCACCATGTCAGAATTGCAAAGAAGCCACGCTCAGCAAAACTGAGACAATTAAGGGGAAAGCAACCCCTCTACAGGGCACTGACCCAAAAAATAGTGGCTGCAGCGTGTCAATAGGTAATTGCCACGCACATGTGTGTCCTTTGGCCCAAATATGTCACGAATGTGTATGTGGCCATTGCCAATAATTGTAGTAGTGAATGTTAGATCAATGTTATGAAATAAAATCATAAAACTAACTTGGTGGATTGCTGTCGTTATCCATCTGGTGATCTGCTGCCGTTATCTATCTGATCTTCTCCTAGATACACACCGTATCTCTCTTTATTGCTTGATAGGACAAACTCAATGAGAGTGTTTTTATGTTCTAGCAGGGATCAAATACAAATTCCACTTTATTTATAAAGCTGTTCAACACAGCAGTTACATGGCAGTTCCTTCCATCAAGGAACTGTCAAAATAACTTCCTAATAGATTTGTCTGGATAACCACACATTTGAATTTGAAATTCTTTAACAGATATTCTAATATATAAACTTAATTCGATTACTTAATAAGTTTATTTATCTTGGTTAATGTATTTACATTTGAATTCAAAATAGCTCATTTACATTAACTGATGCATACAACATATAATAGCTAGTTCATATCTATTGCTGTGCAATAGGTATAATCTTACATGATGAAGTCGAGATGCTTTTATGGTGTCAGAAGAACTACACAAGGGGAATAAGCAGGACTAATAGATATGAGTCACTCAGGAACTCATTCCAGGTTAATTTTTTGTCTACTTCCATTTGTATTTAAACTTCTTAAGCAGTGATTCATATCTACCCTGATACTACAAAAAGTTCCATTTTCTTTTCCTTTTTTTCGCTTCTTGTGAAGCATGATTCTTTTGAGTACATTTCTGCGGTTCCATTTCTGCTAATTGAACTTTCTGTTTCATCCTTTTCTATCAATTCCACCAACATTTTCAAACTAAAAATCTTCTGTTTGTTAAGAGTTTCTGAGCTATTACATGTTTCTATGGCTTCATTGAAACTTAAAATTCGTATTGTGCAGTGATTCATTTCTACAGCAGATAATTCTCGAGCGTGTCAAAAGTTACAATAGATTTTGTTTTCTGCTTTTTCTCTGCATAAGCCTGATACTGTTAAGTTGGTTTTTGTGTTTTGATTTTCTATCCAAAGAACTTTATATTTCAACCTAATATATAAGTTATCCCAGTAGATTTTCAGTAGAAAATCAGTACGTTTTTGCATATTACTCTATGCTATTATTATGCCAAATTGATAGGCTGGCTTATCACATCTCCGTTTTCAAAAGATCAGGAAGGCCCTTTGGGACAATGACCCAGTCTGTACGTGTGTTCCTAAAAGATGCCACAAGTGAAATCTTGTCTAGGAAAGAAAAAGGTTGCTGCACCTGATGAATAAGTAGAAATGCTTTTGGGTTCTCGACTCTCGAGGAACCACACAACGGGAATAATAAGGTTCGATCGAAAGAAGCCCTCTCATCAATCTCCTTTCTCATTTCTGTGGGATTGTGGTCCAGAGACAACCATTTTTTTGCCTTGGTTGGAGAAGATTTCAGAGACAGAAATGTTTTGAGTTTTGAGGAGTTGGTGGGAGCAAACAAACCAGATCGAGAAGAAACTTCGATCACATTGCCGATCTACAACAGTTGAATGCCGACTCCTTGGAGAATGGGAGGACATAAAACTCATTACCATTCAAAATTTCTTGCTCCACTGGTAATCAGTGATTCATATTTACTGATAATCAGTGATTCATATTTACTGATAATCCTGAATACTTCAAACAATTCTCATTTCTTTGTTTTTTGGTTGTCTTTGTCCATGCGACTTTTGAGCAGATTTCTGTGTCGTATCTGTTCAATCATATGAACTATGTTACAACCTTTCTATCAATTCTCACAGCATTTTCAAGCTAAAATTACTTCTATTTGCTAGAAATTCTCTGCTGTTACGCCTTGCATATAGTTTCATTGGCATTAATTTAAATTCCTATTTTCAATGCCATGTCAAATTCCTTATTATGCAGTCATGCATTACTGATACCCGAGTCATTCAAAAAGTTGCATTTGCTTTTGTTTTTCGTGTTTTGTCTGCGCGATAATTTTAAGTAGATCGTTTGTGTTTCCATTGAACTTTATACTTCAACAAATTAAAATCACTTTTGTCATAATACTCTACGACATTTTGCTTATGGGTTCAACTTATTCCAGATCAATTCAGCTGCTTTATCACCTCTCTGTTTTTGGAAAAGCGAGCATCAATCTCCTTCCTCTGGGATTGGTGTGCAGAGATAGCCCTTCATGGTCTTTATTGTGTAAGTAGGTGATTCAGAGGTGAACATAGATATGATGAGGTGTTGGTCGGAGCAAACAAACCGGAACTTGTATCAACTTGTATTCTCTTAGTCAGATTTGCCATTACAATTCTGAGGATGTGAACATTTTAAGAGCTCAAACCCTAAACCCTAATCCTACAGGGGATGTCAGGGGATGTCATGCCCCAAACTCATGCACAGGTTTGGATTCAAATTTCGGGTTTGAGCCAAGACTATTTGCATCCTCACCTCCTTATGGAGATTGCCCGGGGTGTGGGTACTCCCCTACAACTTGACCGGGCGACAAAGGAACGTCAGTTTGGTTACTATGCTCGTGTCTTAGTTGATGCATGTGGATCTGGCTACTGATCTCCCTTCTTCGATTATGGTTGAACGTGAGAACTTTTGTTTTCCAGTGGAGATTTGGTATGAAAATCTGCCAGATAAGTGTTCAAATTGCGGGGTCATTGGTCACTCCGTGGGCCGCTGCAGACATTTGCAAAAGCAGGAGCCTAAGACTCGCTCCCAGCATGACAAGAATCATCAAAAAGTTGTGCATCAAGAGTATAGAGCGGTTTCGCGTTCTTCCAATGAAGAAGTAAAGCGTAAGGTGGTCACTTCTGATATTAGGCATGATATGCAGATGGTCTATGCTTCTCCACCAAATATGACTAATGAAATTGTTACAAAGGATCAACATGCTGCTCCAACTCTGACAGTTCATGACGACTCTCCTAGGGTCCAATCTTCTGAAAGAGAATTGGTAGAAATTGCTCAGTTTGCACAAACCGTTATTGAAGAGGCGGCTTTGGATGAAATGGAGACTATTGCCCAGCGAGTAATAGAGGAGCCATTGGAAGCAAATATTGCAGTTGCTAATGCAAGGAAGGATGACTTGAGCTCCTCGGAAACGACTGAACAAGTTCTTGAGGAGCATTTTTCTCTGGAAAATGCAGCAGGTGAGTTGACAAAAGGGAAAACTAGTGGCCATGACTTAACTGAGGAAGACCAATGCACAACTGGTATTGATGGAACCCCTCCTAGGGGGCAATTTGAAATGCAAGCAGTGAATTCTATGATGGGGGGTGATACAGGCCTTAAGAATATGACTCTTGTTCTTTCTAAAGGGCAGAAAAAGAGACTCCGCAAACAGCAAAGAGAGGAAAAGCAGCCAGGAGAGGGCACTGTGGATCGTTACCCCGCAAGAAATAGGGGTCCTCCTCATAAGCTTAATTTATGAAGATTATTTTTTGGAATATTCGGGGATTAGCTAATGCTCCTACAAGAACTGCTCTTCGTAGTTTGATTAGAAAGCACTCCCCTGATTTCCTTTGTTTATCGGAACCAATGACATCTTTGACACGTATTCCTGCTTCTTTTTGGCGATCTATTGGTCTGCAATTGGTCGGTGTCAATGATAGAGGTCAGTTATTTCCTAATATTTGGGTTTTTTATTCAACAAACATCTCCTCTCCTACTATGATATCTTCTTCTAGTCAACATATGTTTGTGCAGTTTTCTGTTGGTGGTATTGCTCATGGTCTGATATTTGTCTATGCGGCAACAACTAGTGTGGCACGTCGTCCTTTATGGTCTGCAATTGAGCAAATAAAGACAAGCTTCTCGGGTCCTTTACTGTTAGTTGGTGATTTCAATGCGGTTTTAGGAGCCCATGAAAAGACGGGTGGTAGACTACCTACTCGTGTTTCTTGTGATGACTTTCAGCATATGGTGGATGTGTGTCATTTGACACAAATTGATCTTAAAGGGTCACCGTTTACATGGACAAATGGTCGAGGAGTTGGCTCACATATTGAAATGTTGTTGGACAGGTGCTTTTGTTCTATTCCATGGTTAGACTATTGGCCGATGACTAGTTGTTCCACTTTGGTTCGGCACTCTTCTGATCATAATCCTCTCTTGATTTCATTCACCAATTACATTGCACAAGGTCCAATTCCATTCCGTTTTCAGAAGCTTTGGTTGGGGCACTCAGATTTTCTTAAAATTGTTCAAGTAGCATGGCAATCTTTTGTGGTATGTGGTTGTCCTATGTTTATTCTACAAAGGAAGCTTAAGCTTTTAAAACCTATTCTGAAGGATTAGAATGTTAATGTCTTCGGTAATGTTCATACTGCGGTGGATAGTGCACGCGCTGCCCTTGAAAAAATTCAACTAGCCATTTCTCTTGATGGGTTTACTGAAGTGCGTTGTGTTGAAGAGCTTTTAGCCCAGGATGCTTTATCAAATGCTTTATTGGTTCAGGAAAAATTCTGGGCGGAGAAGGCAAGGGTGAGATGGGTTAGGGAAGGTGACAGAAATACTGGCTATTTCCATACTTTGGCAAAAATTCGGAGAGCACGCTCCTCTATCACTTCTCTTCACATTGGGAATGACTTGGTGGATGATGTTAATATTTTGCGTGATCATGTTGTTCAGCATTTTACAAGTGCCTTTTCAGATGATGGACATACTGCTGATACCGGTTTGGTTGAAAATATTATTCCTTCAATGGTTTCAGATTCAGAAAATGGCTCTTTACTTGCTATTCCTTCTGCTGAAGATGTCAAAAATGTTGTATTTTCCATGAATGCTGATAGTGCCCCAGGTCCGGATGGTTATTCTGGTCACTTTTTTCAGGCTTGTTGGGATGTAGTTGGGTTGGATGTGGTCCATGCTGTTAGATCTTTCTTTCAGTCAGGTTTTATACTGCCTAATCTAAATTCCAGCTTTGTGGCGCTTATTCCAAAGGTTCAAGAAGCTGATGTTATCACTCAATTTCGGCCCATTGCTATGGCTAATTTTTCTTTTAAAATTATTACTCGCATACTGGCAGACCGTCTTGCTCCTATTGCTTCCAGGATTATATTGCCGCATCAATTTGCTTTTTTGAAAGGAAGACAAATCTCTGATTGCATTTTCCTGACTTCTGAGTGTGTTAACTTGTTGGATAATAAATGTCGTGGCGGGAATGTTGCCATTAAGTTTGATGTAGCAAAGGCCTTTGATACTCTGAATTGGGACTTCCTTCGAAGGGTTCTTAATGCTTTTGGTTTTCATGCAACTTTTGTGGAATGGATTAGTTCTATATTGGCTTCAGCTCGGCTCTCTATCTTATTTAATGGCTCTCCAGTGGGATTTTTTAGTTGTAGCCGTGGAGTTCGACAAGGTGATCCACTGTCTCCTCTTCTCTTCTGCCTTACTGAAGAGGTTCTTAGCCGTGGTATCTTGCGTTTGGTTGATATGGGGCATGTCCAAGCTATATCCTCTCCTCGTGCTGTGAAAGTCCCTTCTCATGTTTTATTTGCTGATGATATAATGGTTTTTCGTAAGGGAGATAAAAGAAGCCTACTAAATCTTATGGCTTTCTTTGAGGAGTACGGACTCAACTCGGGTCAATTGGTGAACAAAACCAAGTCTCATGTTTATTTGGGGAAGTCAGCTCTTCATCGTCGTACTCTAATATATTCTTGGTTGGGTGTTTCAGTGGGTAAATTGCCTTTCATGTACCTTGGTGTGCCAATTTTTGTTGGCCGTCCAAAGCGAGTTTACTTCCAAGTCTTGGCTGATCGAGTTCGTAATGTCATGTCCAATTGGAGAGGGCATTCTCTTTCCATGGCAAGACGGGTAACTCTGGTCAATTCTGTGGTGGTTAGTATGCTTTCCCATAGTTTCACAATTTATGCTTGGCCAAGGACTGTATTGCAACAAGTTCGAAATTGGATGAGGAATTTTATTTGGACCGGCAATGTGTCTTCTAGAGCCTATTATCCAGTCTCTTGGAAAAAGTGTTGTGCTCCATTAAAGGAGGGTGGTCTTGGAGTTCGTAATATTATGGCTCTTAATAAGGCTTTCCTCCTAAAAAAAATTTGGGATTTCTTAACTAAGTCTACACCAGCGGCTGCTTTTTTTTCTGCTCGGTTTCTTCAACGTTCGGGTCAGCCATGTTCTTACTATAAAAAATCATCTATTTGGCCTGGCATGTGACCCTTGTTTATGGATATTTTCTACAACTCTAAATGGTTAGTGGGCAATGGTCGATCAATTGATTTTTGGCATGGTAATTGGCTTAATGGTTCAGTTGTTGATAGATTGGGTATTGTGCATCAGCTTGGCAAATTATTATGTGCCAAAGTTTCTGATTTCATCAGAGATGGCTCTTGGTATTGCTCTACAAATTTGATTGCTGATCTTTCTGCACTTTGGTCAGAAATTTCAGCTGTTAGACTTCCTTATTCAGACATGGAGGATAAGCTGGTGTGGTTGGATTCTTCTGATGGGATTTTATCTTTATCTATAGCCTATGAGTTCAAGAGGAGTAAACAGGCAATTGTTCTTTGGGATAGATGGGTTTGGCGTCAATGCTTTCGTCCTCGAAACTCTGTTACTTTATGGAAATTTCTTCATGGTAAGCTTTTAATAGATGATCTCTTACTTCAGCGAGGCTTTTCTTTTGCTTCTATGTGCTCTCTCTGTCATGCATCTGCTGAGACGGCCCACCACCTTTTTTTTGAGTGCTCTTTCTCTATGAAGGATGGTCTGCAGTTTTATCTTGGTTTAAAGTCAGTATTCATTTCCTGGATATATATGATTTCTTCTCTTACCCACTGCAACATGGTTTTGGTACTCAATTGCAATTGCTATGGTGGGGAATGATGGGAGCTGGCTTCTACTCTCTTTGGGAGGCTAGAAATTCTATCCGTTTTGATGAGCGTCGCTTAACTACTGATTATTTGATTCGCTCTATCAAGCAGCAAATTCGAGAGGTTGATTCTTGGGGTTTAGGAATTATGCGTAACTCAGTAGATGAGCTTTGTATTTTCAGTGCTCTTAGAATCAGCGGTAGAGCCTCAAGACCACATCAAATTCGTGAGGTAAATTGGCATGCTCCTTGTGCTTTTCAATTAAAGGTTAATACAGATGGTGCTGCTCGTGGGACGCCAGGACTCGCGGGCTATGGAGGTATTTTTCGTGATCACTTGGGTAATTGTATGGGTTGTTTTGCTGGTTCCTTGGGTATTGCTACTGCCCTAGAAGCAGAGCTTCAAGCCATTATTCATGCAGTTTCAATAGCATCAGGAAAAGGATGGACTTCTCTCTGGATTGAGTGTGATTCAGCGGTAGCAATTCACTTTCTTGCCAATAAAAATTACTCAGTCCCCTGGCGTCTAAGTGTTGATTGGGTCAATTGTTGTATCATTCTCTCCTCTATGCAGATTCAGTTTTCACATATTTATCGAGAAGGGAATCAAGTGGCTGATTGCTTAGCTAACTATGGGGTGGATCATGAGGGGCATTATTGGTGGGACTCTTGCCCTCCTTGTGCATCAGCTGCCTTTGTTCACAATCTGCAAGGGTTACCGAATTTCCGTATTAGCTAATTCTGAAGTGCTTGATAGATTTCATGCAACAGTGGTTTCTGCTGCATGATTGCTCTATTCATTAGTTTGTAACTTTTTAGCTCAGTGCTCACTTTGAGTACTTTATTTCTTTTTGTTTTCAGAGAGGTTTTGGTTCTTGTCCCCCTCTCTCTTCTTGTGTTTTCTTTTCCTTTTTTAATAAAATAAAATAGAGGGATGGGCGGTGGGTTCCCGGTTGCGATGGCCCCCTTTCTTTCGAGATTGTGGGTGGGTGCCAGTCACCCCAAATCGGTTGTCGCAGAGGAACTAATATCGCCTAATCCTCTATTTAATTAAAAAAAAAAATAGCAGATGGTACGATAGCGGAATAGAATTTCACAGATAAAATGAACTTGAAATTCCTAAAATGAAAAATAACAACTGTGGGCTTCCAGGGCCTCTCTGTAGCTAGTTGTGAGGTTGTGTCCTCTTCTTTTGGCTCTCTGTTGTAGCTTGGCTTTTTCCTTTTTTCAGTTTCTATCTCCTGTTCCCTTTTCGCTTGCCCTTGTGGCCTAATGAATTATCAGTATTGACCAAAAAAGAAAAATAACAACTGAATTCATTCTTAGAATTTCAAGTCAATACTAACCCATCTCGTACGGTGCCCACCCCTCGGTCATTCTATTGAATATTGGCTTTAATTGAAGGGTAGACAAAATCTATAATAGAGAAGCCCATGGTGATCACGTGGGCTGCCTAGGTTAATTAGGGTATGTATGTATCCTTAAGTTAACTAGGGAATATATATATAGATATGCCTTGTTGCCGCAGGGATATCTTTGGTGTGAGAGATTAGACAATTAACCTAATTATATTTTGGGTTTTGGGTAGAGAGTTTATTCTAAATTCTTGTGTTTGCTTTCTTTTTTCGTTGTTTGGTCGCTCATCTAGATCCATATCAATATTGTGTTTGTTACGCTTCTGCACAACAAACTAGTATAAAAGCTCTGGTTCTGAATTGGGAATTGATTCATTGATTGGAAACCATAGTTGACGAGAAAAAGAAAGGGGCTGAGTCTTCAAGTTCTTCGCGTTGGTCGACTTCTAGGCCATCAATTGGTAATGCCAAATTTGAAGTTGAAAAGTTTAATGGCACCAACAATTTTGGCATGTGGGATGTGAGATGATGGATGTCTTGTGTTAACAATAATTGGATATAGCTCTGGAAGATAAACCTGCAGACATAGATGATGTGGAGTGGGCGAGAATTAACAAGTGGGCTTGTGGTTCTATCAGAATGTGCCTTGCTAAAGATCAGAAATTCTTTGTCATGAAAGAAACTTCTGCAAAAGAGTTGTGGAACCAATATATAATCAAGAGTGCTGAAAATAGATTTCACCTGAAAAGGCGGCTTTTCTGATTTAATATCGACAAGGTGTTTCTGTGTCTGAACACATCAGTGATTTCAATAAGATACTTGCAGATTTGGCTAATTTGGATGTGCAAATTAGTGATGAGGATAAAGCTTTGTGTTTGCTAAATTCTCTTCCTGACGAGTATGAGCATTTGATTACAACTTTGTTGCATGGAAAGAATGATGTGAAATTTGAAGATGTGTGTAATTCAGTGATAAATAATGAGTGCCGAAAGAAAGAGAAGCAACTTTACAATGTTTCCGGTGAAGCACTTGTAGTAAGGGGCAGATCTGATGAGAAAAAACCTATTGGAAAAACAGGTAAATCTCGTTCCAAGTTGTTAATGTAAGTGACCGAGGGGGTCTAATTAAAGTAAGAGAGAGAGAGAGAGAGAGAGAGAGAGAGAGAGAGAGAGAGAGAGAGAGAGAGAGAGAGAGAGAGAGAGAGAGAGAGAAAGAGAGAGAGAGAGAGAGAGACACACACACAATATATATAGTGGTTCGTCTCCCGCCTTAGCGGGAAACTACATCCACTTGAAGTGTTGCACTATATGGGTTTGGGCCTTGCGGCCCAAAGGGATTACAAAGTATGTTGTAATGAGATCTAGAGTAAGTGGGAAGGAGACTCCTTTTATAGGGGAGGGAGGCTCCTTCCTTTATATGTTTTCTAATGTGGGACAAGAAACCTCTAGTGTAGAAAGTTTATCATGGAGGCATCTTGGTAAGGCCGGGAAGGTGGCTTCTCGGTAAGCTCTTGGTGGCTTCCGACCACCATAGGGTAGCTTGAGTGTCAAGGTACGAGATGTATATCGTGGCCGGGTCCACGATAGGGTCCACTAAGAGGGTGTTACTTGTGCTTGGTGACATAGCAAATCCTCCATAATAGTGGAGGTATGTACACAAGTCAAGAAGTAAATTTCGTGCAAAAGATGAGTGTGCTTTTTGTCGCAACAAAGGTCATTGGAAGAAATATTGTCCTAAGTTGAAGAACAGAGACAAGAAGGGTTTTGATGTAAGAGATGATGAAGATGACGACTTTATTTTGCTTTGAGTTGTTCATCAGCTTTTGAAGATTTTGAAGAAGATGAGATTGAGTTTGCTTTGGCTAGTTCATCTGCAGTGGGTTATTCTGACAAGTGGATTATGGATTTAGGTTGTTCACACCATATGTGTCCTAATAGGAAATGGTTCTCTATTTTTAAGGAGTTGAATGGTGGAGTAGTTTTGATGGGAGACAACAGTCCTTGCAGAACAAGAGGGATTGGTACAATTTGTCTCCAGATGCATGATGCAGTAGTCAGAGAATTAACTAATGTCCGGTATGTTCCAAATTTGAAGAAAAATCTTATCTCTTTGAGAACTTTAGAATCAAAAGGGCACATAATTACATTGAAAAATGGAGTTGCTAAAGTTGTCTCTGGTTCACTTGTGATGATGAGAGGTGAAAGGTTCATAAATTTGTATTTTCTACAAAGGAGCACAGTGACAGGTGAAACATAATATCTGGGACTATAGATGATGATGATGCAGACAATATAAAATTATGGCATATGCGTCTTGGACATGCTGGTAAGAAAGCAATGCAGGGATTAGTGAAAAAAGGTCTATTGAAAGGTGCAAAGACTGGAAAATTAGAATTTTGTGAACATTATGTCTTGGGAAAACAGACTAGAGTTAAATTTGGCACCGCACTTCATTAGACTAAAGGTACTCTACATTATGTTCACACTGATGTATGGGGACCTACCAAAACTGTATCTTTGGGAGGTAAGCATTATTATGTCTCTTTTGTTGATGACTTCTGTTTGCACATGTTTTTTGTACGTCGACCTACTAAGCTCTCGCTGTTGGATGAGAGAGAATTTTGGCTGAGATTATGTAAGGGTCAAGAATGAAGTCACTCGATCATTCAGCCGAGAATGAAATTAATTGGCCATTCAGCTGAGATGAAGAAATTAGTCAAATAAGCATTAGGTCGACCGAGAATATATAATTTAGGTCATATGGCCAAAATGAAGGTGTTGACCGAAATCAAAGTTTCTCGGTCACTCAATCGAAATTATAGTTTTGAGTCGTATGACTGGGCGTTGTTCGGTCACTTGATCGAGATTAGAATTTTGAGTCTGAGATAAAGACATCGTTTAATCACTCGGCCGAGGTTTGAGATTTTAGGTCGAACAACCCAAAAGATTATGAAAGTGGATCACACGGTTACATGGTTGAAAAATTCATGTTCAAATGAGTAACTACGCAGATGGACCGAGAAGGAGCTCAGATATGCTCGGCCAGCCTAACTGACAAACATCGACTGAGGAGTCCGTTCAAGGAATGAATCCTCACAATGAAAGAGTTCAAATCAATTAAGGATTTCAATTGTGAAGATTCCAGATATCAGCCGAATCATAACATTTATGGATGAATCAATCCAAAAAAGGAAGATGAATCCTACTTGAATTCCATGTCTTAGAGAGCAAGTTAGCCTAGGTTTTGATATGTATATATAGGAGCTTTAAACTCATTGTAAAAGATCCTGCACCACACAAACAAATCAATATACAACTTTTACTCACAAACTTTTCTCTTGGTATCTCATAGGTACTTTGTCTTTGATTCAACTTTCATAACTTGTTTTCTTTTCTAGTTTCTTAGTTTCAATTCAATTCTTTACATTCAAGCACTTTACTTTCTTGTTTATTTACTTTATATGCACTTTACTTTTCGCACTTAGGAGTAGTTCGTAATGTAGAATTATCATCCATTGATCTCTTTCGGCTAGTCCGGATTGGGTCAATGCGATTCGATGTTCACACACACATAATCTCACAACACTTTGACAACCGAGTCCACTTCACCTTCGTCTTCACCGTGATTTGCTAGTACTTTCACACGATAGATCTCTCATTTGTCACCCAGACGTTTGGGTTTACCCAAGAAGTGAACGTGATAGAAAATCCAGGTCAGGGTTGACGCCTAACCGAAGTCCTTACAACAGAGGCATTAGAACCTAACGGCCGAGAAGGTTCCTTCCTCGGCCTTTAATCGTTTGATAAGAAGTCAGATATAAGCGCAAATTAGATCTGAACCTCGCTCGGCCATTCGGCGGCTAATTGGCACGCCCGCGCATTTTCAGAAGGACAATTCAACCACAAGTCCCTCGGCCCTCGTTTCAGCCGAGGCGATTTTGAGGCAAACAACTTCTCTAGAAGAGTATGAGTGTACACCATGAAGCATAAAGTTGAAGTCTTAGATATATTTGTGAAGTGGAAGAAGATGATTGAGACTCAGATCGGTTGAAAAATTAAGAGGCTCAAGTCAGATAATGGTGGTGAATACAAATCTGATCCATTCTTGAAATTATGTCAAGATGAGGGCATTGTGAGGCACTTCACAATTAGAGAGACACCATAACAGAATAGGGTGGCAGAGCGCATGAATCAGACTTTATTAGAGAAAATTTGATGTATGTTGTCTACTGTTGGATTAGGCAGTTGTGTATGCAAGTCATCTCATTAATAAGTTACCTACTACTGCACTTAAGGGAAAAACTCCCATGGAGGTATGGTCTGGTAAACCTGCTACTGATTATCATTATTTACATATTTTTGGTTGTCCTGCTTATTTTCATGCCAGCTTGATGTAAAAACTACTTTCTTACATGGTGAATTAAAAGAAGATATATATATATATATATATATATATATGACTCAGCCAGAAGGATTTAAAATTGCTGGTAAAGAAAATTGGGTCTGCAAACTGCATAAATCATTGTATGGTTTGAAACAATCTCCAAGGCAGTGGTACAAGCGGTTTGATAAATTTATGTTCGGTCAAAAGTACACTTGGAGTCTTTATGATCCATGTGTTTATTTTCGCAAGTTACAGGATGGGACCGTCATTTATTTGCTCTTATATGTTGATGATATGTTAATTGCATCTAAGAGCAAGGTGGAGATAAATAAATTGAAATCACAATTGAGTGGTGAATTTGAGATGAAGGACTTGCAAGAAGCTAAAAAGATTTTGGGCATGGAAATTGAAAGAGATAAATCAAGAGGCAAAGTTTGTTCGTCACAAAAGCAATATTTGAAGAAGGTACTACATCGGTTTGGCATGAATGATAAATCTAAACATGTAAGTACACCTCTTCCTTCTCACTTTAAGCTTAAATCTACTATGTCTCCTAACACAGATGTTGATATGAAATATATGGCCAAAGTTCCTTATGCTAGTGTTGTTGGTAGCTTAATGTATTGTATGGTGTGTACTAGACCAGATATTTCACAGGCCTTAACTGTGGTGAGCAGATATATGCATAACCCAGGTAAAGGTAATTGGCAAGCAATGAAGTGGATTATACGATATATTCTTGGTACTGTGGATATTGGATTGGTTTTTCAGCAGGATAAGACGAGTCAGTGTGTTGTTGGATATGTGGACTCTGATTTCGCAGGTGATTTGGATAAGTGCCGATCTACTTCAGCTTATATGTTTACTCTTGCTAGTGGACCGGTGACCTACGTAAATTAGTGTATCAATTTAAAACCCTATCAATGTCGTAAGAATAAGTATGGATCGTTCTCAACCGGGGATTAGGGCCTAATTAATTCCTGAAAAATAGAACGTCAGTGAAACAAATTAAAGAATATATATACATAATATTTACGAAAATAAGAAGGGGATTTAAGATTTAATTTAATTTAACAACTAAGTAAATATATACATATGTGACACATCAAAACACAGAATCAATGAGAGATATATGAATGAAACAAATTTAGAAGTAATTAACTACTATTAATACATTGGCAAGGTTTCAAACATCAAATCACGAATAAAAATATATCCAAGCATAAAATTAATCAAGAACAAAGATAAAAGCATACAAAGTTCTTTTTTACTTCCCTTAATTAAATTAACCAGATGAACGCACCATAATTAACCCTATTAATTATGCAATCACTAGTGGTAGCTAAGCACTAATAAAAACACTTTCAACGCATTAAGAATCATGGAAGTTTGATCAATTCAAGTCAAGAACACAAGTTAGAACGATAATCAAGCATACAAGACTCATTGTTAATTTACCTAAATAATTTTAGGTTTTCCACCGAATTTATCTAGGATTCCCTTGAATTTCTCTTGAATTGCATCACTTCGACCAATAGAAAAATAACATATAAATTGGAGAGCAAGCAATCTCTATTTTGCTGAATTCTTCCATGTATGTAGACTTAATTTCGGCCTCCTTTTATGTAGAGTCATAAATTAATACTTATTCCTCTATTTTCTCTTCAAAAATTCCAAAGAAAATCCAAAAATATCCCAAAAAGATATTGCAGAAATTTCTTGAATATCTCTTGTATTTTTCAAGGCATAAGCAAGTAGAATGGGTCAATAACTCCTCCAAGACGTCATAGAAGGATCTAGAGACTCATGTGCAAGTCACATGCTTCAAACTTCAGGCCAGACTCTCCCAAAATGGGCCAATTCGGCATTATTCTTATGTATTGCCGAAATTTTTCATTATTCTAAAACATTCTTGAACTATCTTGAGTCATCTTCAAGACACAGCATCTCCTAGTCTCACCAGGTCTCCTAGCTGCATCAGGACTCCTAGCGTCTTCAGGTTTCCTAGTCCAACTGGGACTCTGTCATTTCTTCATTTCCGAACATCATTTTTCTGAGCTCACTTCTAGTTGCATTAGGATTCCTACTTCGACTGGGATTCCTTCTCCTGGTAGAATTGGGAAAACTTCATTTCTCCATTTCTTTTCATTTCTATGCAAATAACTCTTTGCACTCCATTTCTAGACTCAAAACTACCTAAAAACATAAAACAAGTTAGAAATGACATTGTTAAGGAAATAACTAAGCAAAATGTAGAGAGAAATGTACTAAAAAGTAGTAAAATTTAGTCTCAACAACTGGTGAGTTGGAAGTCGAATTTGCAATCTACAATTGTTTTGTCGACTTCAGAAGCTGAATATATGGTAGTAATAGAGGGTGCAAAAGAAGCAGTTTGGCTTCGTGGTTTGCTTGAGGACTTGGGAATTATTCAAGAATATGTGGATATTTTTTGTGACAGTCAAAGTGCTATTTATTTAATAGAGAATCAAGTTACTCATGCTCGTACTAAACATATATATTAATGTCAAATTTTGCAAGATTCGTCAGATAGTGGAGGATGGTGATGTTCAACTCCTCAAAATTGGAACTGCAGATAATCCTGCTGATATGTTGACAAAGTCAGTTCCATTGAGCAAGTTCAAGCATTGCTTGAACTTGATTGGTGTTTGTAGAATTTGAAATTCCCTATGGTGCTGTCGGAGCGTCGATTGGTTTTTGAAGTTCTACTTTAGAGAATTTACATCAAGTAAAGCCAAGGTGGAGATTATTGAATATTGGCTTTAATTGAAGGGTGGACAAAATCTGTAATAGAGAAGCCCATGGTGATCACGTGGGCTGCCTAGGTTAATTAGGGTATGGATGTATCCCTAAGTTAACTATGGAATTGTTGACACCCAAAAATCCAGCTAACAAGCCCAATTTATGCTTTAAGCCCAATTCATATTTCGAAGCAAATTACACCCGCGAACATCACGCCACGCACGTGGACCCAAGCCACATTCACGCACTTGGGGCTTACAAGAATGGGTGTGGTATGGAAGGTAACGGAATTGCATGAGGCCCGTTATTAGTTTTAGGCTCGTTGATAATTTTGGACTTGGGACCAAAATTCATGTCCAACGGCCTAACTCTTAATACGGGTAAGTGAAGAATAGAGAGAGCCCAAAAACCCAAGCCCAAATCCTTTAGAAACAAACAAAATAGTAAATGCTAAACATAGGATTCTTGATCCTAGCCGCATAACATAATCCCATAATCCCAGCAACACAGCAGAAATCTTGGGATTACAATCCTAGCAGCAAATCCTGCCTAAATTATGGCAGAAAATCTGCCCAAAATCTCATAGCCCTAGACAAAACTTGACAAACCAAAACACATTGCAAAATCTAGTACATGCATTTAACCCAAGCCATCTCTTTACCCAGCAGTAAAGACCTTCCACCGAGATTCCTTTGGTTGCTGGAATTGCATATAAATAGCTATGTTACTAACCAAGCAGGGGCAGGACGGAGTGTGCTAGCAAGCTCCCTAGCACTCTTCTTCTCTTATGCTTCCTCTCTCCCACATCCATCCATAGCTTTCCATCCTTTCAAACTCACCTTCTATCCAAACCCCCTTATCTCACAAACCTCAACCAGTACACAACACTGCTGGAACCTCTTCTTCTCAAACTCATGCTTTTCTAGCTCCCACGCCACACGCATCTTGCCAAGCCTCTTGTGAAATGATCAATTCACTGCCATGCATATATATAGGAACTGCTGGGAAGAGCACAACAGCAACATTCCTAGGATTTTTAATCCTTCGAAGTTTGTTGGGCCTAGTCTTCGCTAACTCAGACAAAGGGGCAAAGTTTTGGTTCCTTACCCATGAATATCCACTGCCGTACAACTCCGATCAAAGTGCCCCCCTACAGGAATATATATATATATATATATATATGCCTTGTTGCCGCAGGGATATCTTTGGTGTGAGAGATTAGACAATTAACCTAATTCTATTCAGGATTTTGGGTAGAGAGTTTATTCTAAAACTCTAATTGTATTATGTCCAATTGATTATAGTGGAATTTCTGGCTTGCGCCGAAAGTGGACGTAGCTCAATCACATTGATTGAGTGAACCACTATAACTTCTTGTGTTCTTGTGTTTGCTTTCTTTTTTCGTTGTTTGGTCGCTCATCTAGTTCCATATCAATATTGTGTTTGTTACGCTTCCGCACAACATATTCAATTCATAGTTTGACCTATCCTATTTGGTTATGTTGATTTTGACACTATTTCTATGCAGGATTAAAGGGAGTAGATGAAAGTGAATAGCTTTGGATTTTAGAATGATTTGGAGTTTTTTTTTTTTTTTTTTCAGATTTCTAAATGGTTAAATGAGTGATTTTATAGAGGGAGAAATTTGGTTCGGGATCGCATGGTTTCTTAAAATGGCTTCTCAGAGGCCCAGAGTTAATCCGTGCTGGGGATTATGTCACAGCACCTATGATGGTTAGCATTTTTTGGTGTTATTTTGTTAGTTATGGCCATTACGTTTTGTCTGAACAGCTAATAATGTGGCAGCATCTAACTAAAAATGGATAAAATAATCTGAGTGGTGCGGTTCGATAAGTATTCAGTATTAAAAAATTCATGTCAATTTTATCTCATTTGGGCCTGATTTATTTGTTTTTTATATGTTTGTTTCAGTTTGTTTTACTTTATGTTGGTTAGTTTTTTTACGCTATACGCGAGCAATAAGTCCTTACATCAGTGATGTAGGGCAAGTTGATCTTTTTGCATGTGTGTGCACTCAAAGTGTCTTGTCTGCTCTAGGTAGGCAACGAATTCCTTGTTTTGTCAAATGATCACAATCTCCTAGTGGCAGGGTGAGACTAAGTGTCGTCAGATTTATCCTCCGGCAACAACATAGTAGGAAAGGTAGGCTATTGGTAATTATGCTACGTTATAATTGTGTTACATATCGAGTTATCATTCTGCTATGTCACTGCTATATATATCAAAGCAAATAGAGTAACCAATAGAGCATTCTTTGCTAATTAATGACTTGATGCCAGGTTGAATACTTTTTTTCGGTAGAGACTCCTAATATTATTTAAGGATGTTCTCTAGATGCTTATTAATTAAAGGTTTAGCCTTAATGTCCCCGCTTGTATTCGACAGTTCCATTAGTCAAGACTTGAGGGCATTAGCACCAGCCCTTTATTCAAAAAAAAAAAAAATGAAATCATCTTGTATTACTTTGGTTTGGTATGTAACAAGTACACTTTTGGTTTTGCAGTTTCGAGTGTTTACTCTTATTGAGTATATTTGTCTTGAATTCTCCCTCGAAAAAATAAAAAATCTACTGGATGTTTAGTTTGATGTTATTGAATAGAACTTTAAATTTTTTATTTCTTTTTGTGAATGAAGCTTATTCATCTTTTATTTATTTATTTAGGTGAATGAATATTCAAATATTTGCATGACTACACTAAGTTGCTGTCAGGAAATCACATTCCCTAGAGCTTACGCCTCTAAATTGTCATGCCTCTTTTGCCGAACCGGAAAGAAATTTCTAGTAAGTAAAGTCCATTAAAGAACTATTTTACACACTTGCTCTAAGTGATTAGATAAAAATAGAAAATCCGCCAATCGGCTGTCATTTTGTGTACATCAATATTAACAAACATAATAAGTCTTTTACAAATATAACATTAGTGCACCAGGCCAACTCTAAGCCTAAAAGCAAAATTGAGGATTATGGTTTGAAACCCACAAAACCCATTTCATGTATCTGAATACGGGCAACCAGCTTTAATGGAAACACCATGAACTCAGGTGGGCACGTCATCCACCATATCAGAATCTGGTGGTTTGCCTTGCCACCTACCCCTAGTGAGCCTCATGCACCCCCAAACCAGGACACCAATCAATTACGAATCAACTTGCAACGCTACACGAGACCACCACTATTGATACAAGGCTTGATGATGCACTTAAAATAGGCGTAATAATTTAACCTTGCAATCACAAATATTAGTCAATCGTAGTATATGAAAGAAGGGGTCTCCCGCAAAAGATTGTACTTAATATACGAATCTAGACTCAAAAATAGACAAAACACTAAAACTGACCTCTAAGAAAAACGAAATTAGAAACCCTACTTATACTCAACAAAAAATTATAAAAATTTATAGCCACAAACTAGACACACTAACGATGACTCACACAAAATTTCAGAGTTGGTTTACTATACTATATAAATAAAACAAAGTAAAGAATAGAAAGTAACGAAAATAAAGAATTGTTTTTGGGTTTTTGAAATAGATGAGATAAACAATAGCTAGGAATAACCATACACCACTAGACCATGTTTCACCTAAGATTCGTTAACCTATATGCTTCTTTTCAATTGAATGTCTTTACTCAAGCTAAGCCATTGATGTGTTGAACTTAACCTATTAACCTTTCATACTTGATATGTTAAGTGCATGCTGTCTGCATCCTAACCTAGCTTCTAACATGGAACCTAGATTGATGTTCTTGCACAGCTCTCAAGTCAAAAGTCATTTAGAACAAAAAGGTTGTGAATAAAGCTAGACAATTTCGGTATTGATGTTGTCTTAATCCACCTAGATGCTAATTCATATGAATGGGGTTCAACTCACTCATGTGCTACTCTAGATAATATGCTTGACATGATGATCTGAATACTAAATCATAGCAATAAAATCCTAGCACGCTTACTACGTTTGCAACCATAATAAACGAAACTAGAATTTATCAATGAGAAATCAATGAATTAACAAACATTTAATATCCAAAAAACTATAAAATTAATGTCAAAATCTTAGCTTACACATGTCTAGGGCTTAGGTAGCCCCTAACTATCAAAAACTATTACAATACATAAAAGAAATAAAATAAAACATGAAAAGAGAGGGAGGAGAGAATGGCGGCAATGGACTGATGTTATGTGTCCAAAGATGTCTACAATGATGCCCTAGACTCCTTTTTAAATAGTTATTGCGTCAAGACTTCTTCTTCTTCAAGAACTAAGGAATTTGATCTCTAATTAAAGAAGGACTTTTAATTCTTCTTCCCTTATAGCACTAGGAGACAATCTTTCCTTCTTTGGACTCATATTCACAAGCAGTCAGACCTCCTTGTACTAAATCGGTCATAACTTTTTCTAGACAAATGGTATTAACGAACCGTAAAAAGATTTGGAAACTAGACATCCGAGGCTTTCCATCATATAAAGATCATTATCTGGATCAATCTGAGCTGCTCTCAGTACTCTGTCGAAATTGACTGATTTGTAGGCAGATTTGCTGATTTTATCTTTCAATCCCTCTTTTTGCTTCTTTTCTTCTTCTTTGCTCTAAAATACCTACAAAACATATAAACACAATGAATGACTAGAAAATATTACAAACTAACCATGAAAATACAAAGGAATTTGATATAAATAATGTACAATGATGCTCATATCACTTGACCAGAACCTCTCCCATTCACTTCGATCTAACCAAATGAGGCTACATGAGACACCTACACCTAGGGGTGGATTCGCAAAACTGAAAATCGAAAAAAACTAAGCCAAAAGCCAAACCGAAGCCGAAAAAGACTTAATCGAAAGAAAACCCACCGAAATGAAAAAACTGAACTGAACCGAACCAGTTTGTTTGATTTTCGGTTTTAGTATGGAAAAATCCGAACTGAACCGAAAAAAACTGAACTTGTCAAAACGACGTCGTTTTGACTTTAAGTCAGAAACCCTAAAAGGGTTCCACAACTTTTCTCATTCTCTAGCCTCACGCCTCTCTTTCTTCTCTCGCCTTCAATTCAGTTTCTCTCTCGCCTCTCACCTCTTCGTCAATTTTCTCTTCTTTGGCCGCCTACCTTTCTTCTTTTCTGTCAATTTCTCTTCATCAAGAAGGACTAGATCGATGGCCAAGGACCATATCGATGGTCTTTCTTCAATACTCTTCTCTGGGTCATCGGGTTTCATTTGAAATCCGAGTATGGTGTCATGGTAGTTGCAGTCTGAGCACAACCTCCGCCGCAGCCGAAAGAAGGACCAGATCGATTTATTTTTCTGAAATTTTGGGTATGATGATGCATGAAGACTAGTACTTGATCTTTTGGGTATATGTATTTTTGATGACTTTTGCTAAAAATGTTAATTTCTATTTAATTGTGGTTTTGATTTTCTAGGCGTCAATATTTTGATTTCGATTTTGGTTTCATGCATCTATATGTCACTCACTGGTTTATACATTTTTTGTTAGGGAGATCTTCTTCTGTAAGTAGAGGAATTTGTAAATATAGCACTGCTGCTATTGTAGAGGACCCAAATTACTCTATCATAGATCAGCATATTGTGAGTTTTTCTTGAAAGCCCTATCTATATCTTGTTAAACTTTTCCTAGATACTATGTCAAATGTAAAGAAAAGAGATCCTGCAGTTCATAAGTTATAATATGCAAGAGGTGAATTCTAGCAGTTCATGTGTCACTTTGCTTTTAACAATCTTGATATATGTTCTGATTCAAATTCTAGTCTAGTTATTCTTATTAAACAGTTAGCTAGCTCTATATGATTACTGCAATATATAATACTAGTATTGCCACTTCACTTTTATAGAACAAAATGAAAAATATGATTAACATGGTTATTGAAGTCTCTTCTTTTAAGTATCTTAGACCATATTTGTCTTTCTCAATTCTTTTCTGGACATCTTTTACACGTCCTTGTTTTTACCACCTTTTTTTAGAGAAATTGGGGCTCGAACATGGGATTCTAAACTACAAAACAAGGTTTTCCATCTTTGAAATGATATCGTTATCTGCATTTTCTAATTTGAACTTTTCCCCACATGTTTGCAGAACAAAATTTTGTGTGACAAGGTAGTAAGCTCTCTCAGTTACCATATATACCTGGCCTGGGCTTTGGAAGTTTCTGGCACCTTTAATTTTGACTGCTATTATAACCTTAGGTTAAAGAAATGGAAGAACTCAGGCAAGGTTACATCATTGTTGGTCTCTCCCAGGTAATTGTAAGAACCTTTTTTTTTTTGTTACTGTTTTGGAAGTAGGAACTATGTTATTCAATCTATTTGTTTGAACAATTATGAGGACAAGTTTGACGATAGGTAGCAAGAATTTGACTAAAGAATATTGATGATGCTATGCCCTGTTGTTTTTCTTATTTGCAGATTACACAAATAAGTAGCAAGCTTTTTGCTATAGAATTTGGGCTGTGATGTAGGACATGCACTGCAGGAAGCAAAAAGATATTGATTAATTTAGTCTTGTTGCAAGATGAGGAGGAATTACACTAGGTTTTATGTTCTTAACTTTTTCTTGACTAATCTTTTTTTTTTTTTTGGTTAAGAAATGATTGATTTTTGGGTGATTATTGTCCTTTCGTTGTTTAGCTTTGGAGAAGGGGCGAGTCCAGGGATTTGCTTTTATGTGATACAAATATGCAGATGAGGCACCGAAAGCAGTTGAGTGACTTGATGGTATGCTAAAAGATTTATTATCATTACTTTATCTTTTCTCTTTTAAAAAAACTGGGTCACTAGTTTTAGTTTTGCCAACTAGAGCTTGCCAATTGTACTTTTCAGGAAGAGTTGTTGATGGTAGTGAAATAACTACTCTGTTTGCAAAATTTTAGTGAAACTGAACAAAAAGATTAAGGAGAGTATGAACTTGATATGTGGCTCCAATGGCCTTTCTTAACTTGGATTATATTTTTTTTGGCTCCAATGGCCTTGATTCCTAGTTTCCAGTGTAATTTGCTGTAAGTAGAAAGAATGAACTTGATATGTGGCTCACAGCCTCACATGTACTAAAAATCTATAATATAATTAAATGATTCCCGAAAAAAAGAAAAGAAAAAAAAAACCAAAGTATGACCAAATCGGTCGGTTCGGTTTTCGATTTTAAACTTCAAAAAGTGAAAAATTGAACCAAATCAAACTGAAGTCAAGTTCGGTTTGGTTTTCGATTTTGGCTCAAAACCGAACCGTATAAAACCGAACCCACCCCTAGCTACACCTATCCACTATAACAAAAAACCACCTCAACAATCAATCACTGTTAGTACTTGAACACTGCAGCACTCTACCACCACCAAGAGGTGGCATCGAGCAATGAGGATGTAAAATTCTCGTCCCGTACAACAAACAAATACAAAGAGCTCTCCGTCAAATAGTAAAATCCTAGGTGAAGATCTTTTTCTAGCTTACTCTATCTCTTTGTTTCCTCTTATAGATTTTAATTGTGAGGAACTTACAATAATGAGACATGTACGTTAGGTACATATACTTTAAGTTGTAAACTATGTTCTTATCCCTAGGCTATTAGGCCTATATTATCCTTTAACGCTAGTTGAAGTCACATTGAGTATTACATCTCAGATTAAGCATGTAGAGATGAGATGCACATGAATGTGCTTACCTAAGAGAGAGTGAGTATACTGAACTTGACCAAACTTAAGAATATACGAATGAAAGTTTACCTACTTGTCAATCATACTATATTTCTAAAGTTACGGATGCAACTAGTTTTTAGACCTGAGATATCTTTTACATTCGTAAAAGGAGTATTTAACTACACCTCAAATTTCACAATATGTGGTTTTGTGGTCATTATTTTTAATTGTCGAAAGTGCTCTTTGGCATGATGACACAACATTTCAAGGACATCGGTTTTGATGGATTGGATTTTAAATATGGATTGGAATCCAGTTGGGTTTGGGATTTGAGTCTGGAATCCAAGTCAAATCCAAATCCAAATTTAGGTTTTCAGACTCTTATAGGATTTAGTTTTAGGTTTCGGGTCCTCTACAAATCTAAATCTGAAATCTAATAAGGTAGGGAGATTATTTTTTCTTTTTACTTTTGAAGAGTCGACAGTTATCTAGGTTGACATTGGTGAGGAAACTGGAAACATGATTAGTATAAATACAATAAATACAATTAAGTTAAAGCATAATATCTTTGATGATTTAGTGTGAGCAATATTCTTAACTGGTTCTTTCATTTCTATTCTTTAACTTATATTTACGGTGATTTGATGTACGAGTTTGTATAGCATTTGCATTTATTTGATGTACGTGCTTGTATGATAGAGAGATACTTCTTTTGTGGGTGTTTAT
The DNA here is from genome assembly GCA_024704745.1 of Rosa lucieae. NCBI lineage: Eukaryota > Viridiplantae > Streptophyta > Magnoliopsida > Rosales > Rosaceae > Rosa > Rosa lucieae. The sequence continues at coordinate 4,836,308 of CM045492.1, forward strand.
TTGTTATTTAGTAAACGAGACAATATGCTTTAACTTCTAATTGCTACAAGAGAGAAACTCGAAAGTGAAAACCTTCAGCTGTTCTTGACACCACCACCATCCTTCTAAGTATCTGTTTTCTTGGCGGTAACGCTTGCAATCTCTACTAAGGTGGATGTCTCCTCTCAATTAACCATTATGTGGTGGGTCATCGTCTCGTTTTGAAAAAGAAGATCGACTCAAAAACTTTCATGGGAACTATAACCTCAGTTTGGGACCTCAAGAATAGACTTTCAATCTGAGAAAAGAGCAACAGTATGTTATCAAATTCTCCGAGCTTGATGAACATAAGCATATCAATCAACTGGGGCCTTCGTTTTATGGGAAATCAATGTTGGCTTTCTTTAATTTTTGATGGATTGTGCAAGGCTAGTATAGTCCCAATCACATCGTTCAAGTTTGTGTGAAAATCTTTAAGCCTTTGTTGACGCCACTGACAAAGAAAGCAGTGATAGTCACATCATTTAGGTGGATAGAGCAAGAATTTGATCGACTTGGTACCTATACATTAGTCAAGATCTGGCATGAGATTATGATCCAGTGTAGTACGGATACCTTCTGATAGTGTTCAAATATGATTTCAGCACATTTGATACAATACATTTCAAGTACAAAAGGGTTGTGGGCTTTTGTTAAGTCTGCGGGCTTCTGGAACATCCAGTGAAGGGTTGCGTGGGACCGCTGGATGTGTCGGCGACGCTGGCTTACCACTTTGTAGATCCTCACCTTAGCCCTAGATCCGGGGTTTCAAAGTTTCAATTAGTGACTTCCTCCTCCGCTAATCCTGGTAAGGCTCTCCTCTTAGTGGTTATGTATAGCTTAAGGATCTCTTGTCACAATTTCAGACTCTTAATCAATTCATGGTGAAGCTACCCTGATACTTTTCTCAATTTTAGGCATCTTAGCTTAAGATCTCGCGATTTAATTAGGTAAGTTTCGGACTCTGCCACCAATTATGTCTACTGTGAGTAAGGGAGGTGTTGGGTTACTAGTGAAGTAGGCCCCCCAAACTGTCTAGAATAAAGCGTATTGCTTTAATGACCCTAGTTACTTATGTACAGTAAGAAACAATTATGCATTTTCACTGAACCTATAACTTTAGTCTCTTTGAGCCTAATTTGGCATTGCTGTAGTAGAAAGGGATGCTACTATCGTCTCCTCCCAAAAAGAAGAAGGCTTGTAAGTCATTGGAAGCTGGTTGCTGACTTGACAAAAGGAGGAAGAAAATTTGAAACCAAAGGGAAGTGCAGTTGAGTGTGTTTTTATAGGTGAGAGATGACGAGACTATGGCGGGTGTCTCTATTGACAACATTGGGGGTGCGTGAATTAAGTAGGGTTTGTACTTGATGTATGTCGGTTTTAATCCTAATAGTGTCATGTTACAAAGAGGGAGACTTATGCCACTATACCAAATGATACATAACGTCTATTTTTGTTTTTGATTTTTGAAAGAAATATTTTTTAATAAGAAATCTGAATTTATCCGTATTTTATCATTCTTAAATTGGTTATCTGTAAATAAAAAAATAAAAAAAAATAAAAACACGACACGAGAGAGTTCGACTCACAATAGATTAATTATTGTATATGAATTATTTATTTAATAAAAAAAAATTGACACGGGAGAAAAGTTTCAAGGAAATAGCGCAAAGTCGTGTACACCTGTCAAGATATAATTGGTCTCGTTACAACACAGACCTCACTCAAAGAAGCCCACACTGCATAGGATTGCAAAACCCCGCAAACACGACTCTCATAAACCAACCCCGGTAACGCCAGCGATTTGGCAATCCATATACACACACAAACACAAACACTCCCTCACATTCTCTAAGAGAGAGAGACAGAGAGTCCTCATTCTCACTTTCTCACACACACAGATCAGGTCCAAGACCAAACCCTAGAAATCCAGATTCCCAATTCCACCAGATCCATCCACCTATATACCTCGATTTTCTCTGATAATCGAGCTTCGTGCGTGTATATATAGATTCAATTGGGGGGAGGGGGCTGCGGTTTTCCACAATTTCGAGCCATGGCGTGTATAAAGGGGGTGAACAGATCGGCGTCGGTGGCGGTCGCGCCGGACGCTCCGTACATGGCGGCCGGGACGATGGCGGGAGCGGTGGATCTGTCCTTCAGCTCCTCCGCGAATATCGAGATCTTCAAGCTCGATTTACAGTCGGACGATCGTGATCTTCCTGTAGTGGGAGAGTCCACGAGCTCCGAGAGATTCAACAGGTTATCGTGGTCCAAGCCCGCTGCTGGATCAGGCTCGCAAGACTTTGGCCTTGGGCTCATCGCCGGTGGACTCGTCGATGGGACTATTGATATCTGGAATCCGCTCACTCTGATCCGGTAACTCTCGAATTGAAATTCCGCGGTTTCGTTTTTGGTTTGGATTAGGATTGGAATTGAATCTTGGATTTTATGCGGTTTCGGAATGTGGCTTTGTTTCAATGTTGCGGTAATGTGGGGGGAATTTTGCGACTTCTGTAGTCTCGTTGTGTTTGAACTCTGATCTCTTTGGTGTGACTGTTTTAGTGTGATTGAATAGATCCCAATTAGTCAATTTGATTTGGTTTTACAATCCAAGTTTATCTCTTTTGTTTTCAGTGAAATGGTGTGTGAACTTTGGCCGCTGGTAATGTAAATGTAGAGAAATCTGAGTTGGGATTCTATGATTTAAATTGTTGAGAGTTGATATCGTTTGTGTGGAGCATCAATGCCATTGTAATCCTGGACCTGAGGGGACTACTATAAGACCATCCACTAGGTTACCAAGAGTTATACAGTTTTGAGTAACCAAATTAGTGTCGATGTTGTATAAATGATAGGAAATTGTCTGCTTTCTCATTTGGAACATTTATTTTTTGGCTGCTAGAGTGGTGGCATTGCAAAAGTGAGAACAAATGGATTTGATATATAATAAGGTCGAGTGTGGGTACAGTAGGAATATCTTTTTTTTTTTTTTTTTTTCTGATGTCATTTGATCCAGACACCTTGGTTAAATAGTTTGTTTGATTTGTCTTTTGATCAGATTATGGTCTGGTTTATTTAACATTAATGTATCCTATCCAGAAAAATTTCTCAGTGATCCATTTTTTTTCAATCAAGTGAGACTTTTAGATGTTATCAACAAATTTGTTGCACGTAATGTCAGGTCCAAATCCCCCTTTATTTTCCATCACACATAATTCAACACGCCCCTTTTTATTTTTTTACTGGTGGAATATAGGGGGAATTCTTTATTTATTATGTTTTCTTTTGGTGGTGGTGTGTGGTTTGGGGGGGGGGGGGGGGGGTGAGATCTCCTGTTCCTATATTTCAAACCAACTCTCAATACTATTGTAAAAGGAGGAAGATGTATAAAACTTGACATGGTAGATATCCGTTTTGGCCATAGTTTCTTCCACATATGTGTTCCTTCTATAGTATGTACTATGTATTTGATTTGTTCATACTATGGTAGAAGAGGCTTTGAAAATTAAAACAGCTATTGTATTACTCCTTGGAACTTTTGGTATGTGAGTTGATGCAATTTGTCTTTTCTTGGATTATTCCAGTATATATTATATATGTTTATATAATGTATATTTTTTTTGTGTATTAGGGTTGCTTGTAAGTGTATATTTACTTTAGTAGTTTGCTATTTATATTCTCTGAAACTTTTGTGTTTATGTATATTTTTTCTATTTTATTCCTGGGGCCAGTCAATCCAATCAAATAGAAAGGTCAATGGATCTTGAATTTCTGGGAATTTGCAATAATTTGTGGCTCATGTTAACTTTAGTTTTCATATTCACTGTTATTTCTGGGGCCTTGTTTTGACAAAACATCATAGTATTTTTTGGTTCAGAAGGAACTTATTTTATTGTTGCTTCTTCTTAGTTCTGAGACGGGGGAAAATGCTTCCGTTGAGCGTCTGACAAGACATAAGGGGCCTGTAAGTCTTTTGTTTTGATTCTTTCAGTGCTTGGATTTCTGATGATTTTGTAGCATGTTTTAACCTCCTAAAATTTTGTCTTGTTATTTTTATTTCAGGTTCGTGGTCTTGAATTTAATGCAATCGCCCCAAATTTACTTGCATCTGGGGCCGACGATGGTGAAATTTGCATCTGGGACTTGGCTAATCCTACTGAGCCAACTCATTTTCCGCCTCTTAGGGTTTGTATTGATTGGTTGTTGTCGGATTATTGAAGTTTAATTCTTTTTCTCTGAATGCATCACACTTCTCAATATGCCATGAAATGCAGTTCTAGGTCATAATCTCTTAGACACAGTTTTCTTACTTTTGACTCACATACACGTCTATGTTTTATCTGCACAGCTAACATATATATATATATATATATATGTATATATGCACAATATGTGTGATTTTGTAGCAAAAACTACATACTAGATCTACAATATGTAAGCGTAATATATGTAAATTTTCTTGATCTCTTGTTCGTTTTAATGAAAGATTCCAAAAAAAAAATTTAAGGTTTTACAATATGCATTGCAACCATGGAAGGATGTGGGAATTATAAAGCAATAAAATAAGCAAAGAGAAGTGAACAGATGGAAAGGATGAGGCTTTTTCTTTTTATATTTTTGTAACTTGAGGAAGCATATAAACATTTATTTTTACCCATGTTCCTCCACCATAGTGAGATCTGTCTCTTTACTTTTCTACATCTGTGAGAATGTTATAGGTGTCTGGACATTATTGATTCTAAACTTTTGATCTTTATGCAGGGAAGTGGTTCTGCTGCCCAGGGTGAGATTTCATTTTTATCTTGGAATAGCAAGGTCCAACATATATTGGCATCCTCTTCGTATAATGGGACAACTGGTAAGGAACCTGATACTGTTTAAGGATTCGTTGGCTACAGATTGCATTTAATTTCAGAAAATGACATCTGATATCTTTTCCAGTGATTTGGGACCTAAAAAAGCAAAAGCCAGTGATAAGGTAACATGCTAGTTTATTTTTTATTTTTTCACTGTGAACTGATCTCGCATTCTTGCATGATCTGGAACCGTTCAATGACCTTACTTAACATTATTTGCTGACAGTTTTGCGGATTCAGTTAGAAGACGGTGCTCCGTTTTGCAGTGGAATCCTGATGTTGCCACTCAGCTTGTCGTTGCATCTGATGAAGATGGTTCACCTTCTCTCAGGGTAACAAATTTGCGGATGATATTTCATTTGTCTAGCTGTGAAATATCTTAGAGATCAAACATATTAACTTCTTAGTTCATGCAGCTCTGGGATATGCGTAATATATTGTCACCAGTTAAAGAGTTTGTGGGGCACACTAAAGGTAACAAGTGCAAAATGATTCATCTTCCTATTAGTTATTGTTTTGATATGTTTAACCCTTTCCTTTTCGCTTGGGAGCAGTTTTCTGTCTGAGTTTGTCATAATTTTCTTTGCCCTGTATGCCATGAGTTTGGAATTTCTGTTATACCTCCTCTCTTTAGTTATTGTTCTGTTGTAGACCTTTGCATTATTGGACTAGTAACAAATATCAGACGTGTGACTTCTGAAATAAATGTTTCTGTGGAACTTGTTCGTATGTTATTGTTCTCTGTTGTTGACTTCTGTATTATTGGACTAGTAATAAATATCAGAACGGTGACTTGTAAGATAATTATTTCTATAGAACTTGATATGCTGATTACTTTTTTCCTGCCCCTTCCATGGGGGGATAAAATTGAGCTGCATTCAAGTATGGATTATTAGTTGGCTAATATAATTCATTTGTCAAATCATCCTAAGCTGCTAGTCCGCTCGTGTATCTTTCACTATAGTACACCCTATTTTGTTTATTCTAGATGATTAGTTTGAGGAAGGAGGTGGGAGAAAGCATCAGCACTTTGTCAAACCCTGAAGTTGCTACTGCACTCAAATATCGTTCGCTATAGACCCTTACCCCAGTTTGTTTATTATAGGTCACTTAGTCTGAAAATGGAGGTGAGAGACAGGATCACTACCTTCAAGGAGCCCTCATATTATGACCTACATTTAGAGTTGGTGGCTTTGATTTTTGTTTTTGTTGATGTGAGGATTTGTTGTTTCCAATGTTCTTTGAAGATTTGTGATTATCATTGTGTACTCATTTTTCTGAGATTGTTAATTATTATTGTTGCATCAACTTCACTGACAAAATGTTCATTGGACATAAATTGGACATGCTTATGATTATTATATTTGTATGTCTTACTCCAGGTGTAATTGCAATGTCATGGTGTCCTAATGACAGCTCTTATCTGCTAACGTGTGCTAAGGACAATCGAACTATTTGTTGGGACACAGTTTCTGCAGAGGTATGAATTTACTGTCCTTAACACAGACTGATACATTTTTCACTTAACCTTGTCTTTCCCCTTCACCTCCTGGTGTCAATTTAATCTCCTTTTTCAGTTTTTGTTGGGGTGCACTGTTCGGTGTTTGATTTGATGTTTTTTCTTTGGTCCAGATTGTATGTGAATTGCCTGCAGGCACCAACTGGAATTTCGATGTGCATTGGTATCCGAAAGTACCTGGAGTGATATCAGCGTCTTCATTTGATGGAAAAATTGGAATTTATAATATTGAGGTATGCCGTTTTTCTTATTGCGATCCTGAAGTTTCAGTGTCCAAGCATAGAAGTTGTGGAATGTAAATCCAGTGTGATATTTGATGGGTACAATTTGAAAGAACAAAAACTCGAAGTCAGGAATCTGACATTGAGATTGGTGAGCCAAAAATGTTTGAAGTGATGAGTTAAATGGAATGCTGAACTTTCTCCGCCAACTGTATTGGTGGTGAATGCTAAGATTGATGATTGATGAACAACTATAACTCATGATTGGCCACCATTATTGGTGTAGCCTGTTATTTCATAATTTGATTAATGAAGGATTGCTTGTGGTGTTTTTCGTAAATGGAACACAAGCATGTACTTGTGTCTGATGTATCCATTTTTGGTCATGATCTTACCATGGTTAATTTTTTTCTCTCACAGGGTTGCAGTAGATATGGTGTGGGGGAGAGCGACTTTGGTGCTGGTAAGTCATACTTGATAACAATTGCATTGTTAACAGTACTCTTTTGTTGGATTAGCATTTTCTTTCTTCGCTTTACTTCTTTTCCCACTTCCTCTATTTTGCCAGAGGCAATAATTCTTGGTGATTCAAGATGAATTTGGGGGGTTAGAACTTATGTATGCTATTGGAAAGTTAAAACTTTTTGAAATAATTAAGATTAGAAAACACTTCTTTTTCTTTTCAACAGTTTAGACTTAGGGTGGAACAGTTGGTGAGCCTGACTACATGGTTATATGTACTGAGATGGTCGAATAATGGGCATAGGGTTTCATATTTATTTCTGTTGTGTGCAATAACAGAATAATGGCCTTAGCGTGACTACATGGGCTGGTGTCCGAAGAATAAGTTGCAGGGTTTCTTCATATCAACACCCAATTAGGAATTTGAGGGGTAATTAGACAATATGGGTGTATGCATTTCCGGTTAAAGCCTGTGGCCCGTCATTACTAATCACAGGATTTACCAGAATGCCTCTGTCCTAGATATTGTAAACCGAAGCATTAAATATATTACGTCTTGCAGCTTTAGATTCTGATTGGAATTGATGCAGAGGGGAAAATGGGGTAATAGGCACAAACACTGTTGTTTGTTAATTCAAGTCTTTTGAGATGAGGATCAATGATGAATTCAAAAATTTGAGAAATGAAAGAAATTTACAAGAAACGGATAAAAAGCTTGGGCCTTACTGGCCCCCTAGTTATAAACACTTCTTTCCTCCTCCAATAATCTTTCTTCGAACGAAGGGACCTGCATCATTGTGCCGCACCTCTATTCTAAATAGTTTCATGAAAAGATTTCAACTCAGTATTGTGGCTTTGTGAAGGCTGTGCTCAGACCAAGTGAAATTGCATAAATCATCGTATGATTTTAATGAAATAATAAGTGCTTACCTGGAAGGAGCGTGGGCTATTCCTACTCTCTCTCTCTCTCTCTCTCTCTCTCTAAACTTCATGTGTCATCCTTTACACAGGACCCCTCAGAGCTCCAAAATGGTATAAGCGCCCAGCTGGATCATCTTTTGGTTTCGGAGGCAAGATCGTGTCCTTCCATCCTAGTTCATCTGGTGTTTCAGAGGTAAGTTATTAGCATGCTGCCCATATTGTGTACTATGAACGTATGATGCATTTTATAGCTTATCTTCTCCTTTTACCAGGTTTATGTGCACAGCTTGGTTACTGAACAAAGTTTGGTGGATCGCTCATCTGAATTTGAAAGTGCAATACAAAATGGGGAAAGGTCTTCACTCCGGGCTTTATGTGACAAGAAAGCACAGGAGTCTGAGTATGTCATTTATCATAAGAAATGAACGTTTTCATCAGCTTCGGGAGAGTCATCATTTCTCTCCTTTCAATTCTCCCGTCATGGTTAATGTTTTTTTTTGGCTTCAAATTTGCATGGTTATTTTGACAGGTCTGCAGATGACCGGGAAACATGGGGCTTGTTAAGGGTTATGTTTGAAGATGATGGGACTGCAAGGACAAACCTGATCACACATCTTGGTTTCAGTGTACCTGAAGAAACAAAAGAAACAGTTCAAGATGGTCTATCAGCGGAAGTCAGTGCACCTGGGATTGAGGATTCAACAACTGATAAAGCTGGTTTGGGTGCTGAGAAGGAAACTACAATTTTTCCTTCTGACAATGGAGAAGATTTCTTTAACAATCTTCCTAGTCCTAAAGCTGACACTCCTCATTCAACCTCTGGTGACAAATTTGTTGCGGCGGATACAGTTCCTATTACAGACCAAGTTCAAGAAGAACCTGATGAACCGGAAGAGAGCGCCGATCCTTCATTTGATGAATCAGTTCAACATGCTTTAGCTGTAGGAGATTATAAAGGGGCTGTTGCAAAGTGCATTTCAGCAAATAAAATGGCTGATGCTTTAGTTATTGCTCATGCTGGTGGTCCGACGTTGTGGGAGCGCACTCGGGATCAATACCTTAAGTTGAGCCATTCACCTTACCTTAAGGTATTTGAACTTTCATCTTGTGTTCTTGAAGGCAGTAAAACACTTGATTCTTTTGCATATGAGGATTTCTTCCTCAAATAAGATGTTAAAAGAATTGTTTTTATTCATCTTATGATTATGCTATTTTGAAATTGGAAGTTTTGTTTACTGTCAGATTGTTTCTGCAATGGTGAGCAATGATCTATCAAGTCTTGTTAACACCAGGCCCCTCAAATTCTGGAAGGAAACACTTGCTGTTCTCTGTAGTGTAAGTTTCCATGCTCTAAGATCTAAATATTTATGTCTTTGACACTTCTTGAATACATTTTGGGTTAAGTGAGATTCTGATAAATTGCATTGCAAGTGCAACAATTTAAGTTGCAGAAAATATATCCATATGATTTCTACGCATTACGTGACTGTTTATGAGTCATCTTAAGTGCACTCTAAATTGCTGTATATGTCATTTATGTTACTTTCTTCTTCATGAACAGTTTTCATCAATAGAGGCATGGGAAGGTCTCTGTAATACACTTGCTGCTAGACTTATAGCTGCTGGTAATACCCTGGCAGCAACTATTTGTTATATATGTGCGGGAAATATTGACAAGACAGTAGATATTTGGTCAAGGAATCTGACAACTGATCATGAAGGGAGATCCTATGTTGACCTTCTTCAGGTAACTTTGTTTTTATTTATTGTATTTTATGGTGCATGTAGGCTTCTGGGACTTGAACTTTGACAAAATCTATGTATTTGCTTTAGGAATTAATGGAGAAGACTATAGTACTTGCCTTGGCAACTGGACAGAAGCGATTTAGTGCTTCTTTGTGCAAACTTGTTGAGAAATATGCTGAAATTTTAGCTAGTCAAGGTCTTTTAACAACAGCAATGGAGTACCTGAAACTCTTGGGCTCTGATGAATTGTCTCCTGAACTTGTGATCTTAAGGGATCGTATTGCTCTTTCTACAGAACCCGGTACGTTTTTTTAGGAAATGCTCCCATGTGCTGTTTTAATCTATGGGTCTCTTTGTGGTTGCTTCTGAAAGGCCTAAAAGCACTTTCTAAAAGTGGAAAAACCGCCTTTTCTTTAGGAGGAAAGCACTTGACAAGTGCTCTAGTCACATTTGAATTTTTTTTTTTTGGGCAAATTTTTTATTATTTGTAATTGAACTTTTCACAAAAGTGCTATTCCCAAACAGGTCATATGTAGTATTTTCCTGCTGAAGATCATATCTCAGCAACCATCAATAATATATTGATGATCACAATTAATTGTGTCAAGAGTTATTATATAGATAGATACATGATATAGCAGTTATCCACGGGATGGTGACATATCTCAAAATATGAATCCTTTTCCTCTTACCTGCATTATTTATTATTATTAATGATGGTATTTGTTGTTTTGCTGCAGTAGAGAAAGTCCCCAAGACTGTGACATTTGAAAACCCTGATCAAACCCCTTATGTGGGTGGGAACCCTCCATATTATCAGGTGTTCATCCAGATATTTCATTATTGTTTTGTTGCCAAATCCATTTCTTTAATGTGGACTAACTTTAACTTTCATTTTTTTTTTAATTGAACTGGCTAGGAACCAGCTCAGCCACCTGTGAATCCGTATGGCAGCTATTCTGAACCTGTGACTCCTCCATATGCAGGTGGAGGCTATGTCCCATACCCCCAGCCTCCATCACAGACTCCATTACAGCCTCCTAACATGTTTGTTCCTACACCAACACCTCAACTACCACAGGTACATTTTGCCTTTTTTTAATTAATTTATATATATATATATATATATTTATTTCTTTCTCATTTCAATAGATTATAATGTGTGTTTACAATGGAACCTACAATTCATTTTTTTTTTTGTATAATTTTTCAATTCCCGAGTTCTTGGTGTACAACTCATTTAACTTGCATGTGTTTTTCTTGTAGGAAAAATATCCTGTACCTCCTGCTTCTTCTCAGCCTAACGTGTCCTTTATTCCTTCGACTCCTCCTGGTCTGCCAAATGTGGAGAAGTATCAGCAGCCTACGCTGGGTTCTCAATTGTATCCTGTCGGTAGATCTGCACTTGATTTTAAATTACAGATCTGAACCATCTCCACGATGTATATTCTAAAGTTTTCTCCATTTGTGTTTTAGGGAACTGCTTTTCAACCTATGCAAACAGGGCCTGGTTCAGGAGCCCCTCATCAATCACATGTCAATCCAGTTCCTGCAAATAAGATGCCTCATGCTGTACCCCCTCCACAAAGGGGATTTATGCCAGTCACTACTTCAGGAGTTGTTCAGGGGACTCTGCAGCCATCTAGTCCCCCTGCTCCACCTCGACCTTCCGTGGCTCCTGTTCCACCACCTACCATACAGACAGTTGATACTTCAAAAGTTCCCGGTAATGTTTTCTTTAATGTGGTTAAACCTTTTGAATTTTATGGTTTTGTTTCCCTTTGAACTTGGGCTGTCTTTATATGAAGTGAAGTACATATCACAGCTTAAGAAGATGATAATTAGTTGGTTCAATTTTCCAACATAAGGTGCGTTTTTGTCGTATATAACAGGACACCAAAAACCCGTAATCGCAACATTAGGGAGACTTTTCAATGAAACATCTGAAGCGTTGGGAGGTTCACGTGCAAATCCTGCTAAGAAGCGTGAAATAGAAGACAATTCAAGGAAGATAGGTGCACTGTTTGCCAAACTCAACAGCGGAGACATATCTAAAAATGCTGGTGATAAACTTGTGCAGCTGTGCCAGGCACTGGATAATGGTGATTTCACCACTGCCCTAGGCATTCAGGTACCAAAATGGGGACTTCAACTTCTTTATTTTTGTCATACCATGAATAGATGTTTACCTTTTTTTATTTGGTTTTGTCCTTGCTAGGTACAACTTACCACTAGTGAGTGGGATGAGTGCAACTTTTGGCTTGCAACTCTCAAGCGGATGATCAAGACCAGGCAAAATATGAGATTAAGTTGAGAAGGTTGAGATTCCCAAAGTGTCAGATTGTTTGGTTTTCAAAAATTTTCATGTGGCTTCAGGCATGGTGGTGCAGGAGTTGCTTCTTTTATGCACACAAGAGCATCTATAGATTTCAGTTTCAGGAATTTGGTCTTAATATTACTTTTGTAGGCCAATGATTGGTTTCAAAGCAGTTAGTGAAGATAGTATCTGGACAGTATTGGACTTGTCCACTGTTTCCATTTTATTTTTGTAGTTATTAGAAATAGTATTGATTTTTTTCTTTTTCCCTTTCACAGTTTGCATAGAATGTTTACAGAGCTGCTTCAAGCATTTCTACAGTCTGGTTTCATTGGCCGTTAACTTGTACCACCTTTGTGATTTCATTATATGAACCCACAAATCAGAATGATGACTTCAATTTTGATGAAAGTGAACGACTTGCTTTGGTTTGTATGTACTCTTTCCAATGTGGGATATAAATAATTTACTCTTTTGACAACTATCTTTTTTGATCAAGTAAAATTTCATTTAATAATTTTTACTGCAACTGGTACTCGCCGAGGGAGAAAAACACAACCAAGTGTGGAGTGTCCTTGCTCAAAAGAAGAAAAATGAATTGATATGTCAACGGATCCAACAATCATTGTTGAGCCTAACTGTGGTAACTAACCGAAGATACACCCGTATCGTTTCAGGACCTCTCGAGCACGTCAGGAAGATTGTTATTAGGACGTGCGACTTTAAGTCGGCGGGAAACTAGGTCTTGTTGATATCACTCACAAGCAAGAATCCATGACTACAATTGCGAGAGCATGAAATTATTTGACAAATGATCCAGAACTAGAAACAATTAAAAACTTCTGACCAAACGCATAACAGAAACTTCCATAGTTCAGGCTGTCCAGCAGGCACCTTCCATCCCTTTGATCCGCTTGTCACTAGGTTGAAAGTTGAAACACCTCTACAATGATATGTATCTTCCGACACCCCTCACCACCACGCCGATGTGCATTACACAGATTGCAATTGACTTTTTTGATCTGAACACAAATTGCAATTGACATTGCTAATATTCTAATCACAAAGTTCGCCGAGCTGCTTGAAGAGGATTGAGAACTACACTTGCAAATCCACCAACCTACACAACTCCCTCATCGACACCCCTTCCTCATCTGTCGAACATTTTCATCGACCACTACCCCGATACGATGCTCCGTCCTTTCGACAACCTTGGAACTGTCGCAATCCACTTTCCTCTCCCAATTTACTAGGTCTCCACTAGTATTCGACACCAACAGCAATCAAGCACAAACAATCACTCCCCTCTTGCCAACCACCCTTGTAAGCTCCCCTCATGAGCCAACCACCAACCCTTCACCCCCGTCTGCAATGAGTCATCCGCTGAAAACAGACCTTTCCCATCAAACCATTTCAAAAAGCCCTTGGATTTGTTGGGTTTGGTGCCTATCCCTCCTTGGTGGAGATATTTTGCATGGCATGAATGCATGACATTAATTTTTTGTGCATTCAAGGTGACAACTTATGCATGGAAAATTGGTGCATGGTCAAGTGCATGCATTGGGTATAAATGCATGGTCAAGTTGATGCATTGGGAATACATGCATGGTTAAATTCATGTATTGACATTTTTTAGTCTTCCTAGGGAGTTAATGTGGGAGATAGGTGGTTGATTCATGAAGGAGCATTGATGAAGTGAGTCTAGAGACTTCTATCAATGGTATAAATATATGAAGCTTGTGTGGGGGCAAGCAGAGAAGAGGTCTAGAGCAACTCTAAGGGTCTTTGTGTATAGAAGCAAAGTGAGTTGTGTTCAAGAGTGTGAATAGCTCTTGGGGTAGAGTGATCTTATAGGTTGAGAGAGGGTGTACAAGGGGTATCCTATTGGATACAAGGGCTTGGGTTGGGCATAAACTTGAGCGGTGTAATCTTGTACTTGTGTAATTCTCTCATTAGTGAAGGTGAAACTCTCCGAGGATGTAGGCAAAGATATTGGCCGAACCTCGTTAAATCTTGTTGTCTTCTTGGCTTGGTTATTTCTTCTTTCTATCTCTACTTCTAGTACTTGCGTGGCGGAGGGATTAATTTCCCTAACAAGTGGTATCAGAGTTTCGGCTTATCGGTCGTGGGCTGTTTGTCATGGCAAGTTCTAGTGTCTCACATTTCAAGGTGGAGCAGTTTGATGGAAAGGGAAATTTCACACTATGGCAAAGGAGGGTGAAGGACATCCTAGTTCAACAAGGTCTTGCAAAACCTTTGAAGGGAAAGGATGCGAAGCCGGAGAAGATGTCAAATGAAGATTGGGACGAGTTGGAGTCCAGGTGTGTTAGCACTATTAGGCTTTATATTGCTGACAATATTATCAATAATGTTAATAATGTAGATTCGGCACCTGAGCTTTGGGAGAAAATGGAGAAGCTTCATCTTGGGAAAGGCTTGCAGACGAAGTTGAATCTAAAGCGGGATCTCTACAAGCTCAAGATGGGAGAAGGTGCGAGTCTCATGGAGCACATGAATGTGTTCAGAGGATTGGTAGATCAACTAGCAAAAGTTGATGTAAAGATTGAGGAAGAAGATCAAGCCCTTCTACTTCTTACCTCGCTTCCCGATTCGTATGAGAATATCATCACTACAATCTTGTATGGTAAGGATACATTAAAGATGGAGGAGGTGGAATCGACTCTCTTAATTCGCGAGAAGCGGAGGAAAGCCGATAATTCCCAAGTTTCCGTCTTTGTTGCTCATGATCAGAATCAAAGGGGAAGGTCAATTGCCAGGGGATCTAGTGGACATAGCAGCTCTAAATCCAGGAGCAGGGTAAAGGGCAAGCAATGCTACAAGTGCAAGGAGTGGGGACACATAAAGCCGGATTGTCCGTTGTTGAAAGAGAAGGATGATAAAGGCTCAGATTGCTCCTTGGTTGGTATAGCACAGGTTTCAAATGATTTTGGAGAATTTCTCACAGTCTCCAAAGGTAATTACACTTGTTCTCAACGTGATTGGATGTTGGATACTGGTTCTTCTCATCATCTTTGCTCCAGGAGAGAATATTTTGATACGTTCCAAGAAGTCCAAGGATTTGTGACTTGGGGTGATGGCACAAGGCGTCGTGTCATGGGTGTTGGAACGGTGAAGATCAAGATGTTTGATGGAGCGGTTCGCACTTTGGGTGATGTTGTGTATGTCCCAAGGTTTCGAAGAAATTTAATATCATTGAGCCAGTTAGACTCCAAGGGCTGCAGGGTTTCGTCAGCAGGGGGAGTTATGAAAATATCACGTGGTTGCATGGTCCTAATGAAGGGAGAAAAGTGTGGAAGTATGTTCCGTCTGATAGGAAAAACTCAGACCTCGAAGGTTGAAGGGAAACGGAGTGCACAAGGATGCAGGTACCTGAAGCGGGTCTCGTTTGCGAGCATAGCAGAGACTCCAGTTACAAGTTTCCATGTTTCAGACGATGGTGAGAAGGTAAATCCTGCTAAGAAAGGGGTCAAGTCGAGGTCCCTCTTCAGAGTCAACAAGTGATAGTTGTCTCGGGCCAGTTACACATGGTTTTGGCCGATTGAATCAGGGGGAGTTAGGACAAATGCAATTGACTCTGATTATGTGTAACTGCGCAACTAGAAGGCCAATGAAATGCTTGTGGGTATAACAAGTTGTGTCTCGGATCGAGATGACTTCAAGGATTGAAGTAGTAGTGCGAAGCTCTCCACCAAAGTCGGGAGGGGGAGATTGTTGGGTTTGGTGCCTATCCCTCCTTGGTGGAGATATTTTGCATGGCATGAATGCATGATATTAATTGTTTGTGCATTCAAGGTGACAACTTATGCATGGAAAATTGGTGCATGGTCAAGTGCATGCATTGGGTATAAATGCATGGTCAAGTTGATGCATTGGGAATACATGCATGGTTAAATTCATGTATTGACATTTTTTAGTCTTCCTAGGGAGTTAATGTGGGAGATAGGTGGTTGATTCATGAAGGAGCATTGATGAAGTGAGTCTAGAGACTTCTATCAATGGTATAAATATATGAAGCTTGTGTGGAGGCAAGCAGAGGAGAGGTCTAGAGCAAATCTAAGGGTCTTTGTGTATAGAAGCAAAGTGAGTTGTGTTCAAGAGTGTGAATAGCTCTTGGGGTAGAGTGATCTTATAGGTTGAGAGAGGGTGTACAAGGGGTATCCTATTGGATACAAGGGCTTGGGTTGGGCATAAACTTGAGCGGTGTAATCTTGTACTTGTGTAATTCTCTCATTAGTGAAGGTGAAACTCTCCGAGGACGTAGGCAAGGATATTGGCCGAACCTCGTTAAATCTTGTTGTCTTCTTGGCTTGGTTATTTCTT
Source organism: Rosa lucieae (assembly GCA_024704745.1). NCBI lineage: Eukaryota > Viridiplantae > Streptophyta > Magnoliopsida > Rosales > Rosaceae > Rosa > Rosa lucieae. The sequence continues at coordinate 4,852,712 of CM045492.1, forward strand.
CTTTCTATCTCTACTTTTAGTACTTGCGTGGTGGAGGGATTAATTTCCCTAACAGGATTGCTAGGAAATCCTTGACAACAAATGCAAGGTTTGGGTATTTTCCACCGGTCAATGGAGCGGATTTGGAGTGGATCAACCTAAATCCGAATCCGTTTAGTAATAAAAATTTCCAACCTGACCCAATCCGTTAAGCCAATGGGTCGTTGATAGCTTAATCCAAATCGGTATCTGCCGGATTAACGGATACTCATATGCCGCAACAGCTTTATCAGAGTTTTAAAGCTCTCTTTTCAGTCATCTAACATGTCAACTAACTTGCCACTTATGCTTCTTGAACTAGAGCTGCTGCCACCATTAGTTAATAGTTATACAACTCTTCACATTGTTACAATTGGTTTTAGACTTTTGGTATAAGATTAACCACCAACTCTTTGACTTCTTCAGATTTGTCCTTGACCATTGATCATCATACTTCAGCCATGTTTTATAAACTCTAGAGAAGTTGCACAGCTCATACGTTGGATCCAAAACCAGAGCAACCAAAAGCAACTGGTTCATGTCTTCAAGGCTCCCAAAATATCATTTGGACTTGTTCCTTATCTTTACTACCATAACACACAATATCTGTTTTTTTTCCCCCAATTCTAGGACACAACTCAAAGGCTTAGTAAAAAACTCTTCAACCTCACCTTGAATAGCTACAATGTCATGTAATGCTTTTTCTGCAGTGATTGAAGCAGATTTCTTTATTGTCAAATTATGGAACATTTTGAGAAAATTAACAAAGACAAAAGCTCTCTCCCAATCTATTTCAAACTTTCATTCAGTGCCCTACCTTTTTCTAGGGACTTTTTGCTTAATTTGAGCTTGTGTTTCTTCCTCTTCCCCATCTAATTCATCATTGTCATCAAAATAACTAATATACTTGACATCTTCCTCTCCCACCATTTGATCAAATGCTTACCAAAGCTCAAGACCTTGTCCAACATTAGGTAGGTGGAAATTCCATCTTGTTCGCATATTTTAAAATATGCTTGCATTCCAGTTCCTCCTTGTCTACACATGACTAATATATCTAGCATGTTTGCTGAACTCCTAACATTACCACATTACATTTCTAATCGATGTGAACGATTTCTCCATCATTTTAAACCCGAATCTCATTGTCATGTTAAAGATGTGAGCTAACACCTAATATGAAGAAATCGCGTAACTACACAAAGATCCTGGATAGAGTTGAACATGCAGCCAGTGACTATGCGGCCGGAAGTATTTACATAACCTGAGATCATCCTACAAGCATGCATAGTATTGGGCACAATACCTTCAAACTAGCACCTATTTCTTGTTCGCCAAATGAACCACAGGGTTGAGCAAAAACAAGCTATCCATAACTCCTTTAGTTGAGGGTTGCGACCAACTCTATGACAATGCTATTAAAACAGGTAGTTTATCCTACTTAATCATCTTCTTCCTAATGTAATTAATAGCTACATTGTTTGCTGACCATTATCGAGAGGTATGTCAAGGCTCTGTCTATAGACCAATCAATCAAGCGTGTTTCGAAAATTTTCTCTACGCTTATTCTTTGATGATTAGGGATACACAAAGTTTAGAATTCTTTTGTTCATTTTCCAACCACCATCAATGAAATGTTTAGTCAGGATCATGTAATTGATGTTTTGAACCGATGTCAACGTATCAGTTGTTAAACACACAGAGTGGCTAGCTAGCTGCTGCCAAATGTTTTTTCTTTTCTTCATCAAACATTCTCAAAAACGATTTCACAACCAGTCATGGAGAATAAACCTAGGACATGCAACACTACAAACTTGAACCAGTCCCTCTCGATGTGACCATTAGGCAGCTTATCTATAACTATCATTTCTACTACAGCTTTCAAGAAAGTTTCTTGGATCCATGCCCTCATCACTAAAGAAGGCTCGTCAAGGTTCCCATCACAGGTGAACACTTGTTGATTCTTTTTTAAATCAATCAATCTTAGGTACATTTTGTAAACTATTTCTATATCCTCTTAAGGCTACTAATAGCATTGTCATACGAATCACAAGCAAGGTCTTGAGGGCTGTACATTTTGTGCATTTTTGACTACCAACTAGGACCTTCTTTCCATCTAGTCTCAAAGATTAACTTGTCGATGTTCTCGAAGTGCTCCCATACTCATTATCATTCTTTTGATGATGTTGATGAAATACTTATCTTCTTTTCAGCCCTCAACCTTTTGCCCTTCTTTGAATGGTTTTGGTGCTCGTTTGTAAGTCATGGTAGATGGAGATGGAGATTAATTTTCTGTTGATGTTGCACGCACATTTAAAGGTAAGAGATAGGGGTTTTTGATGTTGTAGGAGAGGAATCTATGAGAAAAGTAGAGATTGAGAATTGAAATTGAATTGGAGATGAAATTGATTGAGATGAGAAGTAGAGATGGATACATGAGATTATGAGTAGTGTGAGAAGACAATTGATTGAAAGATTGGATGCTAATTTGATTAAGGTGGGTAGGGACCAGGATTTTTGAAATTTTGAGGAAGAACTTGAGAAAAAGTAGTCAGAAATTGAAGAAATAATGAGATAGGTGAGATATGAAGTTGATTTACGGTTATTTAGCGCTAATTTTGATTGAAGATTGACTATGGTCAAGTCTATACTAGTTGTATAGACGGAAACAACCAATACAATTGATAGATATACCTGAGACTAAAAATGACAGAACCAGTCCTGAAATCTGGAGTGGCCATGTGGGGTCCACCTTAGGAGAAATTATATCGCAAAACTTTCCCAAAAAATGAACTACCTAAAACCTAGAAAAACAAACTTAACACTCCTAGTAGCATCGATCCATCCACAATCCCTAGAGCTTACCTGCTCCCCATGATATATGCCACACCCAAACTCAAATGTAAAAGAGGTTTACAACACGTCTGAACTCAATTATACATATACATATCATAATACACATTACAACCCTTTAGAAGTCAAATCACAAACACACACACACACATACACACACACACACACACACACACACACACAAGTCCTTCTAGTGAGGTATCCCTTTTTTTAGGCCATTTTAAGAGATCGCTTATTAGACCTACTTTTCGATTTTTAACATCTCAACCATTCAATTTTTAGGTCTATATAAGTAGATTACATCTGCAAATTTTAAGCCAAATTGATAATCGTTAAGGCATTACAATTATAAACATGAACGGTTCAGGCATGACAAATTCGGTTTGTCTATTGATTTAATCTAGTTAAATATCTTAATTATCATTAATTTGGCTGAAAATTTGTAGAAGTCATCTATACATTGGGACCTAAAAACTGAATGGTCGAAATGCCGAAATGCAATCGAAAAGTGGATCCCACAAGGGATCCATTGAACTGACCAAAGAAAGGAATCCCTTAGTGGAAGAGCCTTATGTGTGTGTGTCATAACACACAATCATAGTATATGTATCTCAAATCAATGATCTTAACGGCCATTAGTTCATCCATTTTCTTCTGGTGCCACAACTATACTATCGGCTGCCAGTCCATCCTCTCTCTTTTCGTGCCACAACTACAATATCGGCCACCAGTCCATCCTCTCTTTCTGCTGCCTCATCTCCAGTCATGACCAGTAAAACGGTAACTCTAGGTATGGGGTATAACAGAAAACAATTAAAAAAATAAATCGAGACCAACCGAATATATGAAGTATTAGTTTAGTTTGAAATTTAAATTTACCAAACTGAACCGTCAATCTCGAATCGGTTTAAGCACAGTTTCTCATTATTTTCTCAATTTCTGACTACTTTTACAGTTATTTAGCGCTAATTTTTGAGTGAAGACTGGCTATGGTTTTGGCTATGGTTAAGTTATTCCTTTGCATGGAATGCCCTTCGTTTTTCTAGGCCTATTGTTCCTTGGTATCATTTAGTCTGGTTTGGTAGTTGTGTTCCTAGATGGAGCTTCATCTTATGGCTTGCTATTAGAGGAAGGTTATCAACTATGGATCGTGTAAGAATTTTTTCTCCTCTTGCTGCCCATGAATGTGCTTTTTGTCTTGCTGCTGATGAGACTCACAATCATCTTTTCTTTGAGTGTGTTTATACCTCTGGCATTTGGGCTCACATTTTGTCTAAATGTGATGTGAGTAATCCTCTCCTTTCTTGGCAGCATTTCATTCCATGGGCTGCTGCTAACTGGAAGGGTAAATCTCTTTATGTTGCAATCAAAAAGTTGGCATTGCAAGCTGCAGTTTATGCTATATGGCGTGAGAGAAATAACTGCAAGTTCCGTAACGAAAGCCTCCCTTCTGCTGTTGTGTTCAGGGCAATTGTGGAGTCCATACGGTTATGCTTATTGTCTTGGAAGATCCCTCCTTCTCCTTCTAACAACTATATTATTCATGAATGGATCAGACTCCCTTCTTAATGGGGCCATCTCTGGGATGTATAGCTGATAGGTTGTTTGTGTTGGTTTCTCTTTGTTTTTCTGTTCCCTCTTTGCTGAGGTTGTTGCTTTGTTAGCTTTTTTAGCTACTGTTCCTTGTTGATTGTTTGGCTTTGTTTAAAGCCAGGTTTCTTCTATATATTCTTTCATTTACCAAAAAAAAAAAGTTATACCAACTGTATAGGTTGGTCCAAACAGTCAATAAACAATCGACAGATATACATTAGACTGAAAACAATTCTTTTATGCAATATATATATATATATATATATATATATATATAAATCTACGGTTCGGTTTGAAATTTGCACTTTAGAAACAGGAAACGTCAATCTCGCTCTCTCATGTCAAATCCCCCGGGCCTTTCTACCATCTTTATATTCTGAAGTGCAAAGTACCCAAGCATTTGGAAATGAACCAAGTGATCTCGTCAAGGCCAAAAGATCAAGAATGCGAAACACTAGGCTACAAGGCTTATCCAATTAAAAACGTCAATATTTAACTTTTGGTCTTATTAACCAAAAGGCTTCGAATTTCAGAATTTCAAAAGCAGAGTTTGAGAAGCACATGCAAGCTGTAAAGCCTTGACATATGGAAGTGGAATATAGTTACTTCTGCTTGCTGCTAAAAGCTAAAGACAGTTCCTTTTTAGGGTTCTTTTATTTATTTATTTTTTTTCGAGTTTCAAACCAAATTTGGAGGAGCTTTTCTAGGGTTTTTGATGATTCAAATTCAACTTGTCTTACTTTTCTGGGTTTATTCACTCCAAAAGGGAAACAAACAGCAAGAAAATAAGGAATTGTCGTCACTGAAGAGATTGTTGGGCTGCAGCTGAGTGCAGCTAGCTTGGTGTCTGTGCAGTCCTTTTCATTCTGCCCCTGAAAATGCGTGATTGACAGACAGTAGTTACTAAAATAGTAAAGCCTTTCAAGAAAAGAGTTTTGTGATCAAGTTCAATTTGAATAGATGACTAGAGCATAAGATTTGTTTATATTGTTTACATGTGTTTGAATCGATTCTAATATGTGTATTACCAATTAACATTGTGACTCCGCATACCCTAGCCCTTGGACTTATGATATGGGTAGAATTCTGATGTGTTTGATAGATTTCATAAAAACGTGGGTTTGGGTTATCGTGGTTTCTGTTGCATGGTTGCTAAGGCACTATATGTGTGTTCTATATAAGTGGTTGCTGCGTGGTCACATATATATGCATGGTTACTGCATGCTCTTCTTCTATTCATCAGTTTGTAACTATTTTAGCTTAATGCTAAGTTTGAGTATTTTACTTCATTTTGTTCGCAGAGAGGTTTTGGTTCTTATCTCCCCTCTCTCTTCTTGTGCTTTCTTTTCTTTTATCAATAAATAAAATTCAGTAAATTCCACTATGACGGACTGGTATAGTATTAAAAGGACCGAATACTAGTTTTAAAGTATAAAATGGTATGACACTATGACGGAACTGAGACGAAGAAAAGCAGTTGTGAAAATGACTGGTACTGTTAAAATATCTTGAATGATCAAACTGGGGATAAAGATATGAAAAGTAAAACTAAACAGATGCATGTGATGGTGAAAGATTAAAGACGAGATTGCACGACCAGTTTCATGATGGAAAAACAAAGCAACAGTGTGATTCTGTAAGCCAGTCAAACAAGAAGATCAAAAGAAGACGAAAGTGGAAATTTTCAATTATATTCCCGGTAGAATTATTCTACCTCGTCGACCTATTGTCAAACTCATCTAGAAGCAAAACATACATTCAAATAATCAAACGTGCAAAATATGATTCCAAAATTATAAGTACATGTAACCAAATTTTCAGGTTTGTGATGCTTTCAATTCCGTTTTATAGACTAATAGCCTTACATGATTTCGGTTTAGAGACTTTTAATGCTGACGAAATAGGTGTAAAGACAAAAATCCTACAACGAATCAAAAGGACCCTGTACAAAATACTATATTTTCAATGAAATTGATTTTGTTCAAAAGTACTTCATTTCAAATTGCGTCAGGTTTAAGGTGAGACAATTCAAAGTTTTTTTTTTTTTTTTTGGACATATATCAAAAGTCGTGACCTGCAACGCTATAATATGATTTAGTAATTTTAGGGGGTGCAATGATATGTGTAACCAACTCAATAAAATATTGGAAATTTAAAAACTGGAAGATAGGCTGTTAAATACGAACCATAGGACCTGTTTCTGTCATATCTGTGGTTACCAAGCATGCTAATCTGGATGCCCGTGATGCTATTTGGCATTTGGCTAAAATATGGCAGCAGGATGCCACTGAATACTTTCAGCTGCTTCCAACTTGCATAATACATATCTTTTAATATGGATCCATCATAACTTGTGTCACAAGAAACTACATTACATGTAAAGAACAGAGACAAGGCAACACTTATTTTTTGTCCCTTGTTTCTAGTATGACCTGTTTGGAACTGTTTATGTGCGTATTTTCAAAGCAAAGGAATAAAATTTATTAACAAACCATATGCATCTCACCTGGAAACGTTTCTTGAATTACCAATCACGCCCTAGCGTGTGAAACAGATATCAAAATCTCAGAAATGGGAAGAAGAAAAATGGTAGCATTCTGCATCAAACACGGTTCAATTTCCTGCTTTTGCTCAATTGTTTACACTACCAAACAGGGATATACATTTAGAGCTCAGACCTGAAGATAATCCTTTTGAATACACACACTTATCACAATGAGAGAAAAGAGGTTTCAGAAACAAAGACTTAAAGTGCAAACTAATACTACCAAGAAGCAGATTCCCTGTAAATTTTTAGAAGCAGACTCAAAGTACAGAATTAAAACACAAAACATTATATTTAGCAGAGGCCTCACATGTACCCCTGCTGCAATTTTTGCATATGAACGACAGACACTTCAAAACCTGCATATGAAGCAAGGTTTTCATTGTTAGTTTCAACACCTGCACATATTAGAACAACCCACAAGACAGTCGCAGCAGCATACACATTGTTATAGAATCTCTTCAGAATCAATATTCTAAAATCTTATAAAAGATTATCCTCATATGCTGACGCCAAAGTACAAAAATCAAATCCATATCCAATGATGGAAATTCAATCATCTTAATGTTATTATCATCAATGAAGCATTATATCATTTACATCAATAATAGATGACAATGATGAAAAATAAAACCTCTTGGGGGCACATCAGCAATGTACCCTTGATTGTCATATATGATAATTGACAACACATTAACAAATTAATGAATACACAGATGATCAGGTAACAAAATCAAGAATAAATGAGACACCAACAAATCTACATCAATGTATAATTTGCAAGCCAGAAAGCTTACAGTCCATCATTCTATTCACTTGAATCAAATTTATGCAGCAAACTGGATATCATCGGCTAACACCACTTGCATGCAAAATGGCATCATCTCTTTTTGAACATATAAATGACCTCTGTCCAAATGATTGATTTCGAATCAAATGAGGGACTTCTCTCCCATTACTAGGAGTTGACTGATTACTCCCTCGGCTAAAGTATCTTGCACTGCCAAATCTAGAAACCCGATTCCCCGATTTTGAATTGGGCTCGTGTCCATCTGCCTTACCCCGAAAATCAGACTCTTCATCAGTACCGGCCATAAGCTCCATCAAATTGCTACTAAACCCCAAATCAGAATAAACCCTCCGCGAATTCCTCATAGCTTGCCTAGCCAACTTAGTTTCCATGCTTTCAAAATTCTCTTCTCCGAATCCAAGTGGCTTCAAATTCATCTGTGAAGCCCTTGACTCAACAGGTTGCCCCATGGTCTCTACCATTGTACATGGATTGTTAAAATTATTCCATGAATGCAGAGGAACCAACTTACTCAACCCGGTAAGCCAAACCACAACCTCCTTCATCGATGGCCTTCGTTCCCTACAGGACCTCACACACTTGGCCGCAATGACAGCAAGCTGCTTCCTCACAACAGGCTCTTTAGGAGGCACAATCCTGGGATCATAAACAGTAATCAACTTCCCTCTCTTTATAAGAGGAATAGCCCAATCCACAATCGAAGGTGGCGAAAACCCAACATCAATAGCCTTCCTACCACTTATAATCTCCAACAACAAAATCCCAAAACTAAACACATCAGTTTTAGTACTCAAATTATCCGGGGTTACATAGCAAGGGTCCAAGTACCCCATAGTCCCGGCCGGCGGGGTCGACCGGAGCTTATAGTCATCCAAATGGCACCTTAGAGCCAACCCAAAATCGCCCAATCGGGCATTGTAACTACGGTCAATAAGAACATTCGCAGACTTAATATCTCTATGAATTACAGGTGGGTTTGACGAGTGTAAAATGTCAATTGCCTTAGCAGTTTGCAAAGCTAATCTAATTCTCCTTCCCCAACTGGGAGGCGGCTTATTATTAGCATTAGAAGAATGTAAAACATCATAGAGAGTACCGTTGCTCATGAACTCCACCACCAAAAGCCTATCTCTCGTGTCGTTGGAGAAGCCAAGCAGGTTCACCAATCTTGGGCTCTGAATCTTCGACAAGATCTCGATCTCGTTGTCGACCTCGTTGGTGGCTTCAGGCCCAGAAATCGAAGTGGGTCTGGGAATTTTGCTGTGAGCTCTGGAGGGTCTCTTGACGGCAACAAGTCGGCCACGAAGTACAGCTTTGTAGACATAGCCGTGGCTGCCTTTGCCTAAGAGCTTCTGATCAGAGAAGCCATTGGTGGCAGCCACGAGATCACTGTAATCGAAGTGTTGGATCTTGATGGGTTTTTCATGGGAATCTGATGGGGTCTGGGAATTGGAGACGGAGACAGCAGATTCAGCTTTGCAAGAAAGGTACCCCATAATTCTAATCTCACAAAAGATTGTTACTTTTGAGTTGGGTTTTGAGTTTTTGGATTGAAGAACACAAAATGTATGAGAAAGTTCTACCAAAATTGGTTGAGGTTGTTTGGTTTTTGTTGGTGGTGGTGTTCTACAAAGTAGAACTGTAAATGAGAGAAGAGAGAGAGCCCACCTTCCAATTTTGGAATCCAAGAGAGTCTTCTACACATGACATTATACAAATCAGAGTCGCCAAATACAGAAAGCAAATGAATGATGCGATGTGTATGTAGGTAAAAACGGTACGTAAGTTGTAAATGTCAACTTTATTCCTCTCCTCTCCCATTTTGGCATTTTATATTAGCACTAAGAACATTTCTAAGAGATTACTTATTTAGTTATTTTAAAATAAATTTAATATTTAACTAATTTTAGGCTAAAATTCTACTTCAACAGAATACTTAAACAAAAGTTAAATTTAACTTTTGCTAAATTCTCTAGCTATATTTAGCTAGAGATTGAGAGAATTTAACTAAAACCTAAATTTAATTTGAGATTTAGGTATTCTGTTGGAGCATAACTCAATAACTAGCTAGTTATATTTCACTTTTAGCTACTTTTAGCTAGAAAAATAAGTATCACTGTTGGAGATGCTCAATATACTATTAGGCTATAAGCTTTAGAGGTGTTTATGTATGTAGGTAAAAACGGTACGTAAGTTGTAAATGTCAACTTTATTCCTTTCCTCTCCCATTTTGGCATTTTATACTATTAGGCTATAAGCTTTAGAGGTGTTTATGTCACGTTTAGTTGGTTTAAACAAAGACTTCCACTTGCGGCCCTATCATTAAGGGATACTTGATATGAGCACCCCTCCCCTAACAATAAAATTCTTATTATAATCCAATCACTTAATGGACAAGCATAAGTATTAGAAATGGATGCTTATTTTATAAACGGGAGCTACTATACTCAACCCTCAGGAAATATTGTAACGCACAATAATAATGCATTTTTTTTTTAAACATTTACAACATTTACGAAGTCAGAAACTATGTTATGACAAACCTTGATCTCTCTCTAACGCCGCTCTTCTTTGCGTTTACTCTAGTGCGACTACCTTCTGGTGGTGACAAGCACAGGGACTCTTCTAGCGCAGTCAATTTAGGATGCCTCTGTCTGGTCTTATAGAAGGTTGGTAAATCTCTCTACTATTCCCGATCTTCCGATTCTTCCGGTTGATTTCCTCTACCCTTTCAATACCATCTGCCTCTGTTTGCTTGGTGGTGTGTTTGGTTGGTCAATGGTTTGTGTGCCCTCTGGGTTGGTGGCCTCATTCTGTTTATCCGCTTGCGGCTGGACATTGGTGGCGTCTTGTTTCTTTTTTGTATTGAAAAATGAATTGAATTATGTAATACAAAATAATTCTCAAAGATTTTTATTTCTCAGGTTTTATTTTATTTTTTGAGTTAATTTGATCTAAGTCCAAAACTCACAACCCGTATTGAATGTAGTCCGGATGAATTTTTTTGTTAATTGCGGTCCTATGACTCAATTGCCACATTGGATTTATTTCATTTTCTATCTTGCTGACTCAACACCTAAATTTTTCATTCATAATAAACCCTTATTTAATATCTATTGCACAAAAGTTAGTAAAAATCAATATATTAACTGTAATCCAAAACTATTGGAATCTTCTTTAATGAAAAATGAACAAACTTAATATGTTCACTTTAATTTGTATTATTGTTTTTTTGACTGAATTCAAAAGAATATATATATATATATATATAAGACATTATTCTTTCTTGATCTTGCCTATTACTTATTGTCTTCTTCTCTTTCTTCTTCTTCTTCTTCTTCTTCTTCTTCTTCTGCTTCATCTTCTTCTTTCTCTCATCTCCTATCAATCTTGTCTCGTCTTTCTTATCACCACCATTGAGGTCAATATTATTATTCTATATTTGGAATGATAGAGGTCAATGCTACATGTGTATGAACCATTTCTATCTTATCAATAGATTGATGATTTGTTGTTGTGTAAATATAATTTTTATTTATCTATCTTCATTGTTTTTTTTTAATCGGCCCGAGGGGCAATAATATCATTCATCACAAGCCAGAATATGCTGTTACATATCCTTCCGCTGCCATTTAAGAACATAGGCAGACAAGAAGATAGTGGTAGTACCCACAATGATACATACAATATACCTACCTATTAGACATCAAATACGTAGAGGTAGCGGGATCCTCCATTGGTACTACGCCGGAGGCGCTAGAGATCTAGATTCCTAATACAAGAAACGTTATTGTAATTAGCTAGACAAAAGCTAAAAACATAGGGTTGGGCCAAAGGCCTAAACCCTAGCCCAACATAGCAATGGACTAGGGCAGAACCCCAGCCCAACAGTTAGCTACAAGCCCAAAAGGGAACAGCCCAAGGACACCATCACCCAAGACTTAGCAAACCAGCCCAAACCGGCCCAAGTCGTCATCTACTGTATGAGCCACCGCCCCTCACCATCTCGTCCATCGCCACCGTCACACCAATTTCGACCATCGTGAAACTCCAAAACGCCTGAAAACTGAGCAAACCCGAGACGCCACTTTCTGAGATGACTCAGACACCAGATCGATGCAGATTCACCGAGAGCCTCCATCGCCGTCACCGATCCCAGATTCACAATAATTATAGTACGTGGTTAAACTTTTATCTTTGTTTTAGATATATATGGTGAAAAACTTACCTCATTATAATGTAAAAATAATTATACCTACTAACCCCTTAACATGTGCTTCGCACATGTCAATTGCCTTTCATTTTTACAACAATTTATCTCTTGATTTTGGGGAAGCTTCTCCTTTTTTCATGGGACTTATTGCAATTTTTTTTTTAAATATGATATAGTCTATTGACTATCTTATCCTTATACAGAAATAATTTTTTTTATTAATATCTATATTATGTGAGGGCATATGTGGTAGTTCAAAAATTTAACAATTCTCTCCAAAATTGACTTAATTATATAAAATATATAAGGTTAAACATTCTAACCCATTTTATTCAGTTTCCTCCTCTGGTCATCAAAATTTATATTTATTTAGCATTTTAACTAGCTAGGTGCCATGGCCGTGAGCCTAGAGACATGCATAACACCTAGAAAAGAAGCAAGATGATGAGGACAAACCGACAAAGGAAATGCAGCCTCTGTTTTGTTTTGTTTTGTTTTTTTTGACATGTGAAGTTTCGTATGAAACAGTGATTGGAAATTTGGAACGACTTGGTGATGCTGTTGATGTATACCTCAACATTTCTTATTCTTTTGAAATATTTTCCTTGTATGATCCATAAATCGGAAAGTTCAAATGAGATGCAATTTTTGTTTTTTTTGTTTTGAGAATGAAATGGGATGCAATTTAACCAAATAGATTTTTCCACTACATTAAATGGGATGCAATTTAACCAAATAGATTTTTCCACTACATATATAATCTACACCAAAAGAAATGCATCTCTCTCTTATTACAGGGCTTGTAATTCACTATACCAACCTCTATATTAAGGGGGTGTATTGTATTTGGATTTGTACAGATTTTTTTTAAATGACAGACTTTTTGAAAAGTCCACAGACTCTTTAGAAAGTTGATAGACTGTTATGGATTTTTTAAAACCATTGATTTTAGCAACTGACTTTTATCGATTCATGAAAATCTATATACTTTATTATGAATGACTTCTATAGATTTCCTAGGATATACAAAATATATAAAAAAACAAAAACAAAAGACAAAAAAATAAAACAAATGTAGCCCAAACACAAAACAAAATAATAACTCGTTGTCTCTTCAATGCTTAAGTATCTTATAATAGAAATTAACTCAAATAAATGATTGTTAGTCTGTCTAGCGAGTTTGTTCTCATTCCTAATCTCCCAACAACATAAATATACAATATAGATCACTTGATGTTTATGTTAATTATTCTCATCAATTTTGTTTTCGCCGATTAACAAATATTGGTCAATGTCTTAATCTATAATCAATCAATCGAAATTCAATTGTTCAACCTTTTTTTGAACCATAATATAAATTCAAATTAATGAGAATAATTAATTAATGAGATAAAATTTAGTATGGTTCAAGGTCTTTGGTGTAGACCACAATATTTGAGTTTTAGGGTTTCATAAATCATTTTTATTGCTATTAAGGTTCGAAGTATCACAATTGGAAAAAAAAAAAAATCACATTCAACAACTACAATGAACATGTTGGGTATCAAAAAAGGTTGATATCATAAAAGATTAGAATAAAGACAAAATTATTCATACGCTCTAGACCTTGGAAGAATTGGTGGCGGCCCTGTCCGTCAATCCTCCCAATCTTTTCTGATTGGGAAGCCTTTAACCAGTCGGCCAGTTGATTATGCGGCCACTTCCTTCGTACTTGGATGGTGGACAAGGGATTCCTGGATCAAGAGCGGGCATGAAATCTCTTTCTCTTCTCGTTCGAGTCTATCTGGGATCACAGTAAGGTTCTACGTGGTGGGGTTTGGTGTTTTGACCGTGCTCTTGTTTGCCTTGAGGAGTATGACGGCTTAGACCGCTGCATGAAATCCAGCTCAAACATGCCCATTTCTGGGTTAGGGTTTCTAGGATTCCTCCGCTTTATAAAGAACCGGAAAACTTCACCCTTATTGGTAATCTATTGGGTGACTTTCTAGACTATGATAAGAAGGAATTCAGAAAGGTTTGATCCGGATTTTGTTTGCCCATGATGTTACCAAACCGGTATTGCTTGAACGCAAAGTATTATTGGATGTTGGTGTTGAACCTATCTTGTAATTCCAGTTTGAGCACCTGAAGGAAAGATGTCCTCAGTGTGGTTTGATCACACATGCAAGAGCTAAGTGTGAGGACCTAAAAGCTTCTAGCCTAGCGGCTAGGGTTCTGACCTTCTCTGGCCCCTCATCTTCAAGAAGGTCTTTCTCCTTTATGCCTCAGAACCGCCGAGATCTTTTCACGGGTTTTTCTTTCATTCTAATTAAGAAGAAACCAACTATTAGAAAGGTTGGTGAGATCCAATGTTGACACTGCAACAGGTACAACTTCTGCAGCAGAGGAAGAAAGAAGGGATGCTTTTGACTCTATTGCTAAACAGGTTGTGAAGCAAGTGCATAATGAAGTTCTGTAGCCTGTTTTGAAGACTGACCATGGTCTGCAGATTCAGGTAGATGCGGTGCAGCCTAGGCAGATGGAGGCTTTGGCTTCCAAGCAAAGAGTGTGTACTAATGGTTGCAGCCCTTCCTCGAAGAAATTTAAGACTATCTTGGGTGGTAAGCTTTCTACCTTGCAGGCTAAGGCTCTAGGGTTGTTTTCTTGTTTTTAGACTCAATAACTGAGCGCATTTGTTAACAATGAAGGTTACCTGTCTTTTGCTTGGCGGCTTGTGCCATTTATGATTTTGGTATAAGACAACATCTGATATAAGTGCCTTTTGGCCATGGATAAGTATTGAAATTATGTATTCTTCAAAAAAAGAAAAAGAAAAAAAAGAAGACGAGTAAAGTATGATAAGCGTTACTCTGTTTATACCCAAACCAAGGCATAGCTTGATTAAACCGCCCAAACCACACTTTTGGAGTTTCCTTAAGTCCATACAAAGACTTATTCAATTTACACACAACTCTTTTCACTAAGGTTTCATGTCTTGGTGGTAACTCCATATAGATTTCTTCAGACAAATTGTCACGCCCCTGATTCTTAACACAAATAAAAATCGATATATAATATCATAATTATACATGCGTGAACGTCTAGTCATCAATATCAAATACCTGTAAACTTTTTCCCTTTAAACTACACACATATTGATGCCCTGAACCTATTATGTCAATATTGACCCACACCACAGAGTCATATATTACATAAGTTTACGAATTAAATTGTCAACAACAAGATAAAACGTAAATGCTCATCAGATCGAGCTCACTATAAGCGGAAGTCTTTATAATGATAAAGTCACAAAATTGGCTTCCTACCGTAATGCTGCTAGCATGCCACCTCAAGTTCAGCCACGATTACCCTGACCTGCAAGATTAACCCCTACACCGTTTGAATGGTGCATCGGGTTGCCACACAACAAACCCGGTAAGCTTTTGCAAGCCCGTATGAGTAAACTCAAAACCACAAAACATAAACACATTCTTAAGTCACCTCAACCTAACCACGATAAGCACATAACTCACAACTACAACCATCTGTTTCAAAATCTTCCATAACATGCTTACGTAGGTCAACTCGTGACTAAACTACATGCTCATATTCTCAACCTAGTATCTCATTACACAAATTTCCCATCAAACAAAACCTCCTTAGATAATGTTTGGAAATCCCTTGATGCATAACGGTGAGTCACCAAGATCACACTCATTTCCTTCCCACCGGAAGCCTTTGTCATCAACATGACATCAAGGTGAAAACAATGAATCACCTTCCTATCCTCACACAAAGCATAATCGTCACCACTATGGTCTTCAAGATCAATCAAACCATCAAGCAATAAAATCAAGAAGAAACAAGGAAATCACAATTCAAAACAAGCAAAACAAGTCATAGTAATCATCATAACCCCACACTCTGACATCTATAGGTAGCTCTAACTATCACAGCAGTCCTCTCAATCTTTGTTAACTTAATAATAAGTCAACTCCGCTACCGAGCTGTCATCACACAGATAGCCATCATCCTACTGATCATCACACAGATTGCGATCATCCAACTAATCATCACACAGATATTGCCAGTCATCACACAGATAGCGATCATCACACATATTCATCACACAAATATCGCCGATCATCACACATATAGCGATCATCACACATATTCATCACACAGATATCGCCGGTCATCACACAGATAAAGATCATCCAACTGATCATCACACAGACAACAATCATCACAAAGACTCATTGCTGGTCATCACACAGACTTTACCAATTTTTCACACAGATATCCCTACACAAGCTTTACATGATAATCATCACAAAGATTCATAACACTGATGTCATCAATTCATCACATAGATATTCCTACACAAGCTTTACCATATCTTAAATCTCACTTAAGACGGTCATATTAGCCCCATGGTATCTCAACACATAATATTCTACAATCACAACTCAATACACAATTTCACCAATTATCACACAGATAGAAATCATCCAACTCATCACACAGATTCCACCAATATATATATATATATATATATATATATACATGGTCATCCACTCAGGAATGCCACTAATACCACTATAGTCACAGCTAATCTCGTAGCTCCAAGAAAATATGGTAATTAGGCTCATAACGAATATCGTGAGATTTACTCACTTCGAAACTCTCGCTGCGTCTTCAATATAGCACAAAGCAGCTGATCCACAAAATAACCTTCCAAAGTACTTCGTCAAGTACCTAACACATACGGTTCTAACTTAGTAACGATTCACATTTGATTTAAGTTTGAAACCCCTGTTTTGAACTAAAATCCCCAAAGTGGCGCCAATCGAGGTAAAACCACATCTGAGACCTCTCAAAGTCTCCGGAATACTTCCACGATCGATATGTCCAAACCACAAGTCGATCGGACGCTCGGATCCTCACGGATCGAATAAATCAACCGGTATGAAACAGTAAAAATCATAACAAATCCATACGAACTCCAAAATTTGCATATTATATATCGAAACGCTCGTATCAACGAGTAGAACACATATAATACCAAAAACAGTTTCCTACATGGCCGGAAAGCCACCAGAACGCCGCCACAGGGGGTGGCGCACCGCCGCTGGCCAAAACTCAATATTTCACAAAACTCCCAACATCAAAGCTGTTCATCTA
The DNA here is from genome assembly GCA_024704745.1 of Rosa lucieae. Taxonomy (NCBI): domain Eukaryota; kingdom Viridiplantae; phylum Streptophyta; class Magnoliopsida; order Rosales; family Rosaceae; genus Rosa; species Rosa lucieae. The sequence goes on from CM045492.1 coordinate 4,869,908, forward strand.
AGCATGCTTGTGAATTTTCATAACTAGCTCGAAGTCAGAAAACAAGCATAAAGGGTCGAAAACTACCTCACAAGCTTTGGATTTTTGCTCAATCCGAGTTGAACCGATTTCCACGTAAATCGATAAAAAAAAACACCACAGATCGATCAGGGAGCGTTTTCTGAACTCAACCAAAGAAGCATGAAGCCACGAAGTCGCTGGAGCTACGTTTTCCGACCAGGTTAGAAAACACCAAACTGCACCGCACAAGGTGGATATCGCCACTAGAGGATGCCAAAGAGACGACCGGACGGAGGAGACGAACTGATCTGGAAAGTTTCGTCGCAGGAGATCGCCGGAAAATTCCGGTCGGGTCAGACGCGGGTGAGGAAAGAGAACGGAGCGTTTCTGGTTTCCGGAAAAGGAAAATGGAAAAATGGAAATAGTAAGTTTCTGAAAATGGAAACTCATACTTATAATAACTTTCCAAATTTTCAAACGCTCATAACTTGCTCATATGAACTCCGATTTCCACGTTCCATATATCCACGAACTCGTATCGATGCGCTTTACAACTTTCGTGAAGGAAGGTTTTGAAGAATCCCAACGAATAAAAAGTCAAACTTTGCAACCCCCATAAAACTATATTATTCAAATAATTATTCGCCCGAAACACTTCCGCTCAATCCACGAGCCACGAAACCGTTCAAAAATCATAATTTAGATTCCGAAAAATCTTCAGAAAATAAATACGAATTTCCTGGGCATCACACAATCTCCATGTAAAAAGACATTCTTTACTTGGAACTATTATAGTGGCCAATCCAGATTAGCTGCTAAGGATAATAGGACTCGGACTGTATTAATATTTGCCACAGGTGTAAATGTCTCCTCATAATCAACTCCATATGTTTGTATGTACCCCTCTACAACCAATCTCACCTTATATCTATTCACAGAACCATCAACATTGTGTTTAATTATGAATATCCATCTATGAACCCACAACTCTTTTCCTAATGGAAGTGGCACGAAATCCCATGTATTATTCTTTTGCAAAGCTTCCGTTTCTTCCTCCATTGTTTTTGCCCATTTGGTATCTTTCAGGGCATCCTGTACTTTACTAGGAATAGATATATCGGATATTTGATTCACAAAAGAAGCATAAGACTTGGATAAGCTATGGTTGACACAAAGTTAACAATAAGATATTTGGACTTGACATTCAAACTTGGTTCATCTTGTTTGGGTGGTTTGACACAAGTAGATCTATTAGGTATTACATAATTGTAAGTGTTGACACTATTATCAGAATTTGAAGGAACAACATTAACCTCAGGTTCTTGACACTCCTTAGGAATCAATTGATCAAGGGATTTGGTAAGGTTTTGAATCTCTTGAACTTTCTGAACTTTAGAATTTTCCACATCTTTCTAACCTAGTAATAGAGGCTATCAATCATTAGAAATTGTGTGATCAATCTTTGCCATTGAGTTCTCCAGGGTTTGCTGATGATCGATAGTTAGATTTTGTGCCATCAATCGTTTGCCTACTGTGTTCTCTAGGATATTCTGAGGATCGATCACATAAGAACTAGCGATCCATCGTTGAGTCGTTAGTAGCTGAATCAACGTTCTTAAACACCTTAGGAACCTCCACCGTCACTCCACTAACTTTCTCTTCCAAATATGTGTGGCACTCTCCTTGAAGAAAAGAGTTAGTGGAGGAAAAATAGCAAGCATCATCATAATTGAAAATATACATACATGGTGACATACATATTTTGAGTTTGAGGATGAAAGCATTAATTTGTAGCCTTTATGATTCAGACCATAATCCACAAAAACACACTTCAAAGGTTTTGCATCAAGTTTGGTACATTGATTCTTAGAAACATCAACTATAACGGCACAACAAAAAGACAAGGGTAGTAAGATTGTGAAAGGGGCAAATAGAGATATGAAAGGAAAGAACTTCATAAGGAATTTGACCCTAAGAATAGGGAGGATATCCTGTTTATGAGATGGCATGTAGTAAGAATTGCACCGCCCCGGCCCTAAAGACATTTGGGCATATGAGCACTACAAAAGAGAGAACGAGCTATATCAGGGTCAGAAGAAGTGTAGAAGGCAGGCTTGGCGGTGGGGACGGTGGTGGTGGTGCTGTTGGAGTTTCGTCTGCGGTCTCTCTCTCTCTCTCTCATGGCATTCATGGCAGCCGTTTTATCCCCGACAACACCGTCTACGGCGGCCCACAGTCCCAGAGCCCAGACCACCGAGTCACAGTCACCCAAATCAAGCAGAAGCACAACAGGGGTGAACCCATCATAGTGGTCACCGCCTAGGACTACCCCTTAGAGGTTCACCTCGACTCCCCCGGAATTGACATTGTCTTGGCCGGCGACTCCGCTGCGATGGCTTTCATGGCGGAAGAGGAAGAAGAAGAGGAGAGGAGGAGAGAGGTGGGTGGAGATGACAAAGTGTTTTTTTTAAAAAAAACACTATTATACATATATATATTATTTTTGTTTACAATATACCAAAACTATGCAAGTGGTCTGGTGGTTGGGCCATTCATTTGCATATGGTTTGGGAGGGGTTCGAATCTCCTCAACCTCAAAACTGGAATTAATTTTGGATTTTTCCATATTCTGTTGCCCAGGGTCATTTTGGAAATTTCACATGCGTGTGGGTCCCACTTTTGCTGAGTTGGAATGCCACGTCAGCAGTTAACGTTAGAAACTGACGAAATTGAATCGGAAGGACCTATTGGACGAGAAAATAATACCGTAGGGGTGTTTTTGATGAAATTGAAAGTCGAGGGACTAAATTGATGTGAGGTCCATACCACATGGTGGTAAACAGTATTTAGCCCTTTTTCTTTCTACACACTCCATTTTATTCTGGAGTTTGTGGGCAAGTTGGTTGGTAAACGATATCATGAGAATGAAAAAATTATTGAAACATAGAATTGACAAATCCCCCTCCCCGATTATCAAACTAAAAAACTTTTATATAGTCTCCAAATTGGGTTTGGACAAATGCAAAATTTTTTGAAAGGCCCAAAAGAGTTCAAATTGTGTTCAAGCAAGACTATTCAGGTAAGATGAATACAATCATCAATGAATAGCACAAACCATTTCATTCCAGACAAAGTAGACTCACAGGAAGGACCCTATACATCAGAATGAGTAAGTTCAAAGGGAATGAAATTTTATTGGTAGTACTTAAAGGGTAATTGACCCGATGGCTTTTGTCCAAAACACACGACTCACAATGCAACTTAGAATCATCAACACTAAACAAGGACGACATTGACTTTTTCAGGACTTTACCTATTAGTTTGTAGCAAGTTGCTTTAGTATGTCCATACTTCTTGCAATAGTTGCATATAGCCTTTGGTGTGGATTGATAACCACAATAGACAAGAGCTTCAAATTCCATTGCAGAAAAAAGAAAAGAAAAGCAAACACACAATACTCAATTATGCAGTGGAGAATAGAGGAAAAATAATGAACAGCCTGCTGGCAACTTGTCATTTGAATTGGGGCTGTGAATATGCTTAGATAGACCCGAAAGAGTTTCAAACTCTAGGTTCAGGTTTAAGTAGGCTCAAATCTTCAGAGAAACAAATGATCAAGCCCAATGAATTGGGTAAAGAAAAAAGATAAGAAATATCGATAAAAGATCAAACAAACAAAGAGTCCAAGTCCTAATATGATCTTTGCTCTAATACCAAGTCAAAGATTATAAGAAGATATTTTGAGAGAATGATTTCTGATATTTTATTTTTCTCACAAGGAGGACAAATATATACAAATACAATCCTTGTACCATACAGTAAGCAATAAACAATAGTAAACCTAATTAAAGTCTAATTAAAGTGGATTACAACATATACAACATATACAACAAACAAGAGTATCCTAAATATACATGGTAAATAGTATGACTCATACTTTAGTGGCACACTAGTGACTAGGCTCATACCTTTTCTAGAGACGTCGACAGCGAGCCACTCAATAACTCAAAAGTATAGAATCTGTGCATGTTGCTAGTATATTTTCACAGTAGATTTCATCCTCAAAACAATGATATTAACCTTCTCAAGAATCAAGAATGTTGGAAGAACACCAAGGACACATCAACCAACACTCGTGCAAAATAACCAAAGGCATGTTCTTTAGTAGCATTGTCTATTTGCAATAGAATTTCCATTTGTATGTCCAATCCGGGTCGTCGAATCTAGAGATGCTAAGAAAATATATAGGATTAAATTTTGCTTACTACCCTGAACTTTCAAGAGTTTATCAGTTCAATCCCTGCACTTCTAATTTAATCAAAAAAGTCATTGCACTCTCTAATTTCATCAAATCGATCCATTCCATCACTACTCCATCAATTTTCTTTGTTAAGGTGCTGACATGGCCAGCTGAGGTCTAATCCTGCAATTTTATGGACCTTCTCACAGGGAAAATTCCCAAAATACCCTAGACTATGAGAGTGAAAACGAGGGTTCATCATGATCAGGGTCTCACCCAAGCCACCAACTTCCATATCACTCTCACTAAACTGCGACCCATCGATGCCTGGACGAGAGTTTAAGCTGCCGAGATGGGTTATGTACTGGGAGGGATCGCGGTAATGAACTGTTGGAATGGGGAAACATTTTCGGGTATCGATGCCGAAGTTGGTTGGGTTGAGTGCAGGGGTGCACAAAGTAGAAATATATTGGCTTCTTGTTGGTATTCAAACAAGGGATCGACTCCGGGATCGGTGCTGTTTCCAGGACTAGCTTGCCGGGAGAGTTTGTCCGGAGGAAAGTAGCGAGAGGTTTGATCAGTGATCGCAGATCGATTCCATTATGGATGAGAGGAAGTTGCCCTTTTATTGTAGTGACGACCGGAGAAGAAAGCAAGGGTCGTGGGTGCCCAGAGAAGATTTCTGGGTGATTACGGTGGCAGCGCGTGGGTTACTTTTGGGCATCGCTCGACGACGAAGAGGCTGCCTATGGATCGTCGGAGGCTGCTGAGCACGATGGTGGTGGAGGTGATGCGGGGTTATGACTAAATACCCACTGGTGGAGGAGAAAGAGAAACCTAGATCTAGTTGCTCTCCCCTCGAGTTCTCTCTGAACAAAAACCCAAAAGCTGCAAAATAGAAAGAAAAAAAAAACTTGATTATGATGTTGGGAATTTTCCATGTGAGAAGGGTCCCACAAAATTGCCAAATCAGACTTCAGGTAGCCACGTCAGCGCTTTAACAGAGAAAATTGACGGAGAAGTGACGGAATGGATCGATTTGATGAAGTTGGAGAGTGAGAGGAATTTTTTGATTAAATTAGAAGTGCAAGGATTAAACTGATGAACCCTTGAAAGTACAGGATAGCAAACAGAATTTAATCCAAATATATATCGCATAAAATACATAAAAACAAAGTTAAGAGAGTAATATTTGAGATAGCAAGAACAAAGTTGCTTACAAAGTAGAAGCAATTTTTTTTTATCTCATTGACCTATCTTTGCTAGGGTTTACTCGATGGCGACGACCTTCGACAAAACTTCCAATCTGACCGGAAGCGGTGATCTTCGACTAAGATGGCCGACATGTCCTCCCTTCTTATGTCCGGCTGGTTCGTGGGAGGCGGTGGTAGGGGTGCCCTCCGGCGTACCCGTCTGACTTTTCTTTGTGGTTTCCTGCGCAGTCTAAGGATCGTGATGGATGTTGGACATTGGCTGCTTCCGATGTCGTCTTGTTTGGGAGACAGTCTGGTGGCGGATGGATTTGATTGTGGAACCGATGGAGGTCATCGGGGTTGGTATGTCGGCAAAACACGATTTTGGCTATTTGATGCCGCTTCTGAGCGAGGATAGGGGTGGCAGATCATGCTGAGCTTCCGTCTACTGTGATTCCAGGCTTTCGACACTGAGCATGGACTATACTTGAAAGCAATACCGGCGGAGGTTTTGGGTTGGATGACTGGAGATTTGCAGTGACAGAGGTCGACGACGGTGTCAGACCAGAGTGAGCTGCCTTGTCTCCTTCCTGGGAAGACTGCTTCTGGGATCCGTGCTTTGGGCTTTCCGGGCTAGGGTTAACAGGATGGGCTATGTCCAACTGGGCTGTGGGTTGCTTGATTTGGTCTACATCTTTGGTGTGGGTTTGGCTTGATTGGGGCTCTAGGGCCCATAGTACTATTTAAATTTTGTTTAGGTCGCAAAGTTTAGATGCTTGGTTGGTAGCTTTTTTAAAACTTCTTCTAAGCATCTAGATCTTTGTTAGAATAATAGTGCGTGGACTTTCCAAAAGGTGGGTGTACTCTAGATATACTGAGTTTTATTTGTTTTAGAATAGGATTTTGTATGTTTTAAAAGACGGCTCTTTACTGTCGACCCCATATGGTTGTATCGTTTGGTACTGCTTGCTGAATTATAAAACTGGGTTGACCTATTTCGATTCAAAAAGAAGTTGCTTGCAAAGAAGTTGCTTGCTTCCTTTGAGATAAAGCACAACATAGATCAAGAAAGGGAAAACCTATCCTGCAGAGAAGAGTTAAACTATATGTTTTTGTAAAGAAAAAAAAAGGAAAAAAAGAAAAGAAAGAAAGAACATTTTATGTACGCAACATGAAATGATAGATTAAGCTGAAAGCTCCACAGGCTAAAAGCAAAAACAGGGAGTGCCAAATATTGTAGAGGATAAAGCCATGGGCAACTACGTGTAGTAAATGACAACCAAAACCTTAAAGAAGCACAGGGCTAAAGCTTCACTGAGAATTCTTAATTCATTATCCAATTTATCAAACTCAAGAACTGATAATCATAATTTGATTAATGCCACAGAACCAAAAGTAATTCTACAATTACTTTTGTTTTAAATAGATTCCATAATTACTTCTTTACTATTACACGACATATTTGCTGTTGATCGAGGCAATATTTGCTGTTGTGGCATTGCTAGTTTGCTGAAGCATGGATTCTGTTGTGTGTGGAATGCTGCAGATTGTTGATTCTGCTGAAGCTTAGAGTGAAATGAGTCCGACGAAAAGGGTTGCATAACAGATGCTGATTGCATAAGAGACTGGTTTTACAAGGCACAAGTATAACACTTTGACGTACTAGTGTACTACATCAACAGATCACACAGACATTACCCAAACACTTGCGTGCAATATTCTTCGACCCAAGCAGGTGTGCCTTCTGCAATCTGTTCTGCTACAGTGCTACATGTTATGCAAAAATGCCGTGAGTTGAATCGATGCATGTACATGGATGTTCCTCTGGTGTTGTAAGTTGTGTTTAATGGCAAGGAAGAAAGGATGCTGATTTTAATCTTTTAGCTCAATTTGGAAGCGCGCATGCAATACGTGATTCCAAAAAGAGTTACTATATGGAAAAAAATTATTGGCATTATAAGAGTATATGTGATGTCTTATATTCATTATTAACCTATTGCCAAATCATTCTGTGCAAAAGTATATCATTCTCGTCCTAAATCCTATAGCTATTTTTTATTATTTATTTATTTTTTATTATTTTTTTATTTTTTAAAATAGAGTCTGAAACCCAGTCATGAGTATTTGGCCAAAAGCCCAAAAAGGAATATTACAGCTAGCCTTCAAACATGATATCTTGAATTATGTCAGGAGTCTCTGCTAACTATACACACTCTTCATTCGAACACCTAGCTAAATGGTCTAATTTATAGGCCACACCAATAACTTCGTGCGACACGTGATTAATATGAGTCCCCATTTAAGCTCATTGACATAGGCTCAAATATCATCAACAATGAGACCAATTATCGATGTATCTTCAACAATTCTATTCACTACTGGTGCTGCTAGAGATGTGTTATCTAGGGGGTGGCATAATGCACTGAAAAAAAGGTACAGCATTGGAAAAAGTGGTTTGGAAACGGCACCAGAACAAAACGGTGTCATTTCTCTCCCAAATCGCACCGACCCGCATGAATATGGTGCGGTTGCGGTTTCGGGTTCTAATTCGCCCGATTTAAACCACACCGTCCCTCTTTTTTATTTATTTTATTTTAAATATATATTATTTTTCTGAATGGATACAATTCTAAGCTCATGTAGGCTTAAGTGCACCTGATCATCAATAACCCTAATAGCATGACCTCTTTTCTCATTCAGTCATTCTTCTCTCGCCTCTATCTCGACCTTCATCTCCGATCAACCTTCTTTTCACAATTCAGCAACCCAACAACTGTTGTGAAATTTTAATTAAAACTAGCAAGCGCATGAATCGTCGTTAGTATAGTGTGCAAGTACGAGGTCGTTCCAACTGAGAATTGATAATCAATTTAAATCCTAACTCCATTAATCCAAACTAAAACACAAAAACACATAAACAATATATCAAGCTAAAGAAGATATTGATTTTAGATTTTCGAATAAACAAATAATGTGAAAACTAACGAAAGAAAGATAGAAAGAAAGAAAGAAACAAAATGTACAAGTTAAAAAGCAAAGATGATCGAACCTAGGGTTTCAGAATTAACCACTAACAATCCTATTTATGTTTCAATGCAATTAACAGATTCGTTTGCTTCTTTTGATGACAATTGCCGCATCTAAGTCCAGGTACGGCACTTAGACCATAGTTTTCCTTAAGTGTATGATTCTCTCCAGGTACGGTAGATGTTGTATATCCTAGTATGCAGTTTATCCAGGTACGTCATAAATTTAACACATAGGACTCATTACGTTCTAGCAAGGGAATCATGCAAACCATTACTTCAGGTACTACAATAATGTAATTCACAACTCTTAATCCCAAGAAGCTAATTTGAATTATATAGCAGGTACGCCTCAAATTTGATCATCTTCTAATTACTAGTTGCAAAGCCCTAAGGTGAACAATAAAAAAACTTGAACATAAAGCATCAATTTACATAGTGATTTAGAATTCATCATAAATTAAGAAACTATAAATCCATCAATATAACATCAAAGTACATAAACAATCATGCTAAGGCATCATCCTAACCCTAGAAAAAGGTTTAGCAAATAATTAAAACATAGGAAAAACTAAAAAGAATGGAAAGGGAAAAGAAGGGGAAGATGCATGAGTCGTCTCTGCTCCTTTTGGCGTCTACATTGTGCTTCGGAGACGTCCTACTCATGTAAATTTGTGGTCCCTTATATAGGGGAGATTCCTACTCATCTTTGGCTTCTAGTGTCCTTGTAGGACTTGAGATTAGATTCCTTTCTTCATTTGGAATGTGAAGCAAGAATACATGTGTTCTTTGCATCCTCATCTGAATCTTTGTCCTTGAAACATTAGGATTGACGATCTTGTGCCACAGAACTTGAGTTCTCCACGAAGGGTAAGGCTATAGTATGTTAATATTTCTCATACATCAACTATTTTTACCACTTTGAGGACTCATTTTACCACTTTAAGGACTCATTTTATCACTTAAGGACTCACGCGGCAACTAATTTTTTTTTAGCACTTTAAGGACTCATGTTACCACTTTGATGACTAATATTACTATTTTGAGGACTCATTTTTTCCACTTTAAGGCAATTGTATGCATGTCATACGTTAACACATTGTAGAATTTCCCTATCCCTTCCAGGAATGTTAGTGAACTCCCGAGCAGATTTTCTGTTCTGATCTATTTTCACTCAAATGATCATAACTTTCTTCAAAAGAGTCGAAATTGAGATCTGTAAAATTTTACAGAAATTAGACATCCGTAGTTTTCTAATGATATAAGGCTCATTGTCTAGTTCGATCTGGTAATTTCCCAGTAATTTGGCAAAATTAGATGTTCTGCATAGGCAGATTCTGAGACTTGGGATTGCACATCGCCTTTCAATCCTAGTTAGCTCATATTGGCCTCTTTTATTCTTTCTATGAGACAAACCTACAGAAACACTAAATTAATGTAAATGAATTATAAATAAAGAGAACTAAACATAGATATCAAAATTAAGAGGCATAGAAATATAGGAAAATATAAGCACATCAGCAACTTGGCACTTCTTTGATTTTGGCTCCCCTCCTCGGTGCTTTTTTTATTTTTAAGTTTCAGAATGTATAATTTTCACAAGATGGGTCAAATTTGGCCTGGCATTTTGGGCCTCATTTTATGGGCTTATAAAGTAAAAACAATAATCGGGTTCAACCCGAAACCGAATCGCACCGCACCAAAAAATGTGATAACCGAATTAATGGGTTTAGCCCATTTGAAATGTGGTCGCGGTTTGCAAAATGCCCAATCCGATAAAGTGATTTGGTTGTGGTTTCGGCCTTGAACCACACAGCCCCGTACAGCGCTCACACTATCAATGTCAATGCATTGCTAACCATGTTGCTTGGCAAACAACACTCCTCTCAATACAAAGGCCCCCCACGTGAATAGCAGAGGAAACTACACTTACATATTTGCTGAAAGCACCCAAACAATAGCCATATGCGTCAAGCATTACTCCACCATTTCCACAGCCCTCCGAAAAGGACTCATCTACATTAAGTTTGAGTCCTTGACCTATTTTTTCCAGAAAAAAAAAAGAAGAAAAGAAAAATGAAATTGGTTCCATGACTTAAAAGAACAAAATTGGAGAATTATTTCCCAATCAGTTTGTCTCAATGACAAAAATATCGGATATTGAGGAAATATTAATGGTTCGAAAAATGAAAATTTTCAATGGAAATATCGATTTCGGTAAATAATTGAGAAAAATGATGGAAATTTAAAGAAAAACATAGAAATTTTAAGTGAAACTGTTGTATATATTTGTTTTATCAATTATCTACTATATTTGAAAAGAAAACCTTGAATAAACGTCGTTATATAGTGAGTTGTAATAATTTAAGATGAAAATGTAAATGCTGAAACGCTGACAATTTTAATTTTTTTTTTTGAAATAAACCATTTTTTTAATGGCTATAAACCCAATTGGATGATAGGCCATCACGCTTTATATACATTCTTTGTACATATCATACATTACACCTTGAATTACATGAGTAACTTAGAACCACATAGAGTACCTATGAGGTACAAAATCTTCACCATCTTCATCATCTCTATTTGTAGAGCCTTAAGTGTATTGTGAAGAATAGTCATTAATTAAATTAATTAAATGCCATCCCTTTGTAGTTTTGCGTTTGAAGAATATTCATAAGTCGATCCTAAGTATGAGTCTGGAGATAACAGATTTGTAGGGACTTGGATTAACTTATTTTTGTAATATCTCTATACTTTACTAATCTCATATATAATGTAGGAGTGTATTGAGATATAATATGTGTATGTATTGAGATACTAAATATTAAAAACTAGTAAATGTCATTACTTAGTACGATAAAATAAACTATAAAAACCAAATGCTTAATAATATTAACTAATTACTTACCAAATTTTGGTTCACCGACTAGGAGCATAAGAATTTTTTGGAGTGAAGAAGAAAGTAGTATGAGAAAGAGAAGTGAAGAAAGAAACTTGTAGTTTCATTTGGAGGAAGAAATTAACTGAATTTTGAACTATTTATAGAAGTGAAAATTTGAAAAGTTATTGTAAAACTTTTGCACTTTTGGTAAATAGAAATTTAGGTAAAAATTTATAGTTTTAAGTTAGTTACTGATTGGATATTTACCTAAGTTTTCAGATTCGTAGGGAAAAAAATATATATTTGAATGTTGCAAATATGAACCAAATGTGGGTGCAGCAGAGATGGTCAAGGCATTTAAGAGTATTGATGTGACCAAGATTTGAACCTTGCTGACCCCAATTTGCCTTTTTGATTGGAATTTTAGTCCAACTGAAATTCAATCACGTGGTGGGATATTGAGATTGACGTGGCACGTGAAGAACGGTCTACGAAACGCAATACCCTATCCGTCTATTCAAACAAGCAGGAGGAGAATTTCCTTTCCATTTGTCTATTGACCACGCTAAAACCTAATAAAATGTTAACTCACTGCAAAAAAATTTTCTATGGTTTTGTATTTATTGATAGTTTTCCTTCAATTAATCTAACGATAATGCTGAAATTTATTGCTAAAAAACAAACGATGAAAAAAGAATTAATTGAAGATCGATTTAGTAAAAGCCCTTTTTATGAACATAATATTTTTGTCATAATCTTCATTGACCGTCACAAGTTGTCCTACAACTCTTATTATCATCTTCATTAGCATAACACAAAAGGTTGCATTTAGAGAGAAATGAATCGCATACTTTTCTAACGTACTCTTTAGAGGCAGGGTAGGAGGTAGTGGGGATAATAGGTTAGAAAATATTGACACTGGAGGCAGGGGGTAAGTCGGATGACTTTGAACTCTAGCAGGCAGAATGTGATAAGCCTTGTTCCCCACGTTTGAAATTGCTTGGCTGCTAGCAATGGGGTAGAGAGTGACTCTCCTTGAGCGACAACTTTGGGGTTGCACATCAGAAGATACTATTCAATCTTGTGCAAAATAAAGCACATAAACACGATGAAAAATGAAGTAACAAAGAGGTTTCATATATATGTAAAAAGGGCATATATGTTTTCCATAGGTGTATATTTTTACCTGGATCGGAGGTTTCTACCAGATGAGTTGGGTTGCAAAGAATTGGCCGTTATGTTCCGGATTGCAAAGGATTGAAGCTAGGTTGATTGGTTTACACGATAAGTTGAACAAAGTTTGAAAGAAAGCAAGCAGCCAAATTCGTTTGCTTGCACGACATATCCAAGGGCCGGTCCCTTGGCTAGCTTTGCTGTTCATTTGTCTATCTTTGACGTACATATATATGTTCTTTTCGAGCCCTTCCATTAATTATCAGATCGAATATGCTGCTTCTTGTTCCGTCCGCTTTATCTTTCTTCTCCCCTTAGCTAGCTAGATACCAGCTGCGCTTAGAGCTTTCCACAGATTATATCGATCCATCTATCACTAATTTCTTTCTTTCTAATCAGGATATATATCCACTTAATCTTTCCTTAGAGACAGACTGATCGACCAACGTACAATGGGAAATTGCCTTTCCCTCTCATGTTCAACCAAGAACATCATGGCGAATCCGATTGAAACCACATTCAAGCTTCCCTCTCCATTACCCAGTTGGCCATCTGGTAAGTAGTCGATTCGCACAGATCGATCCCACTAGCTCTTCTATTTAGTACACATTAATCTGATTATGATGTGTACCCCGCTGCAGTAAATTTCATTTGATTTCTCAGCTTCTAATTTGTCTACTTTTTAAGATACATTACAATACAAGTATGTTATATATACACACACACACGTAAGATTGAATTGGTGTATAGAGATATATACATGTATATTTATGTTGCGCATGCATGCAGGTAGTGGGTTCGCAAATGGAATCATACATCTGGGAGGATTACAAGTATGCCAGATTTCATCTTTCAACAAAGTATGGGCAACCCATGAGGGAGGACCAGACAACCTTGGGGCAACCTTCTTCGAACCTTCACCCCTACCCCAAGGATTCTATATGCTCGGTTGCTACAGCCAACCCAACAACAAACCCCTTTTCGGATGGGCCCTTGCTGCCAAAGCCGACGATCACTCCTCCTCTCCATGGCCGGCTTTACAGCAACCAGTTGATTACACTCTGGTATGGAGCAGCGAGTCCGTGAAGATGAAGAAAGATGGTGATGGATACCTCTGGTTACCCACTGCCCCGGAGCGTTATGCAGCCATAGGCCATGTTGTCACTAGCTCTCCTGAGAAGCCGTCCCTTGATAAAATCAGGTGCGTTCGATCTGACCTTACTGACCAATGTGAAGCTGACTCGTGGATCTGGGGACCCCCTGGTGGCACCATTGATGGGTTCAATGTATATAGTCTCACACCCAGCAATAGGGGCATCCAAGCTATGGGTGTCCCCGTCGGCACATTCCTAGCCAGTAATGGTAAAGCAAATAATATAGCTTGTTTGAAAAACAATAACACCCAACCACACACTTGTATGCCAAACCAAAGCCAAATTGATGCAATACTTCGAGCTTACGCTCCATTCATATACTTCCATCCCGAAGAAGCTTACCTCCCTTCTTCGGTGGGTTGGTTTTTCACAAATGGAGCACTTCTGTATAGCAAGGAACATGTAGAAAATCCCGTTCCAATTGAACCCACGGGCTCTAATCTTCCACAAGGCGGCTCAAATGATGGCGCCTATTGGTTGGGCCTACCGGTCGATCAAGGCGCCCAAGAACGAGTGAAAAAGGGAGATCTTGTTGACGCCGAGGCCTACTTACACATAAAACCCATGTTAGGCTCAACATTCACTGACATAGCTATTTGGGTCTTCTACCCTTTCAATGGCCCCGCAAGGGCCAAAGTTGAGTTCTTCAATGTTTCGTTGGGGAAGATAGGTGAACATGTTGGTGACTGGGAGCATGTCACATTAAGAGTCAGCAATTTTACCGGCCAACTCTGGAGTGTCTACTTCTCGGAACACAGTGGAGGAATATGGGTGGACGCTTCTGGGCTTGAATTTCAAAATGGCAACAAACCGGTGACATATGCATCTTTGCATGGACATGCCTTCTATTCCAAACCAGGACTTGTTTTGCAAGGGAATGGAAGCATAGGAATCAGGAATGATACTGCAAAGAGTAAAATGGTAATGGACTCTGGACTGAGGCCTTCAATAATTGCAGCTGAGTATATGGGCGCGGCTATCATTGAACCACCATGGCTTAACTACAGCAGGAAATGGGGTCCGAAAATTAGTTATCAGATTTCGGATGAAATAAAAAAGGTGGAGACGCTCTTGCCTGGAAAGCTCAAGACTGTTTTTGACAAGTTTATCAAAAGTCTACCAGATGAAGTATTGGGAGAAGAAGGGCCTACAGGTCCCAAGATGAAGAATAACTGGAATGGAGATGAAGTTGTTTGAAGGCTTAGTGGTTAATTTGTTTAGGTAAGATTGGATATTTTAACTGTAAAAGAGATCGAAATTCTTGGCATGCTATGTTAAAAATATATCCAACATAGGTATATTGAAAATGTTGAGCATTCTCTTAAAATTACAGATGTAATGACCATGCATATACGATCATATTCACATATTGATTTTCCATATACACTTATACAGTATGAACAAACGATATGAAAGGGTGATTGGAATGACTTGGTGATGATCTTACCAGCTATAGATGACATGGAAACTCCACGTTTCTAATTCTTTTGAAACCTTTTCCTTCTTAAGTTCAGGGTATCAATTCAGATATATGTTTCCACCACATGATAAATGGTCTGGCTTATACAATCCATCAATGCCTCAATGGATCAATCCCGACCGTACCGGAATCTAACCCAAAGAAATGCATCTTGCTTACGGAGCTAATGTAGAAAGACTACGAATAACAAAAAGAATATCTCAACAATAATTTTATTATTATTATTATTATATGAGAAGAAACGTGAGCACTTCATTAGTTCCAAATTTGACAATAGTATAAAGGAATCTGTCATAGTGTGGTCCAATGAGAATAAGTTCCCCACACATAATATTGTACTAAAAAATAAACCTCAAAACAAGAACACACCAAACATGAGTAAAGCCAGACACAGCCATTACTCAAAGAAACTCTCATGGGAACTTTTCTAATGAGGATCACTAAAATGAGAACTAATTGAAGACTTTCTAATCAACGGTTTAGAAGATCTACTTTTCGATTACATTACAGCTAATCAACTGTTAGTGTTTATCTAAGCATGAGTAGATCATTTCTGAAAATTTTCTTCCAAATTGCTAATTGTTAAGATACTGTACTAGATCAAATCAATGGAAGAACCAAATCTGTCAAACATGAACCGTTCATGTTCATAACTGCTAAATCACAATTATGAATATTTTAACAATTTTCAATTTGCTTGAAAAATTGCATAAATGATCTACACATAAATATCTAAAAATCTAACGGTTGATTTGTAATAATGTGACCGAAAGGTGGGTCTAACACAAAAATCTTCAACTAGCCCTCATTTTAGTGGTCCTCATTAGACGAGCTCCGCCTACATATTGCTCCATATAAATTATTAAAATCAACTAAAACTAAACTAAAGGGCTTGCGCTTCCACTCCCGATCTAAAAAATAAAACAAAGAACAAACATTAATTAAGGACCAATTGGGCTTCCAAGCCCATGAGTAGACCCCAAACCAAACCCTAGCCACCAAGGGACCAACCAAATAACTGTGCCGCCGCCAACGATATCATCTCCACTAGCTTCATCCCCGCTAGCGTCACCACCTTCTCCTAGATCAAGAAACCAATTCAAAGGGCAGAGGCAGCCCACCAGAAATTGCTTGGTGAATTCCTTTATTGCCATCAAATCTGATTCTGGGTGCAGAACATAAATTTGAGCCCCAAACTAGCCGGGAAGGATCACAGTTGAATCAGTCAAGCCGAGACGATCAACCAGGCATGGGTAGGTGGACTCTATTACTGCTGGATCATTGGCTTCGGGCATAAAACCAATGCCGCTGTGACGTCAGCACCTGACATATGTTGGGTAATAGGGAGATCGAACTGGAAGGGAGATGAGAGTGAGGGATTCTAATGAGAAGAGGGGAGGAGATGGTGAGGACGATGGAGGGAGATTGAGATCGAGATAGGAAAACTTAATAACATTAAGCCTTGTGATGACATAGTATGTCTAGAGAAAAGTTTCTCTCTTAGGGCGAGTTTGGCCCCGAGGTGATTAATTTAAAATCGGCTTTAGCTGTGCTGTGAGAATAATCAGCTGTGAAATTAAGTAGCTGGGTGTTTGGTAAACTGTGTTTTTAAAAGTGCTGTGAGTACAAAAGCAGTGTTTAAGTGTTTGGTAAATGATGTTACTTATATATCGTGACTTTCCGAAGTTCTGGGGTTTTGAAAATTTATTTAAGGAAATAGAAATCAAGTGGCGCGATTTGAGCAGTCAATTTCCTCCACCATCCAATCTGGTCCGTTGATTTGGCTTTAAAAGGAAAGGAATTGGCCTAGAAAGCTCGAGAGAGAGAGGGAGCTTGGAGTCAGAAGGCCACCGACCCGGAAGAGAAGCCTGACCGGAACTTTCACCTCCGGCCACCCCACGACGGCCCACGGGCACCATCCTCTTCGTCTCATCGTACCCGTCAAGTATGTGGCCGTTGATTGTCCATGCACCGGACGACGAAGAAGAATCGACGGTGAGAAGGTCCGACTGCTCCGGCGAGTTTCAGCAAATTCCGGCCACCGATTGGCTTGCATGTGGTATGAAACCTCATCTTCTCGTCATGGTCTACATGCCTGTGTGATTATTTTCTGAATTCGATTAGGTTCTGATGATTTTTGTTTTTGGGAATTCTCAGCTTCGTCGGGGTTCCTCGACGCCGGCGACTTTTCCAACTCTTCTCGGCTTACTCCTGGCTTCGTTGCATCTGTAGAAGAAAGCTGACCACGATTGGAGTTGGAAGTCATGAACTTGCTGGGTTGTAGGAATCAAATCCTCAGTCCATGTTCAAACCAGTTTCGGCAGTGTTGGGTTATAGATGAGGGCAATATAGGTACACATCTCAACTTCTGAAATCTCTTAATCTAGAAGCATCACTTTTGCAACTTGTGGATTATAACATTGGGAAGTGGGAGATTGGATTATAATCACCAACCTCTTGTTTTACCAAACACCCATCTAGCTTAAATTATGGAATAAGCAGCTTAAGCTGCTCTAACCTCGGGGCCAAACTGGGCCTTAACCTTATTTGAAATTCGGAACTATAGATTCTAAACTTTTCTAACAAATGTGAGTGTTAAACAAAGACTCATGTAATGTGGTAGTTGATCACTCATGAAATTATATTGTTAGTTTTTCTGTTGGTTTCCAGCCTGTAGAGACCTCAAGAGTCATGTATGTCGGGTTCCATTACCTGTCAAGAAAAGAATAGGTTAGGGGGTAGATCGGGGTTGCCGGCGTATAACCCTCTGATGCCTAAGTTAGTATCGGTATAAGATGTTGACAAAGTAATGGTACAGAAAGGTACAGTTTTGACTTACCTGATATGGAAGGCTTTATAACCTGGTGATGTCTGGATTCTGTATCCATATCTTGTTGACCCCCATAGGTGGTTCCGGTCCACATGGATGACAACGGCCTAGCCTGTCCCATCAGGGAGGCTCTGAGGTATTTCCCGATGGGTTTGAGGTGAGTTGTGATGACTGATTGGCCCTGTTTTTCTGGTGCTTGCGCTCAATATGCATATAATATAAACAATTAGAAATGGTGATATGACATCTAAGTATAATATAAACAGTTGGAAATGGTGATATGACATCTAAGTCTAACATAAAATATACCACATTCTTTAATACTTAATTATGTAAAAATATTATGAAAATATAGAATTTTCCTCATGAAGCAAGCATGGAGGCTTTTTAGCAGTAAAATTACGTTGTTTTACTTCAAATGAACTTTTATCTATATAGATACAAAAATTAAACATTATTATTCTTTTTTATAAGAAAAAGAAAGAACAAACTAGATCGAAGAGTCTATACGACACCTAACCTTTAAGTTTTTAAATAAGAGCGGAGGGCGAAAGAACATAAGCAGAGGTAACAAGATGTTGTAGCCACTGATGTTAGCATAGCGATAATAAAGCCATGTCGACAGGCTACAAGGACAAAAATGATAACTAACACTTTGAAAATTTTTCAACTTATGAAATGTGCTTGTTGCAAACACAACTACTTAAATTACTTAGTTGAAAACAAGCTAAATTTAAGTTAGGCTAAAAATGACAATTGTCTAAGTTGGGACTCCGCAACCTTAATATTAGCATAACATAACTTTATCTTTTTCTTTTTTTGAATAGAAATAGATATCATTAATATCAATAGCCGGAAAAATTTGCCAATGGCTAGAGTCTAACTGTACTTACAACAAGATAGCCGGCAAGAAAAACCAGAAACCCTATTCTAAGCAAAAACAAACTTATTACGTACAAGTCGATGATAAGCTCGCTAAAATTAGCGAACTTATAAACAAAGAAACTTCGTGTCTTCTAGGGAAAAATCATTGACTAGCATCCCCATTGGCCAGTCGCCCAATTGCGGTACCAACAGAAAGCCACTTCCTAGCAAACAAATAGGAGCATCTCCTTATTCATAAGCCGCTTGAAAAAATGCAAATCTTATTCCAGATAATTACCAACTCCCATAGAAGTCTTAGTCTGACAACGATTGGTCATGGACCATCAACCGGCCCAAATGCCCAAGAAGGTCCACCTCTTAAGCCAGGCCCATCCTCTACTAAGTGACAGAAGAGGGTGGCAAGACACCCTCCCTAATGGCCCACATCATAGAGCCCATCAGCCCAAACTTAGGCCCAGGCCCAAAAGCCCAAGCCCAAACCCAAGCAACGAGGACATCAGCCTTATCCCCCAGTGGCCAAGCTGCTTCTGCCGCCATCCATCCCTCCGGCAGCCTGCCGTTCCACCTCAGTATCAGAACCCAGCAGAAAAATCGGACAAAAGCCGGCAAAGACTACACCGACTGCCCCATACAAACCGCGCCTCTCGTGCTGTAAATCATTCCCCTGCGCAGCCGCCGGAATCAAACAGAATGGCCTCGAATTCCAGCCGTACTTGAAGTAACGTGTAGGTATAAGGTTTACACTTGATGTGTTGGCATCCCTATACAAAGCATTGAAGAAGCCTACAAAGTTCATCAAAACTGATCTCGGAGAATTTTAGGTAATTGCATCTCATGCATAAGCACGGGATTGCAACATGTATTGCAATCCCCGAGTCAGTCCTAGTCAACCCTATGTTTTTGGGAGTCCAATTTTGGAAAATATCTTTTGGTTTTTAGATTTGATTTTACAAAGATATTTTTCAACTGATAAAATCGTGCTTTTGAAGTCCTAGGTGATTTAGGCTATATTTGTTTATTTTAATTGGATATCTTTTATTAAAAGATCTTTCCTAGTAGGAGTCCAATTAGGGTTAAGTCTTAATTGTTGAGAATTTATTTTCTCCTCAATATATTCAGAAAAGTAGCGTTGATTGTGTAGGGATTTTGATGCAAGAATTATTGTGTGTCTTGCTTGCTTAGAAAGAGTTCCATAGGAGTCCATGAAACACTTGTTCTGTGTCTAAGTGTTTCATTGTTCATTCATATACATGCATTGATTCTCTCGAGATCAGTAGAGAAGATTGGTGGTGCAAGTGGAGCGATATTTTCATATCGTTCAAGTGAAGAAGAAGGTCAAGATTCAAGACAAGCACCTCTCTAGTGAGTTTAGAGATTGTAGCCGCGTAGAGTGCTATATGTGTTTGTAAAGAACCATATCCTTCATCAATAAGTTGATTGATTTTATTTGGGTTCTCAAGAGTAAGAGCCGCGCAGTGTTTTTAATTTCAAAATTGAGGTTTTCACTGCGTAACCAAAATTGTGCTTTATGTGTGAATTTTTGATTTCTGCCCAGTAGGGATTGCAACGTGTCTATCAATCCCCAAAACCCAAAAAAACGTTTCATCCAAGTATTTTCATTACGCTCTAAGATCTGATCAACAGCCCTTCGAGTCCACGATCTACTAGAGGCCAGAGACAGGCCTAACTCAACTCGAGATGGAGAGATCGAGACCGCCAGTCCCAATTCTGCCGCTGTCGCTGTTATGGAACTCTAGGGTTCGCTTGTTGGAGGCTTAACATTACATAACTTGGTGCAAGGTACACTAACATAAAAAAAACTAATGAGCCAACGCATGCTAAAAAAGAAAAAATAAAAACTAGACATGTTTCCTAGTCTCTTGTGTGCCGTCATCGTGTGACGCCTACATCACAAAATGGCTGATATCGGTTGATTGTTGACCAGCCACATTAATAGTAGGAGTAAACGGCGTCCCATCCTTCTTAGTGTACGCTGCTATGTTAGCTAGCACACGACTGTCCATTGATGCCTCAGAAGCAATCTTTTGTGGGGTTACCATCAGCTGGAACTGCCTTAGCAGTCACACCAGCATCAACACCACTAGCTCCATCATCCTTGTCGCCCTCCTCTCATACTCTGTCTCACTTCTCCCTTCATCATCCTTATCACTAGAGTCAGCACCCTCCACATCATGGGCAGATTGGCTGGTGATACCCTTTACACGATTCTCTGCAGCAGCCTTAGCTATCACGCCTCAATTTTCAAGGACAAATAACAAACAAGATAATGTAACACAAAATATATTGCGCGTGATGGTTCAGACATAAACATAAAAACTTGAAACTTTTTTTCTTTTAAAGCAAATGTGGTGACCCAAGAGAGGGGTCCCACAGCGCTGCGACCCCGAGCCAATGAGAAACCGAAACCGCAAGGCCTTTTGGGTTTAGGTTGTTGGTTTACAAAACACTTTCTTGGACAAATCATTCTAGCAACCGAACAACGTATTTTCAGAAGCGGAATTTAAAATGGGCTAAAGGATTTGGGCTTTCAATAGAAGCCCAATTTGGAAAATAACAAATCACTAGGTAAAAACAAGTATGAGGGACGCGCCCCAGGGTTACGGGTCTCCTGAAATTTTGTGAATAAGCGAGTAGAAAACAATTAAATAAACAAATAAGTTACTTCAAAATCCGATAAGGGACCAAAACCTTCTTTTAATAAAGTCAAAGAGAAATGCGCCAAGCTGGGCCATGTGCCTCCTCTGTAAGCTCCCCGACCACATACTCGAAACCTGCACACTGTTGTAGGGGTGAGCTTTCGTCCTCACATGCCCAGTAAGGGCCGACCCAACCATGCTAGGTTTGAAAAATAATATACTTGAGAATATTTACTACATAATATTGTGCACCTTTATCGAAAATACTTTAAAAAGAGGCAACCACAAACATTTATTCTCTGTTATAAAACATATGCAGCATGCTTACACAACTTGGAGCTCCGAGATACTTACCTGCCGGCTACTCTAAAACAATGGTTAACCGGCTCGGTTCATCATCCTTCGAGAACCGGCCAACTACTCTGTAGTGCTTGTGACTACAAGTAGCGAAAGTGTCCATTTCATGGCCCTGAGTGTCCTATGACTGGTTCACCGTCGGTACTTACCTTTTTCCTCGACGAACATATGAGCACAGCCCCCTCCGGAGGTTCACACGGTTATCGACACTATGGGATCCCTAGGAATCAACGCATCTAGGTCTCATTCACTTTCAGGTCACAAGTACAAACATACTATGGGTATAGTATCTCAACATGCAAGTTTAGCCTCGGTTTTCACAATAAGCAATTATCAGTTATAAAAACACAGGTATCACGAGGCTTCGACTAATGAACAACCAAAAATGTACTTACAGGCAACTTATTATTGTACTAGAGCATTCCACATATAGAAAAGCCTCTAACAAGGAAGGGACAGCTCAGTACCCTACCTGGAATTGGAGTGCTCGCCCAAACTTAGTTTAATTTCCAACTTTGAATACTTCGTCTAATTCCTTGTGCACATGCTCGAGTCCTTCGAAATAAATTCAAACTAATGAGTAGCTTGACGTCATTAACTTAATTAACCGAGCACCTAAAGCATTCACTTAATTCTCTTAAAGCCCATCGATTTATTCTTTGATCGAACAGTGATCTAGAACTTATGTTTGTAGAGATCTTCCTTTAATAGATAAAACCTATTATCCATTCCCAAATAATCCAAATGATCGACGTAGCATTTGAATCATTCGGGATATGGCAAATACTTGGCACTTTCACCTTCATTTGTTTAGCATTTTTACTTTAAGATAACAATTCACAATTACCATTCCCAATGGATTACAATTTTGGGATATGGTAGCTTTAAAGTACCTCACTTGTAATTTACTTCATTTATCGAGATCGAATGTTCTAATTTCACTTAACTGCATAAAGCTCACCAAATTAACCATTCTTTGCCTACCTTGTATTTACGAGTTACGACAAATCCACAATTATAACAATTTCATCTCCTTAATTAAACACAGACAAATCACAATCATCTTTAGTAATCACGAAGTCACCACAAATTCTATACCAAATGTTTAAACCATCATTTTCACTCTTATCCACTCATGAGGCAACAAACAATTCTATGCTGATTTTAACAACTTCACTTTCTAAAATAACTCCAACAAACCCATTTACAACAATCAGAAACAGAACACCATCAATTTCACAATTCAGAATAATCGGGCCCTTACCATTCTTCTTTTCCAGTTCAGAGACCAATTCGTCGATGCAGCAATTCAGCACCACAATCGTTTTAACACCTAAGGCACCAAAGGATTAACAACCAGCCACTGACCAATCTTGTAATCAAATCAGAGTCTGCTTTTAAACCTTACCATTTCTGATTCAAATCGAAACTGACCCAACAAATCCTTCTTCTCCAAATTCTTCAAAAATGCAGATTCCACAAAACCTTACACAATCCCAATTAAATGACAGAGTTAGGGATTTCATTTCACGTTAAATCAGAAGCTCCAATCAAAGGGAAACATGAAGATTACCTAATAGAGGCAGTCTAAAGCTCCAACAGTCGTGAGCGGGCGGAGCAAGAAATTTCTCACCCGCCTGCGGTGGCGCGTGCGGCGAACGAGGTGGCTCTGGTCAGAGTTAGAGGTCGGGGCCCTAGGGTTTATGTGTTTGACAAGGCACTGATTCTATTCTTGAAGGTGGTTTCGCTCAGGCGAGGCCTGAGAACAGTGAATCGATCTCAACAGAAGGAGAGATTCCGGCGACGCTCATGCGACCTTGTTCGGCTTCGGTGGATAGCTAGACTTCTAGGTTCTCCTCCTCCATGTATACTGAGTCCAGCATTAGCGGCGGTGAATACAGAAAATGATCGGAAGTAGCCTTTTCGGCTAGGCATGGTGGCGGGAACTGTGGTGGTTTCATGCGGTAGCTGGAGGTGGTGCATGCTGGTGGTGAGGCTCGTGCTTGGGTCGGATTTGGGTGCTGGATCGATTGGTGGTGGTGGTTTGGCGAGGTGGTGGCCGGAGATGGAGTTTTCAGGCGCTACAGTGGGAGGACGAGAAAGAAAGAGGTCGGGGGAGAGAGACAAAGTGATGCAGCCGAGAGAGGAGAGAGGAAGAGAATGGGATTCTAGGGTTTTCTCCTAGAATACTTTCTATTTATACATGTGTCCGTGAAATACCAATTTTACCCTTGCGACGAATCACAAAGCTCCTCTAGCTAACTGCTTTCAGTTTTGGGTTCGTAACTTTTCTTTTATTCGTTTTTCGTCGGAAACTTCCTAAGTTAATTCTTGACTTCGTTATAGGCCCAAAACTCGATCTCGTAAAAATCCAAAACTTTTTTACAACTCAATTTATCGTCTTTGAAATTTCAACAAACGATCACCTCACTAAATTTCTGTAACCTTCTAGGCCTAAATGAAAGAATCTCAGTCCAAACTTAAATCATAAGGCCCAATAGGTGGTCTCGACACCAAAACAATCTCCGAAATTGATTTCTTCACTTAAATCACCTTGCGAAAATCTTTATGGCGAAAAATTACCTTATAAAAATTAAATAAAAATTTTCGGGGGCTCACAGCAAGCTTCCAACAATATTCTGAACCCTCAATGTCAATATAGGCTCGTTCTTTAGAGTCATATATTACATTCACACAAATTACAAATTAAATTGACTCTTCAAAATAATAAGTAAATGCCCATATAGACAAATCTAAAATAGAAGTCTAACTAACAACAATGGAAGCCTAAAACCACAACTACATTTCTATGCCTATACTGCAACAACAACAAAACCTCAGGTTCAACAACAATTACTCTGACATATGCAGATTAACCCTTACCCTATTGAATAGTGCACCTGCTTGCTACAACAAACCCGGTAAGCTTTTTAAGATTGTATGAGTAAACTCAATCATAACACAGAACACATGCTTAAGATATCTCAACTTAAAATCAAAGAAGCAGTATCACACCCGTCATCAATTTCATGGCTTTCAACGCCCAACTTAATAAGTCAACTCGAGACTATAAACTACATGCGTATAATGTCTCAACTTAAGATTCAATTACACAAAACCACAATGAACACATTCTTGGATCATTTAACTTTAAAGATAAACTCAGCAATAAACATCACTTAAATCGTAGCTCTTTGGGCCTAAAAGAAAATATTTATCATATAAAGTGACATTTCAAATCATTTGTTAACCCAACAAATAAAACCACTTAAATCGTAATTCTTTTCTCAGAAAGAAAGCATTTGTACACTCAATAGGGACATCTCAATAGGGACGGTGGGGACTCCGGGCTTTGTGTGGATTGTGCGATGGTGATGGCGGTTTGGGCAGTAGCCGCAGATAATGCAGATGGAGGAGGGGTTACCTTAGGCTGGGTGCTTAAATAAGATGGGCATCCCAATTCAAGCTAGGTGCCCAAAACCACTGGGTGTACTTATTGGATTTGGGCTAATTTGTGGACCAAACTATTGGGTTCTAGCTCTCTATGGTATCATATTTGGGACCTTGGAAGATTGATTCAATTAAATACGCTTATGTTAATCATAGGTGGCACTAGCTTGCATACTATGAGGTTATTTTACACCATGTAAATGAATCTTCTATAGTACCACAGTTGCAAGCATTGGCAGAAGAAAATTCAAGTTATTTTATTTTGTGTGAAACGATTTTACGTAGTCATGTAGGGTCTTGGAATAATTGAGCATAAATTTGTAAGTACGCATGTTACTAGGTGTCCTTATGGACCGTTTCCATGTATTGTTCTGGCCCTTGATTAATGGAATTCCTTTGAACTAAAAAAAGAAGGAAATCTTCTTTGACCTATCTTTAATTATATTAGTTATGATGACAATTTATCACAATTTATTACAAAAATGTATAATAGGAATGTAAAAATATACAATTAATTGGAGAACTGAAAATGAAAGAAATCTTATGTTGCATGTGGCTCTTAGGACCGCAATTGACAACAAATATTCTTCTAGATTGCATCCAAGATCCTCTATTTGGACATAAAATGAATTTTGTTTAATATTAAGAAGTGTCTAGACTGAATATTTGAAAATGTTAATAATAATATCCAACATATAGAAAAAAATTAAAATTAATCAGATGAATAGTTTCAATACACCAACCCCAAAATATATCTTGAATAGTATGATATATCTGATTTATTTTAATTTTTTTCTATACATATATTTATATATATAATATATATATTGGCCAAGACAATATCAGCTCATATACATCCCAATAGAATTTCAGACTCAAAGATTAAAACACAAGTCATTGATAAAAAAAAGAACACTAACCATGGCTGCATCTAGCTCCACTACAACACAGACGGTAATTTCCGACGACGAAAAATGGTCGGACATAGGGCATTTTCGTCGGAAATACCTTTTTCCGAAGAAAAGTCGTCATAGGAAAGTCGTCGGAAATGCCATGGTCGGAAATAATTTTCTTCCAACCAACCGTCGGAAATGCTTGACCATTTCCGACGAATATCACCGTCGGATTTGAGTCTCGTTTTGGTCGGAATTAATGTTTGGACTTTATTGCATTGTCGTCATTCTCCTCTTCGCTCTGATTGAATGTGAGTTTTACTTTTGCTTGGTTTGCTTGTAAACCATAAAACTAACATTTTTTTTTCCCACCAACTCTTAATAGTGCCACCACCAGTTGAAATAATCAATCAATCACTGAGATTATGTTATACATAGTATCGGCGAAACTAATAAGAAATTTGTTGCAATTGAAATAGGTGATGTTTTATTAAGGTGGATTAGAGTTATATTGAAAGTTGAGAACTACTACTAGATTGATAATTAGGTACCATAAATCAGTGGCAGCGGCAGGAGTGTATATAAATGGGGGCAAAAAATTTTCGTTCTTTCTGCCTCTCCTCTACTCGGCAGAGCTTCGGGCCGCTTTTGAACATGCAGACTACCGGAACCGGTCTAAAGCCAAACCCGAACCCAAACCACTTGGTCGGCGCATTTAGAAGCATGGCTGATGTGGAGGAGATCAAGACTCGTTAGGGGAAGAAGGCGCTGTGCACTGAGGAACTGAGGGAGAGGAATTGAGGGAGTACCGAACTGAGGGAAGAGGAAGAAGATGAAGAAGAATATGAAGAAAGAGGGAGAGAAAAAGAGAAAAAAAACTGAAGAAGAATGAGATAGAGAGGAGAACAAGAGTTGAGAAAGATTGATAAAAAAAAATAAAAACAAAAACACAGAGAGAGTAAAGATGACGACGGGGAGAGGGTCGATCTCTAGTTTTTAGAGGAGAAGCAAAGTTGGGGGTGACTGGTTGAGGAAGAAGAAGAACTGAAGAAGAGAGCAGAAGAAGAGAAAGAAGAAGAGAGAAGGACAAGAATCGTTTTGGTGCTGAGGTAGAGGAATAATGGAATATTTATATTGGCATTGGAGAAGTACTGGAGTACCCAAGTTATTATTAATAAGTATTAACATGATCAGTGAAGCATGGGGGCGAGTCAAAAGAAGCATGAGGGCAAAAAGATGATTAATGAACAAAATATATGATTTCACTGGGGCCACTGCCCCCACTCGGCCTGATCTGGCTCCGCCCATGCCATAAATAGGTTAACTATATATCAAATCACTTCATAGTATCTTGAAGATGAAACGATTTAAATAATACAAATTATGACTCAAACCAAACGGCTTTCCTTGATTGTGGTATTTAGTTAATCTGTGTATTTGAATACTAATAGCTTGGTTTATTTGAATTTTCATAATTTACTCACTTTTTTTAATGTAACCTACAAAATGTACAGGTAATGAAAGCAGTGATGGTCATAGGAGCAATAATTTTGGAGTGACAAAAGACGCAATTAGCAGCAAAAAACTATATAATTGCCCTAAATCTAAAGGAGAATATGGAGACGAGTGGTGTTGCATGTATACAGGACAGTGCTATTTTAATTATGATTTTTGTCATAAAAATTGCCCTAAGGAGGTTGAAATTGCTCCTACTCCAGCTTGATCATAAATCACATTCTAGGTATTTGATATAATAAGAGAATAAGACGAGTTGCGTCAATTTATATATTACTCTTTGGAGTTATGAGTATATTAATAAGACGTTGCGTTTTTGGACGGAGAAATTTTAAATACACACCCCTAATTACTTAATACCATCCCTATTATTTTATATTTCAAATTAAATTTTGTAGGTAGGTTAAATGACCAAAACAGACATCTATGCATTAGAAAAAGAAAAAAAAATAGTCATATTTTCCTTATATTATTCTATTTATGTATAAATAGTTAGATAAACACAACAAATTTCTATACATGGCCTCCCAATTTTGATACAAGAATAAAGTTAGAAACTATCTAATTTAATTTTTCCTCAAATAAATTGTAATTAGATGAGGTTAGAGACCATAATATTTAGAATTTCAAAATCAATGGCATTAAATATTTTTAAAACATATCGCTTTACTCCCATTTTTTAGTTAATTTCCTTTTTTGTTCTAAGAGTCATGATTAATCAATTTATTTTCTAATATAAAACATTACATGTGAAAAAACTTTGTAATTGTTAATTTGTTTGGTCCCTCTAATAACAACTATTTAGTTCCGCAACTATGAAGAAACTACTGATATAGTTTTGGTTGAATGTTCAACTCATAATTTTATACTTGATTAACATGGTGTTTGGTGGATGAGAGCTCAAATAACACAAAGCCTATTTATATGCATCTATTTAAAGGGAACAATAATAAATCTTTATGGATTTCTCAATAACTAACACAAGCAATCAATATGGCCATTTACAAAATGTCAATATACTAGAATATACTAATCATATTAAATAGTAACCTAAATATAGTCAAAAAGTATGATATTTCATGATTTTTGAGATTAAGGGGTATTTTAGGTACTTTGGGTTGTGTATTTAGTAAATTATTAGAATGAGAAATTAAATGGGTTGTGTATTAAGTATGGAGTGTGTATTAAGTAATTAGGGGTGTGTATTTAAAACTTCTCTTTTGGACGTGATGAACATCGTATTTGTTTTTGTTTGTAATTTCTTTCCCGTTCGGAAAAAAAAAACATCGTATTTGTTATTAAATAGTACTAGATATATGAAATTGTGATCCTAAATGATGTGGACATGCCATATAATTTTTCTTAGGCTTTTTGTTTATTTACCCCAGTTTTAGGGATTTTTTTCCCACTTACCGCATTAAGTTTTTTTTTTTTTTTTTTTGAGTTGAAGGAGGTTAGACATGTTTATTCAATATGGAAGAAGCAATATTACACAGTGATCCACCCCTGTGGGCTCGTTAGAAAGAGACACTGCTAAACGCAATACCACTCCACCTATTGACACTACACCAATTTTTCAATCAGACGATAGTGAAAACTGTCGTCTGATAATAGGCGCTGCTGTTGTCTATCTCAATGTCGTCTGGTACATGAATCAGACAATACCACAAAACTGTCGTCTAGCAATGTTTACTACAACAGCAGCTACTACACCGTCTGTTGTTTGAATACCACGAAGAACAACAACAATTGGTACCGGATCTCTTGTGCAAAGTAATTTCAGATGGTAGACCCTGGAAGAATGTTGACGTGTAATGAATATTTAGAGAACATTGATTTGTACAAAAACTGTTGTCTGAATGAAGCTTGTAGATCAGCAATGTAATTGAATACTATTGACTGACTTTGAACAAGACAACATGTCACGCCCCCAAATCCAAAGCCAATATTGTACTGAAATATGGCTCGTGAATTTGTGACGTGAGTCAAAAAAATAAAACTTCCGTTTTGAATAAATTGAAAGAAAGTAAAAGACTATGTATAGATATATCTGAATAGTACTTTTATTAGGAAACGAAATCATTATTTATACAATACCAAAATTTAGCAAAATATATTACAGTACTCATTCTCTTGAAATAGTAGTAGGAAAAACTTTCTTTTATCTAGTAGGTTCATCCCGTTTCCCCAAGCATCTACTCAATACCTGAAAACAAGGTGTAGCATCATGAGCAACACAAGCCCAGTAAGTACACAACTTACATTCTTATATTAATGTGTCTTATAAGAAATCAAAACTGAACAACCAATTAAAATGTACAAAGAACCATTTATATGTTCATACAAATTCTTAAATATGTATATATATACACACAATACACACACACACACACACACACACACATATATACAAATATATTCATTCGTGTGAATGGTTTGGTAATAAATCACATAGTCACATCTTCTTATCAAACCAACAAATATTGTAGTATTAATATGTGAAATAAACTTTAAGCAATACATGCTTGATTCTCTTTTCACTTAGCACCATAACCTATTGATAATATATATATCGCAGACAGATATTTGATCAAAATAATATAAGTACACTTCTCTTTTTAGTGAATTTTTGGATTAACTGGTAACAAATCATAAATCCACGTGTTAGGGTCCATAATACCAAAACACGGGAAAGCCAGGTTGACTGGTAACAATTCATAAATCCACATGCTAGGGTCCAACGTACTATACCAAAGCATGGGACAGCCTCAGCATACCAAGGACACTACCAAAGTATGTATACTCAAAGTAAGCAACCTTCCTAAGAGTATAATAGTGCACTATCTGTAGGGACTAGGGCCCAACAATTCATAAATCATAAATCCACGTGCTAGGGTCCATAATACCAAAGCATGGGTAAGCCAGATTGACTGGTAACAAATCATAAATCCACATGCTAGGGTCCAACGTACTATACCAAAGCATGGGACAGCCGCAGCATACTAAGGACACTACTAAAGTATGTATACTCAAAGTAAGCAACCTTCCTAAGAGTATAATAGTGCACTATCTGTAGGGACTAGGGCCCAAGGCTAACTTCTCATAACACAACACACTTTTACCAGTAATTCACTTAAGCACGGGGTAGTACTAATCACCCAATTTCACATCTCCAGATATAATTACGTCAATAAAGCATAGTAAGCTTTAAGTAGTAAATAAAACAGCTACATAAATAGTAACAAAGCATATAAACAAGCTTACATAAATATAACTGAAATTGTGTGGACAAATTAATATATATATATATATACATAATTACGTGTATATATATATATATATATAAACAAAACTTGAAAGTAATTGTGCAATAAAATAAAGGTACTGCAAATTAAACTTGAAAGTAAATGTGTGATAAAATAAAGGTACTGCAAATTAAACTTGAAAGTAAATGTGCGATAAAATAAAGGTACTGCAAATTAAACTTGAAAGTAAATGTGCGATAAAATAAAGGTACTGCAAATTAAACTTGAAAGTAAATGTGCAATAAAATAAAGGTATTGAAAATTAAAAGTAGTAAGAGAATATTAGTTAGTAGTCAAAGAGTCAGTAGTCATTTTTCCATAGTATTGGAAATCTTAGTCCAAAGTATCCATTCGTCAATCAAAACAATATACCAAGTACCGTCAACTTTCTGTTTTTATAACTTGTTCAATCATGTCCGAAATAGTCAAGTGAGGACACCAAGTCATAGGATTTTTCATAAGGAATTCAATGGAATAAGTCATATAGTCCAGATCAGAGTGATATAGTCCAGAAATGGTGAAGAACCATAACAGTGCAGAAACCGATATTTTTGATACTGTCCTTTGATGTCTAAGTAATTACGTACTGTGTATTTTACCATTACTTCTCAAACTCTCCAGATCCGAAGTAGAGGTCCTAAGCTTCAATTTTATGTAAAGTTTGTAGAAAATGGATAAGAAATGAGGGAGATATGAATTTTTGAAGTTGTGATGGCTGTATGAGATTTCCAGCTAGTTTAAAAGTTGAAAACTTTGATTAGCCATAACTTCTTCATTTCTTAACCTTTTTTAGTGATTCAAAAGCCTAAATTGAAGAACTTTTGATGAGGAATTTAATACTGTAAATATTTTTGACAAAACAGATTTTTTTATATACGAAAATACTGGTTTGCAGCAAAGCAGATCCTTTTCCATCTTATCATTGATTATGTAGTTTGATAAATCTTAAAGTCAAAAGAATATAGAAATGTATTCATGTACTTACTTAAGGAACTCAGAAGGTCTTGTGATCCAACTTTGGACTTCTTTCACAAAAAGGAAACTTCTTAAGAGAAATAGGATGAATGATTTGTGTGAAGAACTTTTAGTTGAGTTTTCTCTTCAACTAAGGGAGTTTTAGATCAATTTTGCATTTGATCTTCAAGCTTGTAAGAAGTATGATAAGATCATATGCTTAAATAGGCTAGAATTAAGCATAAAATAAGTAAGTGGCTAATTATTATAAGGTGAGTGACTAATTACTATTTAGGTTAAATGATTAAAAGGTAAGATAAAATTAAAAAAAAGTAATAAAAGAAAGAAAGCAAAAATCCACTTGCTAAATATATATATATATATATATGTATGTATGTACACACACACATCCATATGCATATAGATTCACATTTACCCAATTAATAAGTAAAGAACTTTAGTGCTTTCTTAAGGTAAAAAAAAATAGCAACAATTAGTACTAAAATGACATGCATCACAAAAATAATATAGATGAGAGTCTTGAGCTCAATAACAAAGTAAGATTTTTCGAATATAGTTAATAATATAGTGTTCTATAGTTGATACTAATTTTCGGGTTATTACACAACAGGAAAACTATTAAAGCTATTGTGTGTCATTGATTCAGACAACAGTTTTTTCTTTCTTTTTTCTTTATGTTCGTTTGTTAGACAATGGTTTGCGATTGGTATTGAATTGTCTGAGATAGAAAAGAAGATATACATTCTGTACAATTGAACAACATATCCTTGATTCCAAAAACCATTTCATTCCATCAGCAGTATTCATCGTAACATTTACACAGGAATTAAGCTTGCCCAAGTGCCTATATCTATTTCATTAGCTTAACAAGCTTTCAAGTTTCATGAGCTTTACATGATAATAAAAAAGAATACAATTTGCTCGATCTCCCAAGATAGTTGTAAGCAAAATCACTGCAAGCTTGAAGCCCATTCCTTTAGTATTGTACCATTAAGATAGTTGTAAGCAAAATCACTGCAATGAAAGAAAAGTAGATGCAATTAATAAACTGTCAAGACAAGTTACAAATGTAGATCATAATCAATTTCCACCTCTTGCCAACTGTTATCATGTAGAAGAGATGTAATAGTTGCAAATATGCACTAGTTTATAACAGTTCTAAGCGTACAAATGCAGCAGATACAATTTGATGTACCAATTCACTTGACCAAGTTCTTTACATTTCTATATATAGCAAAAATACCATCAAAACCATTGCTAAATTCCTAGAAAATCTCTTTTACAATGTACAAGTTCCCATCACTAGGTTAGCTAACAGTCATCACAGTAGCCTTTGACATCCACCAAATGACAACC
Organism: Rosa lucieae; assembly: GCA_024704745.1. Lineage (NCBI taxonomy): Eukaryota > Viridiplantae > Streptophyta > Magnoliopsida > Rosales > Rosaceae > Rosa > Rosa lucieae. The sequence goes on from CM045492.1 coordinate 4,903,281, forward strand.
AAATCAAATGACCATTTAGCTAGAGAACTAAGAAATCAAAGGTTGGATCCCAGGCACGCTGACAGAAACAGATATGATCTAATCTTTAGACCATGATTGATTTGATTGCAAAAAGTTCAAACCAGATTTCCTTTAGAGTGTACATAAAGCTATTAAAAGTTGCCTTCTCCAGTTCAGGCTAATAAAAGGACATAATTCCCTAGCATGAATTTTTGGCTGATACACAAGAAAAGACAGCACTTCCATGTAGAATGACTAATAGGAAAGTCAAATGTTGCAAATGTAAAGGGTAGGTCAGCATTGATTATAGCATCAAAATAAGAATGTCAAATATCCAAGTGCAAGAGCCACTTTTGTACTAAGCTAATTGCAAACTGATCTTGCTAAAACGCCATCCCATAAACAACTCCAGTACACCTAATAATTTCATGATCAGGATACTTTGCATTAATTAGTAGATCAAGTCCAACCATATCCAACACTCTATACCCATGAAAGGCCATTTACTCCTCTTCATTTACAAGTAAACAATAATTTCAACAAATGTAATAGCACGATTCCAATCTATTCAGAGAAGTTATTTCATTTATGGAGTTTAAGCTATTTGAAAGCTTGAACTGTTGACTTCTGTACTTATAAGCAGTTTTTGAAATAACCTAAGCAAGCAATCATTTTAGTTACTGGCAATTAAAGCGTTCAATCAATAGAGGCATTCAATCAATACAACCAAGTAAACAATAATAGTGAAAGATACCTTGAGCTCAACGATTCATTGTGAACTTCACTAAATGAAATAGTTCTGTAGATTTTCTGCTTCAATTTCTGTTTTCAAACTGACCCAGCAACTTTCATTTCTCCAACTTTTATTTTCTTGATTCCTGAAGCCTCAACACCTCCAAATCAAACAACTATACAATTTACATAGATGAACTTACCCACAGTTGCAGAAATCAGACTAACCCAAATCTAAATGAAGCTGAGCGTAGCTTCTCTACTTGTTCTTGGTCACTGTTCTGCCCCATATCGTCGATTCCGGCTTCGATGAATTATTAGCCAAAATGGGTCTTATGGGCAGTTGGTTAACTGATTCTTGTACACTTTTGGAAGCCAATGGCTTTATCTTGTATCCAATTTGCGATTCCTCTGCAACATCAATCCATCAAAGAACCCACTTTACCAATCCACCCCGCCCAAACATTCAAAATTCCTAAATTTCACGAAACCCATAAACTTGAAAGCAAAAATCGATTACCTGTAATCCAGAAGATCCTCAGAAGTCGTAACTGGCGGAGAGAGTGACGGAAATCTGCTCGAGCTCGAATCCCTTAACGCGGTGGACCACCCTGGGATCGGTGTCCAGCAAGTCGACAGCGTCGGCGCACAAGCTGAGGTCGAACGGCACGGTGACAGGCTGGAAGGGCTACGAACCTGGAGAGAAGATCGGTCTGCACGTTAGTGGTGGCGGTGTGTTGAAAAGATGGCCGGAGATCGAAGAGGTACAGGTTAAGGAACAGCGACGCTGTAGTTTTAGGGGTTGCGTGCTGTGGTCTGGTCATCTCGATCGACGGAGGGGTGGCTGGGTTTTGTTCTCCGTTGCCTAGGCTATCTTTTGGTGGTGGCGGTGTCAAAAGACGACATACGAAAGTCGAGCTTTCCGGCGTGATAGAGAGAAGATGAGAGGAAAGGGGAGAGAGAGAGGTCTGCGGCCCGAGCGAGGAAGAATGAGCAAAGGAGGAAAGGCTAGGTTTACCTTTCCCTTATATACTGCTCAAACATTTCACCAAAATTTGGTAGAACGGAGGGAAGTGAAATTTGAAAATTTTATAAAGTGTTAAAAACCAATTCTTGGGCGCCAACATATATATTGAACCCTAAAACTCACACAACATAAACTCAAGTGCATTGTCTGAAAAAGAGTGGCACAACAGAAAACTAAAAACTGTTGTGTGAATCAAAACAATCACACAACATCTTTCAGTAGGCATTGACTTAAAAGATATCGGACAACAGACACCTAATAACAGTTGTGTGATTGAAAATAATCAGACAACAGCAAAAAGCAACCATTGTATAAATGAACCTTGGACAACATCACATAATAACTGTTGTCTGAATTAATTCATTCAGACAACATCAAAAAATTCAACCATTGTCTGAAATGCTATTGCACAAGAGCCAAGAAAAAACTGTTGTTGGATTTGAAAACTTAGACGACATAATATTTCTTATTGTCGTCTGATTATTTCAGACGACAGTTAAAATGTTTGTTTTAGTCTGATATGTGTTGTCTGATTCCGAAATTGGTGTATTGTGAGTGAAGCTCAGGGGCGAGTAAACTAATAAGAAACTGACAATAAAATTTTTCCACAGCACCCATCAGTAGACTCGCTGACAACCTCAGACCAATAATCCCAACAGTTTCTAGCGGGTATTGATCCCAAACAAAATAAAAGGTTGGATATAGAACCAAGAGCCATCCCGGATCCCAAGTTTTAATAGAAAAACCACTTGGATCCCAGATTCGGATCTAAGACTTAGTAAGCCCAATTTCTACTGCTATAGACCACCCAAAAAGTCTCAGGCCCTAGTCCAAATAACATACTTGAGCCGAAGCCGCATTAGGTCATCTCCTAGCAGTTAGCTAGTCTTGGTAACAGGCCCTGCCTCCGCCGGCGCACCAAAACCCGACACCAGTACCCCGCGCATTACCACGCCGGAGAGACTCCACTTCCGGTGTTGCCACCGCTAGCCTGAGAGAATCAAACACTCCCTCTAACAGCTCGATGGCAAACCCACAACAGCCAAACCCTTCAATTCTGACAGACAATCTCGCCACCGCTACCAAGAAATCGTTTGAAACCAGCCGCCAATGACCTCCGCCATCCAACTTCCAGATTGGATTTCCATGCCACCTTCAAAGAACTCGGATCCCAAATCCGGATCCGACCCAAGACCTCCCTTGTTCCATCAAAAGGTAGCCAACCACCCTCACTAATTCGCCAGACCGAATTCAACAATGGTTCCCAGGTCATGGCGACTTGAGAGAGAAGGAGAAAATCACGATTCACTGCCAAAAAAGAAGAAGAAAACCACACCTTCATGGAGCAAAACGAAAGAAAAGAAGAGATGTTTTGCACTGCTCTCGAGGTATATGACGCCAGAGGAAGCGGCGACAGTGTTCTCCATCGGAGATGAAGAAGATTACAGAAACTCCCACCCATCGGCGGCGTTCTGTCAGACCCTAGCATAGAGGGTCCCGATTATTCCCCCATTAAATTTTATTAATTCTCTCTTACCCAAAACACTCTAAGGAAGTGTTTCCTAATACCCCATTAATGGTTTTTTTTTTTTTTTTTTAAATTCCATTTTACCCTCACCCCATTGTTACTTAGAGAGAAAGAGAGAGAGAAACCATAGGAGACTTCGCCTGATTTCGGTCATCGGCCGCCAGATTCCAGTCAACTTAACCGGATTCCCGTCACCGGCCGCCGGTCGCCACTCGCCGGACTTTTTTGAAAACCTCGCCGGAGGTCTCCAGAAAGGTTTATTGCCCCAATAGACGTCTATTGGCCCCCAATAGAACTTTCGGTCACTGGAATGGAAAATAATTTTCCTAAAATTAGACAAATAAAACTTTGATTAAAGAAAAAAAACGAGGAGATTACATAAATTCAAAACGTCTATTGCCTCCCAATAAATTTTTAACATGCCTCTATTTCCCCAATAGAACCTTTTTTTTTTTCTTTCTTTTTTTCTTTTTTCATTTTGGGCTTCTGAACTAATTTACCGCAAAAAAAAGAAAAGAAAAAGAATTTGATTTGGGCACCAAATCGTCGTTCTCCTCCACTACTGCATACTAGATCAATGTTCTCCTTTGCCACCGGCTTGTGTCTAGCGCTAGAGAGCCTGGGTCGAGCACCGGAGGTCGAGCTCAAGCACCAAATCTCACCGGAGATGAGCTGCGATTTTGATTTTGTGATCAGCGAAGCCAAGCAACAGCTGACTTCTGTCTTCAGCACGAACTCTCCGCCGGCGATGGATGGCGCAAACTCCGAGCTCGCTGCACGAACCGGAACTCCGACATAGTGATAGGAGCATAAAATCCGACATTTATAATATTAAAACTCTATATTTCGCTAAGTTATTTCCTTTGGCTTGATCAATTTAATTTATTAGGTGTTTTATAGGTACATTGTGTTCATGATGATACTTTAACAGCTAAATGGAGTCTCAAAGTTCAGAAATGACTAAGGAAATAATGGAGAAGCATGGAAATGCACAAATAAATCAACTTTAGTACATTTTCCTACTCCGAACAATGTAGAAATTATTGCTCTTCAGGAAGTGATTCGTGAATGTATATGGATTGGATCCATAGTTACGCATGTTCGAACAATTGTGGGTTGAAGTCTACCACAGATGAGCCTACGAGCATATAGGATAATGCTGCTTGTTTTGAAGCAAGGCTACATCAAAAGCGACCACACCAAGTATAATCAGCAACAACAAACTCTCCTCAAGATCAAAGTGAACTAGGTTCGATCTGATGACAATATGGCAGACTTGCTCACTAAGTCATTGCCTAAATTCCACTTTCGAGAAACATGTTGGTAGCATCGTTTGCGGAAGTTATCCGAACTCCAATGACCGTAGTCGTCAAGGGGAGATGCAGACATCAGGGGGAGGTGCTTACATGTATGGTCTCGAAACGTGAAGGGTGTGTTGTGCTCTTTTTCCCCTTCGACCGAGGTTATTTTTGTCCCACTGGGTTTTTGTTACTCGGCAAGGTTTTTAATGAGGCAACGAGAGAAGCACCACGTTTGGGCGACACAAGGGGGAGTGTTGAAGTAAATCCAGAATATATGTCTGGCCCAAACTCGCGATTACTTGCTCTAGTTGAAATAGGGTTTATATTAGAGATATTCTCGGATAATCTTAGGAGATATCCAATCAATGTACGATTATGTTTCCATGTACAACTCTATCTCTATGCTTGTAATCCTCTATATAAAGAGGCCCCTATTATCAATGAAAGCACGATTCAATTCTCTCCCAATTCAGTTTTCCTTAAACAGTAACTACGAATAGTACTGAGTGTCCTTATGGACCGTTTGTATGTATTGTTCTGGCCCTTGATTAATGGAATTCCTTTGAACTAAAAAAAGAAGGAAATCTTCTTTGACCTATCTTTAATTATATTAGTTATGATGACAATCTATCACAATTTATTACAAAAATGTATAATAGGAATGTAAAAATATACAATTAATTGGAGAACTGAAAATGAAAGAAATCTTATGTTGCATGTGGCTCTTAGGACCGCAATTGACAACAAATATTCTTCTAGATTGCATCCAAGATCCTCTATTTGGACATAAAATGAGTTTTGTTTAATATTAAGAAGTGTCTAGACTGAATATTTGAAAATGTTAATAATAATATCCAACATATAGAACAAAATCAAAATTAATAAGATGCATATTTTCAATACACCAAGCCCAAAATATATCTTAAATAGTATGATATATTTGATTTATTTTAATTTTTTTCTATACATATATATATATATATATATATATATATATATATATATATTGGCCAAGACAATATCAGCTCATATACATCCCAATAGAATTTTAGACTCAAAGATTAAAACACAAGTCATTGATAAAAAAAGAACACTAACCATGGCTGCATCTAGCTCCATCAAAATCTCGTTTGGACTTTATTGCACTCTCTTCATTCTCCTCTTCGCTCTGATTGAATGTGAGTTTTACTTTTGCTAGGTTTTCTTGTAAACCATAAAACTAACAATTTTTTTTTCTTTCCCACCAACTCTTAATAGTGCCACCACCAGTTGAAATAATCAATCAATCACTGAGATTATGTTATACATAGTATCGGCGAAACTAATAAGAAATTTGTTGCAATTGAAATAGGTGATGTTTTAATAAGGTGGATTAGAGTTATATTGAAAGTTGAGAACTAGCTACTTCTAGATTGATAATTAGGTACCATAAATAGGTTAACTATATATCAAATCACTTCATAGTATCTTGAAGATGACACGATTTAGATAATACAAATTATGACTCAAACCAAACGGCTTTCCTTGATTGTTGGTATTTAGTTAATCTGTGTATTTGAATACTAATAGCGCGCTTGGTTTATTTGAATTTTCATAATTTACTCACTTTTTTTTATGTAACCTACAAAATGTACAGGTAATGAAAGCAGTGATGGTCATAGGAGCAATAATTTTGCAGTGACAAAAGATGCAATTAGCAGCAAAAAACTATATATTGATTGCCCTAAATCTAAAGGAGAAGACGAGTGGTGTTGCCTGTATACAGCACAGTGCTATTATAATTATGATTTTTGTCATAAAAATTGCCCTAAGGAGGTTGAAATTGCTCCTACTCCAGCTTGATCATAAATCACATTCTAGATATTTGATATAATAAGAGAATAAGACGAGTTGCGTCAATTTATATATTACTCTTTGGAGTTATGAGTATATTAATAAGACGTTGCGTTTTTGGACGTGATGAACATCGTATTTTTTTTTTTTGTAATTTCTTTCCCGTTCGGAAAAAAAAAACATCATATTTGTTATTGAATAGTACTAGATATCTGAAATTGTGATCCTAAATGATGTGGACATGCCATATAATTTTTCTTAGGGTTTTTGTTCATTTACCCCATTTTTAGGGTTTTTTTTTTCCCACTTACCCCATTAATTTTTTTTTTTTTTTTGAGTTGAAGGAGGTCAGACATTTTTATTCAATATGAAAGAAGTAATATTACACAGTGATCCGCCCCTGTGGGGCCGTCAGAAAGAGACACTGCTAAACTAAATACCACTCCACCTATTGAGTGAAGCTCAGGGGGGAGTAAACTAATAAGAAACTGACAATAAAATTTTTCCACAACATCCATCAGTAGACTCGCTGACAACCTCAGACCAATAATCCCAATAATTCCTAGCGGGTATTGATCCCAAAAAAAATAAAAGGTTGGATATAGAACCAAGAGCCGTCCCGGATCCCAAGTTTTAGTTGAAAAACCACTTGGATCCCAAATCCGGATCCAAGACTTAGTAAGCCCAATTTCTACTGCTATAGACCACCCAAAAAGTCTCAGGCCCTAGTCCAAATAACAGACTTGAGCCGAAGCCGCATTAGGTCATCTCCTAGCAGTTAGCTCGTCTTGGAAACAGGCCCTGCCCTCGCCGGCGCACCAAAACCTGACACCAATACCTCGCGCATTGCCACGCCGGAGGGACTCAACTTGCGGTGCCGCCGCCGCTACCCTTAGAGAATCAAACACTCCCTCTAATAACTCGATGGCGAACCCACAACAGCCAAACCCTTCAATTCTGACAGACAATCTTGCCGCCGCTAACAATTGGCCACCGCCAACAAGAAATCGTCGGAAACCAGCAGTCAACGACCTTCGCCATCCAACTTCCAGATTGGATTTCCATGTCACCTTCAAAGAATCCGGATCCGACCCAAGACCTCCCTTGTTCCATCAAAAGGTAGCCAACCACCCTCACTAGTTCGCCAGACCGAATTCAACAATGGTTCCCAGGTCATGGCGACTTGAGAGAGAGGGAGAAAATCACGATTCACTGCCAAAAAAGAAGAAGAAGACCACGCCTTCATGGAGCAAAACGGAAGAAAAGAATAGACGGTTTGCACTGCTCTCGAGGTATACGACACCAGAGGAAGCGCCGACAGTATTCTCCATCGGAGATTGATAGTAGCATATTTATGCTACGTTATTATTATTTAATCCTATGCTTTTCTTTACTAGTTTATATTATTTTCAGATGATTTATTTATTTTTGTGTTTATTAGGTTTTCCGAGGCAAATTAGAAAGAGAAGGCTTAAAGAAGGAAAGTGCGTAGAATTTTGATTCAATGAGGATTTTGATGGATTATGACTTTTCTTGGAAGCAAAGAATTAGAGATCCACAAGGAAACAAAGTGGAAGAGTTGCATGACTGAATAAAAGACTCTTAGAAGTCACAATCAAGGGGACAACACAGAAGAGAAGCAAGAAACCATTGAAGCAACTTAAGGAGCAGAAGTAGAGTTCGAAGCCCAGAACATTGGACTTCATTTCTGCACCTTAATGCTTTGCTTTCATTCATAATTTACTCCATCTTTTCATCATCATGTTTTCTCCATCATTACTTACCCTAATTTACTCCATATTTTCTCCATCATCATTTCCACTATCCATATTTTCTATAATACTTGGTTTCTCTCTTTTTATTCCATTCATCATTTCACTCTTCTTTCTCTTCCCTATATAAACACCTTCTCCTCTCATTCTCAAAAATATATTCCTTCATCCATTTCATCTTCTTTGTCTCACCATCTCCTCTCCATTCTCTAGTTCTTAGTTTCATTTCTTTCCATTCTCTAGTTCTTAGTTCTGCATCTTCAAGCAAAGAGAAGAAGAAGAAGAAGCCGTGAGCAATCCTAGCCGCCATCGTTCCACCTCGTGTCTTGATACGGAAGCCTTGCTTTCAAGATTCAAGATCAACGTCTCAAGCTCTTCATCATCCACTCCTTTCACGGTGTAATTCAATCTTTTTCCTTGTAACGTCTTTTGGTTTTCTTTGTTTGGATTTGTAGAATTATGAATTATATTTAACAAATAATGTTAAGGGCAAAGTTCAAAGCCCGTCTCTATGTTTTGAAATAAAGCTGTAAGTTCTTTGTGTTTATTTCTATGTTGCTTATGTGTGATTGCTTAATTGATTTTAGATTATAGAAAACTTTTAAATGTATGTGTTATTTGGTGGCCAACTTGGGATATATGCATGTAATTGGAGCTAGATTTAGGTAAACAATTCATCGAATAGTTTTGTGAACCTATTTCATAAGTAGTAAAGACTTTGAACAAAAGTCGAAATCAATATTTAAGGAGGATTGCAAATAGATGAACTTTTTCATACTAGGTTGTGCACTTTGGTTGACATCATTTCTTTGTTCTTCAGGCATTGAATGTGTTCTTGATTAGCTAGCTTTCTAGGCTATGATTGCATGTTCAATAGGATCGATTAGGTGCTTTCACTTAGATCAATTATTCAAGGAAAGTAAAATATTGGAAATTGTTTGCTTATTAACGTTTCACATGGTTAACTTCTTTCTCATGACATTAGACAACCAACTATAAGAATTGTAACCGAATTTCTTGCATATGGTTGTGGTTTTGATCTTTGTTCCTTGCGTTCCACCCTTGTAAATGTTTTTTTACATTCTCTTTATTTCATTTAATTTTAATTCCGATTATAATCATAAAAAGCCCCTATTTGTATTCACTTGTATATATTTCTATTATTTATATTATTTTTGTACATGATACTTTATTATTTTAATTCTTTATTTGTTTACACAATTACAGGTGTATCATCAATCCCCGGTTTGAACGATCCCTATTTACCATATGCTAACGATGACATTTTACAGGGTTAAATTGCGTGCTACTTTTAGCGTGTCACCTAGCTGCACGGAGGTGACATAAAGGAACTCTAAGCTCGCTACACGGAGGTGACATAAAGGAACTCCGAGCTCGCTGGCTGTACGATGAATGGCGCCAGCTGCACGAACTCGCCGCCGACTGCACGACCTCAGCCTTCTGGGCTGCACGACCATTGTTGGCTGAGAGAGAGAGTCAGATCGGAGGGGAGAGAGGAAAGAGAGTCGATGGTATATGGTGTAATTTATTAATTTCACTGAGGGTAAAATGATCTTTTTAAGTTAAATTGGGTAGTGGGGAATAAAAATCTGTTGCTAGAGTAAGTGGGATAACTTTGGCTCATTTTGGTGCTTTTGGTCAAGTACCCTTTTTCTTATTCTTTCAAAATTCAAATCACATGATGATAGTCTTGATTTATTTAAAAATTGCAAAAGAGAATGAAAATTTACAAAAAATTAAAAGGATGAACGAATCGACATATACGAATGTGAAGATGTCGTAAACAGTATGAAGAAATACACCTCGCTAATTTATTTTTCATTGCTGATGTTAGGTTAGATGAGACTTCTGGTATTATTCAAGATGTGTTGCACAAAGATTGTTGTAATTGTTCTTCAGAGCATGCCCCACTCCCCCCCCCCCCCCCCCAAAGATGTGTTGCACAAAGATTGTTGTAATAATACACCTCGCTAATTTATTTTTCATTGCTGATGTTAGATGAGATGAGACTTCTGGTATTATTCAAGATGTGTTGCACAAAGATTGTTGTAATTGTTCTTCAGAGCATGCCCCACTCCCCCCCCCGGGGTTGTAATTGTAATTTCATTTCAATAAATGGATCCAAACCCCTTTCAAAAATAAAAAATTATATGCATCTACGTGATTACATTTTAAATCTCTCTTATATTTAAACATGTTTGTTTTCTAAAAAAAAAAAAAAAATCAGTCTACTAGAGTTTGAGAACTGAAACTTCTAGGGTTTTTAAGTCTTGTATTTTGTATTTTGTCTACGGTTTCATACTATTCCTCTACTTTTCAGATACCAAACATGGCTGAGTAGGTGGCTGAGCTTCTGTTGGCGGCTCTTGCTCTGACAGAAGAGACGGTTGTGGACTTTGGGATGCTGGGATTGGCGGCCGTAGCGGAGGACAGCTTTTATCTAGTTGGGAGAGTTGGGGGATGAGAAAGGGTTAACGGGGACGATGACGATGTTTTGGGGGTTGAAAATTAGGTTGGTGATCACGGGGCAGGAGGGTGGTAATTTTGTTTTTCGATTCAAGGTCAAAGAGGTATGTGATAGGATCTTACATGGAGGCCCTTGACATTTTGAAGGTAGGATGGTGGTGCTATGCGAGTATGATGGGTTGGGAAATGTGGATGCATTGCCGTTGCAGACGGTGGAAACTTGGGTGGGTATCAAGGGTCTTCTTTCATGTCTAAGGAAGGAGGAAATCCTAATTCTTATAGGGTTATCAATGGGGAAGTTTCTGAGAGCAGAGCCACTACCACTGAAACGTGGAGTGGCAGAGTAGCGGTTCAGAGTGCAAGTTGACATTTGGCGACAACTATAGACTTCTCGAGGCTTTACCTTCAATTCAGAGGTGTCAGCAGTAGTTCAAAACAAGTATGAGCAGTTCAAGAGGTTGTGACTTGTTATCTCATGATGATGAAAGTTGTGACAAATTTCTGCTTCTTCAGGCAGCAAAACAGGTAATAGTGACGATGGCTTGGTAACAAAGGTGGTTCTGGCAAGGTTGAAGGGAAGTATGGTGGTTGTGCGGGTGAAGAAGAAAGCCTCAAAATCTTCTGGACAGGGTGGAAAGCAGAATGGTGCTAGGGTTTCGAACCCTACCTTGCAAGATAAGGCTACTGCAAGCTCTGAGGTGACAGTAGTGCTGGCCTTGAATAGACTCTTTAATGTGGCGGACCTCAATGCTATTTTGGGGTGGGATCCTATGGTTGGATCTACTTCTGTAGTGGAAGTAACCCTGATGATAGTGGTGGAGGGTCAGACATCGGCGCCTAAGGTTTCAGGGATTTGAAGAGAGACCCAATCTACTTTCGATTCGAAGAGAAGCCCAAACTGAATGAGGGTACTGATTTTCGACATCACTGGACTTTGAGGAAGGCTTTGACCTCCCTAACAACAATGGGGTGTTGTATGTGTCCCCAAAGAAATGAGGACGTCCTAAAGGGAGTAAAAATATTTCTAAACCTATATCTAGGGTTCCTAAAGTAAAGAAGAAGCGTCATCCAAAGAAGGATGCAAATATGTTGGTAAAGGAGGAGGTGGAAGCACAAACTCCAGCTGGGGAGGAGCAGGATGCAGTGGAGTCTCCCATGGTAGAGGAGGTTATAGAAAGTGCTACTCTCTGTCTTGAGATGGCACCCAATTCAACACAAGGTTGGGGAATGTCGCCAGGGTACCCTACGATATCTTTGCCTTTTCATTCCTTCTTAGATATTGTAGTGTGTATTTTTGGACGTGCTTAAGCTTGTTAGCCTAAGACAGTCGAATTGCTTCAACAATGTCTTTATCTGGCAGCCGTTATGGGCAGGTTATTTGTGTAATTTTGCTAACCTTCAATATAGTTGACTACTCCTCTAAACAAAAATCTCTTTTGTAGTTTAATTCTAGATAATAAAGTACGGAGAATTATACGTGATCTCAACTTTCTGTAAGCATAGCCACATTGATAGGGAGCAGCAGAGGATTGATTGGGAGATGAACCTCCTCTCATTGCAGGGGTGGCAAGAGTTAGAAGATGAAAATGCAGCCCTGGCCCGTGCACTAGACAGAACGCAACAACAGAATGAACCCTTGTTCGAGCACTCGCTCTGGCACCAGGACCTACTGAGGAAGTATAGACACCATTCCTCCCCTCATTGATACAACGAGCAGGAGAATCATACATATGCCTATCAATCTCCACCAGGAGAGCCTAAAAGGAATGCCCCCTCCACCTCCGCCAAGGAGAGATGCATATGTCACCTCACCGGTAACCGACTCTAATATAGCACTCCTAGTGCAGATGAGCCAGTCACTCACTGCCCTCTAAGCCTGGGTCGAGGCCAGTGAGTGCAGAGGGGTAGCGCCTTCTTACCTATGAGGATAGGCCCAGACTTTTCACTCAAAGAGTCTGAAACGCAATGTCTTCCGATGCATCCAAATTGCTAAAGATCCGATTACACCAAGATTAGTGATCCCTATCAGCATCTACGGGCTTTTCGCTCACAAACAAGTGCTAATGGGTACTCGAACGAGATTTGCTGTAACATTTTCCAAGAAATGCTTTCCGGTGAAACTCTGAGTTGCTCAGTAGGATCTTTCAAGAAACTCGTAGAAAAGTTGGTGGTGTGCTTCATTTTATCTACTGATGGGTTCCATACGATGAATGGGCCACTAAAAATATACCAAGACGACAATGAGACTCTAAAGGCATTTGACAACCGGTGGCGGACCACTATGGCAAAGTGTCGAGACCTTGACAAAGGACTAGCCGAGATGGTGTTTCGGTAGGGTTGTAAGCCAGGAAATTTCCTATACAAGATTAACCATCACCCACCATCAAGCTATGATGAGTTAATGGCTATTGCCATCCATCACGCCCAAACGGAGTAAGAGGCATATGGCAGCGCTGCTTTGGTGAGATCTGAAAAGAGGAAAGAAGTCTCGCACACCACTTCCCCGGTGGACAGAGGGGATGGTAAGAAGAGGGAATGGAATTAGAACCCAAACAGGTCTCCCTAACATTAACCTAACAAAGGCAAGAATTCAGCGAGTAGGGGAGAATATTCAGGCAAGCCCCACCATAGGGAGGAATGACATAGCAACCTAGTGACCCCAAGTTGACACCACCACCTCGATACGAGGTCTTCACAGTCCTTACCGCTTCCTACGAGATAATCTGGAATGAAAACAGGGAAGAAGTACCTGGATCACTGTCCCAAAAATTCCCAAAAAGCAAGCTTACCCAATGAGATAACGGGAGGTATTGCACCTACCACAGGGATGCCAGACATAATACTATTTTATGCGTGGCTCTAAAGAACACCATCGAGTTTCTGGTGTAGGACATCGAGCTTTAATTGTACCTGCCATCAAAGCATGTGGGATCAATTGACGTGTATGGCCAAAATTTGACGATTCACGACGGGGAACCAAAAAGTCAGCAGCTGCAGCAAACGAGGAAGCGTAGCACGAGATAAGGACATACATAAGTCTTTAGTTTCTACAAACCAGCAGGCTAAAATGATGCCCCCGATTGGAAGTTGATTACCTTCTCAAAGAGGAGGAAGGGAATACCAAGATGCTTCACGATGACCACTATATCACATCAAGGGTATTGATCAATACTGGGGCATTTGTCAGCGTTTTGTTTTGTGATGCCTACAAATCACTGCAACGTAGATGTTCGAAACTATCCCAGGACAACGAGCCAGTGATTTGTTTCTCCAAGGACGTCATTCAACTGCTTGGCTCTAATCACCTATCAATCACGATAGGAGAAATCCAAATTGTGCTTCAGTGAAAACATAGTTCATTGTTGTGGACTGTGCGTCCTCTTACAATTCAACCCTTGGTCATCCGGTGCACTAGTCCCTCAAGACTTTTGTTGCTGGACACATGCTCATGATGAATGTACCAACCCGGGTAGGTGTAGCAACAATCCGCGGGGATCAAGTCGTCGCGAGGCACTGTTATGCCCTTACGGTTTCCCAAGGCTAATGAAAGACTGAGGTTCAAGCAATAGCCACCAACCCCTTTCCATCGAATAGGTTCGAGCATCCCCGCGAGAATACCAACTTGGATGAAGAATGACCTGGTGCCGTGGAGGACATCGAGGAAATTATGCTGTTAAAGAACTACCCATACAGGAAGGTATGCATTGGTACCAAACTCACCCCTACGATACGAGAGGGTCTGATCAAATTTCTGTAAGCCAATTCTGTTGTATTTTCTTGGACATACAAGGACATGCCAGGAATCTCCATCGAGGTGGCCACTCACAACCTTAAAATCATGCTTTTCACAATCTTTGTAAGGCAAAAATGCAGGGATTTGAACTAGGTATCGAGCCATTCAAGCACAAGAGAAGAAGCTGAGGGCCATCAAGTTCATTAGGGAGGTGACATACCCCAGTGGCTAGCCAATGTGGTCATAGAGCCAAAGAAGACGGGCACTTGGCACATGTGCGTTGACTACACGAATCTGAATCGAGCTTGCCCTAAGGAAAACTTATAGATTCAACGGCTAGGTACAAGCTTTTCAGTTTTATGGACACATACAGTGGTTACAACCTAATTCGGATGAACCCCGCTGTTGGATCATAATTCATATACATATTTGTCCCCTAAAATATGGAAATTACTTGTTCTAAAGTCCAAATTTAATGTTGACTAATCCAATTTCATTATTTCCCTAATCTTGTACTTTTGCTTAACCTTTGTGTTTATTTATATATATTTATTATGTTTTCCTTATCATGCTAGGAAATGATGGAGAAGAACGGAAATGCACCAAAAAGTCAACCTTAGAACATTTTCTTACTCCGGCTAGGAGAAAGTGAGCTAGACAAGGAAAAAGGAGCGGCCGCCTGACCAAATAAACTCCAAATGAGCTGAAACTATGCAGATCCATTATATACATCCTAAGAAACATTTCTTATGAAGAGTGCAAGAGCCAGATAAAAGTGGAAGGCCTTCAAACAATCAGTCCAATTGTCCGCAGAAGCAAAACTGGAAAAACTGGACCTGTAAGGAGTCCAGCAGCGTTTCCGGCCCAACCACAATATTAAAAGCTCTGAAATTCTACCAAGATGATCTATATTCATACAGGAACATTTGTTATGAAGAAGTCACAAGTAAAATCTGAACTTTTGGTGGAGAAATAATTGAAGGAATAAAGGGGCAGAAACTGACCTAAAACCAGCTCAACATTCACATGTTCATGTTTCCTACCCACATGAAGAAAGCTAGATGCTTTTCTCTTTTTCCTTGGATATATTTTTCTACTCCATTCTCTTTAATAGATCATCATCACTTCCATATTTCTGCACCTTCATGATTTGCTTTCATTTCATCATCACTCCATCTTTTCCATAATTTACAAACCACTTTCATTATTATTATTTTTTTCTTTCACTCATCATTTCACTCTTATTTTTCTTCCCTATATAAACACCTTCTCCTCTCGCTCTCAAAACATTCCTTCATCCATTACATCTTCATCCTTTCTCTCTTCATTTCCTTCATAAAACCTCCATATCCACCTCCCAAAAATCCAAACTCATATTATCCATACTATTCTATCTCCTCCATCACCACCACCATTTCTTATCCTCTACCTCCATTAACACCACCACTACTACATCATTTCTCCACTCTCTTTTCTATCATCATTTTCTCCATCTACTCCACCTATTCACATAATACATAATATAAGCTTCACTATCTTTTATCATCAAATCTTCAAGAGCAAGAAGGAGAGGGAATCACCACCACCACCACCATCACCACCAAGATGTGAGCTTGGGGACCATTCGACACACCACTAAGCCAACTCTATCCCTTTTACTCTAGATTATATTTTGGTGTTTAATTTGATTATGAAGTTGGTATATGTAATTATGAGTGAGTAGTAATTTGTTGGGGCTAAGGTTGAATGCCCTAGTCAAACTTGTAATGAATTGATGTTTGAGTCTTATTTGATGCATTTTCCATGATCATCTTCACATACTAATTCAAGAAGTGAATGCTTGTATTTAAATCTAGCTAATTTGAATACTTTGCATTTGTCATTACATGAACAATGTTTAGAGAATAGCTAGCTTTGGACATTGAAAGCATGATAGCACACTAGATGTGTATGTGAGGGTAGTGAGTTAAAATCACCTAGATCTAGAATTGGTTTGCTTGCTTGATTATCTAAACTCAAATCTTTATGCATCTAGGAGCAAGGAATTAATACTTATCCGGTAATATAACTTGTTCTTGGGTAGTTAGTTTCGCACTTATCCGGTGGAAATTGATACAATAAAAGGAGTTTATGCCTTAGTAGTCTTATCCGGATGCTAAGAGGGTAATTGGATATTTGGGATTGCATTACTTATAGTTTGAACATCAATACTTGCAAGGGAGGTTAGTGGTAGACAAACCAACCCCTAACTTCATCCATTATATCACTAGTTTAGTTTAGAGTAATTTAGTTTACATTTGAGCATCTAGTTGTTTTCAATTCAAAACTATCTTCAAAAACCAAAAATCAAACCACTACACCATCTTGCATATATTCACCATGAACTTTGATTCACTTGTGAGCCCTTGTTTATGACTTGTACATTTCCATATTGATATAGCTTACTTTAGGTTTTACTTGTATATATTTTTATTCTTTTTATTATTTTTGTAAATAATACTTTATTATTTTAATTCTTTATTTGTTTATACAATTACAGGTGTACCCTCAATCCCCGGTTTGAATGATCCCTATTTACCATATGCTAACGATGACATTTTACAGGATTAAATTACGCGCTTACTTTTAGCGTGTCACCCGCAGACGAGGAGCACACCGCTTTTACCACCGATAAGGGATTATATGCTATCAAGTAATGCCTTTCGACCTCAAGAATGTGGAGCGACTTACAATGACTGGTGAACTCGATGTTTGCAGAGGTCATCGGTACAATCATGGAGGTCTATGTCGATGACATGATAGTCAAAAGCCTCACCACAGAGGATCATGTGACAAAATTGGCCATAGTATTCACAATCATCCTGCGGAATGGGATGCAGCTCAACATGTAAAAGTGCATCTTTGGAGTGGAATTGGTAAATTCTTAGGATACATAATTAGCCACCGGGGCATAGAGGCCAACTTGGAGAAGGTACATGCAATCTTAGACATGAGGTCACCGGTCTTTCGTAATGAGGTTCAATCCCTAACGGGGAGAATCATGACCTTTTAAAGGTTTATAGCAAGGCTCACGAATAAATGTGCACCATTTTTCAAACTGTTGAAGACACAACACGTAGAATATCATTTGGAACATTGAACATGAGGCGGCTTTTCTGGGGATTAAAGCATACCTTATGGCAGTACCATTAATTACTTTCCAAACCGATTCCTAACAAAATATTGTACATTTACCTGGTCGCATCTGGCATCGTAATTAGCTTTGCCTTGATAAGGCGGGATATAGATTCCGAGTACCTAGTGTACTATGTAGGCAAAGGTTTTGTGGGAGCAGAAATAAGATACCCTGACATTGAAAAGCTCGCATTACCCCTTGTAGTCTCGACAGGAAAACTCAAGCACTACTTTCAGGCTCATTCAATCACTGTGTTCACCAATCACCCAGTATTGCAGAGGCCGGAGACCTCCAGCAGACTCGTAAAATAGGCCATCAAGCTAGGTGAGTTCGACATCCACTACAGGTTTCGAATTGCTATTAAGGGCCAAGCAGCGGCAGACTTTATATCTCAGCTAATCCTCAGCAAGACAAAGCGGTCCAAATCATCGGACCCTCATTGGATCCTACACAAGCATTGGCCAATAGGTGGCAACTCTATGTAGACGGTACCTCCAACAGAAAATCTAGTTGGGCAGGTATTTTATTGATCAGTCCTAACGACCAACTCTACGAGTACACCTTAAAACTCATATTCAAAGCATCAAACAATGTAGCTGAGTATGAAGCCCTCATTGCAGGTTTGCAAATAGCTGGTTGTGAATCAAGTCAACAGGGACTTCGAGGCCAAGGATCCCCAAATGTCATCATATCAGGCATTCACCAAGGCATTAGTGAAGTGCTTCTCTAGCTACAATCACATAGATATCCAGGGCAAAAAATAACAAGGCTAATGCCTTTGCAAAATTGGCCATGACCCCATCAGGCACATCCTACGAATCTACAAACGTAGAGATATTGGACAAACCAAGTACCTCTAAGACTGTATCTGAGATATTCGTCATCAGACTGACCCATTATAGATGGTCCCAATCTACAAGTACATGGTGGATGACTTGACACCAGAAGATAAGGTGGAGGCAAGAAGGTTACAACTGAGATCAGCCAGGTATACCATTATCAATGGGAAGTTATACAAAAGGGGCATTGCTTTCCCAATCTAAAGTGTGTTACAGAAGATAAGTCAACTCAACCATCCTTATTAAGGGTAATAACTTCTTGTCTCTTACTGTTACGCTGTCAAATTACATACTTAACCTGACTTAAGCACAAGAATGGTATAGACTAATCAGCTTGGTCTGTCCCTCTGACGTTATGTATTTTCTTTAATAGGGTCACGAAGCCATCCTCTTAGGTAAGTTATAAGTACTGCATTCTATTAGGCTACACCGAAGAAACCAACAGAAACAACAGCGATCCCTGACAGGTTTTTGTTTTCACTTGATCTAAGAAAGGATTGCAACAAGGTTCTTATGGGTGGTCCTTGGAGTTTCAATCGAGCTCTGGTGGTCATGTAGCCATATGATGGGATTGCTCAGCTGAATGATATGGTTATGAACTCTTTATTCTTTTGGGTTCGGATCACAAACATACCTTCGACTTTTAAGCAACAAAGGTCTATCAAAAATGTCGCATCTGTGGCAGGCAAGTACCTTGATCTTGATCACAAACTTGTTTACTCTATAGGTTACATTAGTGTTAGGATTGTACATGATATTTTGAAACCACCCTTCCTAGAGAGAGAGAGAGAGAGAGAAGAAATTTCAAGTTTGCTTAAGGTGTTGAATAAGAGGTACACTTCTTTTTTGGAAAATACAGTTGGTAAATGTAAACAATGCGATCTTGTGTTCCATGAATATGGGTCTGTCTTATAACCCTTGAAAAACCTCAGACTATGGAGGCCATGTACATGTGGCATGCAGACTTGAACTGGGCATCCCTATACATAACTTCACAGGTAACCATTTTCAGAATAGTACTTTTCGATTTCAGGGTGCAACTATTCCCATTTTATCTTATGTTGGGGGAACCTTTATTGGTGGTGCTGAGTCAAACAAAGACGGAAGCCTATTGTCATTAGCATTGCCAACTTGAGAACACTATGCTTCTCCCGTTTCCTCCCAAAGAAACTCAAGTTCGTAATGTCAGATGTATTGAATGAAAAACCAATTGCAACTACTCCCACAAAAAGGGTGAAAGCACCTGAATTTAATGCCAGGCTCACAGCTAAATCTTTGGGATATGTGGAAACACCGGAAGGTATGATGGTTCGAATTGATATGATGCTGCCAAAGTAGAACTGGGCACGAGCCTGGCTCAGTAAGAACTTTTCTAGGCTCAGGACTGGCCTTTTTTTTTTTTTTTTTTTTTTTCGGTTCTGGTCCAAAACAAGTTTAAGTCCCAACAAGGAGTGGTCCGAACACTTTCGGGTCCAAAATTCGGGCTTTCGGCCCAAACAACTTTTTTTTCTTCAGTTTTTTCCAATGTTGATCAATTTGATTCAACTAAAATCAAATCGAAATAGGCGCAACTCAAAGCGAATCTAGAGATTAGAATATGATGATTCTTTCCAAAATTAGATCATCAAATCCAGTCAACTTTAGCCAAGCTCTTAGAGCAAGTCCACCCATGGGTCACCAGATTGTAAGGCCTCGTACCTTAATATTTTCATGAAGTACGTTTTTATCAGTTTTGACCGAGGAGTTGACTTTCTATTTTGTCTGTTAAGTTGGAATATTCTTTGAGTACGTCGTAGGTTACGAAAAATTTAGTTTGTGGACACGCAGTTGTATTGATCGGAGTTTTTACGGGAAAGTTGTAATTTAAGTGTTGGAAGGTATTGTTCCTTATTAAAAATTGGTTTTTGTTTAATGAAAAGGGGAAATAGGAAATTACTGTTCTGGGAATTTTTTTTTAAAGGGTGTTTCCCTTTTGAGAAGAGAGAGAGAGTTAAAAACAGAAAGAAAAATCGAGAAGACCGATCTGTTCTTCCTCCTCCCCTTTCTTCGAGTGCGCACAGTGACCGGAGAAGCCAATCCGGCAAATCCGGCGCCATCAAGCTACCCCAGGTCGTCTCACCGGTCAGCAAGCTTCCTCTCTTCCTCCTCTTTCACCTCAGGTAAGAGATTTGCGTTGGGTAACCTTGTTTTGAGTGAATTTTGGAGGATTACCGATCGGGGGTTTGGGGATTTTCGACTGGGTTTTCGATTTCCGGCTGTTTCGGCCGGAAATCCTCATGGTTTTGGTTCCCTGTGAAGTGCTAAACATGTATTCAACCTCATTTCAGCTTGAGGAAGTGAGGTTGATGTTGAACAGTAAACATCGAATTTCTAGATTTTAGAGTGAATTTCCGACCACTCCTGCTTAGTTTTGGTTGATATTGCAGGTATAAAGATTGTTGGGCTTGTTGAGGAGTTTGTGTTGGTGAATTTTGGTGACCGGATTTGGGTGTTGGAGTGGTGGCGCGTGAAACCACGCGCTGCTGATGGTGGTGGTGCTGAGGAGGCTCTGTTAGCCCTCCAAAACCCCTTAATTTGATTTCGAGTTTTATTTCAGACTTGAGGTTAATTGTTTGGAGTTTCTTGGAAATTAAATGTGGGATTTGGATGTTTTGAATTTTATAGTTGATGAATCTTTTGGCTTAATCTCTTGATAAATTACTATTAATGTTATTGCGGAATTGTTCTATTTTGTTAAGGGATTTGGAGTTGAGATTGTGGTTTGGAAAAAAAAATAAATTTAGAGAGGATTTGAGATTTAGAGATGGATTTGTGAATGGAAATAGGGAAAGTTAAGAAAGAATTTGGAAATTTTGGAAAGGATATTATGTTTAATTTGGTGATCAATTATGGTCAAGGAATCGAGTTTAAATTGATTAGATTATCGAAACGATCCCTGTGAAGGTTAAAGATTAAGCGTGGACGTTAAATTGTAAGGAAATTTTTGTATTCAAGAATGTAAATTCCAAATCGAAGAATGAGATTTTTTTCATAGAATGAATACTAATTTCTCGAAGGAATGAGTTTTGATCTTGAGATTGTTTCCTCATTAAGGTTAATTATTATGTCCATTTATTAGAGGACGTACTGAGCCCTCGAGCGAGGAGGACACGGGCAGACAGCAGGATTAGCTACGGGACTTACTAGTGAGTGGACTTTTATTTTGTTTAAATAATGCATGCAGAATGGAAATAAGTTTTCAGTTGGTTTATTATTTGAGAAAATGTGACTCTGTGGAAAGTAAAGGATTTAAAAAGGAAGCAGTTAACAAGGAGACCAGTTTTGGCGCATTCGTATCTTACCTAGTTGGCAGTCCCTTTTAGGTAATAGTCTGGTTGGCAGTCCCTTCCAGACTACAGCCTGTTGGCAGTCCCATCCGATGCGTCATCTGGTTGGCAGTCCCTTCCAGATGATTTGAGGTAGTTAGTCGGTAGTCCCGTCTACTACCTGTGGCTAGTTGGCAGTCCCATCTAACCACCACCTCCTATTCCGGTTGGCAGTCCCATCCGATGCGTCATCTGGGTGGCAGTCCCTCCCAGATGGCATGAGATGCCTAGGAAGCAGCCCTTCCTAGTCATCAAATGAGTTTTCTTGGAAAAAGTGTTAAGATGGAATTTTTATGGAGTCTCGTTGCATGTTGTTTTTGTTGAAAAGAGAAATGGGGAAGCATTCCATAAATTATTTCAGATTTTGTTTCGGTTTTGGTCCACTCACTCTAATGGATTTTATATGTTAATAGATTTTATATGTTTTTCCCCTAGGCCCTTCGTTTTCAAATGCCCAGATTTCAGATTTGCCGAGATCGCGTCCAGGCTCTAGAGACTTTGGATTCAGCGCTTCCGTTTTGTCCGTAGGTTATTACTTAACCTACCTTGTATGATATCGGCTTAGTTATTAGTGTTGCTCTGATAACCTTTTTAATTTGATGGATGTTTCTGTTCGGATTGATGTTGTTTCGGAGGTTATGTTGGGATTTGAACTTTCCGAATGTAATATATGTGCTTGGAATGTAAATATGGTATTGTGGGTTTAGTAGAAGTTAAAGTTTTAATCATGTCCAGGTTTGTGAACTTTTTGGGTAGCCCATATTTAGGGGAGGTTCTGCCGATTTTTCTGTAGGATTTCGCTTAATGTGGGCCCCGCAGGCTCGTATCCTGGACTATAGGGTGTTCTTGGGTCGGGTCCTGTCATTTGGTATCAGAGCACTAGGTTATTAGATTATGTGGCCGATATCTTCTTATAGTTGTCTTACATGCTAGATAGTATTCAGTACCTTCCGAGTGATGGCCCGACTGCAGCGGTTCCCCATCATATACTCTTCGGTGCTGAAGTACTAATAAAGTATGTAAGATAGTTGTTGTTGGTGTAAATACTTCAGTTTAACTCAATTATGGGAATTTCAGGTGGAATGAGACGCGGACGCAGATCTCGTGCTAGTAGGAACCATTCACCCGCTGGTGAGGGTGATGATGAGCAGGTTCCTCGTGGGTTGTTACGGACCGTGGAGCGGTTGTTTGAGCGTTTTGCAGCCACCCTCCCCAATCCTAGGACTGACTATACTGTGGAGCGCGCCAGACGCCATGGGGCATATACTTTTTCCAGTGCTCCTACGGAGTCCGTAGCAGGAGATTGGATTACACGCATGGAGAGAGTATTTGAATCCTTGGATTGTCCAGCTGCTAGGAGGGTTCCTTTGGTTATTGACCTCTTAGACGGGGATGCATGGCTTTGGTGGCAGGGTACCAGGAATATGGGTTTGGACCCAACTACCATGACTTGGGAAGAGTTCAAAGCGGAGTTCTCAAATCGGTACTATAATCAGGCATCCCAGCACCGTCTCCCATTTGATTTCATGCAGTTGAAGCAGACTGAAGAGATGACTGTGTTGCAGTATGAGGAGCGTTTTATTGCTTTGTCTCGGTTTGCCCCTGAGTTGGTGGCGACATAAAAGTTGAAGGTTGATCAGTTTATTAATGGCCTCCTACCTATATATCGAGATTGGTTGGCGCCTCACGATTACCCGACTTTTAAATTAGCTGTGGAGGCTGCTGTGAGGTGTGAGGCTAGATATCTAGACGGTTCCCGACCTTTGGAGAGTGGCGGTCCCAGTCAGGGGCCATCCAAGAGAATTGCCTCTAGTTCGGGTTCTGCATCGTCATCAGGTAGTAGACCGAGCAGTTCAGATTCTAGCTCTCGTCAGCGCTTCAGGGGACGCTTCAGGAGGCCTGGGCAGACAGGTATGAGACAGTCCCGGGGTGGCACTGCTAGTTCCAGTGGTGGCTTTGGTAAACAGGCGATTCCGAGAGACTATCCCTAGTGTGCTACTTGTGGTAGACACCATGCGGGCCCGTGTCAGGCAGGTGTGGGGACTTGTTACCAGTGTGGCCAGTGGGGTCACTACCGGAGAGAATGCTCTCAGTTGACCCAGGGAGTCCTCACTACGACTAGTCAGAGTGTGGGTTAGACCCCTGTGGGTGCTGCTAGTACAGGTTCTCATGGCAGTTTGTCAGGCAGGAGCAGCACTCAGCCGGGTCGTGGATAGAGAGGGCGTCCATTGACCCAGGGCCGTCTTCATGCTATGACCTAGCAGGAGGGTCGCACTGCACCGAACGTCATTATGGGTATGTTAATTGTTTTTGGCCAACCAGCTTTCATTTTGATTGATCCTGGAGCCTCTCACTCCTTTATGTCTAAGAGGTTTTCTTTCTTTGCTAATGTGCCCCCATCTCTCCTACTCGGAGAGTGGCATGTTGTTCTACCATCGGGGGAAAGACATAGAATTGAATGGGTGTATCGTTTTTGTGGAGTGTTTGTAGAAGGAGTTTGCTTAGAGGCGAACTTGATTCCATTTGAGTTAGTGGAGTTTGATGTAATCCTAGGGATGGATTTCCTTCGGATGCATCATGCCTTAGTGGATTGCTTTTGTAGTACTGTATTATTTCGGAGTCTGGGTAAGCCAGTTGTCACCTTTTATGGTGAATGGGAGGTTCTCCCATCTTGCATAATCTCAGCTTTAACTGCTAAGAAGATGTTGAGTAAAGGTTGCCAAGCTTATTTGGCACATGTGGTGAATTCAGATGCCGAAGTTATGGATCTTAGCCAAATTCTGATTGTTGGTAACTATCCAGATGTATTTCCAGATGAATTGCCCGGTTTGCCCTCGGTGCGAGAGATAGACTTTACCATTGATTTACTTCCAGGTACATCACCCATCTCTCAAGCACCTTATAGAATGGCATGCGCGGAACTGAAGGAGTTGTATATACAGTTGCAGGAGTTAACAGATAAAGCGTTTATACGACCTAGTGTATCTCCCTGGGGTGCACCTGTGTTGTTTTTGAAGAAGAAAGATGGTACTTTAAGGCTTTGTATTGATTACCGGAAACTAAACACGGTGACTATAAGGAATAAA
The DNA here is from genome assembly GCA_024704745.1 of Rosa lucieae. Taxonomy (NCBI): domain Eukaryota; kingdom Viridiplantae; phylum Streptophyta; class Magnoliopsida; order Rosales; family Rosaceae; genus Rosa; species Rosa lucieae. The sequence continues at coordinate 4,928,159 of CM045492.1, forward strand.
TATCCCTTGCCCCGCATTGATGATTTGTTTGACCAGTTGAGGGGTGCTAAAGTTTTCTCAAAGATTGATTTGAGGTCTGGTTATCATCAGTTACGGATTAAAGAGAAGGATGTAGCCAAAACTGCTTTTCGATCACGTTATGGTCATTATGAGTTCCTTGTTATGCCTTTTGGGTTGACTAATGCACCCGCTGCTTTCATGGATCTCATGAACAGGGTGTTTCGCCCGTATCTTGACCGCTTTGTGATTGTGTTCATTGATGACATATTGGTTTATTCTAAGCGTGAGGAGTTACATGCTGAGCACTCGAATATTGTGTTGGAAACTCTGCGGCTACACCAATTGTATGCTAAATTTAGTAAGTGTGAGTTTTGGCTCGACCATGTGACATTCTTGGGTCACGTCATTACAGCTGCTGGTGTTAGTGTTGATCCCTAAAAAGTAGAAGCAGTGTTGAATTGGGTAAGACCTACCAATGTAACGGAAATTCGTAGTTTCTTGGGTCTTGCTGGTTACTATCGACGTTTTGTGCAAAACTTTTCTAGAATTGCCGCTCCTCTTACCAAGTTAACGAGAAAGGGTGTCAGATTTGTTTGGTCTGAAAATTATGAGCGGAGCTTCCAAGAACTTAAGAGTCGGTTGACTAGTGCTCCAATTCTATCCTTGCCTGATGATAGTGGGGAGTATGTAATTTACAGTGATGCCTCTAGACAAGGCTTAGGCTGTGTTTTAATGTAGCATGGTAATGTGATTGCTTATGCTTCTAGACAGTTGAAGCCACATGAGTCGAATTACCCTACACATGATTTAGAATTGGCAGCTATTGTGTTTGCTCTTAAGCTGTGGAGGCATTATCTGTATGGAGCCAGATGTCAGATTTTCACTGACCATAAAAGCCTTAAGTATGTGTTTACACAACCAAATTTAAATTTAAGACAACGAAGATGGATGGAATTGATTGAAGATTATGATTGTACCATTGAGTACCACCCCGGTAAGGCGAATGTGGTGGCGGATGCACTTAGTAGGAACCCATCCGTGACCTTGTCATATTTGAGGGCCACTCGAGTACCCCTATTGTCAGAGTTGAGGTCTACGGGGGTTGAGTTATCGATTGATAAAGTTGGTACTCTAGTGGCTAGTTTTCATGTGAGACCAGCATTCAATGATAAAATACGGGAAGCTCAGCCTCTTGACCCAAGAATTGAAGGGATTAAAGAAGGTGTTCGTGGTGGTTGGCAACTTGAGTTTTCTATTCAAAGAGATGGGACATTGATGTTTGGAAAGAGACTTTGTGTTCCTAACGTCAAAGCACTTAAACGAGAAATACTTGATGAAGCTCATAACTCCGCGTATGCCCTGCATCCTGGTGCTACAAAAATGTATCGGACTCTCAAAGAGTACTATTGGTGGTCAAACATGGAAATGGGAACATCTCACTGTGGATTTTATTTACAAGTTACCTCGTACGCAGGATGATAATGATGGTTTTTGGATCATTGTGGATCGACTCACCAAATCAGCTCATTTTCTGGCGGTTAAGGAAACCTTTAGTTTGGATAAATTAGCAAAGTTGTATGTGGACGAAATTGTAAAGCTTCATGGTGTTCCTGAGTCCAGTGTTTCTGATCGCGATGCCCGATTCACATCAAAGTTTTGGAGGAAGGTTCATAAATGTTTGGGAACAAAATTACAATTTAGCACTGCTTTCCATCCTCAAACTGATGGACAATCTGAGCGGACTATACAGACTTTGGAGGACATGTTGAGGGCTTGTTCTCTATAATTTAAAGGAAGTTGGGATAAGCACCTGGCTTTAATGGAGTTTGCATATAACAACAGTTATCACTCGAGTATTGGTATGGCTCCCTACGAAGCTTTATATGGGAAACAGTGTAGGACCCCCTTGTGTTGGGATGAAGTGGGAGAAAGACAACTTATTGGTCCTGAGATTATTGAAATCACAATAGATAAAATTAAGGTGATCAGAGAGAGGCTCAAGATGGCTCAAAGCAGACAGAAGAGCTACGCCGATAGTCACAGGAAGCATCTTGAATTTCAAGTTGGTGATTGGGTATTTTTGAAATTATCTCCTTGGAAGGGTGTGGTAAGGTTTGGAAAACGAGGGAAACTAAGTCCAAGGTATATTGGTCCTTATGAGATTGTGGAACGAATTGGTCTTTTCACTTATTGCTTGGCTTTACCTCCACAACTATCTCAAGTACATGATGTTTTCCATGTCTCCATGCTTCGCAAGTACATAACTGATCCTTCACATGTGTTACCAACTCAACCCATTACACTTACAGAAGATCTAACATATGAGGAAGAACCAGTACAGATCCTTGATCGTCGTGAGCAAGTACTCCGAAGTAAGGTCATACCTTTGGTTAAGGTATTAGGGAGGAATCACCTGATTGAAGAAGCTACTTGGGAACCAGAGGATCAAATGAGGCAACAGTATCCACATCTTTTTCCTTGACAGGTATAATTTCGAGGACGAAATTTTATAAGGAGGGGAGACTGTAAGGCCCCGTACCTTAATATTTTTATGAAGTACGTTTTTATCGGTTTTGACCGAGGAGTTGACTTTCTATTTTGTCTGTTAAGTTGGAATATTCTTTGAGTACGTCGTAGGTTACGAAAAATTTAGTTCGTGGACACGCAGTTGTATTGATCGGAGTTTTTACGGGAAAGTTGTAATTTAAGTGTTGGAAGGTATTGTTCCTTATTAAAATATTGGTTTTTGTTTAATGAAAAGGGGAAATAGAAAATTACTGTTCTTGGAAGTTTTTTTTAAAGGGGGTTTCCCTTTTGGGAAGAGAGAGAGAGAGTTAAAAACAGAAAGAAAAATCGGGAAGACCGATCTGTTCTTCCTCCTCCCCTTTCTTCGCGTGTGCACAGTGACCGGAGAAGCCAATCCAGCAAATCCGGCACCATCAAGCCACCCCAGGTCGTCACACCGGTCAGCAAGCTTCCTCTCTTCCTCCTCCTTCACCTCAGGTAAGAGATTTGCGTTGGGTAACCTTGTTTTGAGTGAATTTTGGAGGATTACCGATCGGGGGTTTGGGGATTTTCGACTGGGTTTTCGATTTCCGGCTGTTTCGGCCGGAAATCCTCATGGTTTTGGCTCCCTGTGAAGTGCTAAACATGTATTCAACCTCATTTCAGCTTGAGGAAGTGAGATTGATGTTGAACGGTGGTAATGAACAGTAAACATCGAATTTCTAGATTTTGGAGTGAATTTCCGACCACTCCTGCTTAGTTTTGGTTGATATTGCAAGTATAAAGATTGTTGGGCTTGTTGAGGAGTTTGTGTTGGTGAATTTTGGTGACTGGATTTGGGTGTTGGAGTGGTGGCGCGTGAAACCACGCGCTGCTGATTGTGGTGGTGCTGAGGAGGCTCTGTTAGCCCCTCCAAAACCCATTAATTTGATTTCTAGTTTTATTTCAGACTTGAGGTTAATTGTTTGGAGTTTCTTGGAAATTAAATGTGGGATTTGGATGTTTTAATTTTATAGTTGATGAATCTTTTGGCTTAATCTCTTAATAAATTACTATTAATGTTATTGCGGAATTGTTCTATTTTGATGAGGGATTTGGAGTTGAGATTGTGGTTTGGAAAAAAAAAAATTTAGAGAGGATTTGAGATTTAGAGATGGATTTGTGAATGGAAATAGGGAAAGTTAAGAAAGAATACGGAAATTTTCAAAAGGATATTATGTTTAATTTGGTGATCAATTATGGTCAAGGAATCGAGTTTAAATTGATTAGATTATCAAAACGATCCCTGTGAAGGTTAAAGATTAAGCGTGGACGTTAAATTGTAAGGAAATTTTCGTATTCAAGAATGTAAATTCCAAATCGAAGAATGAGATTTTTTTTATAGAATGAATACTAATTTCTCGAAGGAATGAGTTTTGATCTTGAGATTGTTTCCTCATTAAGGTTAATTATTATGTCCATTTATTACAGGACGTACTGAGCCCTCGAGCGAGGAGGACATGGGCAGGCAGCAGGATTAGCTGCGGGACTTACTAGTGAGTGGACTTTTATTTTGTTTAAATAATGCATGCAGCATGGAAATAAGTTTTCAGTTGGTTTATTATTTGAGAAAATGTGACTCTGTAGAAAGTAAAGGATTTAAAAAGGATGCAGTTGACAAGGAGGCCAGTTTTGGCGCATGCGTATCTTACCTAGTTGGCAGTCCCTTCTAGGTAATAGTTTGGTTGGTAGTCCCTTCCAGACTACAGCTGGTTGACAGTCTCATCCGATGTGTCATCTGGTTGGCAGTTCCTTCCAGATGACATGAGGTAGTTAGTCGGCAGTCCCGTCTACTACCTGTGGCTAGTTGGCAGTCCCATCTAACCACCGCCTCCTATTCCGGTTGGCAGTCCCGTCCGATGCATCATCTGGGTGGCAGTCCCTCCCAGATGGCATGAGATGCCTAGGAAGCAGTCCTTCCTAGTCATCAAATGAGTTTTCTTGGAAAAAGTGTTAAGATGGAATTTTTATGGAGTCTTGCTGCATGTTGTTTTTGTTGAAAAGAGAAATGGGGAAGCATTCCATAAATTATTTCAGATTTTGTTTCGGTTTTGGTCCACTCACTCTAATGGATTTTATATGTTTTTCGCCGGGGCCCTTCGTTTTCAAATGCCCAGATTTCAGATTTGCCGAGATCGCGTCCAGGCTCTAGAGACTTTGGATTCAGCGCTTCCGTTTTGTCCGTAGGTTATTACTTAACCTACCTTGTATGATATCGGCTTAGTTATTAGTGTTGCTCTGATAACGCTTTTTAATTTGATGGATTTTTTGTTCGGATTGATGTTGTTTTCGGAGGTTATGTTGGGATTTGAACTTTCTGAATGTAATATATGTGCTTGGAATGTAAATATGGTATTGTGGGTTGAGTAGAAGTTAAAGTTTTAATCATGTCCAGGTTTGTGAACTTTTTGGGTGGCCCATATTTAGGGGAGATTTTGCCGATTTTTCGGTAGGATTTAGCTTAATGTGGGCCCCGTAGGCTCGTATCCAGGACTACGGGGTGTTCTTAGGTCGGGTCCTGTCATAGATCACTTACTATTCGTGCCCTGAGTCACTCTGGGTCACCCTAGTGACCTAGGTTTTATTGGAAACTGTGCCTAAAAGGCAGTGAATAGTAGATGACTTGGTGACCCAACGAGTGAACTTGCTCTTAGATATCATCTCTGCCATCATTGCCACAAGAAGGCGAACCCAATGTAACCACCATCAAATCATCTAACTGCTCAAGTTCTTACAAATCATCCAATCTTCACCGCCAATGTCACCGTTAGAAGCATCTCCTTGCAATCCTCCGACCTCTTTAACTCCTCTCAGCAACTCGATCAAGTTGCCGAAGCTCATGCAACACAATCTCTCATCAAACTCCTAAGAAAGATTTAATTGTAGTGACCGAAAAGTGAAATAAAGAGACTGACTTGGTCCGAGTCGGTGACGGGGGGTGTAGTGTTGGGAAGTAAAGACGATAAGTCAAAGCGAATGCCATGGATAATCAAAGTGATTTTGCAATCTCTCCTAGATTGCGATGCGGGCCTGATTTAGATCTTGTCTGCCTTTATTGCCACCAAAATCTAGATCTGAATTTGGATTTGGAGCTGTGGTGGTGTTGGAGTGAGAGAGGAGACGGCGGTGGGAGTGAAAGAGAGAGGAGGGATCTGCATTCTCAAAAAGAGAAGACTAGAAGTAATGGTATTAATTAAGACTTTCAGGCTACACGCCCAAGAAGTATTAAAGAAGAAGATTAATAATAAAAAATAATAAAACTGATACTTTGGGGCCAAAAAGGCTTTTTACTTTTAAAAATTCGAAATCGAGACTGGCTCGTTTGTTTTTTTTTAACTCAGACTGGGCTGTTTGTGGAATCTTTTTGAGAAATTTGAACCGAACCGGTCGGTTAGGGCCTGTTTTTCGGGTTTTTGGGCTTTTTTGCTCACCCTTATGCCAAAGGCTATGCAAGATGAGCAGCCAAAAAAGAAAAGATTAGGCCTCTGGGCTCTAAAAACAAGAATCCACCAAAGTCGAAGAAGGTGCCTGCTGATGAGGTTTTGAGTATGTTGTATTCAGGAAAGTCTTCTAGACCTACCTTGAAGGGCAAGGAAAAGGTATATACGTAGCTTTTTATTTGTTGTATGCCTAGATACTATGTGTACTTTGCATAGTTAAAAGGCTTACTTTAAATAAGTGCATGCTCAGTTCGAATATAGTCAATCTATCCCTATGTACCACTGTGGTTTTCACCACGAATTCTTGATCTGTCCATAACAAAGCAGCAGGAAGGTATGTAATAGCCTTCTTGACAATAGCTTTATATCAATAAAATTATCATTTATTCTTAAAAAAAAAAAAAAAAAAGTTGGTAATAGATAGAGTGGACTCAAATATATCGAATAAGTTGATTTTTTTACAATTTATACATGTATCATTTGTTCTTGAGGAGTTTTTTTTTTTTCTCTTTTCTTTTTCAAAGAAATTTTTTTTTTTTTAGAATAATTTTTTTGTTTTAAATGCTTTTTAGAAGAATATTAGCTGAACTTTATAATTCAATTGTCTTTCAATCTTTTGTAATGGACAATAATAATCATACTTGGCTGCTTACCAGTAACTCTACGAGGTGACCTAATAAAAGTAAACTATTATCCATCTTTCTTCCACCTAGAATTAAGAATCACCCCCGGTTAATGAAATTGCAGAATACATTGTTTGGGGGGGGGGGGGGGGGGGGGGGGGGGGGGGAACATGAAACCTGAACACCAGATTACAATAAGCATAGGGAGAACATCCCGAGATAATAACGAGAGTCTCAACAATAAGTATGTATTATAACATGCACCGATTAGCGAATAGTGCATCTCTGACTACTCCATTAGATTTACAAAGGTAGTGACATACCGGAAAATAAATGGTTACTCGAAGCCATAATATACTAATAAGATCAGTTTTCCCATTATGTTGCTACCGGAAAATAAATCAAGTGACATTTAGTTTCATCCTGCCACTAGGAAGTTGCGACCATTTGACAACTCACCACCTAATTAGGACAGACAAGGCACACAAGGTGTGCAGTCCGGGACAGAGTCCACGTTTCCCTAATACTCGATAGGGACTTATTGCCGGCATAATGCCACGTCTAACTAAAATAAACAAACAGCATAAATAAATAAATAAATAAACATATCGGGCCTAAAGCAACAGCCGAGGCCCACGTAACCTTTAGCCTAAGCCCTTATCGAAATTGCAATGGACAATTGGCCCCTTTTAATTGGGTTAGCTCACTCTGTAAGCAGAAATTGTAATATGAAAAAAAATTAAAATTCAACTCATGTTGTCATGCAAAATTACCCCATCAAGAGATATAGAGATATGAATTCAACTTGCAGGGTCACTCATGACATGCCCGCTCAGTTAAAGAGTTACTAAATTTTGTTGCTTAACCTAAATTTCATCCATAAATAAAGGATACCACATGATTTAAGGAATATGTGATGTCTTCATCTATTTTTTATCACCATCTTCTTTTGCCAGGCCTATTTTTATCTAACTAAAAATAACCACTGCAAGTGGCCTAGTGGTTCTTGTCTAATTGGGTGTGCTCCAACCTAGGTTAGAACCTGAAGCTGTCAAAGTGACCAGGCACTGTGCTGCAATGCACAGTTGGAGCATTTCACATGCGTTGAAGAGGTTTATCTTGGGCCTAGGAAGCTTTTGAGTTCCCTTTGACAAAGTCAAAAAAAAAAATCTAACTAAAAATATAATAATCTAATTAATTAAAAAAAAAAAGGACTCTTCATCCGAGGTGGTACAAAAACAAAGAAAAACAATATCAAACATCAAATGGAGGTGATACTACTAACTTCTTTAAGGCATGGTGCTCTGTATTTTTCTGTCATTGGCCATTGGCAAATTAGTCCGTAAGGCAGTGTTTGGGTAGGAGATTTTGAGGTGGGAGATGACAATTAACAGAGATTTTAGAATCCCACGTGATAAGTGCCTTGTTGGCAAAGAAACAGGAAGGAATTTGAAAGAACTGAGACTTTACGGGGGATATATATTAAGGCAAATCCCTCCTCTAAGTTACACCTGAAGAGGCGTAACTTTGAAATTGAAATTCCCAAGAACGACCACGACGCGTCGATTTCTCGCGATTTCTTCTAGTTCCATCGCTGATCTCCAGGTTTCTCCCACACATTGGGCTTTCGTTTCTCGTTGTAATCTAGGTTTCATCATTTAGTTTTTGGGATTTTGGACTTCCAATTTGGGTGATTCAATCATGTGTTGTTATTCTTGATAATTCTCATTTGCTTTTGCGGTTTCTTCATCAAATTTGATGTGATTGGCCTGCTAGCTTGCATTCGTTCAATTTCAGGGATGTTGATTGTTTGCTGGTGTTTTGAGTTTTGGGTTTCATACATGTCGAGTAAACAAGAAGCTCAGTGTTTAAGTTACGATCTTAAAAAGGCTCAGTGTTTGTTTCTTTCTCAATGTGAGATATCTACATTTCAAATGGAAGTTAACCCAATTGACATATTCATAAGTTTAACCCGAATCATCTAGATAGACCATAAAGTCTGCATTTGAATATTTTTTGTGGGATTGGATATGGTTTCTTTGCTCCTTTTTTGCTAGTTTCTGAATTGAAATCAGAGATTACAAATGTGTGAATTGGAATTCAAAATGTGTGAATTGTGAATAAGTGTACGATGAAGTTGACTACAAATCATTACTTGTAAAAATCATCTTTAAAAAAAAATTGAGCTACTGGATTTAATTATCATGTATTGATGTAGTTTGCTGAAACTCTTTATTTATTGCAGCACAAAGACTTATAAGTTTAAGATTGTGGTCATCTTGTGTTTTTATATAGGATTTGGTTGCAGCTGGTGTTTGTGTGGCAATTGGGCACCTGTCCAAGCCTTTAACTGTTGTAATTCTATATGGCAAACAGTTTGATTTAATGGCAACCCTTCAAGCTGGAGGATTAGATGGTTCCAGGCTCAAATTATAAAAACGTGTTAAGGAGATGCCACTAATGCTAGATTATGCTTGAGACTATTCTCAAGAGTGTTATCATTGATGAGTTTTCTGTTGGTGCATGTTACTATGTGAGTACTATACTTTGTGTGCATATATTCCGATATAGACAAATGCCATTAACACATTAATATCAGTAATATGAAATTTAGTTCCATTTTGCTCAGTTATACTAGACCAATACTAACAGAAAAATCATGTTCTGCATACTCGCACTTTCACATAACTAAATATTCTCATTATTTTTCATGTACAGTTAGACATTATTCTGAGAAAATACACTCCATTAGTCTTGATCGATCTATGTTGCCCACACCAATCGGCATTCCATATCGATGATGGTTGGTAGGTTAGGGAATGATTCTTTCATGTAGTTAATATCTAGTGTCCTGAATTATTTTCAGAAGAGTCATAGCTAAAAAGAGCTATTCTTTTCACTTTATAGGATGGGTGATGCCATTACATCTAGCTATTTAAGGCCAAAGAACAGATGATGTATTGAGGCTGTTGAATCTGGTGTGTAATCTTCAGCATGATTGCATATGCTTCCCCTCTTTCAGCTATGGGTAAGACTTTTAAGACTACTTATGAAATGAGACTTGGCAAACCCCTCGACTTACTCTAGGATTGGATATGGTAATGAGACTTACATCCCACTATCAAATTAGTCAACTTGTTCTTTTGATTTGTTTTTGTTCTTATGCCTACAGTAGCAATTGAATGAACTTGGTATAATTTGAATTTGATTATAGCAATAAAGAATTAAATATACGGTTTATTTGATATGCTAATTGTTGACTGGGTTATGTAGAAGGTATACGCATTACGTCTTAGATTGGTCTGTACCCTTTTCCCTACTATGTACTAATGCTAGCTTTAATTATGTATTGGGAAGTATTTTTCTTTACATAGTAATGATATTTTAGATTGATCTATATGCATTCAAATTTTCATAATGAAAATCAATGAAGATAATGTTTTCAACCCAAATTTTTTTTGAATTTTCTATGTTTGTTTTCTTTTCATTATTCTCATTATGTTTATGTTAAAACTAGATTTTTGAATCGGCCATGGAAAGGAACCACATTCACGACCTTGTAAGTTGCCGCCCCAAATTAAAACCGAAGAAATCGCAAAAAGAAACGAGCCAAGGACCTCAATCGAGGTTCAAAAGATCTAAGGATCAAAGGTTGCAAGACGAGTACACGACATACCCTTCAAGCTTGGAATGGAGAGAAACTGAGAATTTTGCATGCTAGATCGCCAACAAAGGACGTGTGGTCACGACATCAATTTTGTTGTAGTTGCATTTTTCAAATTTCTAGTGTTTTTCTTTGTTTTCCATTTAATCGAAGTTTTGGAATCAATATTTCATTCATTAATGCTCCCTTTATTATTTATTGGTGAGCTAAAAAAAAATTTTAAAACATAATTTAGTTAAAAAAATAAATAGCAAATTACCACTACCTACACTTTTAGCCCATAAATTACCAGCAGCAAACCTGTTTTTTTTTTTTTAATTCCCATGTGCTAGTGTGCAAGGCCCATGTGCAAGGTATTATCCCTTGCGGTCAGATTCATTCCATTTTTTTATTATTTCTACTGACACGTAAATTATGAAACTGCCATTGTGACTTGGATAATGTGAATTAACACTGCTGAATGTCAGTAGCATTATGAAAAAAGAATATCTCTACATTCCATCTTTGTTTTTCGTAGAAACAACTCATTTATTTAATAATTCCAAAAACTATTTGTACATATTACAATATGAAACTTGGACACTATCATTTATCTCTGGCTTTGCTGCTTCCGCATACAAGCAGTAGTGTACTGAGGATTAGTAGTATGTCACCCCCAGCAGTATACTGACCCTCAGTAGTGTACTGATCTGCAGTAGTGTACTGGCCCCCAGTAGTATACTAGTCTGGCCTTCTCGTGTTTGCTCACTTCAGCATTGCTTTCATTAGCTCCATCCTAATCCAATAAGAAAGTACCATAAACACAAAACCAAAGCTACTGACTCTCAATACAAAACTGAGAATCCACCAAATACAGGGAAAAAAATTGAAATTCAATTTTATTCAGCACCAATTATTTGGTCATACTTTCAGATCAAAAACCAGTGAAATCAAATAGTTCTATGGAATAAAATAAAATAGAAAACAAAACAACAAATAGGACCAGATCTGAAAATTTTCAACTGGAAAGTACTGAAAGCTACTTTAACAAATAAGGAAAATAAAGCAAAAGATTCGGCTAATTACCTCATCCTCGCCCTCGCCGTCATCGTCATCTCCCTCGCCGCCGTCGTTTCATCGCCTCCTTCAGTGTCTTCCTAGTCTTCTTTGTCGTCCTCATCGTCTATTGACTGAACCAGAGGGCCACCGGAGGACTGTACGACCTCCTGGACATCGTCGTTGTCATCTTCATCCTCATCGTCCTCATCGTCGTCGTCATCCTCGTCGTCGTCGTTGTCGTCATCCTCGTCTTCGTCGCCGTCCCCTTCCTCGTCTTTGAGGACGTCGTCGGAGTCAGGGTCGGAGGACTCCGAAATGGACTCGTACTGCTCCAATTCCTCGGCAGTCAAAGGCTTCACTTCTCCGCCTGGGTCTCGCGCTTGGTTATCCGTCAAGGTCGCGCGCTTAGTTCGCCGCCGGGGTCGTGCGCTTGGTTCGCTGCTAGCTCGCGCCCTCACTTCGCCTGCTGCTTCAATTTAGGGAGGATCTGGATTTTGGGACAGTTTCGATTTTGGAACCATTCTGATTTGGGGATCTGGATTTTGGGACTGTTTCAATTTTGGAATCTTTCTGATTTTGGGAGAGTGGCAGGTTTGGTAATTTTTGTAATATTTGAGTGTTTTTCTTTAAGATGAGCTAACAAGCCGTTGCAATTGTTGGCCGCATGGGATATTAGTTTTAGACTCTGCTATTGGTAAATAATAGTGTTTTTTTTTGTAGTTATTGGTAAAAAGCTCAAAAATAAAAGTAATTATATTGCAGTAATTCAGTAGCAAAATAGAAAATAACATTAATACTTAAAAAAATTAATTAATTTTGTCAAAAACAATTTTTTATACATAATCCCATAATTAAATCCTTTCACTCAAAAAAATTATCCAAACAAGTCATTTGTATATTCCATCACTTTATATCCATTCACTTCAAGCTCCCATGACTTCATAATCCCATCATCTTGAAATTCCTTGGAACCTTCAAATCCCCTACCCAAACACTGCGTAAAGGTTGCATAAGACTTCTTTGTCTGCTTCCAATTGTGTGCCTCTTTCTCTATCTTCCTATCTACATTTCCTCTATACATCTTGTAGCCATCACATCCTTTTTCATTGCTTGGCTTGCAAACTGTAAGCTGTTGCTCTTTGCTTTCGATAAAGGACCTTTATCTTCTGAACCATCCATCACTCTTGGACGTTTTGTTGTTATTGCTTGCCTTCCTGTCAAGGTCCAAAAGTCCCTCCCTCCAAATCAATTAGGCAAACCCAGAAAAATACAAAATGGAAAGAATTCATCGTCACCACAATCACATATTGATGACCAAACTAAAGGAAACAAAATCCATCAAAAGTCCAAAGAGGGTAACATATTGCATTCAAATTATGCAACTAAGGTTTTGCTTTTGGGCATTTTGTTACGTGCCTATGATTACATTAACTACATTCATCCCAATGCCTTATTACTTCTTTATTGTTGGCACATTTATCTGCTCCTTGAACTCATCGTAGCGGTGGTTGCATCCATGGCTCGTGCCTTGCTAGGCGTAGAGATTGAGCCACAATTTAATGAGCCATACCTCTCCACCTCACTCCAAATTTTTTGGGGCAAGCGATGGAATCTCATGGTCTCAAGTACTCTACGCCCAACAGCATACGAACCCACCCTAAACATTTCCAAACATGTCGTTGGTCGTAAGTGGGCCTCATTACCTGCCGTACTTGCAACATTTGGTGTATCGGCGTTGATGCATGAGCTCATTTTTTACCACATGGGCCGAATGCCGATAACGGGTGAAGTAACATGCTTCTTCACGCTCGACGGGATCTGCCTAGCGGTTGAGATCTTTTTCAACAAGGCACTAACAATAGGTGGCAACTTCGCTGTTGATCTCTCGATTTATGACCATTGTATTCGTGATATCGACGTCCGTGTGGCTGTTTTTCCGCAATTTCTTCGGATTGGGGTTGATGTTAGGGCGTGGGCCGAATGCCGATAACGGGTGAAGTAACATGCTTCTTCACGCTCCACGGGATCTGCCTAGCGGTTGAGATCTTTTTCAACAAGGCACTAACAAATAGGTGGCAACTTCCGATGTTGATCTCTCGATATATGACCATTGTATTCGTGATATCGACGTCCGTGTGGCTGTTTCTTCCGCAATTTCTTCGGATTGGGGTTGATGTTAGGGCGTTCGAAGAGTATGCTGCGTTGGGAACATTTTTTAAGAATCTCATGAACATGACTGTTTTTAGGATTAGCCAGGGGGTGATGCACAATGACTAACTTATTATTTTGGCATCAGGAAGTTGCAGTCGCACCTTTCCCTTCTTATCTCTTAGAGCATCTCCAACAGCATCTTTATAATTTCTCTATTATACGGAATCAAAAAATTAAAATTTCTAAAAAAATTCTGCTCCAACTCCAACAGATTCTCTATTTTACAGATTCCATAATTCTTCCGTAAATCATTCCCTAAAATTATATAGATTACTGTAAATATAGGGAATTTTGATTTTTCTCTCATCACTATCTCTATTTTAGAGATAATTATAAGGAATCTGTTGAGCAAAACAGCCAAATTTTTCCTTAAAATGGAGAAAAATCAAGATATAGGGAAGCTGTTGGAATTACTCTTAGGCCACTTAACCTCAACTTTTAGGAGGTATTTGATTAACCTCATTTAGAAATGAGTAGAGAAAAATTTAATTTGAAGCATTTAAAAAACACCAATAAATCGATAAGGCACTTGAGCAAGTTAACGTTCCTAGACATTATAGCTTTTGACATATACAGTTATACACCCTACAAAGCAAAGCATTTAAAAACACCAATAAATCGATAATTCTAAGTTTTATACAAGTAAAGACACTACACCAAAAAAAAACTCTCATACATTCACACACAACGTATAAGTAGTTATCTTCACCTTTATGCATTTTCAATTGGTCTTTCCTGTTTTTATATTTTTATTTTTTTATATAATGATGAACAAGCATTACAATAAGAACAATTCTTAGGTTCACCCCTAGGGTGAATAAACATATGCACCCCTATTGTCGATTAACATACTTTTATTTAATAAATTTATAATCCAATGGTCCATATCTTAAATTAACCTTTAAAGATCATCTTTGTAAAAAATTAAGCAAATCAGAAATCGTTTAATTATCTAATTGAATCAAACAAATAGATGGTTCTAACAACACTTACTACTATTATGATGAACCGTCCATGTATTTCATAGAAATGAATAACTGAAAGGTCTTCAATTTGATTGATTGTTTACAAAGTTAATCTTTGTATTACGTTATACAACATGAATGGTTGGATTAGAAAATTATAAAGTTATTATGCGTTAATCGACAATAGGGGTGAATATGCTCATTCATCCTACAGGTAAACCTAAGAATTATTCTTACAATAATTGCTGACCCTACTTGTTTCTCAAAACTTTTGCTGCAGTTATTTATACAAAATGAAACAATACTACTTATAATTACGTAAGTGTGATATTTTAAAGGTGAAATACTACTTATGTGATATAGTGAAACAATAATTATACAATAGAGTCTGGTATGGGAGCAATCATAATTAATTGGTATATGCAGCAAATATACGGTATTGATCAATGTATAATAGCAATCATATGGTATTATTAAATGTAGTAGCAGGTATATAGTATTGTTTCATACAATATACCTTATTTTTGGGTTCGATATGTGCGGTATTGCTCGGTGCAGTAGCATGGCGTGGTAATTTTTGGTGAAGTATTACTTGTGCCTTATCGAACTAGTGCATCCAATGTAGTGCTTGGTTCAATATGAGGGATTGCTCGATGCAGTAGCCTATAGGAGTTATTTGGTAAATACGATGAGTTATTTAATGTAGGGCTGTCAATGGGTCGTGTCGGGTTAGGTTCGTGTCGGGTCAAGGTATTTGTCGTGTCACAAAAGATAAACCTAAACTCAACCCATTTAATAATCGTGTCGAAAATTTAAACCAAAACTCAACCTATTTACTAAACGGGTTACCCGTTTCCAACCCACTTAACCCATTTAATAAATAGGTCGTGTCATGTTGGATCAAATGACTCATTTAAGGATACATTGCGACCCATAAACTAAAAAAAATGCTTAAATTCATTAAATTCACTAAAAAATCCACGAGACGAAGAATATAAATAATTATATATAATTCATAAATAATTAAATCAAATAATGATGAAGTAAAATATTTCAAATTGTCCAATCGTAGGATCAAATACTCCAAACTTCCAAAATTTCAAGAAGAATTATAACATAATCTATGACAAAAAAAAAAAGTATAACATAATCGGGTTATATGGGTTTACTTTGTGTTGGCCGGTTGACCCGTGGTCAACCCGTTTATTAAATGGGTCATGTTGGGTTGACCCGCGGTCAACCTGCTTTTTAATAATGCGGGTTCAACCCGCTTTATTTCGTGCGGGTTTCAAGTCGTGTTATCGGGTCGTGTTGGAATTGACAGCCCTAATTTAATGTAGTAGCACGTGCGAGAAATTACCCGGTGTAGTAGCACGTGGAAAGAGTTATTCCTTGCAATAGCACGTATGAAAAAGCACTCGATGCATGCAGTAGCATGTACAAGATATTATTCGATGCAGTAACACGTACGAGGTGCTACTTGGTGTAGTAGCATGTATGAAGGATTATTATAATTACTTATGTTCTATACCTTAATTATCTAATGGAGATAAATTTAAATTAATTGTAGAAGCACATCATACGTAAAAACAAATAAAAAAATAGAGAAGATGGTAATGACATTATGTACTGATCCTGGTATGATGCTACTGTGTTCATCTTTGTTTTGCTATCGATGTATTTGTTTGTAAATGTCCATAAAACCTTTTTTCCTCCTTTGAGTTGGAGAAATGTAGTGATACAATAATACCAACAAAATCAATATTCATCTTCACGTAGCCCTTATAAATTTCACTTTCAGTTACATTAATACAAATCCAGATGGCTCAACTCCCAAATCACTCAAGGACCCCCACCCTCAATAATTGAACTTCAACTAATAAACTTGTACTATCAAACTTGTATGCATGGGCTGCATGCATGCCTATATCTATTCATCACTTCCATATACAAGGAAGGGGTGACGTGCTGACAAGGAAAAATGGGTTGCAAAAGAGCACTTGCGGAGATAGAACTTTACCGCGTGCGTGGAGGTGTAGAAGATAGTTAATGTTAGTTTTGTTTTTGTTTACAACTTTGGTTGACCAAGAGGCTTCTTTTTCTAAATTGTTTTTTCTTTTCTTATAAAAAAAACAAGTTCTTTCTCTGAGCACATCAATATTTAATTGATATAACTTTTAAGACATGAGTCAAATGTGTGACGTAAAAGCATATTTTTTACGGCGTACATCAATGTGCTCTGTAAATTACTTGCAGTAAAAACAGCTTTTTTTCGTAGTGGGTTATTGTATTTTCAAATAAAATATTTTTGTAGTTTGCATGTCGAGATTTAAAGCCAGAGTTGTCTCGTGATAAAGTGAGGCCTAAGACAAAAAAAAAAAATTAAATAATAATAACTCTTAGCCCACCCCACCTTTACACATGTCAGTGAAAATCGAACCCATAAACTTTACAATGTTGGAATTATAACTTACCTAAGAGGCTTTCTTAATTTTAATCTATTGAAAAAAAAAATAGCAACATCAAATGTAGATACCTCTACTAACAAGGCTAATATCTATGTCACCAAGCATAAACAACACTGTCGTGCGGGGCCCACAAGCCATGGTGGGACCCAACGACGATATGCATCCCGTAGCCCGACGTCCAAGCTACGCCATGATGGTCGGAAGTGCTCAAGAGCTTGTCTGGAAGCCAAGTTCCCAACCTTGCCAAGTTGCCTTCAACAACATACTTTCTAGACTAGAATAGTTGTTTTTGTATCCCACATTGGAAAACAAGTGAAGGAAAGAGCCTCCCTTCTCTATAAATGGGACTCCTTCCCACTTACTCATCAACCCATTATACCTCTTGTAATCATGTTGAGCCGCAAGGCCCAAACACATATAGTGCAATATTCAAGTGGACGTAGTCTCCTGCCTTGGCGGGAGACGAACCACTATACATTGTGTCTTTTCTTTCTCTCTTTCTTTTCTAACATGAATTAGAGCCTTCGGTTTCTAACATTAACATTGGCGCTGTCTGTGCGAAACCGATACAATGACTTTGTCACTTACCATGCGTTAAGTCAGCTTAACGGAGCTCAAAATTTTTTTTCTTTTCTTCTTTGAGTTATCAAAGTTGCTCACTGGGCATCATCTTCTTTCATTAACACTTTCTCAATCTTCTCGGATCATCTTTGGCCCCCAGTGCAAGACGTCAAACTGCTGGTCAACGCCAATCAAGGCAGGTCAACGCCAATTAAAGGTAGGTCAACGCCAACTAAAGGCTGGTCAACCGCAATCAAGGCTAGACAAACGCTAACAACAACAACAACAAAAAAATTGCCCCATCCCTTCCTTTGCGGCAACAACTCACTTAGCGGATCCTTCCCGACAACTCACTTAATGGAAGGCAACAAAATATCCCATCTTCGGCGGTAAAAACACAAAAGAGTCCTATACTTGGCGGTAAAAAAAAAAAAAAAACAACAACAACAACAACAAAACTTTGGGTGCCCATTTACTTTGGACACCCAAAAATATAGTCTGGCCACCCAATGGCAAACATAAGCACGATTTGCGGCATCCTTTATGCACTCCGTCATCAACACTACATCCTCCGGCTCAACACTACATCCTTCGGCTACTCACTTGACGCAACTCTCCCATTGACGCAAATCCCCCAAATTGAACATGAAACCCACCGAGTGAATTGACACAGCGTCACCTCCATCTTTGGCGTGTACCCAATCTTCTTCCTCAATCACCACCGACATGCACCTCAACGACGGACCGACATCCTTATTCATTTGCAATAGTTCATCTTCTTTGATCAGCATCATCGCTCAATCTCGCGTCAAGGCACCATATAGCACGTCATCATTACGTCAATGGAGCAACTATAACGAGATCCAACACCCAAGATTTGATCAAAGCTACCTTCTTGTCGCACCGCCAACAAGAACCACCGCCATACCAAAATTCAATGCAGGTTTGCGGCTTGCACTTCGTCAAGAAGGTAGTAGTATCTACTCTGGATACAGATACAAATGCTCTCGACACCCATGACAAACCCAGACTTCACCATCGATCAGCAACTGTGATCCATCAATACTCAGCGCCAAGCACCATCCGCCAAGGAGAGCAACCCCAAGCGTCGGTCCGTCAAACTCCGTCAAACTCCGTCATCTATTATCGATCATAACTCCAACAACAACAAGGGCTAATCGATCAGCACCTCCAAGCTTTTCCACCAAACAAACTGTTGTAACCTGAATACTCTTTGCACTATTAACTCACAGAATTGGGAGAATGAATGAATATTATTGAACGTAAACTTTGGCTTATAAACCAAGCCTTACAACTGAAATCAAAGCATGAACCACCCACGTTAAGCACTCCTAGAAACGTGGTTTAGTGAACAAGGAATAAGTCAAAACCTAATCTCTTAATCCCTAAAGTCTAGGGTTTATTTAACAGAAAGCAGTAAATAACTATGCAGTTAATGCACTAACCCTGATAGGTTTAGTACACTAACCCTAGCTCCATCAATTCCTCCCTTAAACTGCATTGCATTTAGCAAGCAGTTTACTTGCTTGGCACAGCGCACAGTCCAAGCATACCTCTCAACTTCTCAAATGTATCCATCTTCAATGCTTTGGTCATGATGTCTGCCACTTGGTTCTGTGAGTTGCAATGTACCAGCTCAATCACACCTTCTTTGCAAAGATCACGAAGAAAATGGAACCTAATGTCTATATGCTTGCTTCTACCATGCATGACTGGGTTCTTTGACAATTTAATAGCAGACATATTATCACAGTGTATGACAGTAGGCTTACTTTGCTTGCAACCCAGCATTTCGAGCACTCTTCTCATCCAAACTCCTTGGCATGCACAATGAGCAGCAGATATGTATTCTGCCTCAGTAGTTGAGAGTGAAACAATTGGTTGTTTTTTAGAACACCAAGCCACAGCTCCATTGCTTAGTATGAACACATATCCAGAAGTACTCCTACGATCATCAATGTCACCAGCATAATCACTGTCAGAGAACGCTACCAACTCTCCATTACTTGCAGCTTCCTTCTTATAGCAAATTCCCAAATCAACAGACCCCTTCAACTCTCCATCACTTGCAGCTCCCTTCTTATAGCAAATTCCCAAATCAACCGACCCCTTGACGTACCTCAATATTCTCTTTATAGCTTGCAAATGTATACTCGTTGGCCTTTCCATGTACCTACTGACCAAACTAACCACAAACATAATATCTGGTCTTGTCACTGATAGATACATTAAGCTACCCACCATCTGCTTGTATTGTGTTATATCTACTTGAACTCCATCTTCATTCTTCATGAGTTTACAGCCTGGTACCATTGGATTTCTCACTGAGTTAGAACTCTCCAAGCCAAACCTCTTTAAGATCTCCTGTGCATACTTTCTTTGACTCAAGTAAATCCCCTCACTGTTCTGCACAATCTCCACTCTAAGAAAATACTTCATTTTGCCTAAATCTGTCATGTCAAATTCTTGTTTCATTGAGGCCTTGAAATCTTTGAACATCTTTTCATCACTTCCAGTGAAAATTAGGTCGTCTACGTACAAGCTCACAATCAATACTTTCCCTTCTCCTTGAGATTTGATAAACAGTGTGTGCTCACTTGGACATCGTTCAAACCCTTCTTTTATGAAGTATGCTTCAATCTTGCTGAACCAGGCACGTGGTGCTTGCTTTAATCCATACAGTGCCTTTCTTAGCTTGAAAACCCTATGTTCTTCTCCCTTTTTCACATAGCCAAGAGGCTGTTCAACGTACACATCTTCTTCCAATTCTCCATGCAGGAACGCACTTTTCACATCAAGTTGATACACACACCACTCTCTTTGTGCAGCTAAAGCTAGAATCATCCGGATTGTGTCCCATCTTGCAACCGGTGCAAACACCTCTGTGTAGTCAATCCCGTGTTTTTGTGCGTACCCCTTTGCTACAAGCCTGGCCTTGTACTTGTCAACTTCACCTCGTTCATTAAGCTTCGTTTTGTATATCCATTTCACCGCAATTTTCCTTTCTCTCTCTGGTAAATCAGTTAGTAGCCACGTGCCATTCTTCTCTATAGCCCTTATCTCGCTATCCATGGCCTCTCTCCACTTTTGACTCTTTGATGCTTCTTCAAAGGTGTATGGATCTCCGGCAGAGGTATAGAGTAGCATGTTTAGAGTTTCTTCCTCCTCGGACAGTCCTTCTCCTGTAACATAGTCCTCTATCCAGTAAGGTGTTTTTCGATTTCTTTCTCTAAGTGAACTTGTATCACTACTTTCAGCTGAGCTCGATGAAGAAGGGCTAGTTATAGCTGCTGTATCTGCTTGTTCATGCTCTCTATTCTCTTCTCCGCTTTCATGGAGTTCTTCTTCTGTTGTAATATCTTCTTCATCACCCCATTCAAGCAAGTCACTTGTGGCCTCTTCCACACTCTTTCCCCAATCCCAACTTTCATTTTCTTCAAACACCACATCTCGGCTTATCACTATCTTCTTTGTGACCGGATTATACAACCTGTAGCCTTTTGTTTCTTCACTTATACCAAGCAAAACACACCTTGAGCTCTTGGCATCCAACTTTGTTCTCCTAACATCTGGAACATGTACATGACCAATACAACCAAACACCCGAAAATACTCTACTGATGGCTTAATGCCACTCCATGCCTCTTCAGGTGTGAGATCTTTCACCACCAAAGTAGGACTTCTATTTAGAACATGCACACACCAATTCACTGCCTCCGGCCAAAACTTCGTAGGAATATTCTTCTCTGACAACATGCTTCTAACTAGATTCATAATTGTCCTATTCTTCCTCTCGGCAACCCCATTTTGCTGAGGGGTATAGGCTGCACTTAGTTGCCTTTTGATGCCATTTACACTGCAATACTCATTAAATTCACTAGAGGTGAATTCACCACCTCTATCAGTGCGTAGGCAACACACCAAAGAACTAGACTCCTTTTCAACCAAATTTTTAAACTTTTTAAACATGCTAAATGCTTCTGACTTTTCTTAAAGAAAATATACCCAACACTTTCTACTAAAGTCATCAATGAAAGTGATTAATTAGGTACCTTTTTCCACTGTTGGATTCCGGCGTCACAGGTCCACAAATGTCCGAGTGAACTAGTTGCAGCTTGTGTGAGGCTCTCCAATGACTTTTCTTCGGAATGACATCCCTGTGTTGCTTCCCGGCCAAGCAATCGGTGCACACTTTTACAGGAGCTTTGAGTGATGGCAAACCCTCAACCATTTTCTTGTAATATAATGTTCTCAGCCCCTTGAAGCTAAGATGAGCAAACCGGCAATGCCACAATTGTGTATCACTCTCACAAGCTGTTTGAAAGCATGCTTGCTCCTTTGGAGGCATAGATGCTAACATTACAAACATCCTGTTCGTAGACATGGTTGTTTCCATAATAAGGCCTCTAGTTGGATGGAACAACTTGCACATGTTATGCTGAATAAGTATTGCTAGGCCTTTCTCCTGTAATTGGCCTATGCTCAATAGGTTGTTTTTCAATTCAGGTATATAAAACACTCCACCAATCTTCTGTATCACTCCTCCAACATTCAACCTAATGTAGCC
This sequence comes from Rosa lucieae, assembly GCA_024704745.1. Lineage (NCBI taxonomy): Eukaryota > Viridiplantae > Streptophyta > Magnoliopsida > Rosales > Rosaceae > Rosa > Rosa lucieae. The sequence continues at coordinate 4,950,261 of CM045492.1, forward strand.
CTTACCCATCACAGCCATTCTAAAATTGTTTCCTAGTTTGACAGTTTGTCTAAACCCTTCATCCAATTCAGTGAACCACAACTTATTACCACTCATGTGGTTACTACAGCCAGAATCTAGAAACCATACCTCCTCTCTTGTTGAATTATGGAGTTCCACGTACGACATGAGAAGCATTTCATCCTCCTCTTCCAGTTCTGCATAGTTGATAGCCTTTTCCCAAGTAGGGCATTCATACTGGAAATGCCCTAATTTGTGGCACCGATAGCACTCAATGATGGCTTTGTTGAGAGGTTGCCTTCCTCGACCTCTCCCTCTGCCTCTGTGGCCTCCACGGCCTCTGCTTCTGCCACCAACTCGATCATCCTCCCTTGCTCCAGATCTTTCACCACTAGTGACCTTGAGAGCATGCTCCTCCTCTTTGTGCCCTTTCATCCTTTGCTCATGCACGAGCAAACTACTCTGGAGTTCATCAATAGTCATCGTAGTGAGATCGTTTGATTCTTCTATAGAACACACTACATAATCAAACCTCGTTGTCATGGACCTTAGTATCTTCTCTACAACAACAGTTTGCTCCATACGCTCACCATGAGATTTCATTTTGTTAGCAACTGTGAGAGTGCTTCCAAAATAATCGTCAACACTCTCACCTTCCTTCATTCCAAGCAGCTCAAACTCCCTCCGTAAGGCTTGTAACTGAGCTCGTTTCACTTTAGTAGATCCTTGATATTTTTGACGCATTGAATCCCAGATGCCTTTTGCAGAATCTTTGTTCAGGATAGTCTCCATGATATTACGATCGATAGCTTGAAAGAGGTAATTTTTCACTTTCAAATCTTTCAACTTCTGGTCCTCTATAGCCTTTCTCTGTGCATCCGTTGGCTCAGCCCCAGTTGCAGCTACAAGTATCCCAACCTCAATCAGACTCCAGTACTCCTTAGATCGGAGAAAGTTCACCATTAGCATGGCCCAATGGTCATAGTGACCATCAAACCTGGGAATTGCTGGCTGAATAAAGTTCCCTTCAGCCGCCATGCCTTCGATCTTGACTCCTTCTTTCTCACTTCTTTCTCTCCCTCTCGTGTTTCACTCAGAGTTTGCTTGTCTTATAAGAATGCTGCAGATTCTTACTGCTTTCTCCCGATCAGGCCCCTATGATGGGGCTCTGATACCACTTGTTGTAACCTGAATACTCTTTGCACTATTAACTCACAGAATTGGGAGAATGAATGAATATTATTGAACGTAAATTTTGGCTTATAAACCAAGCCTTACAACTGAAATCAAAGCATGAACAACCCACGTTAAGCACTCCTAGAAACGTGGTTTAGTGAACAAGGAATAAGTCAAAACCTAATCTCTTAATCCCTAAAGTCTAGGGTTTATTTAACAGAAAGCAGTAAATAACTATGCAGTTAATGCACTAACCCTGATAGGTTTAGTACACTAACCCTAGCTCCATCACAAACTCCTCCAAGCGTCGTCCGCCATCCACCAAGCTTCGTCTCCACCGTCAAATACGGGTTGACGGCCGCCAAGCTCCAAGCTTCACTTAAAGGAAAACTCTTCATCGAGCCCCCACCTTTGTGCCGTCGAACAGAGCCCCGCCAATCTCTCCTTGCGTTCTCCTCCTTCCGATAACGCACACAAGCACAGCACAGCAGTCAAGCCAACTTGGCAGCCTATCAAGCTTCAACCATTTCAACGTCAACGCTGACCAATAATTAACCAAGTACTGGTCTTCAATCATGTTTTCCAGCTCTTATGGTGGTCAAAGCTTCCAATTCACAAATATATACACACATAGCCATCAATGATTGCTGGGTAGTCTTTTGGGAAGGCTCTTAGGATGGATTGGAGCAAGAAATCTGCAGAACCAGAAATTGCAGCCATACCTTAATTGCTATGGACACCCACGAATCATCACAGCGAGCCTTCGCTTGGACCTACAGCACCTCGAAGAAAAAGCTAAGTCCTCTTCTTTTTCATATGCAGTTGAGTCTGCATATGTTCTGGAGTCAAACATATACGCTATTGCTGCACATTCATACTTCGTGTCCAAAGAATAGCTCGACACCAGCACACACTACGTGCCTACTTAGGAAATAACATGACTAAATTATCATTGCCGCATAGCAAGAACATGACGTGCGACTCATTAAGCATATACTACTGATGTTAGCTCACTAATACATATATGAATTTGTATAATATACAAAGGTCTTTACAATCATTTCCCCTATGCCATTACATCTAAGGTACTGAAATACACTTGCCATGGTTCAATTTTACATATGATATGCCATGCTCTAAATTAGTGACACACTTGAACAACATAGTACACGTGTTTGCTTGTGCACACTTACACCACAAGTCTAGCTAATTTAAATATGCTCTACACGCATGTGCTACTACAACACACATATACTTAATTGATAGGTTAGCCAATTATCTGAGTTAGCATTTCAATTATTTGCTTCCCCCAAACACGTTCGTATTTTCAATTAAACATCAATACCAAACTATAAGTAGCCTTGCTGTGAGTTTACGTTATATGCTTCATAGACGATGGTTGTACTCTTTGTTACATGTATTTGTCACATAGCCACTTTCTTATGACTCCTCATATCATTCAAAGCTCAATATGGCATGTCCACAAAGTTAATCAATTCTCACTTTTGGCCTCACACAATTCAAATGAAATACAAATTTACACTCGCTCATGCTTGTGAGATTCGAGCATCTAGTTGTCAATCAATGTCATAATTAAAGTCATAACTATACTATACTTCAACACATTTACATGAAATCCCCACTACATACATTTAGTCAACCAAATCATATGATTAAGTTACTAATCATCTACTTTATCTTATATTAAGGATACATAATCACCAATCACCTCTCCAATTAGAGAAATCATCATCCTTCTACTAAAGAACTTCATTGGAGCAACGGAGCGTCATGCTTGGACAACTCCAACATGATTTGGGTACTTACATTGATTCCAATTCCAATATACTCCAAATCAGCATAAGATAAGTAACTATAACTCATTCTTTATGCTCTTCAATTAGAGCTATTTCCATGTCAAGGCCACGCCTTGTATGTTTCTAATAACTTTTAAAGCATGCTTCCAACTTGTATCAATTTTTAGTAGCACACCTACTGTATATGCTTACATATTATTGCCATGCCTTAACATGTTTCCATGATCCTTGAACATGTTTACAACAATACAAAAATTTTATTAGCAACTTTACTACAAGTACTTGCTATACACATGCCATGCTTAAGTCAATTTAATGTGACACTCATTTAAGAAAACTATGTCATGCTTAGAAGCTTGTGACACTTATGACTTAACTAAAAGAAAACTATGTCATGCTTAGAAGCTTGTGACACTTATGACTTAACTAAACTTGCTTGGATTACGACTTACTTGGGTAACGACTCACTTGGGTATCGAGCATGGCCACGACTTGTTTGAGCCAAGCCCCGCATGCTAGAACAGCGTCAACCCACTCAACTACACCCAACTCGCTCGAACATATCCAACATGCTTTAGCTAAGTCCTAACAGTTCACTATGCTTCATACTATTCACGGAGAACTTACCCTCAAATTTTATATGGACGCCCATTACACTTGCCACTATCTAGTATGCACGTTACATGGTCATAAGATCCGCATATATTACTTGCTATGCTCATTTATTGTCTTTTATACAATTAGCAAGATTTACAGGTACACTATATGTAAACATATTGTCTAGCCTCCAGGCACCATACTTTGTCAAACTCTCCCTAAGGGAAAAATACCTAAAACGGGTTTACACTCCACGAGTCTGTGGTCTACGACCAACCGCCAAGCAGTAAGGTAACACCTCATAATGACATGACCGCTACGCGGCATTGCAGTCAAGATTTTCTCCTCCGGGAAAGAGTAAAGAGATCGGTTAACGCAGCCCATGGCAGCCATTGATCCGGCAGTTAACCCCCGACACTTGGGTATGAAAGATTAGGTTCGCCACCTAACACCCACTGCTCAAACGCAGCTCCCCTCATCAAACAATTTTCCGACCATACGGAGGTCTATAACCAAGAGTTGTGGACTCCTCGGCGGGCCTAGCAGGGGCCCACCCAGAAGGGAAAAAGCGTTCGCTCCAACAAAATTCTAGATGGACAACGCACTCGTACTTATTATGCTTTATATACGGCACAAAGCCACGCTTTGGTATCAATCTTGCAAGAAAACCCTCCTTCACTGGGGACTTAGGGGACTTGTACATACTGGCGTACGGCCCAGCATAATTAACAACGGTTACGCTCATGACTCAAGGCATTACCTTCGAGGGTATCCCCGAGCTCTAACGCTCTTGCCTTCTCGGCATCCCCGAGTTTCCATGCGCTTGACTTCCCGGCATTCCCGAGCTTTACACTCGCTTCTCCTTGGCATAATGCACATTAATGGAACATTGAATTCTTCTACCATTTTTCATTTGCCACAAATCAAATTTGTTTCGTGTTCCATTAATACGAGCGAAAACCAAACTAACATAAACGTCCGCATTTGAGTTACAAACTCTCGCATTCACGGCATTCGAGCAATTTACGCCTCACGGGTGTAACCTCATCAACTCAACCTAGTTCATTTCCTTGCGCACATCACGCATTTTGTCCATCGTATTCACCTCATATGATCATTCTTACTATGCTTACACAATCATGTGCATTCTCGAGCTCATATGCCATAAACCGATCGTACTCAGCACCATTCACATATATACATCAACATGTATCGTGCACCTCGTACATTCGGATATGCCAATGCATATCAATGCAACTCATGTACGTTGCCCAATACAACAAACATTGTACATATGAGCATTTTTCTTGTCTTTGTTGTACAGGTTAACGAGTCCCTTCTTGCTTACGAAGTTCAGAGACTTGTAGGGGTTAGGCGCCTCTCGGACATTGTTTATGCTTGATGATATCGTGTTTATAACTCCCCAACCAAGAAGCTTCTCTCACTTGGGGACTTCGGAGACTTGTAGATACCTCTACTAACAAGGCTAATATCTATGTCACCAAGCATAAACAACACCCTCGTGGGGGGCCCACAAGCCATGGTGGGACCCAACGACGATATGCATCCCGTAGCCCGACGTCCAAGCTACGCCACGATGGTCGGAAGTGCTTAAGAGCTTGTCGGGAAGCCAAGTTCCCAACCTTGCCAAGTTGCCTTCAACAACATACTTTCTAGACTAGAATAGTTGTTTTTGTATCCCACATTGGAAAACAAATGAAGGAATGAGCCTCCCTTCCCTATAAAATGGGATTCCTTCCCACTTACTCATCATTCCATTATACCTCTTTCTTTTCTAACATTAATTAGAGCGTTCGGTTTCTAACATTAACATCAAGCATAAACTAAAATATAACAGACCATATAAACAAATCAAAAAGTGACAATGACGATAATAAAACATCAAGCTAGCTAAAAGAAGTTTTTGTTTTGTTTTGTTTTTTTTTTTTTTTTTTTTTAATCAAGCTAAGAGAAGTTTCTCATATGCAAATCATTAATATTTGATTAAATTATTATATTTAAGCTTTTTGATCAACTGTCTATTGAAAGATCGCTAGTCCATTTAATTTTTCTTGGACGGTGATTTGATCGGCAGTGGTTGTAATTATGCGCGGAGGCATCTCGGCCTCACAGCATTGCCAGGGCTGGGTCTTTGGGCCTAAACTGGATATGCTCTCTCTTCCTTGCTTAGCTTAGATCAAATTGTAAGGAAACGGCTTGGGCATAGGTCCACGGTCCATAGTCTTCATTCATTTTCTCTTACTGATTTGGACTAATTTAGAAAATGTAACAGCTTGGCAAGCTTCTTTATATCTCTCGTGCTATCTCGTAGCATAGCTGAGTGTATTTTCAAGTATTTTTATAGCGAATTGTGAAGAGGTAGCATACTTGAAAATACACTCAGCTTTCATCTTTCAATCATTCGTCATTTTAGATCGACTTTTGACTATTCTTTTTATGGGGTTGGACATTTTAGCTTTGACATCACGGGCTGGAGATGCCCCTATTTCAGGCCCGGCCCTGCCCAAGGGCGGCCTTGGCGACGGCCCAGGGCACCAGAGCAAGTGGGGCACACAATTTTTATATATACAACTATACATATATGTACAAACAGAAATATATATATATATATATATATAATTGTATATTTAATTATATAAAATTATATATGTATGGAATGGAACGATAGTGGAAGAAAAATTTTAAAAGTAGAGAAGGGAATGAGAAAGTGTCTGCCATTTGGTATTAATTTATAGTGGTATCCGAAGAAAAAGCCCCAAATGTAGGGAAAGGAATGGAATAGTGCCGGGCATTTGGGCACCTAGGCCACAGCTTTATTGAGAATTGGTATCATGCCTCTGAAAAGCATATTGCCGGCAAAACTGCAAGAGACCAAGAGTCATAGCTGTCTTGCTCTCTCCCTCTCTCTCCCAAGTTCGAAACGTTAAAACCCAGCAATTGTTTTCTTTAAATTGGTTGCAATGGCTACTCAATTCCAGATTTCCATTTTCCAGGTATTGTTGTATGCTCCACTGTTTATCAATTATCATTCAAAATGATTTCTGACAACCTACTCATTCATCAGTTTTCGATTTTTGATTTTCAATGTTAGGTGCAATTAGAAGTTGGATATGCAAGTCAATCTCGATCAGAAAAGAAAAAACAAGAAGGAAAAGGATTGATTCCAGATTTCCAGGTTTTATTGTTCTATCACTTCTATGCTAGTGTGTATCATTCAAAGTTTAGACTGTTTAGTATTTTGGCTTGCTTGTTTGAGTTTTGTCTAGCTAGTTTCAATAATGTTTCCTCCGAAACAACTCTCAGGTTCTCAAAAAAGAAAAAGAAAGAAAAGAGAAGAAGAAATTATTCAATCTCAACGGGGATCTTTAGATAAATATTTTGTTACAGAAACAAAAGAATCTATTGAAAATCATGTTGAGAATTTAGTAAATGAACCTAAACTACAAATTCACTCTAATGAGTTTGTAGAAAATCTGAATGAGGTAAACGAAGAACTTGATGATATAGGTGAAAATGGAAGTGACGAATCAGAAAATAATGAAAATCCTTGCCAATGAACTTGAGTGCTTGAAATCATCAGCTGATTTGAATATTTTTGATCCTAGAGTTTGGGATTGTCTAGATTCAAAAATGAGAGACTTGCTTGTAGAAAAAGGACCTATTACAGAAACTAATATCAACTTTCCTAAGGATGAATTAGGTTGGCACTTTTCCTCTGAGTTTTATGTTCGAAAATTACCAAATGGTGAATCTCTTGATAGAAAATGGTTGATTTACTCAAAAAAGTTGGATAAAGTTTTTTGTTTCTGTTGTAAACTATTTAAAACAGCTCGCTTGAGAAGTCAATTAGCAAGTGAAGGAATAAGAGATTGGATGATGATGAATTGAAAAGCTGTTGTTTGAATCTTGAAAATGCTTTGAGAAATGGTGAGGGTTCTGATATTGATGTGAAATATTTGCTTATGAGTTATAAATTTTGTAAGAGATGTTGCCGAATGAGGCATATGAAACAGATAATCCATTCAAATTATGGAGTTTGCAAAGAAAATGGATATATTTCCAAGTGTTATGGTTGCCTACAGGATTTTATTGACTATACCGGTGACTGTAGCATCCGCTGAAAGAAATTTTTCAAAATTGAAGTTATTGAAGTCTTATCTTCGGACTACCCTGACTCAAGATAGACTGAATGGATTAGTGATTTTAACCATTGAAAGAAATATGTTGGCAAATGTTGACTACGAAAAGATAATTGATGATTTTGCTTCAAGAAATGCAAGAATACATCATTTTAAATGATTTGTAAACTTTTTTATACGGAGTTTTGGTTTTATGTCCTCCCTGTTGTGTAATGTTTCTTTATATAATAGAGTATGACATTTGAAAGAATCATTACATGTCTATTATTCTAGGCTAGTTGGGCACAAAAAAAAAATTTCGCCCTGGGCATCAAAAAGCTCAGGACCGGCCCTGCCCTATTTGCTAGGTTTTCATCCCCAATTAAGCTGAATAGACATGTAGACTGTTTCTTAGGGATTTTAGGCTCTTGTTTTTTTATGTCAATGACTCAATGATGTCGTGCGAATTTACGATATTCATTCCTTTATATATATATATATATAATTTTATTTTATATATATATGTATATATATAATTTTATTTTAAATCCTCTATGAGTATATGACAGCCAAACTATGAGTCAAAATTATAAGTGCCAACTTCTAAGAGCCTTAAACAAAAGGCTTTAAGTTCATGTTCAATTCTCATTGAACATATAATTTATCTTGCTCCAGAAAGTACTGACATAGATATAAAAACGTGGACAATATACAACAATGTTATATGTCAAATCTCAAAAAAATAATTAAGAGATGACACATTGTCGACACTACAAGTAAAATAATATGTAGTATGTTTCATCCTACCACAAAATGAATTGACATGCCAAATCTATCATATGCCAAAATGAATAAGAAAATAATTGAAAACAATATGTACGTACCAACTTGGTATCAAGTATAAATGATGAGAGAGTCTCGCGTGGGACAGTCGTAAGGACACGTGGTGGGGAGGACCAATCACTGTCCAGTAGGGGGGTGTTTTGGGTATTGCACTTGAGGAAGCAGGGGTAGTTTCAGAAAAGATTGAAAATTTCATTTTTTTTGATCGGGTGGCTCTATAGCTACGTGGTGGGAAACCCCCACCTACGAATTTCTCATAAATGATACATGCACAAGGATTGGTTTACCATCTGGGACACTCAGCGACTGTGGCAAGACCATGTCTGAAGTAAGGGCTATACCACCAAGACGGTACCTTAGTCAGGTATCATCTGGGAGACAACAATCAGTCAATCAGCACGCCACACCAAGAGGGGCCCTAACCTAATATATCGTACTTAGGAAGAGATACCTTCTCCCACATTGAAGATTAGGTGTTTACCGACCACACAGGTCACTCTACAAAATGTCTCGTTAATCAACATTAATGGTAGGCAGTAACTCACTACTTATAATTACTCTAACAACATTAATACAAGAAATCTAACTCATTAATACAAAAAATCTAACTTTTAGGCATCGGAGAAGTTTAGACCAGTCCGTCTAGTCTACTGTCTACCTCTTCACGCTCTTGTATTACATTTAACATGTAACAGCTAGTTCATACTTCATACTCTATGCACATCTTATCTAGCTCGAGGCAGATATGTACTTCTATCAATCAACCCCAGTGGAATCGCGACAGAATCCTTTAGATGAAATCTTTTTAAACCTTGAATTGATAGGTCGGATAAGGACCTCACACCCAAAGAATCTATGTTCTTCTTTTTTTGGATAATAAAGAATCTATGTTCTTTATTTGGTTAATTTGTTAAATTGTTGCTCTCATACTGCTGGCAAAAAAGCTTCAAATGAAAAGAAAATTCAACAGCCCAATAAATTAACCAAGATTGGTTTGTCACTCTGTTGTAGACTTGCAGCCAGATTATAAGAATTTAAGAAATGCCAATTTGTCTCACACTGGTATAAAATGGAGTCAAAGGTCAATAACCAACAAACTGAAGATCAGTTTCTTGCACGAAATCAAATCAAATCAAATTATCAAATGCCTATTTGAAGCCAATGGTCAATAACCCAATAAACTAGTTATAGCTTTTTGTGCTTTAGATCGAATCAAATGCCTATATTGCGCTCCAAAAGCACCAGTTGATTCTTTGTGGTTAATTAATGAGTCATCAACTCAAGTGCCTTTTCATCAGCCTTCATCTTTCTTAATCCTCCCCAAAACCTTCTATTTTCTCAGATCAACAAAGAGAAATCAAGATCTGAGAAGAAATGGAAGGTGAATTTGGCAACTTCGTTGAGGTATTAACTTCAATATTTGTTTGCATATTCTATTCCTACTCCCTTGGCAAAATAGTCCCCAAAGGTAAAACCAGACTCCTTTGTGTTCTCCCAGTTGTGTGTTCTTCTTGTACCTCCCTCTTCACCTCTCCTCTGTACATCTCGGAGGTGCTACTGCTTTTTTCATTTCATGGCTTGGCAGCTTCAAGCTTCTGCTTTTCGCCTTTGACAAAGGTCCTTTGGCTTCAGACCCATCAATCTCGATTGGACGTTTCATGGCCATTGCTTGCCTCCCAATCGAAATCCAAGAAAACCCACCTCCAAAACCTGAAAATGCCCAAATTAAAACCAACCCATCTCCACCAAAACCCCATCTGAATGGCCAAAATGGGAAAAACCAACATCCCAGAAGCACCAAATCAAGGTCCCTGAATCATGTAATCAAGGGCTTCCTTTTGGCCATTCTAATAGGGGTCCTTTATTATAGTGAGCATTTCCATCCAAAGCTCATCTTAGTCCTTCATTGTCTTTACATATATCTCCTCCTAGAGTTCCTCCTAGCAATGGTAGGAGTCCTGGCTCGAGCCCTTTTGGGATTGGAACTCAAGCCCCACTTCAACGAGCCCTACCTCTCCACATCGCTACAAGACTTCTGGGGCAGAAGATGGAACCTCATGGCCACCAGTATCCTACGCCCGGCCGTATACGAACCCGTCCTCGACTTCTCCACGCGCTTCATTGGCCGGAAATGGGCTCCACTCCCTGCTGTGATGGGAAGCTTCGTAGTGTCCGGGCTCATGCACGAGCTGATTTACTACTATCAGGGGCGCGTGAAGCCCACGTGGGAGGTTACGTTGTTCTTCATGCTGCAGGGGTTGTGTTTGACATTGGAGATCGTTTTGAAGAAGGCGTTGAGGGGCAGGTTCCGGTTGCCGACGCTGGTCTCGGTGGTGTTGACAGTTGGGTTTGTGGTTGCGACTTGCTTCTGGCTCTTCTTTCCGCAGTTTCTTCGGAGCAAGGCTGACGTTAGAATGCTCGAAGAGTATGTTGCTTTTGGTGCGTACATGAAGAATGTGGCTCGAACTTTCCAAAAATCGCTGCCTAGCTCATGATCTGTTGGTTTAGTAACACAAGTTTCTTTGTTGTGAGTGACATGCTTAAGAATGTCGAACATTCCGATAACCATTGTCCAATTTGGTATTTAATTGATTCCCATTTTATGGAGTTATAAAGCAGTGGGATCGTATATTTCGTGATGAAACCATCTTGAGGCTTTCTACTAATGGGTAATTAAATGATTCTTATCAAAATCAATTTGGAAACATTCGTGCAATTTTGATTTTTCAAATCAGTAAGCTAATATTATGATCAGTGTTTTGTCCTTATTTATTATATACACGATTACAATATTTCAGTTTTAGGGTTTTATAACTCATTTTTATTGCTATTAGTGTTCCAAATATCACAATTGAAAAACAATAATATCACATTTAACAACTACAATGAACATGGTGGGTATTAGAAAATGTTGATATCATAAAAGAGTATAGAAAACACAAAAAAAAAGACCAAGAAAGAGAGATGATGAAGTATCAACCTCTTCGCATGCAGATAGAAGAACTTTGACAGACTTTTTCCAATCTTTGGTTTGGTAGCTAGAAAATTATTGGAATTTGGTATGTATAGTTAACACTACAAAATTCATGATTATCCATGATTTTCTAATTCATAAGTATGAATGATATTTTGAATACCTCTGTATTTTCATTCTTTTAAAAAAAATCCTAATTGAATATTCCTAGACTCAGGGCCGGCCCTGAGTTTTTAGGGGCTCTAGGCGAAAAACAAAAATGGGGCTCCCCATCTTCAAATATATTCACAATTAATTTTTTTCTCATTCTCACGTATATTTGCATCAGCTGAAGTCTGTGCTTGTTTATTATTTGCGTTGAAGTAATTACTAAGAGATCCGGCTTGAAGCTTAACCAATGCATCTCTCTTTTGCTTCTCTTTTCTTTTTTGAGCACCAGAAGGATATTTCTAATTGGAGCCGTGATATTATAACCTACAAAGGACAAAAATTTAGCCCACTCAACAAAAATATGCTTCTGTACAACTTATTTTGGTTCCCCAAAAAGCTTCAAAATTTAGCATATATGACTAAAATATGATGACTATATACCAAAGAAGGTGGATCATATATTCATGATATATGTAAAATAAGAAGAGTGCTAGGTTTGTCGTCTGTGCATACAAAAAAAAAAAATTCTAGCTTGCATTACTAGTACCGCTACGGCAACACTAGTACCAGTTACCACCATTCCATTTACAATTAACAAGGAATCAAGGATGCACTTATATCATAATCAGTTATGATCAGTTCAGACGAATCAAATAAGGAAAAAAAGTAAAGAAAAACAGACCCAAAATCTTAATCATTGATTCATTGAAAAGTATTTGAATTTGCAAAGAATAATTACAGACTTACCCAACGAAATTGCTGTGTTAGACTCAAAATTCCTTCTTGCCAATTCTCAAATCTGCCAGAAATTTAGAAAAATCAATAAAAAAACAACAAACAGACGAACAGCAAGAAAATCAAAATTATAATTGCAGATGATGATGATTGTTGGCTATGATGAAATTGAGAATTTGATGATGAATTACCTGTTAGGTTTGAGTTGTGATTGTGAGAATTTGAGATTTTGGAGAAGTTTAGATGGGGAAGAACAAGACGGCGAGTCTGGCTGAGTTGCTGCATCAAAGAAGAAGTAAAGAACGACAATATATCAATCTAATATATCCTCATACATTTTTTTTACATATATATATATATATATTAGAATATTTTACATATATATATTTATATATATATAACTTGATTTAATTTCGGGGGCCCGTGAAAGTTAGGGGCCATAGGCACAAGCCTGCAGGGCCTATACCCAGGGCTGGCCCTGCCTAGACTTTGGTAGAATTCATAAAGTTCTTAAAAATCTTAATTGAATATCCTGACACTTTCATGGACTGCTAAAAGTCTATATTGAATACACCCAGATTTTTAAATTCTATAAATTTATTTAAAAGTTCCACTAATTCCATAAATAATACACCCTTCAAATAGATCAATTTTTTTTTTTTAAATGGCAACAATTCTATTTTTTTTTAAGCTACTAAATTTCCACCTTTGTCAACTAGCGATTTGTTAGCAAATAAGCTACACCTTAATTGGGCCTCTTGATTTGTATGTCCATATATTCTAATTTGGGTTCCACAGTGGGGGTCTTAAAATGTTAGGTAAAGTGAAGCCTTGTTTGTATGGATTGAAAATTCGAGGGAGCCGCGCGCTCTTCTTTTTTCTCGATGAATGAGGGACTCTCAGCTAATCGGTGTTTCGATCACACTATGACAGTATGATATGATTATCAATTTTTCTACCAAATTCCAGTTGGGTTAGAAAACAGAAGTTATCAGCCAACTTTTTCACATTCATTCATTTGGATATGATCATTCTAGCTTCTCTAGGGATGAACTAATTTCCAGAAACAGCAAGGATTCAATGTGACCTATATAGGACAAGTTCTTATGTTGTGGCTATTAAAGGTATTTTTCTAGCTGATTGAGCAAGTCAAGTGCACTCCTTACAATAGATAGTAGCTAGCTAACTAGTCTCATTTGAATCGGATATTTACACTGTGGGAATTGAAATGATGAAAAGAATATCTCTTTGCAATGAACAACTGTACGTCTTGAGGTTTCCCCTTTATGTTGTTTCTACTTTCAACCTGGGATGTCCTCCATGCTCGGAGTTTGGAGTGCTCGGTTTATTTGGGCCCAGCCATGTGAGCAGCACGTGTCAGTTCAGTAAGAGGAAATGTAGGTGGGAAAGGCTTAGCCTATTCCCGGTTAAGAGATCGAAAGGAGGCGTAAATGTTATTGCAAAGTTCATCTTCTTCATATCTTCTCTGATTACTACTGCACAAAAATATGAACAGAGCTTTAAGAATATGTTCCACAATTCAAAAGTGATTTATTCTCATTCAACTTCTTTGTTTGGGTACATATAGAATCAAAACCATTTTAAACCTTGAAACCATGTGGTCAAAGTAGAGTGCAACTGCCACTTGAACAAGAATAAAAATCATATATAGATCCCAGTGGTTGGTCACAGATCCCTCCTAAGTCCCAGCAGCAACTTTCTAGCGGCGGCAATATTCCTTGACTATCCCAGCCGCGGTAGTATTGATCGACCCAGCCGAAGTCGCCTAAACACCAAATTTTTAATTGGAACCAAAAGATGACTTCGATTATACCATCATGTATAGCTTGGGGAGAGGAGAAATTTCCATACCACACTTGTAGCCAACAACGATCGAAGCTGCCGGAAAACGCATCAAAACCGCCTATAAACCAAGAGTTTTCGAGCTCTATTTGTCATATCTCGTCGTTGATTGACCAGACGAAAGCCATGTTCATCTTCGTGCCGCCAAGGTGATTAAGATGCCGCTGGTCCGACACCGAGATACAGCCGAACAGGGGAGATACCGTCGGGGCTTCCTAGTTCGTGAAATGGGTCGATGGGACTGGTTCCTTCCAGACCGATCTATATATATATATATATATATATATGTAGAAAAAAACAACGGTTAAGATCGAGCGGTGATGATTTGAATGATCCTGATCCAGCCACCAATTTTATTTTTGTTAAAAATAAATTTCAGTAATTCAAAACTTCGAAAATTCCATTAAAAAGAAAAAAGAACTTCATGAATTCAAAATTGTTGCAGAAATTTACATAAAAAACAAAAAGTAAGAACAAAAATAATAACACCAGAGAGATAAGTTGCAGGTTTGTTTTTGTAATTTTCTTTCTTCTATTAAAAAAAATAAAAAGAAAAAAGATTTAAGTTGTTATAAAGAGAGTAAAAATTGACACAATTATTTTGAAAAGTCACTGCTACTTTTAACCTTTATTTTTATGGCCAGCATGAACATTTCTTTACCTTTATTGGCACTTGACAATTTGACATGCATATTGCTCACTCACAGCAGATACTATTATTTGTCATATCCAACAATCACCTTTTATTTTTCTGGTAAAGATGAAGTAGTGGAAATTACAACACTTATTGTTTAGAAAATGTATTGATCATGAACAGGATATATGGAAGAAACGGAATTTATCAAAATCGACCATTAGATGCCATCATGACAAAAAGAAATAATTATGGTCAAATTTCATCTATTTGATTGTTTCGATGATACAAAATCCTTATATGTCTACTAATGTAATATAACTTGTTTATTAATTATATCAAATACTATACCTTTCATGAGGAACAATGCGAAGGAAATATACTTTATTAAAATCGACCGTAGGATGTTATCATGAAAAGAAGAAATGATTACGTTCAAAATTTCAGCCATTTTCGTCATTGTTTGGGTCTCAATCTAGTAGGTCAACCCTAAACCTTGAATACCACATAAAACTAATATGCTTATAATCACTCACTCATAACTTATTTTTTAGATCTGTCAGCTCTCACGCTCTCGTGGGTAGGAGTTATATCAAATAATGTAAAAATATATGGAATTGTATCTCATTAAGGGTCGGCTCCCCTTAGGGAAGTATAAGCTTTTAAAGGGTTGACCGGTTTATTTCATGTCGAAATGACGGCGGATCGAGTTAATTTTTTTACATAATACCTATTAATACACTATTGTTGATACCCAAGAAATCAATATTCATGCCCAATAGTTGATCGAGGCCCAAATACAAATATAAATGCGCAAAACTACAAATTATGGGCTTTAATAGCTTAAAGCCCATTATGCTAGAAAGAACTCTTGATCTTGCAATTCACTTTCGATTCTGCCTTATTAATTGTCATGCCACGCACGTGGGTTCAAGCCACAATCATGCTTTTGGGGCTTACAAGATTGGGTGTGGTATGAAAGGTAATGGAAGTACATGAGGCCCCACTACAAGAAGTTTGGGTATATGCAACGGGTTTATATGCAAGGAGTCAAAATTCCTTGCATTTGGTTTGATAATACCAAGAATTATACAAGTCTTGCATTTAGCTTGGAGATAATGCCAAGAACTCATAAATTCCTTGCATTTTGTTTGTTAAATAATAAAAACATTAAAAGTCTTTGTATTTGCTTTTCATTTCCTTAATGAGTTGAGGGAAACCGCTGAACACTTGAAATCCGAGTTTGAGATGAAAGATCTTAGGAAAACATGGTTTTGCCTCGGTTTGGAACTTGAGCACCATGAAGATGGTATCCTGATTCATCAATCAGCTTATACCCAAAAGATGCTTAGGCATTTCAATACTGATAAAATTAAGCCTTTAAGCACTCCAATGGTCATCCGTAGTCTTGATCCAAAGAATGATCCATTCCATCTAAAAGAAGACGACAAATAAGTGCTGAGAAATTTTAAATACATCACTATTATTTTATATTTCAAATCAGATTTTATAACTAGATTAAATGACCAAAATAGACATCTATATATTAGAAGAAAAATAATAATAATAATCATATCTTCTTTATATGATTCTATAATTATAAACACAATGAATTTCTCTATATGCTTCCTCATTTAAAACAAGAATAAAGTTAGAAACCATCTAATTTAAATTTTTCTTAAATAAATTGTAATTAAATGGGGTGAGAAATCATATAATTTAGAATTGGGTGCGGCTATTGCCACCCTATAATTTTCTTAGTTCACCCTACAAACATTTAAATTATTGAAAGACTATATTACCCAAGTGCAAAATGACTAATAAGTACGATAATTTACTAAAATTCAAATATGTAAGAAAAAAATAAATTAATTAATACAAACACTACTTAATTTCTCATTGGATAATATTAGTCTTTATCTTCTCCACCCAAATTTGAATTTATTACTATTTGTTTTTGTCTTTTAGTTGCCTCCTCATTTTTAATTCGTTATTCAATTCACAAAACCATTACTTTTAATTTGATCAAAATCTTTGCAATATTCTTTGTGAACACTAAAAGTAAAAATTTAAAACACGAAGAAAAAAAAATCAATCTCTTCTTCATTGATCATAGTTGTAAATTTACTAATCTTTTTACATAGATTGAATTAGAGAACATTGGAACTGAAAGAAATTTTTTTTAAAATGGAGTAAATTAGATTATGATTTTATTAGAAAACTTTAATAAATTTTAATTCTTTTATGAGTATAAATTAAATAAGAGATTTTCGTTAAAAATATTTATTTTTTAATTGGACATATATATGTCATATAAGGATATTATGGGAAAGAGAAATGGACATATATATGTCATATAAGGATATTATGGGAAAGAGAAATGGATTAAATAAGTAAATTTAATAATTGAAATTAAAATGTAGGGTGTAATGAGCAAATAGAGTGAATAAAGAAAATTATAGGGTGGCAACAGCCGCACCCTTTAAAATTTCAAAATCAATGGCATTAAATGTTTTTAAAACAAATCGCTTTACTCCCACTTTTAGTTTTTTTTTCTTTTCTAAAAGTTATGATTGGTCAATTTATTATCTAATATAAAAAATCACAGGTATAAAACTTTGTAATTGTTAATTGTTTGACCATCCAATGACAATTTCGTAGTTCTGCCATTGTGGAGAAACTACTGATACATTCTTGGTTGAATGTTCGACTCAAAATTTTATACTTGATCAATATGGTGTTTGGGGGATGAGAACTTAAATAATACAAAACCTATTTCTAAGATCTATTTGAAGGGAACAATAATAATTCCTTATGGATTTCTCAATAACTAACACAAGTAATTAATATGGTCAATTATAAAATACGTACTAATATGTTAATATATACTAATCAAATTAAATAGTAGCCTTAATGTAGTTAAATAATAGTGTATTTCATGGTCTTTTAGGTTAAGGATATTTTAGGTAATTTGGGGTGTGTTTTTACTAAAATATTAGAATGAGTAATTAAATGGTAGGTGTATTGAGTAAGAAGTGTGTATTAAGTAATTA
Organism: Rosa lucieae; assembly: GCA_024704745.1. Taxonomy (NCBI): domain Eukaryota; kingdom Viridiplantae; phylum Streptophyta; class Magnoliopsida; order Rosales; family Rosaceae; genus Rosa; species Rosa lucieae. The sequence continues at coordinate 4,968,242 of CM045492.1, forward strand.
GGGGTGTGTATTTAAAACTTATCATAAGTGCTAGAGGCAGAAGTGCCCTACTTAAGTGCAATAGACGCATTATTGTACTTAGAACAATGCACAAGACCGGACATCTCATTCACTGTGAACTTGTTAGCTAGATATAGCTCTGCGCTAACACGACGCCATTGGACTGGTGTTAAAGATATCTTTTGATACCTAAGTGGCATGATTGATATGGGATTGTTCTATCCCTGTAGAGAGACAATGGATTCTGACACATCATATGCTAGGGACGCCACACATAGGGGTCTGCGTTCCAGCTCCCCACATCATATGCTAGGGACGCCACACATAGGGGTCTGCGTTCCAGCTCCCATCTCAAAACGGTATAATTGTTTTGGAGGGTTTTGCTGATGCTGGGTATCTCTCTGACCCGCACAAAGGTCGTTCCCAAACTGGTTATGTATTCACTATGGGAAAGACCGCGATATCTTGGACGTCTACAAAACATACCTTAGTCGCTACTTCTTTCAACCATGCAGAGATTATTGCTCTTCACAAAGCAGCTCATGAATGTATATGGCTTCGATCTATAGTTACGCATATTCGAAGTAATTGTGGTCTGAAGTCTACCACAAATGAGCCAACAAGCATTTATGAGGATCATGCTGCTTGCATTCAAAGACTACATCAAAAGCGATAACACAGCTCCTCAACAGAAGCTCCTCAAGAGCAAAGTAAGTCAGGTACGATCTAAGGACAATGTGGCAAACTTATTCACTAAGTCATTGCCCAAATCCACGTTCGAGAAACATGTGGCAAGCATTGGCTTCCGAAAGTTATCTAAACTCCCATGATCGTAGTCATCAAGGGGAGGCGCAGACATTAGGGGGAGATGTCTACTTGTTCATCTCGAAACGTGAAGGGTGTGTTGTACTTTTTTTCTCCTTCGACCGAGGTTATTTTTGTCCCACAGGGTTTTTGTTACTCGGCAAAGTTTTTGACGAGGCAATGAGAGGAGCACCATGTTTGCGCGATACAAATGGGAGTGTTCAAGTAAATCTCTATTTTATGTCTGGTCCAAACTCTATGTTACTTGAGCTAGTAGTAATAGGGTTCTAATTAGAGATAATCTTGGAGAATCTTAGAGATATCCATTCAATGTATGATTACATTTCCTTGTACAATTCAGATTCTATGCATTGTAATCTTATATATAAAGAGGCCCCTATTATCAGTGAAAATACATAGCAATTTTCTCTTAATTTCTGTTTCTCTAAAACACTTCCTCTTTTTTACTTTTTACTTTTTGTTGATGAGTGGTTCGTGTTCCATTTTGGTGGAATGATTTGGTGTGTAGAAATGAGTGAAGTCTATGGTTTTTATAGTTGGGTGAGAGTGAATAGGAGGTGCGATCCCCCTCTATTACCAAGCACCTCCTGCCCACTGCCTACCCACTGACCTGGCATGCCTTATCGTCGTTGGATTTTCGGATGGACGACTGAGATTTAATTTTAACCTCCATTCCGATCATGTAACCTCCTTCCCACCCCCTCTTGTAGCACTTAACTTCGTACCCACCTACGCGGCGCAATGAGAATCGTTGGATTTGTGATCTTGTGTGACGCGGGTATGGGACACGAAACGAACGGCTGATATTCATTCTTTAACCGATGTCGGCTCAATTTGGGATAGCTTTTGAAACTGCTTCTGCACCCAAAAGCTCTTTCAAATTTATCTGGGCTTTTTGGCAAACCATTATGAAAGTAGCTTTTGGCCAAGCGCTTTGCTGAACCGCAAAATATCAGGAAGGCACAATTTGTAGATTTTGGTTTCCGCTTTTGAGGGAATCAAGTCAGGACGCGGACGCTTTAATGAAAATTAATGAACTAACTCAACTGTCCTCTTGCTTTTCTGAAATTTACATTAGAAAGTCCTTTATTCCCATCTCACTTTCGCCCTCCTTCTTCGACATTGTTCCATTCTCTTTCTCACCAATTCTTCTATCTCACTGAAAAGGGGCAATTTTGTTCGAGATTTGACATGGATTCTAATGACTGCATATCTCAATCTAATCCCTAAGTTACAGTCTTTTCTTGAATCACCATGTCATCACGGACACACCCCTCATCCCCCAATTTCAAGTTTCAAGCAACGATAAACAAGATGAGCCAGATGGTGATTATTCTAGTTCAGGAGCGGATTTAGATAGAAAGGTGGTTGGGAAATGCGTTTAATTCTATGTATTTGCAATTTTTATTTGACAATTTCTCTTTTGAAGTTTTGGTGTTCATTGGAATTTTTGCAGAATTACCGCCATAGGTTCTTCAATGCATTTTTCTATGGCCATCCTACATGATCTTTTTTCCCTTTCCTTTTTGTTGGGTATATTATTATCTCTCAAAAATCGTCATTCTCATTAGTGTGATTGCTCTCAAATCGGCTTCATGTTTATGTCTATTACTTCTAAAAAGTTGTATGGCTCTTGACTGACCATTGCAAACTGGGCCCGGCAAATGGCTCTTGGACTTGTGTGTGTTTTCCAATTGTTTGTATAATTTCTGTCATTATCAATTTGTCCCTATTTATTTTAATAAAGATGGGCTGAGAATTAACTATTATGAGTTTGTCCTCATACTCTATTCTAACATAGCGCAATCTCATACTTCTTGAGTTCTTGGTATTTATATTTATATATTTCATGCAAGCAATTGAATTACATTGTATAATCTATTCTGTCATAATTAGTTACACAGTTGGGTCTCAGGTCTTCGGTGTGTTTAGTAAGGTACATGTATGTTCAAGGTGTAGATGAAAAGAAATCTTCAAGAGTAAATGAAGAAGGATAGAGACGATAGGAGAGAAACTGTTAAAAGGAGATATCATGTCTCCAAGCTTTTTCTTTTGTTTTGATAAAACCTATTTGGCTACTGTGCTGCAAGCCTGCAATTGTGCTTGGGTATGACAAATGGCAAACATTACATACAATGGACACAGAAGCCATTCTATTGTGTTGTTATTCTTGTTGGTTGCTAAGAAATTACAAGCCTAAGACTTGCTGCAATTACATGCCTATTATTGTCTCGCTGTATATGAAAAATATGTGTTCAAGGATTTGCATTAGAGAGCCTTGCACACTAGTTTATAAGAGCAAAATATATAAATCTTATTTCAATTTGAGCTTAATAACTCTTAGTATTCATACCCTTTTGGTAATTATATACAATCACAATTTGAGTTTAATACTTTCTTGGTGGATGTCTGCAAAGTCTGGAAAGAATGAAATTTCATGGAGGTTTTTAATCATGTTGCAACTGTTGTAAGGGATATTGGTATAGGTAGTTGATAACTAGTTACTCACACTATGCCATTTTTGTATTTTGTTTTGTTTCCGAATATCAAGAGCAGGTACGAAGTGGCGATGCTAGTGGATGTTTATAGGCAACAGAGGCCGTAGGCAAAGAAGGGGAGAGGATGTGATCCATCCCCTAGGTTTCTTTGGAAGGTTAAGCAAATGGAGGAAATGTTGATATTAAGAACAGGTCAATTTTAAGGTAACATAAAATTGGTTCTGTTTTGGGAAGTAGGTGGAGGAAGTGAAATGTGTATTGTGGCTTGCTGTTTTGACACAAATCTCTTAACTTGTTTATCTGAGAGTACAATATTTCTTATCACTATAACTAATAGCAATATACAAGTTAAAGGGATTGTTTAGATCACCATAAGAGGTATAGCATGGAAAGAGAAAATAATATCTATGCAGTCAAAGGCTTCATCTGCAGATTACAAAATTGAAATGCTTATTGAACTTTGACTGTTGTTGTACTATTATCAATTTGTAAGCTAGTGATCTCCAAAGAGACTTGATCACTACTGTTATGAGAGAAAAGCATTGTCTTTTAACACAATGTTAATGTCAGAATTCGGCATATCCTCTTTCAATAATTTGTGCACCTCTGATTAGCAGATATCTTGTTCATTGCAGGGGATAATTTTAGCATTATTGTTTACGTTTGCTCTTTGAAGGTAAAAATACTTTCTTGTTTTTCTGGGATATACATATGGTTATATTTTTTGGCTTGTTATTGTGTCTTCTTTCCCTTGAATGGAGCTTTCTTTTATTAAGGAAATTGGCCAAACCCCGGCAGTTGCACAATTCACAGTGGGGAATGATGTGTCCTGCTGAGACACTTGAAGGGCAGGAAAGTATTGTACTTTAAAATTTCTGAATGTGAAAGGATTTGTTTTTGTATGTGACACTTAAATCTGTTACACCAGGCATTGATGATCTACATAACTGTGGGATCAGCTGCATATCCAATCTTAGAAATTTTAGAAGAATGAGGTACAGAAAATTTTGAGGTCTGCACTATTATATTGTCGATGCTGGCTTTCTCTGTGCTCTATATTCTTTCTGTTGACACTTATATTTGTATCTTTATTGTAGGAAATTTTCCCTGCTGTTATTCCCCAAGCCACACAGATTTTTGTTAATGGCTGCTAGGTTGGCATACATTGTGATCCTGAAATTTTGGTGAGAACATTGAGGAAGCTAAGGTGGGTGAGTGACCCTTCTATTTTTGTTTCTTGAACATATAATTTAGGTAGGTACGGTGCCAAAACAACACTTAAACTTCAACAGTTAAGACCCAAAACATTAGCTGTATTGTTATCTTAGCTTCGATAGGTTGCACCATTTCCTCATCACTTGTCTATCTTCATATTCTTGTGCATTGTTCTTAACTGTCCCAATCTTCCTAATTGCATGCACGCCAAATTTAGACCATTCTCAACTTGTGAAATTCTCATGTAAATGTCATGCATGTGTAGGTGGATGTCAATACTGAAGTTGGGGCCGTAAAAGATATCTATATGAAAGAATTGCAGATATATACCGATTATAGTCGTTGCAGTCATCCATTATTCATTGTGGACAAGCAAAGGCCGCTTATAAAGAACAAAGATATTCATGCATTGTAGTAGAGGATGAGCTCAAGGTTTTAAATATCGGTATCTTCATATCTATCGGTACTTCGAAAAAGGGAGATATTGGATATATCGGGGATACAAGGTGTTAGGACCCACCTCGGAATTACCCCCTAACTCCAAGATGGACCTGCGGGGCCCACTTTTTGAGAAAATTCGACAGAACTTCCCCTAAAAGTGGACAACCCAAAACCTGTTGAAATACACTTCTAGGTATAACTCAATTTCAATTCCTGATGCCATCCTGCTTTCCAGCAACAACCCGCAAATTTCCAAGTATAAACACCGTAATACATAAACATAACCACTTATATAAATTACAACCTAGCAAGTCAAATCTTTCTACTTCCTCCAAATTATACAACTCCGTCACACTCATAATTATACAAATGTTTAAATCAATCCTCCCAAGGTCATCAGAGCAATCTATAGGAAACAAATAAAACGTGATACATAAGGTAGGTTAATAGATAACATACTGAGGATAGATGGCAGTGTTGGTGCTAGGCCTAAACTCCAAAGCCGGACAGCAACGCTGCAATCTGGGCAATTGAAACCAAAGGGCCCAGGGGAAAGTACATAAAAACCTTAGCGTGAGTGGACAAAATAAATAAGCACAACGGAAAAAAGAGATTATACTTTCCCACATTTATTTAAGTAAAAACCGATGCATGCAATGTGAGTAAAGACGATTATCTCAAAACAAATAAGCATCCTGTAAAACCAAGCCAGGCCCGCTGGTAAAAGTGAAAACTGGACTAGCCCCGCTAGTCAAAGATAAATAAAAGGTATGGGGAAAGCGTTTTCACCATACGTATAAAAGGGAGCCTCCTAGGCTCGGGTCGGAGTGTCCCATACTCTTGAGCATCCCATGCTCTGCTCTACTCACCCACAAACACATAGTAAGTGAAGAGGAGTACTAATAGTCTAGCTAGCAATATAATATAGCGACCCAGGTATGGTGGGTTAAAACCACGAAAATCGAAAACAGAAGGGCTTCCCCAATATTTCACAAGAAGTAAAATAATATTCCAATGACGTGGCCCCGCACACCAAGACATTCTCGAATTCGTAAACCAATATGCGAGGTTAAAAAATAAATTCTAGAAATTACCTCAACAAAGAAAATATCACAAAATTCGCCACTTCTAATCGAGCATAACAAATTCAATTTGAAATTCCAAATCGATGGTGCAGAATACTCCACTCCAAATATTATATTCGATAACTTAAAAACAATAATTTAATTCGCTAATCCATTTCCCAAATCAAAATCAAGATAAACCAACATCAATTGTTCCGAAAGTGAATTATAATGATAATATGATCATTAAATAAAATAAATACTTATTTCGGAAAAACAATTGCATGCATCATTATTTAGAAAACAAAAGTCCACTCACAGTGTACGGCTAAGCCTGCCGTCGATCCGAACCCTCCTCGAGGGAATTCTCCTCACGTCCTGTACAATATAACGTTCGCAAACCAATAATTACTGGATGGAAAATTAAATTACGATAAATAAAAACCGAACCCCAACATTGTCTTCATATGCCCAAAACCTCCAAAACTTCTCGACTAACGTCATTCCCTTAATTTAAGGGCTCTAGGGCAGCATCAAGGAAATCCGATGAATGGATTCCTCGTAATTAAATTAACAAATTCCACCCTTGGAACAATATATCGAAATCCCTTAAATTAAAGGAATGACGTTAGTGGAGAAGTTTTGGAGGTTTTGGGCATATAAAGACAGTGTTGGGGTTCGGTTTTTCTTTATCGTAATTTAATTTTTCATTCGGTAATTATTAGTTTACGAACATTGTATTGTACAGGACGTGAGGAGGATTCCCTCGAGAAGGGTTTGGATCAACGGCAGGCTTAGCCGTACACTGTGAGTGGACTTTTGTTTTCTAAATAATGATGCTTGCAATTGTTTTTCCGAAATAAGTATTTATTTTATTTAATGATCATATTATCATTATAATTCACTTTCGGAACAATTGATATTGGTTCATCTTGATTTTGATTTGGGAAATGGATTAGTGAATTAAATTATTGTTTTTAAGTTATTGAATATAATATTTGGAGTGGAGTATTCTGCACCATCGATTTGGAATTTCAAATTGAATTTGTTATGCTCGATTAGCAATGGCGAATTTTGTGATATTTTCTTTGTTGAGGTAATTTCTGGAATTTATTTTTTAACCTCGCATATTGGTTTACGAATTCGAGAATGTCTTGGCGTGCGGGGCCACGTCATTGGAATATTATTTTACTTCTTGTGAAATATTGGGGAAGCCCTTCTGTTTTCGATTTTCGTGGTTTTAACCCACCATACCTGGGTCGCTATATTATATTGCTAACTAGCCTATTAGTACTCATCCTCACTTACTATGTGTTTGTAAGTGAGTAGAGTAGAGCATGGGATGCTCAAGAGTGTGGGATACTCATACTCGAGCCTGGGAGGCTCCCTTTTATACGTATGGTGAAAACGCTTTCCCCTAACCTTTTATTTATCTTTGACTAGTGGGGCTAGTCCAATTTTCACTTTTACCAGCGGGGCTGGCTTGGTTTTACAGGATGCTTATTTGTTTTGAGATAATTGTCTTTACTCACATTGCATGCATCGGTTTTTAATAAAATAAATGTGGGAAAGTATAGACTCTTTTTTCCGTTATGCTTATTTATTTTGTCCACTCACGCTAACGTTTTTATGTACTCTCCCCTGGGCCCTTTGGTTTCAATTGCCCAGATTGCAGCGTTGCTGTCCGGCTTAGGAGTTGAGACCTAGCACCAACACTGGCATCTATCCTCAGTAGGTTATCTATTAACCTACCTTATGTATCACGTTTTATTTGTTTCCTATAGATTGCTCTGATGACCTTGGGAGGATTAATTTAAACATTTGTATAATTATGAGTGTGACGGAGTTGTATAATTTGGAGGAAGTAGAAAGATTTGACTTGCTGGGTTGTAATTTATATAAGTGGTTATGTTTATGTATTACGGTGTTTATACTTGGAAATTTGCGGGTTGTTGCTGGGAAGCAGGGTGGCTTCAGGAATTGAAGTTGAGTTTATACCTAGAAGTGTGTTTCAACAGGTTTTCGGTTGTCCATTTTTAGGGGAAGTTCTGTTGAATTTTCTTGAAAAGTGGGCCTCGCAGGTCCATCTTGGAGTTAGGGGGTAATTCCGGGGTGGGTCCTGACACAAGGTATGAAAATATAGTTTTTGAAAAAAGTCAATTTATTAGAAATTTAGAACTACATATAAATACATAGGAATGTCAACTTCATCTACATCCAAAAAGAGACTCTAGGTGGTTGAAAAGCCTCTCGCTGGTCTACGAAAATGCAATAATCAGACCAAAATATATGACCCATATAGTGCGAATTGTAGTGATGAACATGATAATTATAGATCTTTAGAGCTGCCGACTGTTTCCATATAAGGGGATAATAAGGATGAACCCAACTGGATGACTGATCATGTACTTCTCCATATTAATTATATCCATAAGCATCTAACCAAATTGTTTGTTGTTTCATGAAATTCATTTGAGATCTCACTGCGCTCTGTGCCTAAACTGATAGAGTCAAAACTTAAGGCAATTGAAGAAACATCATATGGGGTACTTTGATCATCAGTTGCACATCTAGTCCTCCTCCCATATATGGTCTTCTCTTGAGCACCATGACCAGCTGTTCTCACTCCGTGGTCTTCATCTTGGGTGGCATGATCAAAATTACCTTCACAGGTAAATTGGAATCCTCCATCAACAGAAGATTGTCCATATTCATATCTTTCACCTCCACCACCTGTTCCGCTTCCACCCTCTCCACCATCATCAGAACTATCTGGAGTTGCTGTACCACCCCACGCACCATCACTATCTGAATTATCTTATGGGTTTTTAACAACTTCTTCAGATAAGACTCTCTCTACGTTGATTCCAGCATTAGTTGCAGTTTCTACAACTTGTGGAAGAGGTCTTCCAGCTTCATCATCGAGGTGTGCAGGCATAATCCAATCATGAAGTGGATCAATGTCATTATCAAGCGGCTCGCTTGCAACATGAAGTAGATCTATATACCTATTCACTTATTCCATTTGATAGTTACTTTAACATTTGAACTTTTAGCTTCTTTATACTATTCAACTATAGACTATACACTCACATACTACACAATAAATTCATTACTCCTCACTTTTTCAAGATGCATAGCTAAAATTTAATACTTCGTACTCTGCACTCTCTTCTCATCATGTTATCCATATATGGTTCTTTGACTTCCTTTTGCAATGTCATTTGGCCTCATTTGAATAATTGAACCTTTATGACTTTATCTTCTTTCTATTATTCAACTACAGAGTTACAGACATAGTCATAGACTACATAGTACCAAATATCTCATCAGGCAGATTTGTATTTAGACTTTTAGAGAATTACTTCTCACCCAAAATCGCCTTGTGGGTATTTCTCCGGCGCAAAGATTCCCCTTGAGGGGATTTTTTTCCTCACCTAGATTCGCTTTGAGGGGATTTTCTACTCACCTAGATTCACCTTGAAGGAATTTCTCCTCACTCAGATAGTCAGATTTGCCTTTAGGAGATCTCTCTTCACACAGATTTTCATTTAGAGAATTACCGAGTTTTTTTTTTTACCTCAAATTTTACAGATATTTCTTCACTTTATCAGGGATATATCGCAAATATCTAATATATCGGGGATATTTGACGATGTCGGAGAAATTTCGCAGAAACGATAAAAGATAAGATATTTAGCCCCTAGATATATCGGTCCGTCGAAAAAAGGAGATATCGGGGGATATATTGGAAATATCGCAGAGATTTAAAACCTTGGATGAGCTAGCTGCAATCTTCAACATATTTTTCTTCAGTGATTACATCCCTCCATTCTTACAATTGTGTTAGAGCAACTCCAACAGGTTCCCTATAATTTTTGTATTATAGGGAAGCAAAAATCAAAATCTCCATAATTTTTCTGCTCTAATTCCAATAGCTTCCCTAGTTTACAGATTTTTGCATTTATTACAACAATAAAATATTCTACATTTAAAACAAGTTTAAAATAACGGCTAGTTTACAACGGCTCGCCGGGAAATCGTATGTCAAATGTGGTTCATTGAGGTCATTGAGGGTTGATTCATTGTTGAGGAGGTCAGAGAAATTCAATGGCGTCGAAGCCATCTGCAAAAATGCAATTTGGAATCAATCCATATGGACAACAAATTGTATGAAGCATTCTATTGCATACTGGCATGAGTAAACAATGAAAAAAGTAAGCTACATTATATATTGTCTGTAGATTGATAGAGATGTGTATATACAAAGTTATAAACAGTCAAACAATCTCTCTGCTATATATCTACAATAGCTCTATCTACTAATTTGTTCCTGAATGTACAATGCAAAAGCAATCAATGCAAACTTCACACACTTCAACCTTGACTGCACAATGCAAAAGCAAAAGAAGAAACTTGAAAACAAAGAGATGTCAAACTTCAAACTTGACTGCACAATGCAAAAGAAAAACAGGAAACTTGAAAACAAATATAAGGCATTTAGCGGATGGTAAGAGAGGACCCTTTAAAATTAAACTCTAGCAGCTATCTAGGCATCTAGCTATCTGTTTCCAGTCCTGCATATGTGGGTTCAAGAATTAATCCACTAGCAGCTTCGACTGCATCGGGTAATTGTCACATTGTTATTTTACATAGGGGGCCTTTAGTTAAAGCACAGGCAACACTCCCACACAGTCTTTGGATGCAGAAACCTAAATGAGTTCATCTCAAAACCACAGCAAAATCACCATGAACAAGAAAACTAACACTAAATTTACTGATATTATTATTATCACTATCTAATGCTATAATCATTTCGCCAAGATCTATTAAGGCAAATGAGAGATACAAAATAAATTTACTGATATTCTTCCTTTCCTACATATTTAAATACCAACAATAGTAACATATTCTTGTCAACACCATCCTCCTCATACCAGAACAACCTTAGCAAAAAGCAATCAATTTAAAACCTTTTCTTTCCAAACATTAGATCCATCTCCAGTTTAACCAGTTTCACTATATTGCTGCTTCTATTTGGACTTTCTTTCACTTTTTGCACTTCAAGAGGTTAGCTTGATCACTCGATCTTCTTCCTCTTTTTATTATTAATTAAAAAATTCCTTCGATTATTCTTGAGATAAATGAATAGGTTAACCTCATCTAAATGATTAAATTAGATGCTTATAGTTGAATCATATCCAATTTAATCAGGCTTAGTTATGATTGTTTGCCTCAGCTACATTTGATTTTCTTAGAAAACACACATAAGTCAATACAATATTACAGATTCAAAATATCAAAATCGCAATCAATCAATCAAGGGAAAATATAATCACCAACTAGGCTGATACACCACAATAATTTTAAGGTAACCAGAACCCATCTTCAATTCATGAACTAAACAGAAACCACCTTCAATTCATGATCAGATAAATACACAATCAAGAACCATTTAGATCAGGAAAACGAAAACACAAAAAATCCAATCTAAAATAGATACATGCACAATCAAGAACGATTAAGAAAATGAAAACCTGAAAATTCGATTAAGAACAATCAAGAACCCAAAAATTCAACTGGCCTCTGATCAATCAAAACAAGCGACATTGGAAAAAAGGAAAACTAATGGAGAATTGGAGTGAATCGACATGAACAGAGGTGGAGGAGATGGATCACCTGCGCTACCTTCTTCTTTCTTGGTTGAGCTTCAGTCGGAGTTGAAACATTTTGGGTCATTGTGGGAGAGTGGAGCACGTGAAACATTAATGCCAGAAGCTATCGCTATATTTTTAATGTTTGCTGTAGATTTAGGGAATGTAATCTTCTCTCTCATCAAAATCTTTATTTTAGAGAAAAGGGTTTAGGGAAGCTGTTGGAGCTGAAAAGGACTCAATTATCCCTAAAAGAGATAAAAATGAGGAAATGTAGAATCAGTTGGAGTTGCTCTTAGTAATAGCCACTACTAGAAAACCATAATAAAGTAGTTCAAATACTTCTTTAGCGATTTAGGAAAGTAGCATCTATGCGACTTGATAGGAGCAAAAAGTGCGACAATATTATTGAGTATATGCCCCATTTTAGCCTTGTTTCTCTCTTAGTTTTGTGTTTTGAGTCATCGAGTCGTTTTCAGAGTCTTGTAGAGTGTTTGGCATGAAATAAGGGGAAAATGCAAAATTCATGAAAAATCCTAGTTGGATCAGGATTCCTCGCCGTTGACGTTTTTGCGGCCTTTACATTTTAATTCCCTTTTATTTTCTCTAAAAAAAATCTGATATTCTCCTGCTTATTGTAGGAAACCTTGCCTGGTGGAACTCTTGGAAACAGCAATGATGGAATCCAAAAATAAAGCATTTAAGACGTTTGACCAAGCAATGAAGAAGGAAAATAAAGGAGAAAGAATTTTCAGTTCGGGAATAAAGGAGAAAGACGTTTTTCAGTTGGGGAATAAAGGAGAAAGATGTTTCAACTGGAAAAAAAATAAGAGAAAGACGTTTCAGCTTGTTAAGAAACCCCATTATGAGAGGAATTAAGACCATAAAGGAGATGTTTCAACTGAAAAATTAAAGGAATTATGATGCAATCCCATCCGTCCAAATGATGAAGGGTATGATCGACAAAAGTCAACCAATGCTCCCCTATAAATAGGTAACGTCCATACCAGAATTATCATCACTTCGTAGCCAAGATCACTTTCTTGCTTATCGCTTCCTGGCCGATTACTTCCTTGCCTATCACTTCCTGGCCAAAAACTATTCCAATACTCTGTCCAATTCACTCCTCAAACCTCCAACACTTACAAGACCGTGACCAGCATCCATCCATTATTCTACGAAGCTCTTAGGCGCTGAGTCAAGGACGCTCCACTACCATAGCAGATACGAGTTTATCACTTTGTTGCTAAGCCGCTGAGTAAAGCTTCAACTTGTAACTATGACTCTATTTACAATTTTTATTTCTGGTTTTTGTGTTTGGATTTCCGAGTTGTGTAATTGGAGACATGAAATTTTCAGAATATTTTTATTAATATTTTTGAGATTTTCAGTTTATTATTGAGTTAATTTCGAGAATTCTTTTATGATGCATGTTACAATCTTGTGCCCTTTTACGTGTTTAGGTAATTTTTAGAGTTAGGTTCATAAGTTTGCATGCTAGAATGGTAAGAGTTCTTGTGTGTTTACTTAATTTTCCAAGAGTAATTGTTATTTGTTAAGGCACTAAGTTAAACAAGTAGCAATTAGTTCTAAAAAGTGGTAAAAACCATGTTCAATGGTTAGACAATTCTGGAAATTATGTGTTAAATTCTATGTGTAATGGTTGATTTGCACATGTGAGTTGATTCGAGGGTTAGATAATACTACTAGTTAAGAGAATTACGCTAAGTGTTTTCGAAAATTAGTAGTATTAGGCTTGGTAAGGACTTTTCCGATTCAATACTACATTAGAACGAATTAGATAAATGGATTGATCCGCTGAGGTTTTCATTTGGGCTCTTATCTAGGCATTTAAGATGGGCACGTTTTTGTAGCATGTTGAAATGAATTTTCTGTTTTTACACTTAGTAATTTCCGAGTGGTATTGGTCTAGATTAGGGAAGTCAATCATTGTATATAGGTTTATTTGTTTTGTTTTTATTTTAAGTAGATTAGGAACCAAATTTCAAAACCCACATTTTATTCTTTTATTTGTTAATTGACCTTTTTGTGTACGATCCTTGCTTATTCTATACTGACAACTACATTTTACAGGATTAAATTGTGAGGCTATTTTAGCCGCATCACGACTGTGCCTAACTGAACATGTAATTAATTTATGTAAAACTGTGCAAGCAGAGGATTAATTATGTTTTATTGATTGTTCTGTGCAAGCATAGGATTAAAGAATAGAGAAGAAAAAATTGAGCATATGCTCTTCTACGGTAAAAAAATAAAAAACAAAATCATGTATTTTAGAAGTATTTGTAGCATTCAGGACTATTTTGGTAATTATACTCAGTTAAAACACTTTTGCCTTACAACTTACCAAACACTAAGAAATTGCTTTTCATTCCCACATCACTTTTAAAAATAGTTTACCAAATACTCAGCTGCTTCTTCTCACACAAATTCGAAAGTACTTCCTCTCACAGCACAGCAATCCCAAACTAAGTGGAGGTTTCCGCAACTTTTGACTTTGGTGTACGCGGAAACAGCTGTCATCCACTGCTGGATGCTTATCCGATATGATTCTTTTCTTTCTGTGTACGCTGCTTTGCTTCGCGCGCGAAGAAGTATACTTTATGAAAGTATGGCCAGCTGTCTAAAGTAATTAAAGACAGAAGCGTCTGTCTGTCCAATGAGATGTTGTTCCTTCTCAGGTAAGTTCCCGCCAATGAATTTGGAATTTAAATTGGCGGGCTTTATTTGCTTATAATTTCATTTCTTGTATGTCGTTCCATTTCATCGAGTTTTAGTGAGAGAAGCTTTGCATTCTAGTGAAGAAGCTCCGATGGCAGGTACGTCTGATTCTGTTGTGAAGTTTTCAAAGGTATGGATGTCTGATGTTATATCTAAAATATTCAGTTCCATGTTCGTCGTCGTTTTAATTCCATTTAATATTGATCGTATGGAATTAATCGAGTTTCTGAGATCTAGAGACTTCTTGATCTCGAATGGCCGGTCTCTTCCTTATGTTCATGCTGTTCCTGTTATTGATACCATTCCTGATGATGATATTGAAGAAGACGATGAATATGTTAATCGAACGCACTGGAATTTTCATGCTTGGGATCCTGCTGGGAATAAAAATACGGCCATTTCATTGACTGACTGGAGAGATGACAATTTTAATGCTGATGTAGTCGATCCTTCAACTGGAGCTGATCATGGTCAGAATTATTCTGTATTAAGTATAGATTTGATAGGTTTGTTATGTCGTTTGATAAACGAGTTGTTGTGTTTATCAATGATTATAATAAAGACCTTGCTTCATGCAAGGCGAGTGTAATTGATTGTAATCAATATTATAATTAATGAAACGTTTATTATTCATTTCAGATATGATCAATATTAATTCAAAGCCTGTTGGACATTCTGTCCGTAAGCCTCAGCGCCGATTGAATTTAACTGAACGTTGTTTGAGCAAAACACTGGAGAATAATGATGCTCGTGTTGGATACTTGGCTCCTGATCGAAGATACCCATATGTTGTTTACTACGGCTGTAGTGTAGATGATATCGTGAAAGACTATAGTTGTGATGTATTAGGACATAAATATGTAACACTGCGTTTCTGCATAATTTGTTGGCTTAAACTTACTATTTTACCCTTTAATCCTCCATTTACACCTCTTTTTCTCTTTTATTTTTTTCTTTCTTAACCAACGTGACTCCTCCATTTTCCATCTCCATAATATGAGCTTTCGTCAAAAATTGCTGGACTACTCACCTTCATGTTTTCCCAGTTCTACTCACTTTATATATATATATATATATATATTAGACACACACATATTTACTAATGTTTTCAGATTTTTTTTTTCTTAAGTTTTACAAGTAATATGTTTATTCTTTTCTTAAATTAAACTACATATATATTAATACATATTAAATAATCAAATAGCTAAATGACCCAAAAATCAACATCATAACGTGTGATAGAAATTTATAACATAAGTTAAGACAAAAGAACACACCTACTCAAATTGTACCCCGCGCCCTTGAATAAAAGCAAAAATCTTTATTATTGAATATGTATTATATTCTCAGTTGTTCTTTTCATACCTAATTACCAAAAAAAAAAACACAAATATTTTTATGCGACTATGCCTCTTAAAGCATAATACAAAATCAAATCAAATCAAATACTTCAAGCAAATAAATAACATATCTATCTATACTATTATTAAGAGAAGAGACTTTGTAAAATTGAAAATTAATAGATTTAACCCTGAAAGATTAAAAAACTTTGAGTTAAGACATTGATAACTGCCTTAAAGCTAGTACGGTTCAGGTTGGACAGATTCAGTTCGTCCATTGGTTTAAGTGAGTTAGATACCTTAAAGACCATCAATTTCGTTGAAATTTTGCAGAGATGATCTATACATTAGTACCTAAAAAATGAACGGTTGAGATGTGGATATGCGACCGAAAAGTGACCCTAAACCCTGACCTCGCTCTGAAATTTCAAAGCGATGCCTCGCTCTGGATAGGATCTGTATATATATATATATATAGACACACACACATAGTCCTGCTACACTAAGGATGTCCTTATCGAGCCTTAGGTACGGATTTCCGGTTTTCACCCACTTTCCGATCACATTTTCACATCTTAACCGTTCAATTTTTAGGTCCTAATGTATAGATCACCTCTGCAAAATTTTAGCCAAATTGGTGATCGTTAAGGAGTCCAAAACTGTAATTTACAACAATGTACATGAACGGTTCCAGTTCGACAGATTCGGTTCGTTCGTTCGTGTAAATCACAGTTTTGGACTCTTTAACGATCACCAATTTGGTTGAAATTTTACAGAGGTGATCTATACATTAGGACCTAAAAACTAAATGGTTAAGATGTGAAAATGTAATCGGAAAGTGGGTTAAAACACCAAATACATACCTAAACCTTAGGTAAGGACGTCCTTACCTGAGAAAAATCCTATATATATATAACCTTGCTTAGGTGCGGATATCCACACCTAAACAAAAAGCTACGGATTTCCATATTTGATCACTTTCCGATCACATTTTCATATCTTAACCGTTCAGTTTTTAGGTACTAATGTATAGATCACCTCTGCGAAATTTCAGCCAATTTGGTGATCGTTAAGGCATCCAAAATTGCAAGTTACACGAACGAACCGGAACCGGAACTGTTCGCGTACATTGTTGTAAATTGCAGTTTTGGATGCCTTAACAATCACCAAATTGGCTGAAATTTTGCAGGGGTGATCTATACATTATGACCTAAAAACTGAACGGTTAAGATGTGAAAATGTGATCGGAAAGTGGGTCCGATATGGAAATCTGTACCTAAGAAAAACTGCGGACGTCCGCAATGGAGAAGCTCTGTATATATATATATATATATATATATATATATCTCAAGTGCGGATGTCCGTACAGAAATTTCAGTATGGATTTCCTGTTTTCGACCACTTTCCAATCACATTTTCACATATTAACCATTCTGTTTTTAGGTCATAACGTATAGATCATCTCTGCAAAATTTCAGCTAATTTGGTGATCGTTAAGGCATCCAAAACTGTAATTTACATGAACGGACCGAATCTGTCGAACCGGAACCGTTCGTATTTATAATGGTAAATTGCAGTTTTGGATGCCTTAACATATGTGTGTTGCATAGTCATCACAAAACTGCTTTTTTTTTTTTAAAACAAAATCCTCATAAATATATCTGATTGTTTCATTTTGCTTGCTCACGACATTCATCATTTGCATAGTGGTTGAGATCAGTGAGTTACCTTGACGTACTGATTCAGAAGACGAGTTCACCCTCTTCTGCCTAGCATAGTTTGAATCAAGTAGTGCTTAGTATAAAGGAATCAGTTGTAAATCAAGTTACCACTGTTGCTTATTAAAAGTGGTAATACATACCACTACTTGTATACTGTGATATGTAATCTTAATTCATAGTGAAGTTGTTCTTCATGTAGGCTACGTAAACAGCCTCGCAGTGAAGTTTTCTCAGTGGAAATGTTTACACTGCTTCAGCAATTCCTGTGTGTTTTTTTATTTTGAGTTATAGCTTTGAGATCTACCTCTAGTGTTCATATTTGTTTCATCTAGATTTTCAATTGGCATCAGAGCGGGTTCTAGAATTTTCTAGGAGATCGCAGGGACGATGGAATATTCTCGTGATAGAGCTACTAGCGGATCGGTCAACAGTCCTCCATAGTTCGATAGTGGCTGTGAAAAGTATACTTAATGGAAAATATACATGAAGTCTTATCTCTATGCACAAGATGAGCATGTATGGAATATTGTTGAAAATGGCTGGAAGACACCTATTATTCTAACCAAAGGTGAAAGTTCCTCTCCTGCTACCCCGAAACCAAGGAAGGATTGAATTGAGGAGGAAGTGCGTGATCTTCAAGCTAACTTCAAAGCCAAGAACAACATATTCACTGCTCTCTCTGAACGAGAAAAGTTAAGGATTAGTCATTGTGACACTGCCAAGCAGGCATGGGATCTGCTACAGACTACATATGAAGGGAATAAAAAGGTACGTGCTCAAAAACTACAAGGTCTGATTTATGAATTTGAAACTATGATCATGGGAGATGATGAAACTGTGGAACATTTTCATGGTTGAATTTTAAAAATTATTGGTCAGTGTCGTAGTTTTGGGGCACCTTTTGATGAAGATAAGATTGTTAAGAAAATACTCAGGCCTTGCTTGAAAAGTTTCATTCTAAGGTCACGAGTATTGAGGACTCATTTGACATTGATGTCTATCTTCTAGACAAGCTTATTGGAAATCTCAAAACCTATGAAATGAGGGTGAAACCTGAGAAGAAAACTAAGGGTGTAGACTTCAAGGCTGTGAAAGGGGCAGAAGAGGAAGAGGAACCACTTGATCTTGCTCTTCTAACAAAAGAGTTCAAAAAATTTCTGAAAAGTAAGAATTCCTCTAGGAATCCTAATGCTCCCAGGAGAAACTCCTACAATATTGGTAGTAGTGATAACAATGCTAAGAATGGGAAGGGTAATTTCAAGGGAACTAATTCTAGTAGAACTAAATGTTATGAATGTGGTGGCTATGGCCATATTTCTACTGACTGTGGTAACAGGAAACATGGAAATAGCAACAACAAATCCCTTCTCTCAACAAGGAGTGATGATGGATTTTATCTTGGATACTCAATAAACAGCAGGGCTTATAAAGTATATAACAAAAGAACAAGGGTTGTTATGGAATCTATTAATATCTCTATCGATGATCAGTTTGTTAGGCAGAAAGACTCCTTTGCAGATGCACCATCAACTTTAGGCACAACTCCACAAAATGCACTCGGAGGTGATGAAGAAAAAAAAAATGTTGATTATATCTTTAAGCCAGCTCCTCAAATGAGAAGAGGTTTCAAGCATTCAAAAGGATCACTCGAGTCAAGATATAATTGGTAGTGTGTCAGATGGGCTAAGAACTCAAGGATAGACTGCTACAGAGGTAAGTCAAGAAAAGGTACTTCTTTGTTTTATATCACAAAATCAGATAAACATCAATGCTATATCTCAGTGTGGTTTTGTGTCACTTATAGAACCTAAGAATGTGAAAGAGGCTTTAGGAGATGATGATTGGATTAGTGCCATACAAGAAGAGTTTAATCAATTTACTAGGAATGATGTGTGGTATCTAGTACCAAGACCTAGTAATTGTAATGTGATAGGAACCAAGTGGGTTTTCATAAATAAGAGTGATGAAAAAGGAAATGTGACTAGAAACAAGACTAGATTAGTTGCTCAAGGCTACTCACTTGATTTTGATGAAACATTTGCTCCAGTTGCTAGGTTAAAGTAAGTAAGATTACTCTTGTCCATCGCTAGTTACCTAAGGTTCAAACTGTTTCAAATGGATGTCAAAAGTGCCTTCTTGAATGGGATTTTACAGGAAGAAGTGTATGTAGAGCAAGCTCAAGGGTTCAAGGATCCTCACAAATTGGATCATATCTATACGCTCAAAAAAGCCATTTATGGCTTAAAATAGGCTCCTCGACCATGGTATGAAATATTGTCTACTTATCTTGTGAGCAAAGGGTACAATAGGGGATCTGTAGACAAAACCTTGTTTGTCAAGAAATTCAAAAATGATACTATCATAGCTCAGGAGTATGTTGATGATATTGTGTTTAGTTCTACATCTAATGCACTTGTTGATGAGTTTCAGTATGTCATGGAAAACGAGTTTGAAATGAGTATGAGTGGTGAACTAATGTTTTTTCTTGGACTACAACTTAAACAGCTTGACACTGGCATGTTCCTCTCTCAAACAAAATATGCTAAAAACTTAATCAAGAAATTTGGACTAGAATCGAAGAAGGTGGTGAACAATCCAATGAGCACAACTGCCAAGCTTAGTGAAGACAAGGAGGGAAAACCAGTTGATTCAACTCTCTATAGAAGCATGATTGTGAGTCTATTGTATCTCACTACAAACATACTAGACATCTCCTACAGTGCAGGTGTATGTGCTCGCTTTCAAGCTAATCCAAAAGAATCACACTTGGAAGCCGTCAAGAGAATTATTCGATACATCTCAGGTACTTTGACTTGTGGCATTTTCTATACTTTTGACACAAATGTCAAAGTTGCAGACTATTCTGATGCAGACTGGGGTAGGTAATCTAAAAGATAGAAAAAGTACTTCAAGAGGATGTTTCTTTGTTGGAAATAATCTAGTGGCATGGCACAGCAAGAAGCAATATTGTATCTCTATTTCAACTACTGAGGCTGAGTAGATGGCAGATGGTAGGTGTTGCACTCAAATGTTGTGGATGAAGCAAATGCTCATGGATTACGGTATATCCCAAGGTAAGTTGTCTATCTTCTATGACAATACTAGTGCTATCAACATCACCAAGAACCCTGTTCAACACTCTAGAACCAAGCACATTGACTTGAGGTATTAGTTTATTAGAGATTTGGTTGAACAGAATATTCTTGAATTGAGCTTTGTACCTACTGATAGTCAATTAGCTAACTTGTTCACCAAACCTCTAGACACTGCTAGATTCGAATTGTTGAGAAATGACATTGGTATATGTTCTAAATATTGAGTGTTCATGCTTTCTGACCAACATTCAGTAGGTGATAATTTGATCTTAGCCTGCTGAGAACTCAACCATCGTTGGTTCCATATACTTTTCTTAAGCTATGTTTTGTGCTCATGTCTTATTCTGGATAATGCAATTGCGCACCCTTCTATTGGGTATTCTGTCACTTCTACTCTATTAGCACTCTTAAACATATTTACATACTTGGAAGCAAAAGGGAGCAGCTCAAGCATTGAAGAAGCATGGAGGTGGAGTATGAAAGTGGTAATAGATCCTAAAATTAAGGGAAAGAGTTATGGAGAAATGGAGAAAAAGAGGGAAATGATGATGAGCTATAAGAGTGTAGAGTATAAAAATATGCCTTAGGAGAAGAGAGGAGCAGCTGCTCTCTTTATTGTGCATGGGAAAACATGAAAATGAAGAGTGTTGGAGTGGTTTTGGGTCAGCAAAGTCAAGATGACAGTTTTCTTCGCATTTCTTCCTTCAATTAAATCTCTACCAAGATTTCATATTTTGCCTTTAACTTCTTCATACCAAATTGTTCGTTGATAAGTGTATATTATTCTGGTAAAATTTCAGAAATTATGGCTCCATGGTCTTGCCGGAATTGCTCCATGGTCTTGCCGGAATTCCATGCAGCTTTTTTTGTCTTTTAGGCAGAAATTTGGACTGATCTTTTGAAGGCTTTTCACCCCTAAATCACTCTTAAACTATTCATATGAAATGATCCTTATAACGTATAGAATGGATTTAGAAAGTTTCAGCTCATTTGGAGTTCGTTTGGTTAGGCTTCCGCCCCTCCTTCCTTGTTTAGCTCGGTTTTTCCTAGCCGGAGTAGGAAATGTGCTAAAGTTGAATTTTCATTTCCATGCTTCTCCATCATTTCCTAGTATGATAAAGATAACATAAAAAATATTTATATAAATAAACAAAAATTTTAAGCAAAAGTATAAGATTAGAAAAAATAATAGAATTGGATTAATCAACATTACTTTAGAACAAGTAATTTCCATGTTTTAGGGCAACAAATATGTATATGAATTATGATCCAACATCTTAGCATCGAATATTCTCTACATCTTGAGCGGATTTTTCTCATTATTTAAATTGATCTAATTTGGTGTAGTTAAGTCTCTAAATAGGCATGCTCTTAGGGGGAGTTATTGTTCCTTTGCATTTATTGAGGTCGTTTATTCTTGCAATAACTCCTTTCCTTCTAGGAGAAGCTATGCCTCTTAGTTGAAAAAGTGTATGTTGAGTTGCCTAACCCTAATATTCTGTTCTATTCAAAGGCTCTGTTTCTCTAGGGTTTGTCCTAGTGTGCAATTTCAAACTTTTGTCTTTTAATCTTCCCACTTCTTCTCAAGCATGGTGCGCACCAAGATCACCATGCCACCCGCGTTGGCAAACACTGGCTGCAACCTCCTCTCTCTTTAGAGGAGGAGGGCCGCCAAGCTATTACCAGAGCCTACCTGACGCACCCCGGAGAACATCGTCCTTCTCTCAAAAGCAGTCGGAGTCCTCCTCCTCTTCCTCATCAGTCTCTCAGGCTACCTGCCGGCGAATCCTCCTCCTTCTAGCCTACTGGTGCTCTCCGGCCACTGGCCTCCCTGGACTGCCTTACTACATCCATTGAAGAGATGCGCTCCACACTCCGCAATGGCATCATGGTGACTGATTGGAAGGTCACCAGCCTCATCGACTATGTGGTTGACATGGACATCTCGCTGGTCCGGTGTCACACTGCACTCAACAATCTCGCTATGGAGGTCCAGAACATGTAAATCCACCCCCCAGGTTTTCCTAGGAGGGAGGCTGTGACAAGCAAGGAGGTTGGGACAAACAGGGCTCCTGCTGGAGGTGATCCAGGACCGTCCACCATGGCTGCTCACAAGGAGGCTGCGCAGGATGATAGTGATGACTCCATCGATAGTGAGGAGAGACAGGACCCGCCCCAGATTTCACCTTGAAATCCGAAGTGACCCTGCGGGGCCCACCTTAGAAGAAATTCTACCAAAAATTTGGCGGAACTTCCCCTAAAATGGGCTACCCAAACCTGTAGAAAACATTTACACTTCTCAATCAATTCCGCCTGATGCTCCTGGAGCCACCCTGCTCCCCAAATCAACATCAATCTCCAATTCACAAAACACACATCTCAACTCGAATAACATAAATCCCATAGGTAATCAGAGCAATTCTAACAGAAAAGTATGAGAGGAAAACCTAATTCAACGACAGATGCGGAAGCCATGTTGTTGACTATGCCTCCACTCCGCGTACGCCTGACCTCAACCGATTCGCCTGCAAACTGGGCATTTGAAACCGGAGGGCCCAGGGGAAAGTACATAAAATACGTTAGCGTGAGTGGACAAAAATAAACAATTTTTAAACCAAATGGATTTTATACTTTCCCACATTTATTTCCTTAAAAACTCTCGATGCATGCAACGATTTAGAAAACAAATCACGATAAGCTCCGCTCAAGAAAAACCGACTAGCCCCGCTAGTCACAAACAACTGAGAGGAAAAATCGAAACTCCGATACTCAACAGGATAAGACCAGCCCCGCTGGTTACACGGAAATCAGACTAGGCCCCGCTAGTCGAGAAATGATAGGATATGGGGAAGAGATATCACCATAAGGGAAATGGAGCCTCCCAGGCTCTACTTACCCTCAACTGCCACTCACACATAGATTGTGCGAGGAGGAGAACTAATAACCTCGACTTCCACTCACACATAGATCGTGTGAGGAGGAGAACATTACCTCGACTGCCACCCACGTGAGGAGGAGAATAAATTACCTCGACTGCCACTCACATACACAAAGTAAGTGAGGAGGAGAACAAGCTACCTCAACTGCCACTCACAAACACAAAGTCTGTGAGGAGGAGACCAAATCACATGACCCGCGTATAGTGAGGAAGAAGATCGTCGAAAGCCAATAAATCTGTATAATTTCCCCACTTATCTCGCAAAATCGGAATCCAATGTATAAAGACGTGACCCCGCACGCCAAGCTCATCTCAGGTTCAAATATAAATAGGGTATAAATAAGTAAAGTCTTGCTTCATCGAATCTCCATATAATCTCAAATCGCCAAATATAACTATAAAATAAATAGTATAAATTCCGAGTCCGCATAATTCAAAATCCTTAATTAGGCATTCCCGATGCCAAAACCGAAAGTCAATAAATAAATGAGAAAATCCAACTCCATCGAAACTCATCTCGAGAATCTTCCAGGAACTTAAATCGGCAATTAGAAATACTTAATTCCAGAAAATTACCTCAGAATAAGTAATTAGTCAAATAAATTATAAATCATAATAAACTTTGAAACTCATTATCGAGAGCAAATTCACGAGATAAATCGAGATCGAATTTCCGAAAATCAAATCATTTGCTCAATAAGTAATATGATTAAAACTAGAGCATTATTTAAGAAAATAAATGCATTCATCAATATTTAAAAATAAAAGTCCACTCACAGTACTATTCCGACGATCACGTATACGAGTTCCTTTATCGAGCCAGAGCTCGGTACGACATCCTGTACACGATTATATTCCGTGAATAATTATTCAACAATTTAATATGATTCCTAAACTCAATTCCTCATAAATGACATCTCCCATTCTCCTCTGATTCAGCCCAAATTATCCACCTAAACCAATTCATTAATTTAAAGGTTCCAAGGCAGAACCGAGAGATATCCGACGGTCGGATTCTCGTAATTCGATAATCGAAACCCTAAACTTCAAAATTCATAATTAATTCCAAGCTTCTCCAAATTCACCAAACTTCACATACAAGCTCTATGATAATTATAGAATTTAACTAGCCAGAAATTGAAATTAAAAAGCTACCCTAAGCCGCCGCTGAGTGGGCGGCGCCCGCCACCGCCACCATCTCCGATGGCCACCAAAATTTGGCAGTAGCACCTTCTCAACACACCCATTAATTCTTTCAACTGTGAACAAGTTAGAAAATGAGCGGAAGTACCTCAACAATTAAAGAGAAGTTTGAACCAGAATTGTGAATAGTAACTCAGAATTCCAAACCTTCGATTCGACCTCCACACTGCAAATCGTGGCTCAAGGCTAGGGGCAACATGATCCTTGGGAAAAACCGCTCCTTCAACGCCGGTTTGGTGGCCGGAAATGGCCGGAATCGCCGGAAATCTACGAAAATCCCAAACTGCTACAGTAAAATTTCACGGGCTGATGCCTCGTTTTCCGGCCAAACCGCCGTGAGCTACCACCACCGGTGCCAAGAGGGGGCGGAGTCGAGTCCAAATATGTCGGCTTTATGCCACCAGGTGGCCGGAGGAGGGAGAAGGCCGGAGTTGCAGGCGAGCGAGAGAGAGCGATAGCTCGGGGAGAGAGATAGAGAAAACGCGGGGAAAGGGGAGAGAGAGGAAAATTACCCAGCAACAGTAAATTTTCAAATTTATACTTTCTACTAATGAACAGTAACTTTACTATTTCACTTGTAACTTTCGTATACGAAGTCCCATTTTTACGCACCACATATGCACGCGCTCGGTTTAACGTCCTCTACGACTTCTATGAAGAACATTTTTTCAAATTTTGACCCGAACAAAAAGTCAACTTTTAGGGCCACTAAAGTTGCTGAAAAAGAGTAAAAGTAAAACAAATTACCGTTTACTGTCCAAATGACTAGTAAACCGGTGAATTTGGGTTCGGGACGTTACAAGGAGTTTCAGGACTGGGTGGCCAAACTTATGGAGGAGCATGAGCCTTCCCCTTCAAAGGGAGAGAATTAAATTTATTTTGCTTTTTTTTTCCTTCTTCTTTTTATTTTTCTTGAACAATTTTTTTTATTTGGTTTTTTTAGTTTTATAAGTGCATAAGATCATAATATTTGGATGCTTGGTTTTTATGTTGGATAATTGTTTTGCTTATTATGTTTTGTTGATACACTTGGATCTTGGAAAAGGATGGAAACTGATTCCAAAAGATCTAAGTAAAATCTTATGAACATTGATACTTGTGAGATCTAAATCTGTCTTGGATGCTTAGTTGTATTCTGCAAGTAGAAGAAGAAAAAATTTATGTGTTGAATGGGAATGCCCAAAGGGGGGAGATTCTAAGTATATTGGTCTGTCTCCATTCAATACATAGATCTCTTAAGTGTACCAGGAGACCTGAGTACCGAAAGATTAAGGAGAGCCCTTCACACCTGTATTCCCAGCAGTCCTAGGAGATTGATGAATCAAGCAATAAAAAGCACAAATCAAGCTCACTGATCTCGTTCTAAAGGTAAATGCATGTCATATCATTTTTCATGTGTGTTATGTTGATTTAATGGATCTAAACTGTTTTGCAATCTTATCAGAGTGATTGGAATGGATTTTCTCTTAAAGTCCTATTTGATTTCAAACTGTTTAATTGCATATCAGATAAAGATTGTAATTGCTTACATACTATTGGTGAGGATTGATTGAGTATCAAAATCAGTTTTGAAAAAGATTTCTATGTTTATCTCAATCTATGATCAATACGATCGGACTGAGGGAGAGTTGTTATCTTCTATAAAAGGTTTTCAAATCTGCATTTTTGTTAAGGTTTTTGAAGTTAAGGAATATATGTGTGTTGCATAGTCATAACAAAACTGATTTTTAAAAAAAACCCTCATAGATATATCTGATTTTTTCATTTTTCTTGCTCACGACATTTATCATTTGCATAGTGGTTGAGATCAATGAGTTACCTTGACATGCTGATTCAGAAGACGAGTTCAGTCTCTTCTGTCTAGCATAGTTTGAATCAAGTAGTGCTTAGTATAGAGGAATCAGTTGTAAATCAAGTTAGCACTGTTGCTTATTAAAAGTGGTAATACATACCACTACTTGTATACTGTGATCTGTAATCTTGATTCATAGTGAAGTTGTTCTTCGTGTAGGCTATGTAAACAGCCTCGAAGTGAAGTTTCCTTAGTGAAGAGGTTTACACTGCATCAGCAATTCTTGTGTACGTGCGTTTTATTTTGAGTTATAGCTTTCATCTAGTATTTTCATTTATATATATATATATAATATCAAAATAAATCGACCAGCGAGAAAGATCAAACAATTTTGGAAAAGAGTAAAGGGGGTGAGGTGATTGAGATGAGAAGAGAGAAAGAGGGGGGATTTATCGTTATCTTGTTTTCCTAATTCACAAAATCAAAAATGCTATTGTTGCTGCAATGCACAATGACTAGAGAGAACGAAAAAAAAAAAAAAAAAGCAAAAGGAAGTGGACGAGTCCTGAGGTGTGAGATACTTGGGAAAGAAGTGAATGAATAGAGATGGTAATTATAGAGAAGAATTAAAGAGAGGTGGGGAAGTGAACTGAGAGACCTATGAAATTGAGACGGGTGACTGCGGATTTTGTTTCTTTTTTTTTTCCTTGCTGGAAGGGTATAACAGGTTTAAAATTGTGCAAAAATTTAGGGAGGTCTAAATCCTAAATTAGGAGGTATGAATAGAATCACTCATTGATTATTTTAATTTTCTAAATTTTAATTTGTTTTTTTCTTTTATTGAAGAAAAGTTTTATATTAGATTAGAAATATGCAATGCCATGTAATTTTCACATCACCTGGTGTTATATTGATATCATTTAACAATAAATATGAACCATTGAACATTTTAAAATCTAATGGCTCACAAGGTGTGTCAAATTTTGTGTAAAATATAGTGTCCCTTGATCCAGACCGCTAAATCATATATAAATTATAGTATTTAGTTTTATTGTATCAATTTATTTATTTTATTTACCAATGGATAATTGGATCCTGATGTCTGTGATAGCAAAATATTTTATCTTCTTCTTTTTTTGAATTAAAAGAAATTTTATAGAAGAGCTGCTCAATTGAGCTTGTTACAATTATAGTTTAGAGCATCAAGTATACAATCAGGTGCACGATGCAGCCATACAGAAGCATGAGTTGCTTCAAAACCTATTGCAGCAAGTCGGTGCGCAACTTGATTGCAATTTCTAGGAGTATGAACTAATTGAATCCCCTTGAGTTTCTGCCAAACCTATTTTAATATCATCAATGGGACCACCATTAGCTACCAAATTATGATCTTCCACTTGAGTTTCTGCAATAGCTTCTGAGCAGTCACTTTGAACAACCACATTGTGTACTTGAAGGGAATGTAATAGGTCAAGCCCTTTACGGATTGCCAACATTTCACACTGTTTTAGAGATGCAGTATAGGGGATGGGACACGCAAAGGCTGCTTTGAATCGTCCCTGGTAGTCCCTGAGCACTCCATCAATGACCCCTTGATGACGATCCGGCAGGAAAGCAGAATCCATATTCGATGTGAGGCTTCATTGTGTAGTAGGTTTCCACGTTTTCTGCTGCAGTTTGTTTGATTTGTTACTAATAGCATGGATATGAGTAAACTCCTCCAGCCATGTAAAGCTACTCAACACCAAATCTTGAGTTGATTGAGTTTTGTTATGCCATAATGTACTATTCTTGTTCCTCCAGACCCCACGAATGATCATTAACAGTTTTGTAAACAACTCATGTTGTAACTGCATCACCCTCTCCAGTATCCACTCTCTAAAATTAATCGATGGGAGAAGAGTATGTTGCAGATTAAAGGGAGGAGCAGATACAATAGATTCAGTCATTGGACACTTATAGAATAAATGTGCGGTGTCTTCCACTCTGTGACTAATAACACACATGCCACTTCACCATGATATCCCTTGAGAAACAATCTTTCTCTAGTTGGCAGTAGATTATGGCAGGCTCTCCAAATGCATACTTGGACCTTTCTGGGGACTTTTTCTCTCCAAAGTTCCCGGAAAGGATCACCATTTAAGGTCGATGTCAATACATTTTGGAGAACTTGTTCATGAGCTATCCAATATGCAGATTTGACGGAGTAAAAGCCTCTTTTCTCCAAGCTCCAAATAAGTCTATCAGGACATGTTCTTATACTCAATGGTATACTCAAAACCCTTGCAGCAATGTGTGAAGGAAAGATAGAGTGTACCAAAGCAGAAATCCACTTTCTGTTTGTTTCATTGATAAGATCCGATACCAAATTTAGTTTAGTATTGGTTGGCCTGTGTAGCAAGGTTAGCGTAGCTATTGGCAGCCACTTATTTGTCCATATATGGACCTACTTTCCATCACCAATTTTCCATTGTACTCCCATCTTTAGAACAGCTCTACCGTTTAAAATACTTCTCTAAGAGAAGGATGGAGAGTCCCCCATTTCAGCCTCCCAAAAGGTTGATTGTGGAAAGTATTTCGCTTTATATAATCGAGCAATTAGAGATTGAAGATTCGAAATAATTTTCCAGCCTTGCTTTGCCAGCATAGCAAGGTTATATGCATAAATATTCTTAAACCCCATACCTCCTTCTTGTTTTGTCAGACATAGTCGTTCCCAACTTCTCCAATGGATCTTCTTTTTCTCATTTGTATCACCCTAGAAGAAAGATGCACACAACTGATGTATATCATCACACCCTAGAAGAAAGATAGCAGTTCATAGCATATAAAGGCATGGTTTGTGCTACCGCCTTTTTTAGGATTTCCTTTCCTGCACAACTTAGGATCTTGGACTTCCAATTGACCAATTTCTTGGTAAGCTTCTCTTTGATATATTCAAAGATATCTGTTTTAGATTTCCCAACATGAAGTGGTAAACCGAGGTACCTGTCATGTTCATCAACCCGTAGAACATCAAGGATAGAAGCTAGGAAGGTCTGCTGCTCCATTGGAACATTTTTGCTAAAAACCACACTGCTCTTTTGATAGTTTACCTTCTGACCAGAAGCTTTTTCATACATAGTAAGGATTGCATGAAAGCTGTGACATTTTGCTTCCATAGCTATCCCAAATAAGAGACTATCGTCTGCAAAAAATAAGTAATGAAGTGTTGGGGCTTGTGGACACATAGTTAGACCCTTAATCCCATGATTTTGCTCCGCACTTGTTATCAAAGCAGAAAGGCCTTCAGCACATAATATGAATAGATAAGCTGATAGGGGATCACCCTGTCTAATACCACGAGTAGGTATGACCTTTGATGTAGGCTCTCCCTGAATAAGAATAGCATAACTGACTAGTAACACAAGTCATAACCATATTTATCCATTGAGTACAGAAGCCTAATTTTGTCAACATTGCATGCAGAAAGGCCATTCTAGTCAATCATAAGCTTTACTAATGTCAAGCTTAAGGGAGAAGAAACCTGTTTATTGAGTCCACAGTTTATGCATGAAGTATGTAGCCTCTATTGCTACTAGAGTATTATCAGAAATCAATCTCCCTGGCACATAAGCACTCTGAGTGGTGAGATTATATCAGGTAAGCACTACTTTAACCTATTTACAACAACCTTGGAGATTATTCAACATATCACATTATAGAGGGCAATAGGACTGAAATGAGCAGCCTTCTTTGGACCTTTGATTTTTGGGAAAAGACATAAATATGTGAAGTTTGACTGCTCCCAAAATTCATTCTTCTCCAATGAGTTGCGGACTGCATTACAGACATCCAAACTGACAACATCCCAATATTTTTGGTAAAAAAAAAAAAAGGAGACATGCCATCTGGCCCCGGGCTTTTGGAGGGATGCATTTGAAAGAGAGCTTTTTTAATTTCATCATTTGGGTATGGTTTCTTGAGGGTGTCATTCATGGCAGCAGTCACCACAGCTGGTGTAGCTGCAGTCACAGTTTCAATGGCATCGACATTACAGCTCTCTAATGTGAAGACGCCTTGAAAATAAGTTAAGAGTAGCCGCTTGATGTCTGTAAGTTCAGAAGTCCAATGTCCAAACTCATTAGTTAGCCCTTTATCGTATTCTTGCTTCTTCTATTGCTAGCCCGTCGATGGAAAAACGTTGAATTTCGATCACCATTCTTGAGCCAAATAGCACGAGAACGTTGTCTCCAGTATTTCTCTTGCTGAGTTAAGACTTGATTTTGTCTGACATGTAAATTTCTTTGGTCTTCATATTGATCAGGTGAGTAGGGGGCTTTCATGATGTCTGTGATTTTTTCCTGAATCACTCGCAACTCCACCTTCTGTTTATCAAATTCCTTGATGTGCCAACTCATTAGTTCCTGACCAGTGGCCTTGATTCTTATATCAAGTTTTTGCAAAGCATTGCTAGTAATTGGTTGTGCCCATTTCTGTTGAATAATGTTTCTACATTTAGAGTTACCATGCCACAACTCTTTAAAACGAAAGAGTCTGCTAGTTTTTTTGCGTCAAAACTTCTCCAAGTTAACCTCTATAAGAAGAGGACAGTGATCAGATTAGGAGGGGTCCAAAGTAATAACTCTACTGTAGGGGAACCATCTTCGCCATTGAACATTCTGGAAGCCTCAATCTAACCTCTCCTTCGTGAACTTATTACTCCAAGTTTATCTACTGCCTACAAATCCCAAATCGATAAAACCACAGCTAGTCATTGTGGTTCTAAAGTTTGTCATCGGCGCTTAAGCCCTAGAAGGGCCTCCTGATTTGTCCGCTTGTGACATGATTTCATTGAAATCACCAGCTATCAGCCATGGCAAATCATAAGTTTCGTTGAGGGTTCTGATGAGAGACCAAGTACGACTTTGATCTGTTCTAGCTGCAAAACCATATGGTCGAGTAAACCTCCACTTTTTTACCTCTTCAGGTTTACCAATAACAACATCAATATGATTTGCTGATTTGGATCTCAATTCTGCATGAGTTTCATCATTTCATAAGATAGCTAGGCCTTGAGACGCTTGTTGATGCGGAAAGCAGATGTTCTCCTTGAAGCCTAAACTTCTTGTTAGGTGGTCAATAAGATCTTTTTTTGCTAGGTTTTCTGACAGGAAAAACAGTGATGGCTTCCGAGCTTGGACCATATTGATCAAGGCTTCTTGGGTGTCAATGTTAACAATTCCTCTACAGTTCTAGATGATGATCTTTCCTTGTAGCATCGATTGAAGATTGAGCGCTCCGATGACAAAGCTTCTTGGTGCCGCAAGCAGGCGGCGCTTAGGGTTTTTCACAGATCTAAAGTTTTTTTCCTTTCTGTGCTTACATGATCAAGTGAAAGAGCTTGGAAATGAAACATTTTTATTTACTCTTAAGCTTCGCATGCAAAATATTTTCTCATTTGATACCTCTAAAGCAAACAAAACTGAAAATAATAAGGGCGTCTTTTACTCTACCAAATGACATGGTTAATAAGTGAGCATGGATGTTCTTTAATGAGTGGTACTATATATATATATATATATATATATATATATATATGGGGCTGTGACCACTTACCCAATAATAACAAAAAAATTGTCCACTTACTCCACTAAGAGTTTTTTACTCTCATATATATACCCAATTTAAATACAAGTAACATTTTTACCCCCAAACTAATTAATAAATTACAAAATTCTATCTCTCTCTCACCTCCTATCAGACTCTCTCTCTCTCTCTCTTCTTCGCTGTTCCTTCGCTCACAGTCAAGCAAGACCAAAACTGACCCGCCGGAGAAGTCAATTAACCCTTACAGCAACCGCAACGTCGTTACCGCCGAGTTCTCGGGTTTCGATTATGAGCAGGATGTCGTCCTGGTTCTGGGGTTTGGGATCTGCAGTCTGTGTCGTCGCCGCAAGGTTGGGATCTGCGTCTGGCTTGATTTCATTTTGATTCCATCGGCGTCGTCCAGTTCTCGGGTTTCGATTATGAGCAGGATGTCGTCTGGGTTCTGGGGTTTGGGATCTGCAGTCGGTGTCGTCGCGGCAGGGTTAGGATCTGCATCCGGCTTGATTTCATTTTGATTCCGACGGCGTCGTCCGGTTCTTGGGTTTCGATTATGTGTTGGATGTCGTCCAGGTTCTGGGGTTTGAGATATGTAGTCGGTGTCGTTGCCGCAGGGTCCGGGTTCTGAGTCCGGGCTTGATTTGGTTTTTTTTTTTTTGGTAAATTTGGCAGAAGAATGAAAAAAAAAAGTTTATTGAGTAGTTATACATGTCTATTGCAGGGCAATAATATGAGTATTGGGGGACAATAATGCATATAAATTGATCAATTGTGCCTGTAGTGTATTCATTTTGGTTTTGGGAGTTTATGCAATTCACTGGAGGGTAATAATATAATTATTTGAGGCAATAATATGATTATTGGGAGGCAATAATGTGAGTATTGGGAGGCAATAATATGGTTACTGGGGGGCAATAATATGATTACTGGGGGGTAATAATATGGGTACTGGTATTATTAGGGGGGCAATAAATTCAGACGCCGGAATCTGGTTAACAGTCCTGTGGCCGGATTTCGGATTCCGGTCATCGTTTGCCAGATTCCGGTCACCTGTCGCCGGATTCAGGTCACCGGTCGCCGGATTCAGATCACCAATCACAGGATTATGATCACCGGTGACCGGAGTTCGCAGGCGGCCACTAGTCACCGGAGCACAGCAAGGTGGAGGATGACTTTTCTTTCTAAGTGAGAAAGTAGGAGAGGGCAAAAAGTCCCAAAAATAAATAAAAAGAATAAAAAAAGAATTAATTGGGTAAAGGGGAAATAATCTCTTAGAGTGTTTTGGGTAAATGGGGTTAAAAAATTGTTAGTGGAGCAAGTGTGCAAATTTTAAGCTAAAATTGGGTAAATGAGCATTTTCCCTATATATCTATATATATATATATATACACACACACCACTTTTTCTTGTTTGTCATTTGTATTCAAAGCAGTGGAAAGGTATGTAATCTACTACTCTAACTTGAGTTTCTAATAAGATATTGTTACGATTTGATTAAAAAAATGACACGGTTAATCAAAGGTATTCAAAAGGGGGTGCCCTTGCACTTCTAATTTCATCATATGTACTCTTTTTGTAATTAGTGAAACATCATCCTAGAGGAGAGCGCATTAGATCCACGTTTTCAATTTATAAAAGAATTGACCAAAAAATTAACGATTTGACAAGATTGATTAAGTCATGGGTACATGTGATTAAATTAGAAGTGTGGGAACACAACTGATATTTAGGTGTAAAGGTAAGAGAGGTAAAATATAATTCGCCCAATTTTTTTTTTAAGGGGTTTGGAACCTAGCCAAACTGAAAGACTCATCCACATGCTTGACTTATTATATTAAAATTAGAACTATGCATCGAATGGGACATAAAACTTTGACCTCATGCATTATTACATATGTCTTAGTAGAGTACAACTTGGATCATCACAGGAGACTCATCTAGCGAAACGTAATCAATAAAAGTCAAACTAGCTAGGTATGCTAACCTGTTGGCTACACCATTGCTTCATGGAAGACAAAGTCAATTTGAATAGAATGTAAAGATTTCATATAAGACTTACAGTCATCGATAATGCACCCTACATCAGAGAGGTCTTCCAATTTTTGTTTCGAAACCATCAGGTGAGCAATCATTTTCAGAAGTAGGCTGCAATGAACCAACACAATTGTAGACCAAAGGGGCCCCACTAACTTGGCCCGTTAACATCCTCGGAATTGCTTACTTTTTGTTGACCGTGAATTGAACGTTAACTATAATTGTTTGCTGTCATGGTGAAACAAGCGGGGGCTAATGGTATTTGCGCTGTGAAAATATCTCCATACCCAACTTCATTGAAGTCATCTGCCTCACAAAGATCTGCCCTTCTGAATATCTCTTCCCCATACATCTGATTAAAAGCAGAGAGATCTAACCAATCCCAGCATCAATCAATCATCAACTGGCATTTTGGCATCTGGGATGAGGCTAACAGCTAATAACGTGTATGGGTTGGCATCAAAACCACGAAAAATATATGGTTTGGACTCCTTCTTTCTGGTCTTTTTTACTGTTGTGTTACTGGCTATCACACAACTTCCAAGTGAGCGTAGAACCATCCGATGAAACCTAATCATCCCGTCGGTTTGATCGATTTTGAGTCCTTGATCTTACTTTGAAGAAGAAGAAGAAGAAGAAGAAGAAGAAGAATTACCCAGACGCTAGGAAAGTTTTGAGGTTATTCATAGTCCAAGTTTGCTTTGCTGCCATTTGTGGATGCATGTCAATGTCATCTTCTTCGAAACCAAGCATCAATTCGATCTGAATTGGATCCTTCTGCTATAAATTTGGGATCTTTAAATACCTGTTTTTGATTTGGAAAGTGCTTATCTGTGTATTGTTAATGAATTACATTGGATTTTATTTTTATTTTTGTTTTTTAGGCCTCTTATACCTTGATGAAATCTTTCACCCTGTTGTTGCCGTTTTGTTGTCTGTAACATTTGTTCTAATTTTCAGAGAGGGATTTATCATAAGCTTATTGAGATGCAATAGGATATTGGGATTGCGATTGACTTGTGACTTGCCATTCCGGGTTAGATTATTCCACAAGCTATGTGCTCAAGATATGGGCTTTGTATTGGCTTGTTTGCATTCTGATGATCATTTGCTATCCAATCGCCTACCTAATTGGAAAAGTAATGCTCATAACCTTCCACTAGACCTCAGTTTCTGCCTTATTAATTTTGGTTATTGGACATTTAAGTATTGCACCTAGTCACCTACAATCAAATTACTTGTTACAAGGCAATGATTTTTGTTTCTTTTTCATTCTATATCTTGTGATAATTCTGTATTTGCACTCCATTTTTGCGGTTTCCTTGATCAGATAAAGGATGAAGAGTTATTAAAGGCCGAAGTGCCC
Source organism: Rosa lucieae (assembly GCA_024704745.1). NCBI lineage: Eukaryota > Viridiplantae > Streptophyta > Magnoliopsida > Rosales > Rosaceae > Rosa > Rosa lucieae. The sequence continues at coordinate 5,003,756 of CM045492.1, forward strand.
TAATTAAGTGCAATAGGCTCATTATTGTACTTAGCTCAATGCACAAGACCAGACATCTCATTCGCAGTGAACTTGTTAGCTCGACATAGTTCTGCTCCAACACGTCGCTATTGGATTGGTGTAAAGACAATATTTTGATACGTAAAAGGTATGATTGATATGAGCTTGTTCCATTCCTACATAGAGAAAAGGGATGACTGAAGTTTGGGATCGGACCCTGGAAGACAAAAGCCGTCGTCTATAATTCCATATCTGGTGAAGTAGCCGGCACCGGCGCCACCGCAGTCCATGGTGGTCGGCGTCCTCCTCCTCTCCTCCATCAAAATGGCAATGATGTTTTGATGGGTTTTGTTGATGCAAGGTATCTCTCTGACCCTCACAAAGGTCGCTCCCAAACGGGTTATGTCTTTACCATGGGAAGTACTGTGATATCTTGGAGGTCTACAAAATAGACTTTTGCTGCTACTTCCTCAAATCATGCAAGATTATTGCTCTACATGAAGCCGTGAGTGAATGCATATGGCTAAGGTATGTAATTAGACATATCCGAGGAACTTGAGGTTTGAGGTCTACCATAGATGAACCTACATACATTTATGAGGATAATGCAGGTTATGCAGCTTGTATTGAACAAATGAAATTAGGTTTCATCAAAGGTGACAACATCAAGCATATATCGCCTAAGTTCTTTTACAATCAGCAACAACAATCAGTTCTAATGATTGAAGTGAATCAAATCCGATAAGAGGATAATGTATTGGACTTATTCACTAAGTAGTTACCTAAATCCACCTTCGAGAAATATGTGAAGGAGCATCAGATTGAGAAATCTATCCGAACTCCCATGATTGTAGCAATCAGGGGGAGGTATGATGTCTACATGTTCAATCTCGAAGAGTGAAGGACGTGTTGTACTCTTTTTCTCCTCCTCGAGGTTGTTTTTGTCCCACATGATTTTTCATTCAAGCAAGGTTTTAAATGAGGCAACGATTGAAGCGTCACCTCCAAGTTTGAGCGGCACATAGGGGAGTGTTGAAGAATATTGACATTTAGTGTGCCTTGTCAAACTAGGATTAGTTCTATGATTGTAATAGGAGAGAATGTTCTAGAATTCCTAGTCCGATTTGGAATAGTTTTCCTTTTGTCATTAGAATATGTACTTTGTAATCCCTATATATAGGACTCCTATTATCAATAGTGTAACATACAATTCTCTCATTAATCTTTCTCGAATCCTTTATTCTTAAACAGATACTAATCTTTTAGGACGGGGACTATGGAAATGTTTTGTTGGCAGGCCATCCCTTGGGTGAGAAATTATAATGGTGTATAGGTGCCATAATTTTATAATTGGACTCATGAAGATGTATCAGTGATTGTCATCCCTTCTGAAGGTTTCTTTAAGGGTCTGTTTACTTGGAATCTGACAAAAGAAGAGAATTGTTTTCAACACTTTTAAACTGGAGAGTTAGAACAATTATTGGGAAATTCTTTACATTCCAAGAAAGGCTTTTACTTTGAGCAGTAAAACATTACAAAACTGTGTCATGATGGAATTTGGTTGGAATTTGCTTTCCCAAAATTCACTTTTGGAATGGAGCAGTTATACATCAGATGCATCCTAACATGGCTATTAATCTCAATTTGTTCACAACACTATATTTAATCTTTCTGAAGTTCTGATGTAACTCGAGGGCAATTTGTCAACAAGAGCAGTAACAATAAGAGATCTCAAGTACCTGCAGCAAAAGCAAGAAGAAATTGATGTATCAATTCAAAAACACGAATGCTTCAATTAATAACGAAATCACAAGTTAACATATCATCCGTATTATTAGTTTATTATGAAAAAATAAAATGAACTCAGCACATAAACATCCAGGGACAGATAAGTTCACAAACCATAAAAGGAAAGATAACCTAACGCCCAAGCTCATATCCACAAAATGCTAGACAAAACTAGCAAACACAAAGTAGAAGAACATATAAATGGAGAAAGAAACGAAGACTTAAATTTCTTAATATACTTCTTTTATAGTTAAACAACCCAAGTTGGACGAAAATAAGGAAAGGAATACTTTCCCACGTCTCATTTATATTGACAATGGACGAAATATGGTTCTCCCATTTACGCAACTACATTACAAAGTTAACAACACAGGAAAGCTGAAAATAGCAAATTGATCTCAAATTGTGATTGATGCCATTATATCAATATCTCCTGGTTGCAAAAGAAGACTTCACAGACAAGGAAGTCTAATTCAGCCTCACAAGAACAGGTTACTACTGATTAAGGAAAGCTCATAAAAAATACTTTGTGAACACTTGCTTCTTTTGTTTCTTGAAATGGTATAAGGTCGTAAGGCACAACGGAGAAGCCTAGCTACATCTTCATTACTATTTTACAACATAGAAGTGACAGAATGAGCTGGGTCACGTATGACACAGATATTCTCTGATTTTTATATGACTAGCTTCCAAGGACAAAAATAAACTCAAAAGAATAACTAATTTAGTCGATTCATCTTGAGATCTAGAGGAACAATAGCAACATTTGCAATGATTAAGTGTTCAAACCTGTCTATGTGGTAAAGATGTTTCCAATCTTTAGGCACTTTGTTATGTGCTAAATGAATGCCAAAGAACACGGTCTAACAGTAGCAATTGCTTACGTAGTTGCAATTATGTAGATATCCCACCGCTAACTAATGACTAAAGCAACCTTTTTAGACCAATCAGAACATGCTGCTAATTTGAAGTTTCTGTAGCATGTTTTTGTTAGTACAATATGGTCTACAAAGATTCTAAAACTTCTACATAAGACGAGAAAATTATGATAGTGTAAAATAAGGTCTGCAGAACATGTATTTCACACATCAGTGGATAATAATATTTGAGAAGGCAAACAAATCACAGTGGTGCTGAACAAGTACAAAGGACTAAAAGAAATGAACAAAAACAAATAGGACATATAGACCCGGAAGTAAGACCAAAAAGCCCATGGACAGAAATGTGTTGTGATCTCGTTTCTGTATCCCCTGTTCCAAGCTGTCCATATTCATTGTTATAAGTGCCATCTGGTCATGCATGAAATGCCCCCTATTAATGAGCTTCACTGCTACTTAGAGGAGTGGTGGTGTGTGTGTGTGTGTCACTAGTCTCAGATCAACTTCAACACAAAAAGATAAAAAAAGATTAAAAAAACTACAAGCTTTCTGTAGAGAAAACTGAACTCAAGCAAAAAATCATTTACAAGCAATAGCTATGTAACCACTCTGCACAACAACATATAGCAGGACACATTCGACCTATTATCATGTAGAAATGTTCTCACGTCTCTAGCAAATGTTCAAAACTACGCATGCAAATAAAGCTCTAGTTGCATAGGTTGCTGAAATTTGCACAAGGGTAATTGGCTAGGTTTCACATATGGAGTTGCAGTCAAAGACAACATACCCCACGGAAGTCACGAAACACAAAACCGTAAGAATTAGCCATTGTTGGAATTGGAAGTGAACCTATTCAAAGAGGTAAAATGCATGAGACATTTGCCAAAAAATTGCATTTGGAGCATTTATTCAAACAGCTAATGTGCACAAAATGTTTGATTCTTTAAAGATCCAATTATTTAAAATTTTCTAACCTATAGGTTGATTCATAGTCCCACAAAATCAGTAATCTAGCCATAAGTAGCCACTCAAACGCATCTCTCTGATTTTGTATTAAGAGGAAAGAAGCTTACTTTTGATTTTGATTTTAGCTCTGAGAGCAGCGTCTATAACTTGGCATATGTAAGCAAATGTTCAAATATAAGCAAAGTGAGAACTCCCAGGGTTTGTTAAAAATGGGATTAAAAAGAGTTTTAATGACCTCCTCTGGGATTCAAGAGCAGTGAGATTTCCCAGGAATGGTAAAGATATCAAACAAAATGACAACCCACATTGGTCAATACTCATTCACTCAAAATGTACAAATGCCTCATGTAATCAAAAGCAAACTATGCTACCCATCAAAAACAAAGATCTAACCATCAAAATTGATCAAGTGATAGTGATAGTCACAAAAACTATAAAGAAAATAAATTAATTAGAAAAGGTGGCGGAACCTGATCCCATTCCCATCATGAAAACCCAGCAGCCTAAGCTTAAGACCCAGCTTTTCTCACCATCGTCTTCCTCATCTTTTCGTTTGTAATCTTCCTAAATAATCAACAGAACCGATAATCATTTATAGGACATTTAATCATTGAATTGAATTGATCGAATTTTTAGGGTTCAGGAAGTTACTTGTTTATCGGATTCACGCTTTCTTCTTTGCAGGATGAGGAGGAGATGACGAGGGAGAAGACTTCAACTGTGCTCTGTTTGCAGGTTGATGGTTTCTTCAAACTGGACCTTTGTCTCCTCCTCGATGCAGCTACTGCTCTCCTTCTCCCCTAAAAACCCGTGGTAACTTCATACTTTATAGTTTCATCTTCCCAGTCCTATGCGAGTTGACACGGTCAATCTAACTGAAATCCTGACGGCATCTGTTGGTCTACAATTCAGTTGGTCCATTGCAGACTCTTCCATCTCTTGGTGAATAGCCCAATCTTTAATTATGAGTCTTCAGTGGTGGAGCTTGATCTTTCAATTTTCCAGTTGTGTACTACTAATTATGGCTATGTTTGGGGGGGCTTTTTGGCTCCCCTGCTTATAAGCACAAGAGCATCATGTGTTTGGTAAGCGAGCTTATTCTCAGGCTTTTAAAAAGAGTTTTTCTATTGGGACCTCCTAATTTGCTCATTTGACCTCCACCTCTTTCGAATTATTGAATTACATATATATCCTCTTGAAAAATGACAATTATAGACAATAATTTTAATTAATTAGTATTTTCTTTACAAATCTTTCAACTAAAAAAAAAAAACCTAGTTTTCACGATACAAACCACTAAACCCTAGACTTGTGATGTTACTCTAATCTATGATAACAGTCCCATTCTGATCACAACGTCAAACCCATTGACGTGCATAAGAGCTATTGCAACTAGGCTTGATGTTCTTCCACCGCCCATCAAGGTCTGATGTTGTTCTTTCTTCTTGCTTTCTAGTTTTTTGGGTTCTGCAATTTTCATTACGGATTGAATTTACCAACTAGGTTTTGATTTGTTTGAATAGAAACTGGACAGCTATCTTGAACGACAACTACAAGAGCAGCACAGTGCAAAGATTGGGGCCGACTTCAACAGAGCTATGGTACTTTGTTTCCGTTATTGCTGGTTTTTTTTTTCTTCTTCTTCTTCTTCTTCTGCGTTTGCTATACTGGTTTTTTTTTTCTTCTTCTTCTGCGTTTGCTATACTGGTGTTTTTTTCTTCTTCTTCTTCTGCATTTGCTATACTGTTTTTTTTTTTCTGCTTCTTCTTCTTCTTTTGCGTTTGCTATACTGGTGTTTTTTTTTTTCTGCTTCTTCTTCTTCTTCTTCTTCTTCTTCTGCATTTGCTATACCCCTAATTGAGTTTTGTAGCGTCTCCAATATTATCTTTATCATCACTTTTATATATAAATATTGTAATCAAACTGTGTGTGCGTGCTGCAATGGTTCTAGCTACGATCATGATTTATTTTTTCTTTAGTAAAAAAATATGGTCCAAGTTTTGAAAATGATGCTGATGCATGCCTAAAGTTTTCTTCAGCTTTAACTATATTCCTATATATGATTCTCAAAAGCTTGAAAGACAAATATACATGCTTGATTGACATTACATTTAATCAACGTCACTTGCTTGTGTTTATGTTCTTGTTTTTCAATTACAACATACAAGATCAACAACACGGTGATACCTTTATTCCAGATAGCAGGGTCAAAGTAGATGATGTTTTAGATCATACCAATCAATTTACAACTGACAAGGTAAACTTTTTTCTAAATTTCTTTAAATATCACGAAGGCATACTATTTTGAATCATGATTAGATTCTATACTGGTAGATATTCAAAAATAAAGCTGAGTTGATTGAATGGACTCGTTCAGAAGGAACGAGAAACAATTTTGTGATTGTTATCCGAAGGTTTGATTCTGGAAAAATTGGCAATAAGAAGAAGAGACCTAAAATTAGATTTTGTTGTGAGAGGAATGGTCAGTATAAATCATATAAGTCTATGAAGTCTGATATATACACAAGAATCTGATGAAGATAGTCGAAATGAAAAGCGTCCGAGGCTTACTAGTTCAAAGAAATGTGGATGCCCATTTTCATTAAGAGGCATCAATATTGAAAATGGAGACGAATGGAAGTTAAAGGTGGTTTGTGGAGTGCATAATCATGCTGCTTCAGAATACCTTCATGGGCACTCATTGGTAGGTCGATTGTCAGAAAAAGAAAATTCATTGTTGGTGGATATGTCCATGAGTTTAATGAGGCCTAAAGAGATTTTGACCGCCATCAAGAGAAGAAATTCAAAGAATATGACAGCAATGAAGACAATATATAATTCCAGACAACGATATAGAACAAAAATTAGGGCTGGGAGAACACAAATGCAGCAACTGCTAAGTAACTTGTTTGAGCACAAGTATATTGAGCATCATAGAAGTGATGGTGATAAAGTAACAGATTTGTTTTGGTGTCACCCTTACAGCATTGAGATTTTACGTACATTTCCACATGTACTTATCATGGATTGCACTTACAAAACAAATAGATATCGCTTTCCACTTCTGGAGACAACTACTTATGATGAAACCAAGAGACAAGTTTTGCTGAAGATTGACGAGCTTATAAATCCAAGTTGCACAATGCTTCAAGAACCAAATGAGACGATTAAAACCAAAGGGCGTCCTTCTAAGATTGACAGTAGCACTCGTCGTCTACCATCTGCTTTTGAGATTGCCGAGGCTTTTTCCGTACATGGTAGTCAGTCACAAGTACCACTTGAAAAGGTTGTTCATGCATCTCCTAGTACTGTGTTGCCTTCTACGAAATCAAATAAGCATCCAGAGAAAAATCAGGTGTGTCTTTCAATTGTGATATATAATAACAATTTCAATTACAACGCCTAAAAAAAAAAAAAAAAACTAACATGTAATTATTTTTGTACAGCCTATCTACGTGACTCAAAGCACTTCACCATTTGAGCTAACACAAAAATATACGGTGCAATTCGTTTTCGGTATGAGGCCTTACATTCTAGGTTCATTTGATGTTGAGTCTGATGGTAATTGTGGTTATAGAGTTGTAGCATCAGCTATGGGATTTGGTAGGCGTTTTTGGCGAAGAGTTCGAATAGACCTAATGAATGAGCTAAAAAGTATGCCCCACTTGTACATGAAACTATATGGTAGCGAAAGTAGTGTAGAGAATATTATACAAAGACTAAACCATTCTGGATCTACTGCACCACGTAGAAAATGGATGTGTATAACAGAGATGGGGCATTTGATCGCTACTTGCTATGGAGTTGTTGTGATAAACTTATCTGATAAACAGTGCCTTACCTTTCTTCCTTTGACTGAACACATTACTGGACGATTTCAGATCCAAGAACTGCCTGAAATTGGAATTGGTTTTGTTAACGGAGACCACTTTGTCCAGGTAAGTACTATGACTGCATCTTCATGCATTGGTAATTTATAAAAATCTTAACTAATTGGATGCATTTTTATTTTTTATTTTCTTAACAGGTGTCTTTGCAAGCCGGATGCCCATTACCACCAATCCCACCAAATTGGTACCCCCATGCTGATGATAAAGCAAGATCATTATACAATAGATACAAGGATCGTCTGCATCAATATACCCAAATACCCCATCCAGAAAGAGTTACTGCTATTTCCGAAATTATAACTCTTGAGACTGATGAGACTATGTTTGAATGATTTTTTTATATATATAGAATTACTGAATCCTTTCTTTACATTTAGAATAATTTTTTTTGTTGAGTTGCTATATGTATTACACAACAATTGATTGTGAGAATGATTCATGTTTTGAATTAATTTTTTTATTTCACTTGTAATATTGTACATGGGTATAGGAAGAATTACAAGTTTATTGTCAAATCTTAAGAGCAACCATTTTACTTTGAAACTATTCAGTTGGGGTGCTACTTAATTGTCAGATTATGTTGTAAATAATTTTGTTTCAATTAAATGAAAGAGTTCTGACCGTTCGATTCATGAACGAAAATTCTAGAAATTTTGTTTGGATAACTTTTTGTGTTTGCATGCAAAGAAGAAAAAAAAACAAATGGAGGTGTAGTGAGTGAATTAGAGGTATAATGAGTAATTTATTGTTTTGTATGTGAATAAAATAACTAAGGTTATTTTAGGAATTCAAAAGGAGGTCTAGTGAGCAAACAATGGGTATTTAAAAGCAAGAAGGAGGTGTAGAGAGTAGAGAGGTCAAATGAGCAAATTTGGAGGTCCCAATAGCAACACTCATTAAAGCTGCCCCAGCTTCTGTCTAAAAGCCAGAAGCGCGCTAGCTACTGTAGCAGTGACACTGTTCATTAATGAATTTTTCAAAATCCCGTTTTGTATCCTTCGTTGGCTGAAACAATTACAGCCATCTGCCACCCACCCTATCAGTCTCTCGATCCCATCTCCCATCTCCCTCTGCTCGATCTCCCACCTCCCTCTGCTCTATCCCATCTCCCTCAAATAACATCACAGAACGCATCCCATCCGATCTCCCTCAAATAACATCACAGAAAGCATCCCATCCGATCTCCCTCAAATAACATCACAGAACGCATCCCATCCGATCTCCCTCCGCTCGATCTCCTCTGCTCGACCGGTAATGGAGTTCGACGTTTGCAACCCAGCAGGTTCGTGGCTTTCTACTCCAATTGTGGCCAGCTTCCTCCTACTGATGCAACCAAGCCAAAATGAAGCCGGGAAGAGCTCGGAAAGCTGCCGGCGTCGAGGAACAGCGACGGAGGCAGAAGCAACCCAGAAACAAATTCGTCAAAAGTTGATTAAATCGGAAAACTAATCATACTGGGGTGTTAAGCATGACGAGGAGATGGGTTTCCATACCAAATTCAGCTTAATCGGTCGCCGGAAGTTGCAGTGGTGGCCGGAGAAAGTTCGGGGCTTCTCGTCGTCGATTCTCCATCTCCGTTCAATGCATGGATGATCTAAGGACAGAGGGCTGCTGGCGACAGCGAGACGGAGACGATGGTGTATGAGCGCCGGCCGGAGGTGACCTGACGGTGGAGAGCCAGCCGGGTCGCAGTGCGTCTCGGGCCAACTCTGGTTCTCTCCCTCTCTCGATCCTTCTGGTGTTCCTATTGATCAAGGCTCATATATATATAGATTATTGCAATTAACAATGGACGACCCTGATCAAATGGTGGAGGAAATGGATGGCCAGGATTGCTCTAATGAAATTTATACAAATATTAATCATTTACTAAATAATTAATGCAAAATAATCTATAATGTCCAATTTAGTCATTCCACAAATAAAAAGCACAAGCCAGTTTAGTTTACCAAACACTTTGTCACTGCTTTTGCCACTGACAGCACTTCTAAAAAGCTAGTTTACCAAACACTCAGCAACTTTGCTTTTCAGCCACTTATTCTCAGAAATAAGCAGAAGGCAGCTTTTTCTCAAAGAACAGCCATACCAAACATAGCCTATGAGCCTTCAGTGGATTCTCTCCTCTCTCTGTTCATGTACTATTCCTTCGTGGACTGGCAAGTCCTCGCGACTCATTAAGTCATTTGTAGACTTGGAAATAAGTAGAGATTTAGCCAAAAAAAAAAAAAAAGACAAATAATAGAGATGTAATTGTCTCTGTTAAGAATCTATAAATCCGCAAAAATTCTTGTATACACGGCAAAAATTCTTGTGGCAAGTTTTTCTGCAGCCAATCCATGGATACCAAGAGCAACCCAATTACGTTGATGTTTTCCCTTTTCTTCTTGTGCCTATGTCTCAAGTCCCATATCTGCTTTGGAGCTGACACCATCACAGCAAAACAGTCTCTCTCTGGTGACCAAACCATTGTTTCAGCTGGTGGGAAATTTGAACTGGGTTTCTTCAAGGCAGGTAATACTGCAAACTACTACATAGGCATGTGGTACTTCAAGAAACTAGTACCGGACCAAACCATAGTCTGGGTGGCCAATAGGGTGCAGCCAGTCTGATAGATTTTCTTCAGAGTTGAGAATCTCAGATGGTAATTTGGTACTGTTTAATGAGTCCAAAACCCCAATTTGGTCAACAGAGGTCAGTTCAAGTTCAGCTTCTTCTATTCATGTAGTTCTTTTAGATAATGGAAACCTTGTGCTAAGAGCTGGGTCCTTGCCTTTATGGCAAAGTTTTGATCAACCAACCCATGCTTTTCTACTCCTCAAATATAAATGAAGTAACTTAGAAACCAAATTGGTTGGTTTGTTGGTAAAGCCTCTAAAGCCTCATAACGATTAACGAGGGTTTGAGTCCCCTTTCTCCTCCACAAACGCGTGGGACCCAGCAAGAGTCAGCCAAAGCCCGAAGTCAATTGGGTCACGCTTTGAGTATCAAATTGATCACCTGAGTGTCAATTTGCTATCTCGTGCAACTTTCGCAAAAATCTTAATCTTATTGAACTTGACAAACACTGAAGCTACGTGCGTGAAAACATGACAAAGGTGGTTTGAGAAAGTCTGCACGTGACATGCAGTGCCTAACACATCGACCAAATTGGAAGTAGCAGCTCAATGTTTCCGGGGGAAACAATGCGTTGGGAGGCATCAACACATCGACCAAAATTGAATGCCACTTAAAAAACCAGACCAAACCAATTGTTACAAGCAATTGTTACAAGCAACCAACCCAGCATAGAACGACAAACGAAACCAGCCTGGGCCCAAGCATAGAACTGCAAACCAGGCCTAGGCTGAATTGATGGAAGTTCTATTCATGAAAGGGGGTGCTGAACTGATGGAAGTTCTGTTCTGTGTGTCCATAACATGAATATGATAAAAGATACAGGAGACGTTTAGGGGTTAACAATTTAAACATATTACAAAATGCTGTACAATTAACTAAAATGTAAGAATAAACTTGAAGAAGGTTGAACAAATAATTAAATACATTCTCTTGATTCATTTAGTAAAAGAGTAATAATACATTCTAGTAGACCTCTTCTGGACAAGAATTTCCCCATCATCACAACCTGGTTTAAGTATTCGACCAAATTGTATGTGATTACAGTGCTTCATATAAGTATACAACAACTTTAGATTAGTAATACTCCCAAGAATAAAGTTCAATTGATTGTTTTCAGTGCTATGTCATTTTGTATTAGTTAAACATATTGATTTTCATAAAGACAAGGGAAAGTGCTCGACATGGGGGTTTATTTACCATACTTTATAAAGGGTTCAGTTTCCAGTCAATTTCTAAGTGAGTACAATCAAATATACCTTTAACTCTATTTAGAGCTGCTTGCCTATGTTGTAGTAGAGGAAGTGACAAATCACTTACTTGCTCTACCTTGTTATCGTCCTTTCTTTTGCGAGGCAAACTCCTTGATAAAGTTTTCCATTTTGATTCAAATGCACATGCTACACAACAATGAAGAATATTATTTTTATTAAACAAAAGTGTTAATAGCATGAACTGAGAAATGACAAGGCATCAGAGATCAAATAGCTGAGTATAAAAACAAGCTTTTGATCTTTACTTCTGCATAAATGTGTATCAGAGCAAGGATCTTAGTCCAGGAACCGGAACAACCGGTATGAGTAGATATTAGACAAGGATATTAAACGAGTAAAGTTCATTAATGTATGGATTTCATTTTATGAAGGCAAAACTATATCCATGATGAAGATGAATCAAGGTGGGTGGATAGAAAATCAGATGGTAAAATCAATGGTTCTATTTCTCAATCTTTCCGACTTGCTCCTATGGAACTAAGGTTGAAAAGATTGAGAAAAATCAGTCATTGAGAACCACTGATGAAGGATTCCTCGACAAGTTATGGATGAATTAACTTGGTCTGCCTCTGTTGAAAATGTGGAGCTCAGCTTTTAGCCATTCCATCACATGCCCAATATAGAAAGATAAAAGGGACATATAGCAATTGCATGAAAAAGAGTTTGTCTCTTTGTCATCAAAGGAACCAAAACAATAAAATCCTAATAGCACACTAATCATAAGGCACCCTAATGACTGTAGTTGTCTGCAATAAAAAAGTGGGTCAGACTCATAAGTTGATCACTGTAGTTCAAATCCCTATTGTCTGTATCTAATGGAAGATACTTTCACTAGATTTTAAATAGTTTCATTAAGAAGATAGTCATATAAAAATTTTCTCCTAGATGGCATTTCTTCACCATCCTTCTGATAATCAAATGGTAAATGATCAACATTTTTGAAAGAGTGGCACTTAATATGAAAGTAGAAAGCTTGCATGGGTTATAAGCAGTCCAACTTGGACGGTCATTAACATACCAAGAAAAATTCATACCAGAACTTATCCCACCGTAGAAAGGCAGCCAACAACATCAACGCTCATCCTCTTACTCAAGTACTTTGAAAAACTCTTACAAGTTATCCACTAAAAACCAGCTCAGAATCGATAAAAAAATTTCTTACACAATATGGATTCCGAGAAACACTCAGATATCACCTCAAGGTAACGACTAACTAAAGCTTCTTTACTGATTTCAAAATAAAGAGGATAATCAAAACTGACCAAGCACCCCTGTTGCAGACCATGTAAAAGATAATAGACTTCATACTGATACTCCAAAATATGAGTACCTTTGTTGGCCAAAATAATTTAACAGCTGGAGTACTAAACAATCAAATGTCCAAAATGGTCTGAACTCAACAAAAAATGATGGCTTCTTCATTGGTGGCCACAATATCATGTATGCTGGAATAACTCATGATCATTGCTTTAAAATAGGCCTTAAACTCGAATTTTTAAGCAAATCATAGGAATGTTCATGTGAGAAGCACAAGCTCTTTTATCAAAGTTTCAAACCAAATACCTTCATTTTGGTCCTTGAAACCATGTATTAGGCACGCACAAATCCACGGTCTTCCAGCACGGGATGCCTTTGCCCCACCTTTTAGTTCACCATTGTGTTGTTTCAGACTGCAAAAGAATTTAGAAACTTATCATAAAAAACCTGGCCAAACAACTGAAAATGATTGCCAGAAATCACTCGAGTCTATAGTGAAAACGCAGTCATAACAGCATAAGTATGTACTTTTCAATACAATTAGAAGATAAACACAATCAACAAGTGCACCTCAAGTAAATATGTGAAAAAGGTCTAAAAATGCTGAAGATAAACACAATCATAACAGGACAAAAACTACAGAGGCAAATCTACCCAACATGATAACAAATGTCAAGATCAATATCATAACCACATCTCTTCTCCAGCCGCAACAAATTAATGCTGGTAATCACACAATTTAGTGCATACAGTGACTTATCCGCATGAACAGGTCAATAACAATCGTTTTATCAAACTGGAAAGCAACTAGATAATTTCTAAAACGAAGTTGGAGATATCTACTATCTATTCATTTCAAAACCGGCAGTTGGCATAATACATAACCAATGGAATGCCATTCACTGCTTTAATTGACTACCTTCTCATTCTTCTCATTAGCTAATAATCAAGAGAAGCATCATTGAGCACGAACCCAATTCTGAGAGCGAAAAAGAAAGACAAATTGCTAAAGAACATGGTCCATATAAACACCTGAAAACCCAAAACGAACAAGACCCAGGTAATAATTTGTCCTCCATCTATCAACTAGCTCATGAAAAATGAGAATTTTGAAAGACCCAGATAGCAAATCGTTCCTAAACTTATCAAACAGCTAATGAAACAGATAAATTCGAAGGAACCCAGGTACAAATTTGTCCTAAATTTATCAAACAGCTAATGAAAACAACAAAACTGAAAGACCCAGATAGCAATTCATTCATACCGGCGAGAGAAATCGGTGGTGACACCAACGTAGGTCTTGATGGGTGCATTGGTGGAAAGGATGAGGTACACAGACCAAGACCTCGATTTTGGTTTTTGATTTTGAGGGAGAATTCGATTTTGCTTCTGATTTGATATTGGGTAGTGATGTCGAACATGGTAATAGACTTGAGGAGGGGTGAGGGTTTGGGAGCTTTACGGAAGGGAATGTTCTGGAGAGTCGTGTCATCATTTCCGATCGGACCCCCTTTGCAAGTTTTGAACTTTTCGAATTATATATATACACAACTAAACGTGTGAAAGAGCCGTTGGGTGGGCTTTTCTGTTTTCAAATTTGATCATCTTAAGAGGAGCTTGAAACTCAAGGGCTTGAATGCTTTTTTTTTTTTTTTTTTTTCCCATGAAAGATTTAACTCTTACATTTTTCTTGATCAAAAGCTGAAAAAAATTGAAATAGCAGGTTAGCTCAAGTGATACAGGTACATAGTTGAATTATAATTAGACTAATGACAGGTTTAATTATTTTGTTAGTCCGAATTTTGAAAATATCATTTGATGGATTCTATTACAAAGGTGAAAAAAATAAGATTAAATGATTAATCAAAAGCAAGTTATTATTTCGTGGACCAATAATATTAGCTCGGTTTAGTTATACAATAGAATAATTTTTCACCTACATGAAAATGATCAAGTAATTTCAGAATTTCTCATGTATCCAACGAAAATTTGATTCCCCTTGGTGTTGGTAAACATATGATAGGAGGGGAACCGAGAGTAATTCTCTTTATTTCATTCTCATTACCGAGTTAAACTCGGAACAGAAATGTGGTTTTGGGTCCAAACCTGTAGATTCTTTTGGTGCAAATGCATTAAAGCTCACAGCTTTTAGAGTCCGCAGAAAATCAAAAGGAAGAGGAAGTTTGCACAAGAATAGGCAAACATTATAGGAAGGACGATTGCATCAGAGCTCAAAGGCCACAAAAACAGAAACCAGGTTTGAAACGACAGAACACAAACGATACGCATTTAATTTCTCTTTGGAGTCAATGCTTGCTCATCTACCATGTCATATATCTCTTTTGGGGCTTCAAGGCATTCATTACCTTTCAGATTTTACATTGAAGAGACTTCTGCATTTCCTGTTCTTCCTAAGGTTAGGTTTCCTTTTCTTTCTTAAAGTTTTTTGTGCCAATTTTGGTCTCCCTTATAGGGGTTTTCATTTTCTTTTTCCAAGTTTATACCTTTATTTCTAGCAAACAAAAATAAAAATAATCTGTGACTAAAAGAGTATCAACTGTGTTAAACAGCGACAAGCGTGGCCCGTGACCCACCATTGTACCGATACTGTCCCAACTTAACCACCCATTAGGTGTTGGGTTTTAATCACAAAAGGCCTCGGTACAATTGGGTGAGATCCACCCACTTATAAGTTATATTTTATTTGTCACTTTTCCAATGTGGGATCTTTCCTCTTCAACACGCCCCCTCACGTGCAACCTAGCTCTAGGTCTGCACGTGAAATTCATTCATCCAATTCCCATATTGGAAATTGGGACACAAGCCTCATATCAGAGACTTGGTCAATACAATCCAAGGCCCACATTCATTGGACACTTGGTAATTTCAATGGCAATACAGGGAACCCCAATTTGGGCTCATGATACGTGCCTACGTGGAGACGCAATTGGAGAATGACCCGCTCTGATACCATGTTAAACAGCGACAAGCGTGGCCCGTGACCCACCATTGTACCGATACTGTCCCAACTTAACCACCCATTAGGTGTTGGGTTTTAATCACAAAAGGCCTCGGTACAATTGGGTGAGATCCACCCACTTATAAGTTATATTTTATTTGTCACTTTTCCAATGTGGGATCTTTCCTCTTCAACAAACTGATCACATGTAAAAACACCATTAGAAGTATGTATTTGCACTCACAAAGACATCGTAGAGTTTCATTGCGTCTACTTTTTTACTTTTATTAATCAAAAGACAAAAATTCTGAATAAGCATAAAAAGCAACTGCCTCCAAAATTATTATTTGTGGCTGCAAAAGCGGTGAGCCTATAAGAGGAAAATATCTAAATTATCCATTTGCATTCAGAAATTAAATATACCCCTTGTGTTACATTATGTATGTTTTGCCTTTATTCACCCAAAAGCTAAAACTTTAATGCATATGAAGGTAACATCCTCAATTGGCTTGTACAGTACCA
This sequence comes from Rosa lucieae, assembly GCA_024704745.1. NCBI lineage: Eukaryota > Viridiplantae > Streptophyta > Magnoliopsida > Rosales > Rosaceae > Rosa > Rosa lucieae. The sequence continues at coordinate 5,019,906 of CM045492.1, forward strand.
GTGGCAGCATTTTTTCAGGTCCTAGCTTGATGTGGTACTCACTGGTAAGCCAAAGATTGAAGCTAGTCCTGTTAGGAAGTTGATTGAGCATATCTCATACATTAAATTATGATGATCTGTAAATATCTGTATCCCTTGATTGTAGATTGCTTCCCTAGAATATAGCTTAATTGTAGGAGTAGATGACGTGAGGATAGGAATTACTTCATGTATATGTACACAGTCGCATAACAATGAATTCAATTCAGCCAAAACTTCTTCTTTTCATGGTATCAGAGCAAGAGTAAAATCTTGACTCTCTCTTGCCGCTGTGCCTTTTTTCTCGTGCAGCAAAACTTCATTCTTCAATTTCCTAAATCATGGGAGAAGGTTCAGATTCACCCAAAGCTGATATCTCAAATCCCCTCTACCTTCATCATTCAGATCATCCCGGTTTGGTATTGGTCTCCAAACCACTCAATGGAGATAATTACTCCTCATGGCTGAGAGCCATGACAATAGCCCTCAACGCCAAGAACAAGCTTTGGCTTTGTCAATGGCGTTATCAAACATCCCTCCGCAGACAAGTATCCTAATGATTATGCGACTTGGTCTCGATGCAATGATATGATTCATTCATGGATCATCAACTCTATTACTCCGGAAATTTCTGACAGTGTCATCTACTACACCACCGCTCGTGAGGTTTGGGAGGATCTTCGTGAGCGCTTCTCTCAAAGTAATGCTCCTCGCATCTTTGAAATACAGCAAGAGATTGCTTATCACCGGCAGGAACAATTGTCTGTTTCAACCTATTACACCAAGCTTAAGAGTCTATGGGATGAGTTGGCTTCCTATACTGATGCGTCATCTTGTTCATGTGGAGCACAACAAGATCGACAAAAGTTGATGCAGTTTCTAATGGGTCTAAATGAATCTTACACTGCTACACGGGGACAATTACTCTTGATGAATCCTCTCCCTTCAGTCTGCCAAGCCTATTCCTCTGTTTGTCAAGAAGAAAAACAAAGGCTTCTTAGTGCCACCAATGCGATTACAGAGACCAACTCAAGTGCTGCCATGGCTGTACGCAGCAACAGGCCCAACAATTCAACTGCTTCAACCGAAATTGGAAGAACAAATCGTACCTACAACAATCTACAGGACATGCGACGTTCTGACCAAGACAAGCGTCGCTCAGGTTCTTTCAGAGGGCGGCCTCACTGCACCTATTGTGGAGAGATGGGTCATTTTATTGAGATATGTTATCAACTAAACGGATATCCTCCGGGTCACCCAAAAGCAAGATCAGGTTCTAACTCTAAATCGAACTGTTTCAAGAATGCTCCTGCAGCCAATCAAGTTTCTGAGGGTTCAAGCAGAGATGAAGGAAAGTCGGTGGTGATAACTGAAATTTCTGAAGCTCAAATACAGCAGCTTTTGTCTCTTCTCAAGGACAAAGACGGAAATACAATTTCTCAAGCAAATGCGGCAGTAACTAAACCAGGTTTGTCTAAAATCTCTTCTCGCTGCTGGATCATCGACAGCGGCGCGACAGATCATATCTCTTCATCTCCACAGTTATTCTTGCGTAAGGATAAAAATAGCTCACTACCTCTAGTATTGTTACCAAGTGGAGAAAAGGCAAACATTGTCGCAAAGGGATCATTACCGCTGAACTCTATATATTATTTGTATGATGTATTATGTGTGCCCACATTCAAAGTGGATTTAATGTCAGTTAGTCGTTTGACCGGAGGTCTAAATTGCTCAGTGACTTTTTTTCCTTATTGGTGTATTCTGCAGGATCTGGATACGAGGAAGATGATTGGTTTGGGTAAGCAGCGTGATGGGCTATACTACTTAGTGGCATTAGCGACGAAGGGAACCACAAACAACCCTCATTCATCCTCACACACTCAACCAGGGTGCAACCTCACCACCTCATCTACTGATCTCAGGCACAACCGTTTAGGCCATGTTTCCCATTCTCGTTTAAGTTTTATTGCTAAGAACTTTTTGAATGTTACAGTTCAGTCTAATAATGCTTGCCCTATCTGTCCTCTGGCAAAGCAACATCGTTTACCTTTTGGTACTAGTGCAATTTCCTCTGAACAACCATTTGACCTTATTCATTGTGACATCTGGGGTCGTTATAAAGATCCTTCCCTTTCTGGTGCACACTATTTCCTTATCATTGTCGATGATTACACACGCTTTACTTGGATATTTTTGATGAGGCAAAAAGATGAAACACAATCTCTTTTAAAGCGTTTTTTTAGTTACGTATCCACTCAATTTGCATCTCACATCAAAGTCTTTCGCAGTGACAATGGTGGTGAATTTCTTTACCTCCACTCATTTTTCAAAGATAATGGTGTTCTTTTCCAACATTCTTGCGTTTACACCCCCCAACAGAGTAGTGGAACGCAAACACCGCCACATTCTACAAGTAGCACGAGCTTTGAAATTTCAAGCTCAACTCCCTACTCAATTTTGGGGAGAATGTGCACTTACCGCGGTACACATTATCAATCGCTTACCTACACCTGTTCTCTCTTTCCAAACTCCATACGAACGCCTTTACTCGAAACCACCGACTTTTTCCCCCCTTCGTGTGTTCGGTTGCTTGGCTTTTGCTACCAATGTCCATACTACTCATAAATTTGATCATCGTGCTATGGTATGTGTTTTCATCAGTTACCCTGTTGGTCAAAAGGCTTATAAATTGTTTAATCTATCCACCAAAACAATTTTCACTAGCAGAGACATAGTTTTTCATGAGAAAGTCTTCCCTTATGCTTCTGTTCAGCCCATTTCCCTTGTCCCTTCGTTGGCCCACTCTTCCGGTCCCATACCCACACCGATCCACGACCCCACTTCCTTTATTCCACCTAATTCTGACTCTGCCCCTGTTCCCTCGTCTTCTTCTCCAGCTCCCACGATCCCATCCCCTACTTTCCCAGAAAGCATCGCGCCCTCTCCTTCTATCACCCAACCCACTCAGGCCTTGCCGACGCCATCATCACCGGGGACCCATTCGATCCACCCGCTCCTTCGCCTGACCCGCCTTCTCCTTCACCCGATCCACCAACTTCTTCCCTTGACCCACCTGCTCCCATTCGTCGCTCCAGCCGCTCCACCAGACCGCCGATGCGGTTCCAAGATTATATCTGCTCTCAAGTCACTCATCCTTGCTCCGATCCGTCCTCTTCCTTGCTTCCAGGTCCAACCAAGGGCACTCGATATCCACTGGCTAATTATGTCTCCTATCACTTGAAGGAATTGTGTCCTAAAACAATCATTTTGATGTAATTATTATTGTAATTATTATTAATCAAAGGGCAAGTTTTGCATTGCTTATATTTTATTTGATTTGAACAGGTCCAAGGAATATGAGTTAAAGAGAAAGTAATCTAAAGAGTTAGATGTGTGAGACCTTTACTCTTTCACACTCTTATCCTAAAAGGTTCCTAGTCTAGGATTTCACTTGGACATTTAATCCGGAAAGACTAGCACATACTATGTATGCTCAATATGGAGGATGATATGTCTCTTGTCATTTGTGTGGAGACACTAATACAAGTATGTGGGTGCTCTTAATTTAAAGAGTACACTGAACGCGATCATTAGCGTTCTTGTATGGAGTCTTACTTACATGTCAAACTTGAACTCTAAATTGCAACAATACAAATTAGTCCTTTGACTGAGACACCATAGTTGTCTTATGAGTAATTGATTATTTCTTGATGATGCAATAATTGTGTCCCTTAATGGATATAATAAATGCATTCATTGGTATAATCAATTCGGTCATGGGACATGTGAGTGTACAATAAGGAATCTCTATCCTTAAGTAAATAAGGTGTATGTTCAAAGATGTGATTCAATGAGTCTTTGGCCAAAGCATTGAATGAGATTAAAAGGAGTTTCTAATCACATTCTAAGAATCACATAAGAATGAAAATCACATTAGGGGATTGACATATCAATTCCATACCCCGATGATGTGATTTAGAACATAGTGTTAGAGAAGGACCGAATTGTATTGTATTCAATTGAATAGGTTCTTTGTCATTCTACATTAACTGGGTAGTCATGATATGTTGCAAGACGTCACTCATGACTTGTGAAAGTCCCCCGAGGATTAATAAACATTATAATCCTAATAACAAGGGAGAATCAAAAATGGAGTTTTTGATTCGTAAACAAATAGAATGGTTTCTATAAACTTCACTGCCTTGTTAATTAGAACCTAAGAGATCGCACCACCATATAAGTGGATCCTTGAGATTGTCTGAAGAAGATTTAAACAAGAGTTGGTTATGACCAAATAATTAATTAGATTTATTATTGGACCATAATTAGGTTTTTCGGGTAAAACCGATCCTTTAATTAACCAAGATTAATAAGGTTAATTAAACAAGCATAATTAACTCAATCAAAATAAGTTAACCACTAAATTACTTTAATTTAATGCAAGTAAATTAGTTGAGTGATTTAGGGGATGATGATGTCTTACATCATGCATCACTAACTTTTGGTGAGTAATTTAGGAGATGATGTCTCACATCACTTTTGATGAGTGATTTAGGGGATGATGTTTTACATCATGCATCACCAACTTTTGGTGAGTGATTTAGGGGATGATGTTTTACATCATGATCACCAACTTTTGGTGAGTAATTTAGGGAACTAATAGTAAAGATGACTAACCCTACCAACTATTTGGTGAGGGAAACATGGAAATGATTTTATATCATCATTAACTATTAGGTATATTTCAATTCATGAATTTATGGATCAAAAGTGAAAGCAAACACCATGAAAAATTAGCTAGTTCATAACTAGTTTAGACATGTTCCAAAGCTGGAAATAAAATTCCAGTTTTGTGTTCTTCCATTGAACATTTGTTTACTTCATCTTTGAAGCCAAAAATCATGCATACCCTAAGGCATATATAATCTAATATGTTTCTAAGATTAACACCTTAATTAAGAAACATATAGAATCCCTTAATACATATCTCATATGCATCAAAGTTTCATAAAACTTAAACCACTTCTTACATGTAATTTCCAGAAACTTTTTCTAGCTATCATAAAATCTACCTTACATCACATGCTTCATAACTTTTATGATAAAGCAAATTTTATGATCTAAATTACATATTACTCTAAGCTTAAGAAAATCACATCAACCAACATACTTAGCCATGTTTATAACATACCAAATTAAGCCAATGGCTTTGATACCAATTGAAGGAATGGATGGATTTCAAAACTTTTTAATTAGTGCGGAATTAGTTTAACCATTAAACTACTAACAAACATAAAATCCATTCCTTTAACCCATGATCTTGGCTTATTGTGATATGTATATAAACATAGCATGCATAGTAAGGAAGAACAAAGAGGGAGTTTATGTTCTACTCACCCTTGGAGCGTGATTTTAATCCGATCCAAGTGAACCACCAAAGTTCCTCTCCTTGATCTCTCCTTGTGTGTGTTTCCTCCACCTTGAAGCACCTTGAATTAAGAACTCATTCTTGTACTCCTTCTTGTGCTTGTAATCTTCTCCTTGATGTAGTAAGGAAAGCCACAAAAGATATGGCCTCTAAGGATCTTCACCAAGTGAATCAAGAGATGAAGAAAGATGAAAGAAAAGAAGAAATTATGCAAGTGTTCTTCTTTCCTTTAATTTGGTAATGGACCAAGAGAGAACTCTTTCTCTCTCTCTCAAATCTCTCAAATCTGAAAATAATAGTGTGGAGACACACTTATTCTCTTTGTCCATGCTTTCACTTTTATATAATAGGAAATAACTCCAATTACTAAAAGAAAATATTGACTTTCATAAAGCCAATATTTGGCTGGTCCATACTTGTTATTGGGCACTAAAAATGTGTCTTGGGCTTTCATTTAAATCTCATTTAGTGAAGCCCAAGTCCACACAAAAACCCGACAATCGTTTAGGCCCAATAGGTTNGAAATGGTTTCTATAAACTTCACTGCCTTGTTAATTAGAACCTAAGAGATCGCACACCATATAAGTGGATCCTTGAGATTGTAATAGAAGAAGATTAAACAAGAGTTGGTTTGACCAAATAATTAATTAGATTTATTATTTGGACATAATTAGGTTTTTCGGGTAAAACCGAACCTATTGGGCCTAAACGATTGTCGGGTTTTTCGTGTGGACTTGGGCTTCACTAAATGAGATTTAAATGAAAGCCCAAGACACATTTTTAGTGCCCAATAACAAGTATGGACCAGCCAAAATATTGGCTTTATGAAAGTCAATATTTTCTTTTAGTAATTGGAGTTATTTCCTATTATATAAAAGTGAAAGCATGGACAAAGAGAATAAGTGTGTCTCCACACTATTATTTTCAGATTTGAGAGATTTGAGAGAGAGAGAAAGAGTTCTCTCTTGGTCCATTACCAAATTAAAGGAAAGAAGAACACTTGCATAATTTCTTCTTTTCTTTCATCTTTCTTCATCTCTTGATTCACTTGGTGAAGATCCTTAGAGGCCATATCTTTTTGTGGCTTTCCTTACTACATCAAGGAGAAGATTACAAGCACAAGAAGGAGTACAAGAATGAGTTCTTAATTCAAGGTGCTTCAAGGTGGAGGAAACACACACAAGGAGAGATCAAGGAGAGGAACTTTGGTGGTTCACTTGGATCGGATTAAAATCACGCTCCAAGGGTGAGTAGAACATAAACTCCCTCTTTGTTCTTCCTTACTATGCATGCTATGTTTATATACATATCACAATAAGCCAAGATCATGGGTTAAAGGAATGGATTTTATGTTTAGTTAGTAGTTTAATGGTTAAACTAATTCCGCACTAATTAAAAAGTTTTGAAATCCATCCATTCCTTCATCACTGATACCAGCCTGCACACCGTTCGTTTGTTGCCCATATCAGTCATGCCACCGAACCCCAATCTTATTCCGAGGCCGCCGTTCATCCTGAGTGGCAAGCAGCGATGCATTCTAAATTGCAGGCTCTCCAAGCCAATGGCACCTGGACTCTCACTACTCTTCCAACCGGTACGAAACCGATCAGTTGTCGCTGGGTATACAAAATCAAACACCGTTCTGATGGTTCTATCGAGCTCTACAAAGTACGTTTGGTGGCCAAGGGATTCACTCAATTGGAGGGTGTGGATTATCAGGAGACCTTTTCCCCCACCGCCAAGATCATTTTTGTTCGTTGCTTGCTTGCTTTGGCAACAGCTCGTGGCTGGCAACTTCACCAATTGGATGTTAATAATGCCTTTCTTCACGGCGATTTGCATGAAGAAATCTACATGTCTCCGCCGCCAGGGCTTCGGAGACAGGGGGAGGAAAACCTAGTGTGTCGCCTCCATAAGTCATTGTACGGTTTAAAATAGGCATCCCGGCAGTGGTTCGCAAAGTTCTTGGAGGCTATTTGTTCTGCCGGTTTTGTACAGTCACAAGCTGATTACTCATTATTCACCAGAAAGCAAGGCAAGTCCTTTACTGCTCTCTTGATATATGTTGATGATATTTTGATTACCGGAAATGATCCTGTGAGTATTGCTGCAATTAAGAAATTCCTGCATAGTCATTTTCGCCTTAAAGATCTTGGTAGCTTGAAATATTTTCTTGGCATTGAGGTTTCTACTTCTAAAAATGGGATTTTTATTTCCCAACATAAGTATGCATTAGAGATCATTAAGGATGCAGGACTGTTAGGTGCAGCTCCTGTTGACACTCCTATGGAGCGGGGATTAAAATTATCTGACAAAAGTGACTTGCTCAAGGATCCGGGTTCTTATAGAAGATTGGTTGGAAGGTTGATATATCTTACGGTTTCAAGGCCGGATATCACATATTCTGTTCATGTATTAAGCAGGTTTATGCATCAACCTCAGAAGCTTCATATGGAAGCGGCACTCAGGGTTGTGCGTTATCTCAAAAATGCGTCTGGTCAAGGGTTGTTCTTCTCTTCAAATAGTGATTTCAGGTTTAGAGCTTATTGTGATTCAGATTGGGCAGGCTGTCCACTTACTAGAAGGTCCACTACAGGTTATTGTGTTTTCCTTGGACCTTCACTAATTTCTTGGAGGTCGAAATGCCAGAAAACCGTGTCTCTCTCTTCAGCCGAAGCTGAGTATCGTGCCATGACTAGAGCATGCTGTGAGTTAACTTGGCTACGATATCTGCTCAATGATTTGGGATTGTTGCATCAAGAACCAGCCTTGTTGTACTGCGACAATAAAGCAGTGTTGCATATTGCAGCCAACCCTGTTTTTCATGAGCGAACGAGGCATATTGAAATGGACTGCCATTATATCAGAGATAAAATTCAGGATGGATCCGTTGCTATGAGATTTGTGAGCTCAACACATCAGTTAGCGGATGTCTTGACTAAAGCCTTGGGAAAAGAAGTTTTTACTCCTATGATTCGCAAGTTGGGAGTACGGGACATTCACTCTCCTCCAACTTGAGGGGGAGTGTTAGGAAGTTGATTGAGCATATCTCATACATTAAATTATGATGATCTGTAAATATCTGTATCCCTTGATTGTAGATTGCTTCCCTAGAATATAGCTTAATTGTAGGAGTAGATGACGTGAGGATAGGAATTACTTCATGTATATGTACACAGTCGCATAACAATGAATTCAATTCAGCCAAAACTTCTTCTTTTCAAGTCCCACTGCAGGTGTAAAAACTCTTTTCAAATGCTATGATCAATTGGAATGTGATTGGAGCATTAACTTGTCTGCTTTGAGTAAAGGATGATCCTGCATGTGTTACTTAATTAAAGAGATACTTCCGTTTCTCTCAAATGTTACTGATCTCTGTGGTGATTTCTGTAATGGGATTTGAACGAAATTGAAAAGAAACAATTGACTAGTTGAGATTATAGCAATCCATATGGCAGGTCTTTGTCTATGGTGAAGTTGACAACTCTGTTGCTTATGGATCCATATAGTGAAGGGGTATGCAGTTCTTGAATCCCAAGGCCCAAAAGAAAACCATCTAGCAGAGACAAGAAGCAAGGGCTATAAGAAAATTATAGCTCACTGGTTTTTCCAGTCTGCACAAAATAAAAAAAATCAACAAGGCAGAGAAACTTTGCACAAGAAGAGGCAAGCAATATAGGAAGGACAACTGCATATAATAGTTTACAGGCCACAAAAACAGAAACCGAGCTCAGGAGTCAGACTTGCTGGTTTTATATTAAATATGAACGAGATAGAGTTATTGCTCAGCTGGGTTTCTTCTCTGTGTGTATGTCCTTTTGGACATTACTCAAAGCATTTATATTTGGAGTCAATGCTTACTGTGTACCGGTACCATGTCCTTATGCTCACTTCATTCAGCTTTATTCTTTTTTATCTTTTTTTTTTTTTCTTCTCTTTTGTTTTTGTTGGTTTACATATTTATCTTGGGGATTCAAGGCAGTCCTTACTTCTGCTGCTGCCTCAGGTTCAAACCCTACTTTACTTTCTCATTCTTACTCTTCTTATTCATCATCCTTATATTTCCTTGGAACTAGCTAATTAAAGGAATTCTAATTTTAAACCTCAGAGTTTAACTTGGAGAGAGAGTTCTGCATTTCCTGTTCTTGTTGAAAACTTCAAGGTCAGTCCTTTCTCTTCTTTCTTTAGTTTATTGTAGGGGTTGCATTTTGTTACTCCAATCTGCTTCTGTCATATATATACCAATTTTATACCTTATTTTCTAGCAAAAGTTGAGCCTCAAGGGTTGTAACTAGTGAAAGAGTTGAGCCTAATATCAAAACTCAAATCACTTTGGAAAATAGTATAAGTAGAGCATATGAGCAAGGTATATAAATATGTAATTGCATTCAGAAAGATACCCTTGAGGTTCATTTGATCCAAGCATATATATGAAGCCACTGCCTTAAAAGCTATTTTTACCTCTACTCATCCTTAAGTTTCATCATATCTATTTTGTAGCTGTAGTATGCAAAGCTAAAAGCTTTGAACTGGCATTAGTATATATATGAAGCAACTGCTTCCGAAAAAACTTATATGTGACTCAAATCTTGACTCTAATCTAAATCCAAAATAGCTGCAGGTATCATTTTCAAATGGCTCATTCAGTACCAGTGCCTGCCTTCTTCCAGGTCCTTGTTGGTGATTTCTCTGAGAAACTGGTAACATCTTGTCCTCCATTTTCGGTTTTCAAGATATTTCCAACATTCATGAGTATATAGTTCTCCTCAAATTTAATTGGAACGTATTAGAAATTCACAAATCCATATCTTTTTAGTGTAATCCATGTCAATTGTATGATTTTCATCTTCTATTATATTTAATGTGTGATACTGAATCATGAGTCCATATCTTTCTATATAGTACATAGCAATTGTCTTGGTTAAAGTGGTGTTATTTATCAACATAAAGCTCAGGGAAAAGAGGCATTTCTAACATGATCTGACCTCCTTTGCTCAATGAGTCGATGGATCAGTGGTTCAGTTATCTAAAAAGCTTGTAAAACAAATGACCAAATTGTCTGTGTTGTAAAGTTGTAAATAAATGAAATTCTTGTTGATGTAAGAATTATTGATTGGTTCTAAGAACATTGATGTTTTCTGAGAAGCAATTACATTCTTGTAGAAAATGCCAACAGCTTTTGTCAACCACTTCAATGGATCAGCACTTTGCAAACTTCGAGGCCCTAGTGGAAAGTGCTGGGATGTAATATTGGAAGAGGAAAATAATGATATTTTCTTCCATAAAGGCTGGAATAAATTTGTGAAGGATAATTTTTTGGAGGAAGGACACATTTTGGTTTTCAATTATGATGGCAATTCTTGGTTCAATGCGACAATCTATGATAAAAGTGCATGTGAATTGGACATGGAAGCAGCCAAGACAAAGAGAAGTACTGGCGGTCTTGATGGTCAAAGGAGTAAGTTATAGTTTGCTTTACTTGTATACAAGACCAGACAACCAAGTTTTTTCCTTATCTGCCAAGTAATTTACATTCTTCTGAAATCCTGTTTCAATTTGGGACTGTATAGGGGATTATGTCATGCCTGGGGAGACAAGAATCAGAATCATTGAGTTCAAATCAGAGCATCTTTGCTTTAAGAGAACTATGGAGAAGCACAGACTGTATCAGCTGGTAAGTAATAAGTGGTCATACCCAATGAATAAGCTAATTATGTTTCTAAAACCCTTTTCCCTGTTATGATTGAAAAAATAGTAATTCTTTTCTTTTGATTGGAATGCCTTAGTACAAGAATTTTCAATCATTTGGGTGAAAATTAAAGTTCCATCACTTGTGAATCAGAAGTTGTTCTTGAAAGGTCTTCACTTGTCAGCAGAGTTTTCTTTTATTTTATCTTTGTTCTTTTGTCATCTACAATGTCAGTGTATTTCTCATGTTTTGTCCCCTGATATCAAATATGTTCCAATTTGTAGAGCATTCCAATAATAATAGCCAGGGCTAAGGGTCTCATAATCAAGCGGACTATAGAGCTTCGGGATCCAAGTAACAGATCATGGCTTATTAAAGTGACTCGCATGGGAGATGGTCGTTTACTTATGAACAAAGGCTGGCGTGCTTGTAGCAAGCGGAACCAGATTAAGAAAGGGCACACCATTGTTTTTGAGTTTGTGAAGGGACATGTGAAGCTTCACATCGTTAGAGCTGAGGGGTGTGGTGTGATACTCACAGGTCCTAATGTCATAGATTGAAGCTAGTTCCCACTGCAGGTGCAAAACTCTTTTCAAATGCTATGATTAATGGGAATGTGATCAGAGAATTAACTTGTCTATTTTCAGTAAGGTTATTTTTCATTTCCGAGACGCTTCTATTCCTGTTATGTATTAGTGATTGTTGTTTGGTGTGTTCTGTAATGGGATTTGAATGCAATTTGGAAAGAGATAATTGACTAGTTGCTATTTGAATGGTCCTATAATGAGGGAAAGAGATTTATTGTGATTACAGTTGCACTCCCCTGCATTTCTACACGTATTTGTGTGTATGATCACTGTGACTATAAACCAACTCCGGGAGACATTATGATTTGAACAAAGAATACAACGGTCTAGCTTCTAACCCTTCTCTGCGCCTTAGCAGTACAGACTGTTATCATAAAGCCTATCCCGTAGATTGTCTAGGAATTTGAAATATGCAAATCTTCATGCCTGGTTATACAAAGGGCCAAAGACTCCCAGAACTCCTGTGATGAGCCCATGTGCAACAGATGTATGAAACCAGTGAATCGGGAAATGCTTTTGTTATGCATCAACATGGTTCCTTTTTGTATGTGGGCGTATCCAATACTTTGTATTACATGATCTCTTGTACGCTTTCGACTACTATTATCGTCATTTCTGCGTTAGGAAAAAAAATTGTAAATGCTCAAAAACCTGAGCATTTGCTGGGTGGAGTAGGGAAATTTGGGGTTGACAGTAGTACCGTCACAAACTATAACCGTGGAAGATGTCATACTAATAAAAGAATATGTTACAATTCACATTTAAATATCTACATTATCTATGAAGATATGTTTCTGGGTTTCATGACTTGAGCTCTAATTTCCCAAAGTGAGAACTGATGTAAGAGCTTATCCTGTCCCAAAGTGAGAACTTGGATCCAAAAAAGCGCACTTTCACCGACTTTTTTGATCCATCTCTGATGAATTCTAAGTCCCTTGCAACATTAATCTGCAAACTTTCTTGGGAATCAAGCAAAGGTAATGCGATTAAACCCTCAGACTCTAGGTTTTTGATCCACCCACGCAATAAGTAATTCACAACCTGTATAAATGATGATTAGTCTTCTACGAACACAGAAGTAAATCAAATGATGCCAAAGAAAATTAATCGATTATGAAAATAAGTGTCTAGGGAAATTTAAAACCAAAAACTAATATGGTAGCATAATATATGAAGTTGGTCCAATTCCTAATAGCTTAATCCTCCGAGATCTATGTTTGTCAAACATGGTATCAGAGACTTGGTTGCTTGGAGGATAGACATATAACAGACTATTAGTTATGGTCACGATTCTTGCATTACTAGCTATTGAATGGGAGACTGAAAGACTTCATGCTAATTACTGAAGGATTGTATACCTCAGGAACTTCATCATGAGGACAGTGACCAGCTGGACTGATCTCATAAAATAGAGCTTCAGGCACCTGCTTCTTCACCTGAAAACCCCAAATAGGTTGCACCCATGGGTCTTCTTTCCCATACATAAGACAAACTGGTATGTTGCTCGTTTGACATCTACACATAAAAATGCCCTGGAATCCTTAATAAACATTGACCAGAAAAAAGTAAAGCAGATAAAAAAAAAGTCTTCATCAGTTTAACCTTTTGTATTGCCTACCTAGATAAAGCCTCCTTAAATGATAATTGTCCCTGGGGAGCAAACATAATTGAAGCAAATGATGCAGCAGCAGCCGGATGTTCTGCTGTCTCAACTATGCGGGAAAATACTTTGTCAACGTTTGTTGAATGATCCGCATAAACTTGTTCCAGTATCTGTGCTATACTCCTAGGATCACTTATCTTTTGCCAACTGAAATCAAACAAGCTCAAAATGTTTTAGTTCAAGTATCAACAAATTTTGTTTATAATATAGTCCACACAAAAGATGTTCTCAGAGTTCAGTTCTCAGATTAAATCAGTTCCCACATAAAAAAGCCTCTCTTAAATCAGTTCACTTTCAATTTTAGCTAGTTTGCCTACTTGTTTGTAAATTCAGGAACTAATACTACAATTTACTCCAATAATATTTATGCAGGCTATAAGAAACTTACACAAATTCTACGAGCTTTCTGACATTGGCAGGTAGAGGAAATGTTCCTGCCCACGGAAATATTTTTGCTAGTCTTGGAGATCTTATGGGATTAGGTAGAAATCCCCAGAAAGGAGTTGCATTGAGCAATGTAACACCTTTCACTAAATGAGGGTTACATGCAGCAAAATATAAAGCAACGAATCCTCCCAGTGAGTTTCCAGCAATATAGACAGGTTCACCAATTACCTGCATGAAAAGTCAAATGTGATTATGTGATCACTGGTAAGTGGTCAACACTTGGTGGAATTCATGCAAACTTCAACTTTTAGGCGTTATCAATGGTTATCAGTATCCCATATATATATATTCAATCTACAAATCCAACTGAAGGAATGTCGATATCACTAACCTAATAAATATACATATATAGTGAACAGAACAAATTCAATACATATGCATAATGGCACAACTAGTATAATAAGGGACAGTAACAACTTAGGACGATTACATTTCTCAATAAAAATGGTGTCACTAGAATTATCAATCAAGCCCAAAATGAACAGCTGGTTATGTTATATACTACCACAATGATCATTCATATTCATGTATAATGCTGGATCTGGAACTATAATAATGCATGGTGAAAAAGAGGACACTTTTAGCAAACCCGAAGTTCAGTGTGTAAAGGAAGGTAGAGGCAGCATGAGCTACAATATGAGCATCTACTAAAAGATCATATAGAACATGATTCTCAGCAAGTCCCCATCAGATAATGTAACAAATAAAAACTATAAAGCTATTGCATACCTCTTCTATGAAATAACGAACTTGATCCTGCCATAAATCAATGGAGTAAACAAGCTCACTTGCCCATGGTTCAGATTCATCTCCAAAGCCCCAAGCAAGATTGTTCTTATCCGACATACCTTCTTCCCTAGTACGAGGGGCAGGGTCTTCCAATGGCAAGGACATGCCCTGGCCAAGGAAATCAATTGCCCACACTCTAAAATCTCGTCCCAAATCCTTCATTTGCTTCTCATAGTGAAATGAACCAACCCCAAAACCAGGAAGAAACAGCACTGGTGGGGAGCCTAAGTTTTCAGATCCTGCTTTCTCATAATGCACATTGAATTTGGGCTTCCATTCCCAAAAGCAACTACTTATAGGAGCACATATTTCACCATTGGATTCATCCGGTACACCAGGAATCAAAACTTTAGTTACTGATTCCCCAGTTTCTGAAATCTTTGCATCCTCTTCCACACCAATTACGTAGCCATCAGAGCTTCTACTTGATAGAATTGGACCAACTTGTTTAAACTTCTCATGGGAGTTTAATGCCTTAAAACCTCCCCGGTGATTTAGTTTCTTTGAGAAAGACTGATTTATACGATAACAGCTCACAACCCCACTTGTGGAATCAAAATTAGCACAAAGAACTCTACTTTTTCTAAAAGCTGGGAGCTTGGATCCATTTAAACTCGAGCTTTTTACAACCAAGTTCCACCTTAAATTTACAACATCACAGCATGAAGCAGAACTGTATGACAGTATTTCCATGCCCAGAAATTGTATTCTGCAATAATCAACAACAATCAAAAGACTCAGCAAGTAGTTAACTTTACCCTCTAATACATTAATAGTTGAGAAAACAAAAATCACAACTGATAAATCCTATGATGTACAGTGTGTACAAGTAACATAAATCATAAAGTGCTAATCTAATCTTAGTTCTGAGACCCAGTTGAATATAACTAACACCCAATATTTTAATTCCATAATTCCTATCATTTTTTGGAAATCAAAAACCAAGAACAAAGCAAGGAGAATATTTCCTTTTAACTAAATAAGCATAAGCAAAACAATTAACATGAACAGAAGTCATTATAAACTAACAACCCTGAACTTAATAAACATTTCATGTGAAAAGATGAAACAAAATTAGCAAACTTGACAAATCAAACAGCTCCACCAGCATGGTAAAGAGGATATAAATATAATTTTTTCTGTTGTGGGTTACCTTCAAAGTGAGCAGAGAAGGTTCATTAGAGTTGGGGTGCGCTTGTGGAAGGTTCAATGTTCTCCAAGTAGTTGGGAGAATGGAGCAAGATCCAGAAAGAGAGAGAGTGATTCGCGCGGTTGCTTCAACGTTTCTTCTTCCTCTTAAAGCCAAGCGAAAAACGGACTTTTGAATTTGTGTTTTATATTAATTCCCTAAATACCACAACTCCCCACTCCCCTCCAAACCGACAAAAGACACAAGTCCAGACTCGCCACGCCTTCAAAATAGCTTTCAAAAGAAATGCAGATATTTTTTCACGACTTTCTTTGTTTTTGTAAATAGCCGGCTTTAGTTAGTAAATAACTAGTTATGCTTGATATTTGTCATGGGTGGCATCTATGTAATACTGATATTTCTCTGTACTATCCTTTGAAACTAGAAACTGCTCACACCCTCTGGGTGTGGAAAAGTTGGTGGTTATCAGTTTAAAAATGGGTAGTTAATATATTGTTTTATTGTTTTAGTGTTTTAACAATTATGTCCTATAGAATGAAAATTGTGCTTTATTTTTTAATATTTTAAAGGTATTTTAGTACATTTTTTTAGTTTTGGCTAACAAAGCCTGTTCTATTAATATTAGTATAGATATATGTTTATTTCAATTTTTTTTTTTAAAAAAAAAAGGGCTTGTATTCACCTTTTTAACTGTCTGGAAGGGTTAGTCTTTATCTTATCTTATCTATACTATTATTAAGAAAAGAAATTTTATTAACCAAAATCAAAAATTTTGACAAAAACGACTCCAAAAGATTAAAAAAAAAACTTTGAAAAATTAATTAAATCACAAAGACAATGATAACATTTACAAAATTATTGAAGGAAAACCTAATTTGTGTTTAGCCCAAACTCTAGGTTACTTGACCTAGTGGTAATAGGATTTAATTAGAAGGATCTAGAATCCTAATCAATGTAGAATTACTTTCCTTGTATGATTGAGATTCTATGCATTGTAATCCTCTATATAAAGAGGCCCCTATTATCAATGAGAATACACATAAATTTTCTCCCAAAATTCAGTCTCTCTACAACACGTTATCAGCACGAGCCTCTAACCCTGAAACCCTAATTTCGTAGCCCTCAAAATCCTGCAACCACCGCCTCAAATATCGAAGCCCTAATCCCAAGGAGCCCAGAACCGGCGGCGGAACCACCGGAACCGGCCGGAATCGACCTGAACCGGTAGTCGGAAAATCCGAACCGGTCACTGTCCTGTGCCTGCCCCTTGCGAGATCTGCCGACAGCTGCCGAGATCTGTCGAGCCCTGTGCCTACATCTGTTGAGAGCCTGCGCGCATCTGCCGAGCACCTGCCGAAGCGTCTGCGAGCATCTGCGGAAGCGCCTGCGAGCCCCTGTCGACAGCTGCCGACAGCCCCTGCACGCATCCTGCCGAGCGCCCCTGCACAGCAGCAGCCCCGCACAAGCCCTACAGCAGCCCCCGCAAGCCTCCGCAACAGCCCTGCACAGTCCGGCCTAGCTCCGGCCACCTCTGCCGGCCACTTTTCCGGCGACCCTTTTTCCTACCATCTACAGTGCTTTTCCGGTCAAGATTTCCGGCCATCTTTTAAGGTAATTTTTTCTAAAAGTTCCCGTTTTTGAAGTTTTTTTTATTTTCTTCTTCTTTTCTCGGGGACTTCCAAAATCTCTTCTTCTACCCCCCTTTCTCTACATAGGGGAGACCAAAAGCCGAACTGTGGGGGTTCGCGCTCACTCCAAGCTTGGAGCTTGTAGAGTCCTCCAAACGTAGAGTTTGTTGAGAAGAAAACGATCGACCACATACATCGTTATTTCGATCTAATCCAAAACCCCTCTTGGAATTGAATTTTCTTGGAAGCAACTACGCTCAGAAAATTCCTAATTTCTTGGAAGCGACTACGCTCAGAAATTTAATAGTTTTTCGTGGTAGCCTTTTTCGCTCCGAAACTAACCCTAATCTTGTGTTGTTTTTCAGGATGAGTTACCTGAACAAGTTGAGCTTTGTCCCACTCGAGACAACTGGCGCAGGATACCATAGGTGGGTCCGAGATGTGCGCCAACATCTTAAGGCTGATGGAATTCTGGAAACCATCCAAGAGCCTAGTCAGAACGTGCTCTCAATCGAGCAAGCTACTGCTTTTGAAGCAAAACAAGCTAAGGCCATAATTCTCATGACAAGGCACATGAATGACGCGCTCCAAAATGAATACCTCAATGAGGAAGACCCAAGAAAGCTATGGGTAGAACTAGAGCAGCGATTTGGCAACGTTCGTGACTCCCTGCTTCCTGATTTAGAAGTGCGATGGCATAGCCTCCGCTTTTGTGATTTCAAGTCTGTGCTTGATTATAACTCGGAAGCTCTTCGTATCAAGTCTCTGATGAGTATTGTGGCCAAGCCATAACTGATACGATGTTGATCGAGAAGACTCTCTCTACCTTCCCCGTCTCTGCATTGATGATTTCAAAGAATTATCGGATTGATGTAAATGCAGGACGTATCACAAGGTTTCATGAGCTCATTGGCGCCATGAACGTAGCTGAAAAGCATGATAATATCCTTGTGAAGAACTATAATGCTAGACCCGTGGGAACTAAGCCTATTCCGGAGTCTAACTATAGTCGCGCCCCCAATGGAGGACGCAAGGAGCGAAACCCTAAGGATAGGGACAATTCTGGACGTTCTGGTCCATATATTCGCCCTAAAGAGGAAGGAAATCGCCAAGAGAGGCGTGTACGGAACTGTAGACGTCAACGTGTGAAGAGAGAGAGAGGCGGAGCCTCCGACCATGGTAGTAACGCCACCAAGAGGATAGGTTGTTCAAATCGCACCCCAATGGCGCCTCGATCAAGGGAGCCTGACCATGATGATGTTTGTTTTCGATGTGGATCAACTGAACATTGGGCCAAAACATGTACCGCACCCCAGAATGTTGCAAACACATACAAGACGTATCGTGAAGCAAGGGAAGCAAATTACATGGCACAAGAAGATCAAGATGGTGATCTAGATCTAAGGGTGGAAGACTACAAGGATCAAGACCCAGAAATTAGGGATTTTGATTAAGTCTTTTTATTTTCAAGAGATGTAGGCGATTGGCATATTCCTTTTTATTGGATTAGATTTTCTTTGATCATAGAAACAATGATGTATTTCGTTGGCTTATGAATAAAATTTCAAGTTCTTTTCATTATGACTCAATTTTGATTCTGAGCATATGACTTTGTGACTACGATGGCTAGACCATCCTTATTAATTTAAGGACATGGAATAGCCCAAGTTCCACTTGCCAAATGGCACCTTGATTACAGTTGTCACAGAAACTCTCTACGCTCTTAGGGAAAATAGTACCCTATGAATAGCCAACGAATTCCATGCGAAAATGCATATAGAGAACGGAAATGAGTTCCTTTGCATTACCTCTAATGATTGCGAACAAAGACGCATCTTAGAGACGTTTATGTGTCTCTCTAGTGGATTTTATGTCACTATTCGAGCTCTTAAATCCAATAAACTTATGAAAGAAGATCTCTTGGATTTAGACACATATTGGCTTTGTCACGACGGATAGATCATCCGATATGATGATCCATCTACAAAAGACTTCACATGGACATCATTTCTTTTGAGCAAAATGAAGCAAGATGCCGCCATAAAAGGCGCCAACCATGGGCATAACGCCATGGTTGTTCCTCCTTGTGGCCATGACGCCATACATGCTAATTTCCATGGCTCCCACGCCATGATGGGAGATGTAGTCACATATTTGCTTCTAATAGCGCTACAGACGCTTAGGCCTAACCAAACTCCTCATTGGTTGCTTCTAAGGCCTCTCGCTCGTTTTACAAAGCCCATTTCTTATGGAAATTAGGACTGAGACCGTCCTATGCAGAGGATATGACAATACTCATTCTGTTCTTACAAAGAATCCGTAGGGATTTTGTGGATTGATTCAACCAACTTGCGGACGCTTACATATTTCATGATGTTGGTTGACACGCAAACACGCCGGTCACGTGTTGTGCCATTGTCCACCTATAAATGCTACTTATGCTACACTGCTAGCACATATCATGTGACAACGGGCTCACTCCCCGAATCATCTTATTCAGTCAATTGGATTTGACTATGCTAGAGAGTTTACATCGAAAGACTTTCGATGGATATTGCAATGGGTTTGATGTTGGACATCACATTCCCATGTACACACCCAATTGGTCTCGCGGAAACGACTACGATGGTAGTTTGAACATTGGTAATGCGCACCAATCTTCTTACATCCGCTTGGGGTGATGCGATATCGCATGCAGCCATGCTAATTCGTCTACGACCTACCACCACTCAATGTACCTCTGCGTTACAGCTAGTGACTGGGTACGCGTCTTTTGTACTTATGCACAGTTGAGTGAGCTATTTATGTGCCAATTACGCAGCCACAGCGCTCTATGATGGGTCCTTACAGACGAATGGGCCACTACGTTGGATTTGCGCTTCCAACAATCGTCCGCCACTTAAATGCCCTTGCTAGGTGATCTCCTTACCGCTAGTTTTGCGGATGTCACTTTGATGAGACAGTCTTCCCGTCGTTAGGGGGAGATAAGAACACGAATGTTCAACAGGAACGACAGGAATTGTCGTGGTCTGTCCCCACTATGTCTCATCTCAATCCCTGTTAAGGTGACGAGATCACACAATTATGCTGCAAACATGCCTGCAAGGAAGGACGTCTCTACGAGAGGACGTACGCGCCACCCTACATGGAGGTAGGCATGGCGCCAATGCCAAAGAGAGTGGCACTCTGGCGTTACAGGCCCTGGCCCCAGCTAGGATGCGCGGGAGGCCCGTGGGTTCGAAGGATACTTTGGCACATTCCAATCCTTTAATCATCAAGACTCAAAATCCGTCTCATGAGTATCTTCTGGGTTATGGTTATCGTTGGGGGACGCCTCAATGTCAAACCCTATTCCTGAGAATATAGAGCTCTATGAAACTTACACTAGTGTACATGAGACGTGGGATAGAAACTCCATCATAATTGATGATGTAGTTGCGTATTTCGTTACGCATGAGTTTGTTGAGTTAGATGATATCGAACCACACTCCGTTGATGAATGAATGCCAACGTAGAGAAATTTGGCCTAAATGAAAAGATGCGATCCAGGTTAAGATGGATTCTCTAACGAAGATGAAGGTTTTCGAGCTAGAGATGCCAACACCTCCTAACATAAAACCTGTTGACTAATGGGTCTTCGTTAGAAAGCGTGATGAGAAAAAGAGATGGTAATCTCGCCTTATGGCGCAAGGCTTCTCACAAAACGCCTTGGAATCGACTACGATGAGACATATTCTCTCTTAATGGATGTCATTGCACTCCACTACCCTGTCAGTTTGGTAGTTTCCGAATAACTGAACATGCAGCCTTACAAATATGGTCACTACGTATCTCTATAGGGATCTAGATACGGAATATACATGAAGGTTCATGGTGAACTTCATTTACCCAAGTCAAGTGGCTCTAGACCATGGAGCGCGTTTACAAAGAGGTTGAAACGCTCACTAAAGTGACTACTTGATTGGGAAGGGATATGCCCACGTGTTTATATAACAAGTTTCGGATCCTATCGCGGTTCATGTTGAACATGATCTTCATTAGAAGCCCTTAAAGAGTTAAGGGAAACCGCTGAACACTTGAAATCCAAGTTTGAGATGAAGGATTTTGGGAGAACACGATTATGTCTCGGTTTGGAACTTGAGCATCGTGTCGATAGATGCTTAGGCATTTTGACAAGGTCAAGCCTCCAAGCACCCCCATGATCGTCTGTAGTCTTGATCCTGAAAAGGATCCTCTTCGTCGAAAGGATGATGACGAAGATGTGCTAGAGGCAAAAGTGCCTTACTTAGTACAATAGGCGCATTATTGTACTTATCTCAATGCACAAGATCGAACATCTCATATGTTGTGAACTTGTTAGCTAGATATAGCTCTGCGCCAACGCGACGCCATTGGATTGGTGTAAAAGATATCTTTCGATATTTGAGATGTACGATTGATATGGGCTTGTTCTATCCCTACAAAGAGATGATGGATTCGGACCCATCACACACTAGGTAAGCCGCCAACGCTGGCCTGCGTTCTCTATCCCCATCCCAAAATGACATGTGTTTTGGAAGGTTTTGCTGATGTTGGGTATCTGTCTGACCCACACAATGGTCATTCCCAATCCGGTTAAGTGTTCACCATGGGAAAAGACCGTGACATCTTGGAGGTCTACATATTAGACCCTAGTCGCTATATCTTCGAACATTGCAGAGATCATTGCTCTTCACGAAGTGGTTCGTGAATGTATATGGATTGGATCCATAATTACGCATGTTTGAACAATTGTGGTTTGAAGTCTACCACAGATGAGCCTACGAGCATTTAGGATAATGCTACTTGTTTTGAACAAATGAGGAAGGCTACATCAAAAGCGACAACAATATCAGCAACAACAGACACTCCTCGAGATCAAAGTGAACTAGGTTCGATCTGAGGACAATGTGGCAGACTTGTTTACTAAGTCATTGCCCAAATACAACGTTCGAGAAACATGTGGCAAGAATTGGCTTGCTGAAATTATCTGAACTCCCATGATCGTAGTCATCAGGGGGAGGTGCAGACATCAGGGGGAGATGTTACATGTTCGTCTCGAATCGTGAAGGGTGTGTTGTGCTCTTTTTCCCTTCGACCGAGGTTATTTTTGTCCACTGGGTTTTTGTTTACTCGGCAAGGTTTTTAACGAGGCAACGAGATAAGCACCGCGTTTGGGCAACACAAGGGGGAGTGTTGAAGGAAAACCTAATTTGTGTTTAGCCCAAACTCTAGGTTACTTGACCTAGTGGTAATATGATTTAATTAGAAGGATCTAGAATCCTAATCAATGTAGAATTACTTTCCTTGTATGATTGAGATTCTATGCATTGTAATCCTCTATATAAAGAGGCCCCTATTATCAATGAGAATACACAGAAATTTTCTCCCAAAATTCAGTCTCTCTACAACAAAAATATATTTTTATTAAAAAATGAACAAAAAAAGAACCCATAACCCACATTTCTCTCCCATTATCTTTTGTTTGCAATAACCATTTTCTTTTTTATTTTCTAAAAAAATATTAAAAAAAAAAAACTTGCACACGCAGAACATGTATGAAGAAATGTTATCTTATATAATTAAGCCAATTCTTAAGGGAATGGTTAAACTTTTGAAGTACCGTATATGCCCTCACATAATATAGATATTAATAAACAAATTATTTCTATATGAGAATAAGGTAGTCAATAGACTATATCATATTTGAAAAAATTACAAATCTTTCATAGAAAAATGAGAAGCTTCCCAAGTTCAGGCAATACGTCCCCCCCCATTGTACTCTTTCCCTATTAATAATATGAACGAGGCACCTAGCTAGATTGGTGCCTCTGCTAATTTCAAAAAAATTAGAAGCTTCCCCAAAATAAAGATAGAAAGTGCTGTAACATTCTTAATTTAAAAATAAAAAATCAATTGACATGTGCGGATCACTTGTTAGAGCATCTTCAGCAATATGCTAGCTATTTTTTAGTTAAATTTTAGCTAAAGTAGCTAAAAAGTCATTTTGGCTAGCCATTTTAGAAATATGTCTGCATCAATGCTCTCTATTCTAGCTAGTCTTGAATTTATATTATTTTTTAAATGAAGATTAAATAGTTTAAATATATTTATATGTTATATAAAATAACTCAATATAAATGTTTTAAATTATAGAGAGAGCCTCATCTCGCTCTCTATATTTAGGAGCAAAATAGCTAAAAGTTATAATAGAAAGTCATTTAGGAGTCTGGTGCAGCAGCTAAAATATATAAAAAGCTAAACATACTCTCCAAAATAGCTAAGGAGCAAAAATAGAGAGTATGCTAAATACGCTCTTAAGGGGCAAGTGAAATGAAAGTGAATGTGGGATGAATTTAAAAATTATTCTCAATATATTTAAACTAGTGTAGTAAATAGTAATTAATAAATAGAATAACGGGAAAATGAAAAAAAAAAATCTCGCAATGTGATGTCACCATTCAACTTTTTACTTTTTTAGGCGGATAACTTTGTGATTACTCTAACTAGGTTACACTTTAAGACATGTATTGATTCAAATTTACATTTTGAATTTGAGAATGTGGCCACATGACCTATATTTCTTAATTTTTCTATATATAAAGGATGAAAAATACTGTTTTACTGTTTCTTATAAGGGGCGGAAAAGCCCTATTTGTCCTCACTGTTCCAGGATAATATCAAGGTCATTTCTGACCTTGCTCTTCTCTGCATTGGATATGGATCGGGTTTGGAATTCAGCCACTCAGATCAAGAAATAAAAAAGCAAAAGAAGAGAAGAGAAGGAAAAGAAGAATCGAAGAGAGGGGAAGATCTCGCCGATAACCGTCGGGTTTGGAACTCAGCCACTTAGATCAAGATCAAAAAAAGCAAAAGAAGAACAGAAAAGAGGAGAAGATCTCGCCGAGAGAAGAGAGCAGAGAGAAAAGAGGAATAGAAGAGACGAAAGCAGAAACGAAAGAAGAGAGAAGAAAGAAAAGAGGGATAGAAGAGAAAAGAAAGATGAACGGAATAGAGGAAAGGAGAAGATCTCGGCGACAATAGATCGGTTGCAAGGTATTTGTAGTTTCAATCGTTCTGGGTTTTTTGTTGTTGGATTTTTCCTTCTTTTGTTGATGTTTTTGAGGGGGATGATAGTTTTGGGATATTTTGAATGAACTGGGGGATAATTGTTTCTGATTCTTAGAATTGTAATAGCTTTGAAATAATTTTTCAATGATAGGAATCGATTGTTATTTCTGAAAGTGGGTTGTTTTGTGTACTTCCTTATTTATTGGTCTTAAAATCAAAATAATTAGACCGCTACATGTGCAATGAGTTAAAAATTTTGTAGAGGACAATGAATTGTCAAATTATTAAAGATTGGTTGGGCTATCTGTTTCAAATTCATTGCTTATGGAGAATGATCCACAAAGAAATAGAGAGATTGGGTGTGATTGTTTGCTTTGCTTTGCACAGATAGCTGATGTTCAGAAAAGGCAATTTTCACATCATCATCTGAGTGGGAGGTTAGTTGTTTCTAAGCCAATTTGGTTTTTGTTTTCTGAGCTGTGAGTTTTTTTTGTTATTATTGTTTGTATTCCTGAATTTGTGATAAACTTATATTTCTGTTTCTAATTGTACTGAAAGAAAGAGTATAGTTGTTTCAAATATTATAAAAATTGATACATTTCATAAATTTTTATATCTACGTGTTTCAAAATATTTTGGGTTTAGCATTTTTGGATCAGTTTGTATACATTTGATGTATTTACTTAACTGTTTTCCAAAATAACAACAATGTGCAGCCATTCTATGGACATGTGAGGAATGGAAGTGATATGTAAATGTGGTTATAATTCACTCAGATTGTGGTTATAAATAAATATTTTGGTTGTAAGATTAACCTGTGCATGTTTAAATGAATGATGGTTGAAATATAAGAAGGTGAGGTCTCTGTTCTTCTAATGTCCCATCTTTTTTTCATTTTCTTCTGTCATTTTTTCATTTTCATTTTGTCATCTGTAATTAGGAGTGAGTGAAAATTTGTCTTTCTTATATTGAGGAGTGATTACTTGGAAATGTGACTTTATTTTTCTGCCTGTAGTTTAACAAGGTTAAATGTTATTTAGCATATCAATTTCTACAGTTCAATCTCAGTATGAATTCTTTTTTTTTTTTGGCAGCTATAGGTTTACACGGCTGTTAAAATTTTATTTTTTAAGTTGTAGGTTAACTTTATTGACATTTATAATTCAACTTTCTGGTGTAGAATTTTATATAAATTAATTTATTGTCAGGCTTTGCTTGATTTTTTTGGATTTGATTTTATTTCATTTTGAGTCAACAAAACTGCCCCTAAATTTAGAACTAATAACGGTAGAATTTTTAATTACTTACCCTTTATGTTCATTTGTAGAATGTGCTGGGGATGAGTTTTGTTTTTTTGTTTTGGTTGTCATTGGTTCTCAAAGTGTCCAATTTGGCTAATTTATATTCAGGATTGGCTCACTATTAATGGGTTATGTTTCTATATAACAGTGTTTAATTAGAGAAAGACCCGCAGGTATATCAAAACAATTTGCCAAATTCTTGAAGTAAGGATTGCATCTCTGCTGTTGTGTTTTTTTTTTTGTCTTAGTTTTGTTTGATTGAAACTGTTAAAATATTGGGGATTTTATTGTAATTGTTTTATCAATTTGAGTAAATATTATAGTTCAATTAATTTTTGTATTCATGAAGAAAAAATCATAGTGATAGGTTTTCAGTAATTTTTATTCGTAATGAGGACCTGTTGTTTTAGAATAGAAAAGATAGGAGCAAGTGAGGCCGATTAAAGGAAGAGGAGAAGAACTTGGTTTGAATTCTGTTTGGATAAATTTTGGGTTGTCCTTTCTGTTGATTTTGAAAGGTTTCAAATTGAAGGTATTGCTTTATTGATTTCTATGTTTTTTTTTTATTTTCATTGGGTTTTTTTTTGTGGTTGTGTTTGAATTGATATGAGCTTTGATGTTTTAGGGGTATTGTTTGCGCTCCAGTTTGGGATTTAAGTGATCGATTGGAAAAAGCTGAAGGTGACGCTCTCATATTGATTTCAAAACTTTGCATTTTGACTCATAGGGGTTTTGATGTTTTGGGTCTGTGTGGTTTGGAATCTGAACGATTGATTGAAAAAATTTGAGTTTTAATAAATTACTGTGTCTTTACTTTTATTTTTTTCTGTTTTTCTTTTTAAGTTAACTAATGGCAAATGAAGTGTAGTTTTTTGCCATGTGATCGCTAATCAATGTCATACATATTTGCAAGTTAAATGAAGCATTAGTTTTAATAAAGGAATGTAATGCATGACAATTTTGATGTCCTTATCATTCATATCTATTATGTCAACCAAACCTAATTGGTATGAGCGTGGTTGTTCACATACTTTGAAGAAATTGAAAAAAAAAATTGTTGTTGTAAGACAGATTCTTCTCCTTTATTTTTCTTATTTTCTTTTTCTTTTGTTTGTGCTTTAGTTTAACAAATATTGTATTGCTGTTGTTTTCTATAGTTATATCATTAATTTCATCATTATGTTACAGTTATGGTTGCTTTTTACAGAATTTATGCAAAATAGTCTACATATCATTTGGCTGCCACTGTTCCTTGGTCTACTGTTTAACGTTGTGTGCATCTTTTATTCATATTCAGGTATGAACTTTGAATTTATGTTTACTCAGTTAGTGGCTTTGTTTGTTTTCATTGTGTGCTGTTTTTGTGCAAAATACATGATATAACTATGTCCCTAAACCCTATAACAATTTTGGCAACTACAAAATTGGTCACATCCACCACAACTTGTTTTCTATCAAGGTAAACCCAGCTGGTGCCTCAAAACTGTTGGAGGAAGGTCCTTGGCATGTGGATAACCTGAGATTCAATATAGTGAAGTGGCTGCCCAACCTCACAATCAACGACGTTCACTTTCACAAGGTATGGTATTGGGTTCAGATCTCAGGGTTAACAAGAGAGAAGATGAATTCCCAAAACGCCTTAATGATTGGGTCTGAAATTGGGTCTGTTCTGGAGACAGAAGATCCTGACCAGGTTGACGCAACCCTCCGAGGCTACTTACGAGTCAAAGTTCTCATGGATTCCAGAAACCCTTTCCCAACTGGTTTCTGGCTCCCTCTGAACAACTCCACTTCGACAAGGGTCGACTATGCCTATGAGGGTTTATGTGATTTCTGCTACAAGTGCGGGCGCTTAGGGCACCACATGGATGTCTGCAAAAATTACAGACTCACTAACCCAGAGGATGGAGAGCCGGAAAACATTTGGTACGGTCCATGGATGAAGAGGAAGCCTCTTTCTGCAAAAATGTCATCTTGGTTAGATCGGCCGGCGAGAGTTAGCCGGAAAAAGCCGAAAACAAAGAGGAACGACGCTGGTCTAGGGTTTAGTTCCCCTTACACTTCACATGCAAACACTAGCCGCCGATCTCGAGGCAATACCACTGAAACAACGTTGGCTGAAAGGGACGTGACCCTCCCTGTGATCTCTGAACCAGATGAGGATGTCCAGTCACCACACATTTCAAACGTTC
Source organism: Rosa lucieae (assembly GCA_024704745.1). NCBI lineage: Eukaryota > Viridiplantae > Streptophyta > Magnoliopsida > Rosales > Rosaceae > Rosa > Rosa lucieae. The sequence goes on from CM045492.1 coordinate 5,047,887, forward strand.
GAATCTCCCCCGTGACAAGCCTCAACTCTGACCACCTTCTTCCCCATGCCCCATTTGATGTGACCTCTCATACCCCAAAGGTGACTCCCTTCCCCAGCCCCCATTGGCTAAAAGTGGCGGTCACCACTACCAAAACACATGTCGAGTGGACCAGCAGAGCCAGAAACCTGAGTCTGAAACCCCATGCTCCCACGTTTACTCCTACCTTTGGGCCCTTACCTTTCCAATCTACAATCCACTTTGAACCAAAACCCCCCCTCCTCCCTTCCTGTCCGGGCCCAAGTTTAGAACAGGCGAGGCCCAACCCGGATGTTAATGAGGTAAGTCTGGGCAGACCTATTCTACCACCCCTTACCAGGGACCCATCCAAAGGTAAAGGCACACTCCACCTATCCCATCACCCCAAGCATCTGACCCCCCAAACTCTACCCACCTGGCCTACATCTAGGCACAGCCCCCCAATCCATTTTAACTCCCCTGCTCCCCCCCCAGCCTCAGCCAAGAGAACACACTCACAACTAAACCCACCGTACAACTTGCGACATGCAAAAACTAGACTCATCTCCAACTTGTCTGAATCCTCTGACCCACCCTCCACTTTTGAGAAGTACACCCCAATCCCAGCCCCAACCCATCCAGAGCCAATCAAGAGAAATGGTAGAGGTCGGGGAAGAGGTAGAAGATCGGGAGGGGGTAGAGTCGGAGGGGACACTCCGACGGTCCGAAGGGGGATATATGCAATTAATCCAACTAGCAGGAAAAGGGGTACCAAGCTAGCACAATGTGGTGAAGATGATCTGGGAAGCTCTCAAGGAATTCGAACTGAGATCCTTGAAGACTCGGTGGAGTCTCTCTCTACCTCTCCAAAATTTGGAAATAAATTGGAGGTTTCCTCCCCAACCAATGGCGGTGGTGGCTGGCCGACAGCCACACGGGACCCATGAGTCAACTCCTCTCCTGGAATTGTCGAGGCTTAGGACGGGTCTTGACAATCCAGAAATTGGGAGAGCTTGTTCGCTCCCACTCTCCGTCCGTGGTCTTCCTCTGTGAGACCAAACAATCAAGTTACAGAGTCAATAAGCTTAGGAGGCAGCTAAAGTACTACAAAGGCTATACGGTTGACCCATCTATCAATTCTGCCGGTGGCCTAGCACTGTGGTGGCGGCCGGAGGTCAATGTGGAGGTAATCTCTGCAAGTAAGTACTTAGTTGACACTTTTATCAAGTTCCCTAATCTAAATGCTGAGATACGGGTCTCTTTCTTTTATGGTCCCCCGTACCCGGAGGATAAAGAGATATTCTGGTCTTATGTCTCGAACTTATCTGTCCCTGCCAATATTCCCTGGATTTGCTTGGGAGATTTTAATGAGCTAATATCTGCTGATGAAAAAGAGGGAGGTATCCCTTGGCATTGGAATAGAATCAGATTTCTAAAGGAGTTCATGGATCTGAAGGCTCTCTTTGGGCTTCCTTTCTCTGGGCCCAAATTCACATGGGAGAATAGAAGGGATGAGACTTCGGAGGTCATAAGGGAAAGACTTGATCGTGCAATTGGTAACGCTAAATGGTTATGTAATTGGCCAGATTCCTTGGTCTATCACGAACCAAGGGTTGGTTCTGACCACTGCCCCCTCATTGTCTATAATCTTCCCCGAGCTCCAAAGAGCCCGAGACCCTTTCGTTTTGAGGCTAACTGGATGGAGGACGATGAATGTGAAGAAATAATTAGAGAGGCTTGGAAATGCGACCCCAATCTTGACCCCATGAGACTGTGGGAAGCAAATTTAGTGGCATGTAGAAAGAGTCTGATTCAATGGAGCAAGTCAAAATTTCCCAATAATAAGGCAAAGATTGAGGCTTTAAACCTGGAACTCTGCTACATCCAAGAGGGTGCTTTATCTACCACCTCACGGGCTAGGGAAACTGAAATCTTTTGTGAGCTGGATACCTCTTGGAGATTGGAGGAAAATTTCTGGAAACAAAGGTCTCGAATTAACTGGCTTCTTCAAGGAGACAGGAACACAAGATTTTTCCATTTAACCACCATCAACAGAAGGCAGAGAAACCGGGTCAATGGTCTCTGTATTGACAACGACACGTGGATCAGAGGGGACAGTCAGATTAGAGATGCTTTCACCAGTTTCTTTGGAAATCTATACTCCTCTGGGGGACACCGCAACTGGGGCAACACGTTGGAGGGGATCCAACCATTGATTACTCCTCAACAGAACTCAAGCCTAACAAAACCCTTTTCTATGAGCGAGATCATCACAGCCACAAAGCAACTTGGCACCCTCAAAGCCCCGGGCCCAGACGGGTTCCCAGGCCTCTTTTATAGCAAATATTGGGAAATTGTCAGAGACGATATCAATCAGGCAGTTCAAAGCTTTTACAGTGGCACGTGCTCTGTGGACATACTCAACAGTACGAATATTGTCTTAATCCCGAAAGTCCCCCATCCTGAGAAAGTCAGCCAATTTCGCCCCATCAGCCTCTGCAACAACTCAATAAAGATCCTTTCCAAGCTTTTGGCAAACAGATTAAAGCCCATCCTCCCTCATATTATTGCTGAGCAACAGAACGCTTTTGTGCCTGGAAGACAAATTCAAGATAACATAATCCTAGCTCACGAGGCTTACCACTACCTCAAATTGAAAAATTCCAAATCAGATCATGAAATGGCTCTTAAATTGGATATGAACAAGGCATATGATCGTGTAGAGTGGGATTTCCTCCAGGCAGCCCTCCAGAAGTTTGGATTTGAACCAGGATGGATTACTCTGGTCATGGAATTGGTCACTACTGTCTCTTTCTCGCTCCTGATTAATGGAAAACAAGGTGCTCCCTTTTGCCCTTCCCGTGGCCTTAGGCAAGGGGACCCATTATCCCCATACCTGTTTCTCATCATTGGTGAAGTTCTATCCAGAAATATCACAGCTGCAGTTGACTCAGGTCATTTACATGGTCTTAAGCTGAGCAAGAATTGCCCGGGACTCTCTCATCTACTCTTTGCAGATGATGCGCTCTTCTTCCTAAAAGCCACTACTGTGAACTGCCAGCTGCTTGGCACTATTCTGATGGACTATTGCTCGGCCTCGGGGCAGACAGTGAACTTTGACAAATCATCAATATTCTTCTCAGCCAACACTCCTCCTGAGACCCGTAATGAAATTGCATCGGTTCTTCAAGTCCCAATAGCTCAAGAACCAGGGATCTATCTTGGTCTTCCAACACATTGGGGAAACTCAAAGCGGAAGGCCCTCGCCTTTATTAGAGAAAGAATCAAACAGAAGTTGGAAGGATGGAAATCTAATATCCTTTCTCAAGCAGGGAGAGAAATCCTCATCAAGGCAGTGGCAATGGCAGTCCCTGCCTACCCCATGTCTGTTTTCCTTATGCCAGCCACTCTCTGCAAAGCTATCAACTCCGATATCTCAAATTTCTGGTGGGGCTTTTCTGACTCAAAGGAAAAAACTCATTGGAAAGCTTGGGATGTTCTCTGTAAATCCAAACTGGACGGGGGCATGGGTTTCAAAGACCTCCTGATCTACAATAAGGCCCTCCTAGCGAAACAATGCTGGAGACTGTTGAAGAACCCCGATGCGCTGTGGAGCAGAGTCTTGAAAGCCAGGTATTTTTCCAACTCGTCCTTCCTGTTGGCTAAGAAAGGAGCACGCCCCTCTTGGATCTGGAACAGCCTTCTTGCAGGAAGAGAAACCATTTCTAAGAATGCTCTTTGGCAAATTGGAAACGGTAGAAGTGTGGATGTCTGGACGGATAGATGGGTTCCCAGTAAGAACGGTGGTCCAATCAAGCCAACTGATACCTCTAACCGGTTCACACCTCTAAGAGTGGAAGAGATAATTGACGAGAACAGGAGATGGGATATTGATCACCTTAAACCCTTTCTGGAAGAATCTGATTTCAATGCAATCAAGGCCATCCCTATTGGAGAGGAAAATAAAGAGGACACCTTGATCTGGCCCCACAACAAAGGGGGTTCCTACTCGGTCAAAGTGGTTACAGAAGGCTTTTTTCCTCTTCAAAGCCTGTGGTCAATAACAAGGCTTCCTGTTCCCGTCAAGTAGATCATAGAATCTGGAAAGTAGTTTGGCACGCAAAGACCCTTCCCAAGATCTCCAACTTTCTCTGGCGGGCTATTTCGAACTCTCTCCCTACAGCCTGCAATTTATTCAAGAGGAAGATCACTCAAAACCCCCTTTGCGTGATCTGCAGTGAATACCCGGAAACAACCGAACACTGCCTTCTGCTCTGTCCCTGGACCAGGGCTGTGTGGTTTGGAAGCCCACTTGGTTATTCCCCAGAAAGACAAAGAATCACCAACCTGGAGACTTGGCTCTTAGAAGTTCACAAGGGTTCTACCACACTAGAGGAAGACCCTACAAGTCTCTTGCAATTAATTGGGTTCCATCTTTGGGAAATCTGGAAACACAGATGTGAAGTAGTTCTCAAGCATGGAAGGCCAAATCCGTCAACCACCATTGAAAAAATTAAGAAAAGCTCTTTGGAATGGAACCAGGTTACTCTTACGGGTGTTAGCCCAGACGAGACGGAATCCATTCCGCCCCATGGCGTGGGCTGGCACCCTTCATGCTCGCAAATTGCAAAGGTGAATGTGGATGGGGCTTGGGATACTAGAAATCATTCTAGTGGTATTGGAATTATCATAAGAAATCATAGAGGATCTTCTCTGGGGGGAGCATGTTTACATGGAGCTCATAATTCAGCTATCGAGGCTGAAGCTGACGCGGTTGTGAGGGGACTCCAGTTAGCAGCCCATCTGAAATTACAGAATATCATCCTTGAAGGAGACTGCAAGGAGGTTCTCGCTGCACTTGATGACCCTTCTATCACCCCAAACTGGAAGATCACTCCCATGCTTTGTAAAGTGGCTCACTTGAAACCGCTTTTCAGGAGTATTAGGTGGAATTGGATTCCACGTGAAGCGAACCGTGTGGCGGATGCCGCGGCGAAGCTTGCAAAATTGAGGTTGTGCTCCCTGGAGTGGGCGAACAGGCCCCCAACCTCACTGATTTCCATTTTGAGGAATGATGGCCTCCCTGGGCCTCCCTGATCATGCCACGGCTGTTGGGTCCTGTTTCTCTGCTTTCCTGTTGTTAGTCATACTCTTTAGTGTTGTTTTGTTTTTCTTTAGCTCTGTTTCTTCCTAGCTCTGTTTCACTTTTAGTTGTACTCTCTCTTCTTTGCCCTTGAGGCTTAATGAAATTTCCTTTCTACGACCAAAAAAAAAAAAAAAAACTATGTTTGTCCGACTAACTATGTTGCATTTTGTAATTGGTTTTTGCTTTTTGTTCATTTTACAGAGCTTTGGGACAGTGTGCACTCAGGTAGTTTTAATGTTTTGGATTGAGATTTGATTATAAGAGTGGTTTTGAGTCATTTGTTATTTTAATTCCCTTTCTTTTCAATGTAGTTATGGCATGTGATATCACGCACAAAAGAGGAAAAAGAATGTTGGAACAAAATGATGCTGAAGGTCTAAATCGTGATGCAAAGATGGAAACAAGAAACAACAGTGAGAATTTTTATGCCATGAGAGGCCAAACTGATAGTGGGGATTTTGGTACAGAGGGAATGCATCAAAGAAGATCAAGAAGACCAAGACGTGGTATGTATATATTAAAATTGAATGTATTTTGTTCTTCATGAATTCAAATTCTGTAACATTGTGTCAATGTTTTTTATAGTTACTGAACCTGCAATAACAGAGGAAAAATACACTTCTAAACAGTTGAATAGAAGATCAAGAGGGCGAAGACATGGTATATATATATATATATATATATATATATATAAATTGAATGTATTTTGTTCTTCAATAATTCAAATTGTATAACATTGTCTTAATGTTTTTTATAGTTGCTGAACCTGCAGTAACAGAAAAAAATGACAGCTCTGAACACTTGATTAGAAGAGTTGAACCTGCTGAAGAAAATAACACTCTGTTGTTGAATCAAACTTTTGTTAACAGTGAACATTCGCATGTTAGTCATACAGGTATAGTGGATGAATTTGTATCAGTTTTTAAAAACATTTCATGATATGTTTACGACATTGTTCGATCATTTTGATTTTCCTTTCATCTAAATTAATACAAACCTAATGGAATAAGAGGTATAATTTTTTCTGCATTCATCATGACTTCATATTTACACAGTCTCAGTAATTTTTATCATAATTGCCATGATTGTTATTAATTTATGTCATATTTTACATTCAGGTCACTGTTCGTTCTCATTCGGTCAGGCATCATATCAGAAAAGTAGAGCAGGTTATTTTTGTTAAATTTTAGTCTCTGTATCAATCAAATATACATATACATTTGCTTACCAAATATAATATTACTGTTGTAGGATTGATTATGAGATATGAAGATTTGGGTGATAAGATTCATGAATGCAATTATTGCAATGCGAATTTTTGGTCTAGAGAGGCTCTTAAACAATCATCTTCAAATGCACCTCTCATTTATACAAATTGCTGTCAAAAAGGTCAAATCCAAGTTCAGTCATCAAAAGAAGCTCCATATTTTCTTGAACAATTATTAGATCCAAATAATGACTCAAATAGCAGAGTATTTAGAGAGAATATTAGAGTCTATAATTCAATGTTTTCTTTTACATCAATGGGAGCAGCAATTGATAAAAATATTAACATTGGTTCAGGTCCCTATGTTTTTAAGATAAGTGGTCAAGTACACCATTTAATGGGTTCTGTTTTACCTTCTGATGGAGAATGTCCTAAATTTGCTCAGCTATACATATATGATACAAAAAATGAGATTTCAAATCGGATTAATGCTATTGATCCAACTCATGTTAATACGAAAATTAAGCCAGATATTGTTCAAGGACTGATAAAAATGTTTGATGAAAACAATGATTTAGTAAAAGAATTTCGAACAATGAGAAACAAGTTTGAACCTCATTCTTTATCTTCGTTTAATATGACTATACTTGATCATCAACCTACTGATAGTAAACAATATGAACAGCCAACAAATGAAGAAATTGGTGGTTTAATAGTTAGTGACATTGGACAATTTGATTCAAATAGAGATATTATTATTCAATCAAATAGCGGAAATTTACAGCGCATTTCTAAAGTACATCCAAAATACATGTCATTACAGTATCCAATACTTTTTCCTTATGGTGAAAACGGATATAGAATAAATATACCAATGCATCAAATTGCACAAAGTCGCACAGAAAAAAAACGAAATATATCAATGCGAGCTTTTATTACATATCAACTTCAAGATAGAAATAATAAAATGAGTACTTTGTTAAAAGGTGGACGGTTATTTCAACAGTATTTAGTAAATGCTTATGCAACAGTTGAAGAAAGTCGTTTACATTGGATTAGACAAAACCAAAAAAAAATTTTGAACCGAGACTTATAAAGATATTTATAACGCACGTTCAGCTGGAATTAACAAAGTCTGCGACTTAGGTCGAAAAATTATTTTACCAAGTTCTCATACAGGAAGCTGATATGGTACTTAGTATGCCTATTGGATTGAGAACTGTACCTGACAAGCTTGTTTGGCATTTTACTAAGTCTGGTATTTATAGTGTGAAATCAGGATATTGGGTGGCTAGAGACTTGCAATTTCGAAAAAATGGGACAGTGGTGGGCTCTAGTCATAATGGCAACAAGTCCTTATGGAATAAACTATGGAGTCTCAATCTACCCCACAAAGTCAAAGTCTTCATGTGGAGGGCTGCAAACAACTACCTACCATGTGGTCTAAATCTGAAAATTAGAAAAGTTCTTGAATTTCCAAGTTGTTGGCAGTGTGGGGACTTTTTGGAGTCCGTGATTCACATTTTGTGGGATTGTCCTAGAGCAAAAGCAGTTTGGAAAGAGTCTTTTCTACGTGGGGCCCATAAAAGTTGGCAGGAACCATCCTTCCTTGACCTTCTACATCATGTTTACTCTACTGCCTCTATATCTGAGCTGACTAAATTTTGTTATATCTCATGGTGGCTTTGGCGTAACCGGAATCTACACAGACATGGGGAGAAAAGCCTGGGACCGGATGCCTTGGTACAAGCTACTAATGAGTGGCAACTGGAATTTGAAAAGGCTACACAAAAGGTTCAATCCATTAAGGTGGCAGTTCGTCAAACTCAGGTCACCTGGCAACCACCTTCTGTTGACTGTATCAAGATGAATTTTGACTGAGCCTGTGATATGAAGAACGATCGCAGTGGGCTGGGGGTGGTTTTTCGAGACTGTCGTGGAGAGTTGAAAGGCGCGATGGCAGTACCACAAGTTGGTAATCTTCCTCCAAGATCGGTGGGAGCCTTGGCTTTGTTGCATGGTTTACGGTTTGCGTTGCACGTGGGCTTCCTTAACCTGGAGGTGGAAGGTGATGCTCTTTCAGTCATTAGTAGTTTCAATAATAGTTTTGAAGATTTGAGTCTTGAAGGACATATTTTGGATGAAGTTAAGTTGTTAGTTCAGTCTTTTAGTTCATGTAGTGGGCACTTTGTGAAACGGGAAGGCAATGGAATTGCTCACCAGCTAGCAAAGGAAGCCTTAAAAATTAGTCAGCCTTTTCTTTGTTTGGAGTCGGGGCCTGAGTGGCTCCATCAGTGTGTCAGTATGGACTTTCAGTGTGAAGTCTAGTATGGAAAACTTTGGGCATTTCATCATCTTGGTGGTTGCTTACAGTCTTTCCACAACTCATTGTAATTGATTCATAGTCAATGAAGTTCTTATTTGATCAAAAAAAAAAAAGTTCTCATACAGGAGGTCCAAGAAATATGATTAACAATTATCAAGATGCTATGGCAATTTGCAGAGAATATGGTAATCCTGATTTATTTATAACTTTTACTTGCAATGTTAAATGGGTCAAAATACAACGATATTTAAAAGATAAACCCAACTATAAAGCAGAAGATAGACCAGATATTATTTCACGAATGTTTAAAATCAAATTGCAAGATATGGTTGCTTATATTAAATCCAGACAACCTTTTGGAGAAATTGAAGCAAATGTTCATACAATAGAATTTCAAAAAAGAGGACTTCCTCATGCTCATATGTTATTTTGGTTAAAAAAAGATTACAAATGTTATACAGCAACTGATATAGATTCTATTATTTCCGCTGAATTACCAAATCAAGATACTGATCCAGAACTTTTTGAAATTGTAAGTCAATTTATGATTCATGGACCCTGTGGACAAATAAATACTAAATCTCCTTGCATGCGAAATGGGAAGTGTTCAAAATTTTTTCCAAAACCATATAACATAAATACTATATGCGAAAGAAATGGACCTTCAATATATAAACGTCGTGATGATAATACAAAATTTGTACTGAAAAACAATATACATATTGGGAATAATTTTATTGTACCTTATAACCGAGATTTATTATTAAGATATAATGCTCATATCAATGTTGAATCATGTTCTCAATCAATGTTGATTAAATATTTATTTAAATATATTAATAAAGGACCAGATGACCAAACTGACCAGTTAGGACGAAAGAGGCTAAGGTTCTAAACTTCGTTGTGCTCTAAGGCTGCACTTTTGTATAACAGGTCTGTTTTATTAAAATTAAAGTTGAACTTTGTTTTTTAAAATATATGTAGTGATCAACTGATAAAAAATTGAAATTTCATTGTCGGATTTTATTTTTAACTCCTCATACAACTATTTCTTCTCTACAGGAATTTGTCACTGAAGAGAATTGTGCTAGACCAACCAGGTGAGGGGTTCTGTACTCTGATCGTGATAATTTCTGTTTATTTTGTTTTTAATCTCTCAAGTTGATTGTTTTCTAGAAAAAGCAATCCTAATTTTGAATAAACTTAATAGTCCAAAAATCATCATGATTTTAGACAATATTGTTAATCAATTCAATCTAAATCGATTTAAGAAAAAGCAATCCTATTTTTAGACATAAACTTAATAGTCCAAAGAACTTTCTGCTGTATTCTTGGAGGGTGAAAGCAGGAACAGAGGAAAGACCTCTGTGTTGTTTTGAAGATTTGATAGTTTAGGTTTGCATTAGGTGCGAAAGACCTCTGTGTAACAATTTCTCCTTCGTCGATGAAGGGTACTTGCGCTTATAATACAGAAGGCTTTGGATCTTCCCGGAAAATCTCAATAGAGAAGTTGATTCAATATGAAGTCCAATACTAAAGCCTTTGGATCTTCCCGGAAAGTCTCAATAGAGAAGTTGATTCATTATGAAGTCCAAACATCTGCTTCACTTCAATCAGCACTTTTTCTCCATTTCATTCATAATAGTCACCCCGGAGCAACGCGCGGGCGATCTTGCTAGTTCTTATAAAGCATCAAAATTAGGTAGACGATTTCTTGTATATTTTTTTTCTTTTGCTATAACTATAGGTCAATTGCTGTAAATTAACAAGTAGCTTAAGGAAATTGTCAGAGTGGTTGCACCACATAAGTTAGTAGTACGGTGTCATTTTATTTATCGTGCCATGTAAAATATTAATCACCTGAAACACGATTTTTTAACTTACTTTTTTATTTTTTGGTCAAGACATGTATATTTATATTCACACTTTTAGTCACCCATAGTTTGGTATAAACGCACACGGTTCTTATTAGACCATATGTTTGTTTAGTCAACTTCAAGTTAGCATTGAAGAATGAAATTTAGCCACAAAAATAAAAATCAAAACCAAAAACCCAAAAACAAAAAAAAAGAAAAGAAAAAATGTGAAGAAGACGTACGAGTGGAGAAATTAGGATATTATTAGAGAGCTAGTTTTGTCCTTGGACCAAAAGCCACAGTCCAGTCCCACTGCACCCGTTCGTGACAAGCCCAAGTCCTAATCAAATATTGCTTCCCAAACTCAATTATACTCCTCGAAGTTATGATCGTCTGCTGACCAAAACCTTCTCTGCAGCCAACAACACGCCGCGAGCTCCAATCAGACATGTCCAAGAATATCTTCGTCTAACGTGGCAGGTATACAGCTGAACATGTGTCGAACTGGATGGGAAGGAGGGGAATTCGTTTGTAGGTAAGCAGAACCAGAAACGAGCTATAGTGTCACGCAAATGGACCTATCAGGCTTGGTGTTGGTTTACACGTTAATGCAACTCCATGTTTGAAAATGGTGTTCAAGACTTCAACGTTTTCTCCATGCACGATGGTGTTGGACTTGGATCTAATAAACGTAGTATCTTCCTTGCGGTTTATAGCTAGTGTTGGTGAAAAGTGAAAACTTAAGACAGAAGATTTGACGGATGTAGTACGATCAGTACGATGGTAAATGGACGAGTAGTTTAGGTACTACATGAGAATTTTACTCTACACTAATATATGATCTAAGGACGTGTATATCTTATCTAAAACACTTTGATTGTCAAAATGAATTCTGTTAAGTATAATATAGTTATAAATAATGGTTATAAGTTATAACTTTCATCTATACATCTTAACTCATAATAAATCTAAACAACTAAAGTGAGAGACAAAGCTAGATAAAGAAAATATGAGAGCTCTGCTAGAGTTTCTTTCTTCTTTTCTTAACATAGCTGGGAGGCTACCCTCGTTAGAACCCAAATCTTAATCTACGTCCCCCAAACTTAATTACATTCTACAAAGCTGTAATCTTGTGCAACCGAAACAAATTCTACGGGCTGTAGTCCACCTCAACACCGATCCCAAAGATTCAGTGTAGTACATGTATAAACACGTGTCAAAAGACGGAAAGGACGGAAATTCATTTTAGCCAAGTAGCAGCGAAATCGAGCTATATATACTACAAAAAGTCAAAAACCTATATTTTTTTCATCATAAGTCAGAATAAGCTGTTACATACTATTCCGCTGTTATTTAAAGACATAGACAGACAATAAGATAGTGATAGTACTCACAAGTGATACATAGAAATAAACCTACTCATTGTACATTCAAATATGTAGAGGTACCGGAAATCCTCATTTGATTCTACCCCAAAGGCACTAGAGATACATAGAGTGCACATCGATGCTTAGCTTCCTAAATACAAAGAATTTATTGTAATTTAGACTAACTAAAAAACATAGGAATGGGCTTAATTAGGGCTAAAAAACCTCAGCCTAAATTAGAAAGCCCAATAGGACAGCCCCAAGAGAAGAGGCCCAAGTCAAGGCCCAGCAAGATAGGGTTGACCCAAGCCCAGACCACAACTCCATCATGCTTGTAGCCACCTGTACAATGCCGCCCACTTCCACCAGCCTCGCCACGAGCTGCCCACAAGAAGCGCGTCGTTAAGCTCCACCACGAGCCAGCATTGCCCGAGCCCCACAAGCCTCCGCCGATGCATCGCCCTGCCCTGAGCCCGTTCCATCTGCCTAGACTCTCCAAAACCCACGTCGCCGCTGGATTTGGAACGCACCGTCCCTGCACAGAAAACTACCACAATGCCCAGAGATGCCACCCAAAACCTGCCATCAACCACCTTCCCAAAACCATGAGTCAAACACTTTCTCTCCTGATCTCAGCCCAGGGCACTAAAGTACCCGTCCAGCAGTCAGCATAGTGACAACGAGGCAATGCTGGCGCTATCCTTGGCCTCAGCCAGACAGGGAACGCTTTGGTGGTGTAGTGGCTCTCTCGCGGCACTAGGACTATAACCTTAGAGCAATAAAAAAATAATAATAATAAAATATAAAATAAAAAAACCAGGAGAAGACTTGGACCTAGCCAAAAACCTACATATGCTTCAAAAGACTCAAAACAATTCCCCATAATAGAAGACAATTTCAATTTCATTGAAGAATTTAATACCTAAGAGGAAACAAATTTTTCAAAGAAATAATGTACATAAAAAATATTTTATTCAAAATGTAAAGTATATATGCTTAACAAAAACTTATAGCATGGTATAAACACTTAGCATTTGATTGCTTTTCGCCTTTTTAGAAGGCAAAACATCACAGACTTCTTCGGGATTGAAGAACAAATATCAATCCCTACACTCATTCATGTAAATGCAATGAATGAAACTTTAAGAAGTGTCGGACGATTTAGTTAGGCTCTTGACTTGAGTTTTTACTTCCATTCTTCTCATACACATTCTACACTAAGGGGGGTGTATTCAATTAAGAGTCTACAAGATTTTTTTGTATTTTAAAAGTATGTGGGTATTCAACTGAGATTTTAAATAGTCCTTTAAAATCTTGATGTATTCAATTAAGATTTAAAATTATCCATTCAAATCTGCTGATATTCAAAAGTATATTGATTTTTAAGGATATGCTGGATTTTGGAGGATTTGTAGTGCTTTTTATACATATCAAAACTCAAACAATCCAACCACTTCCCAAAAGATTTTGATGGATTCTTTCTCACTCAAAAATGAAGAACCTCTTGTCTTAGACCTATTTTCCCACTATATTCCACTGCCTCTGCTCCCATCTAATAATTTTTATTTTATTTTTATCACTATAACTCTAGAAGCCTTTAATCCTTCTAGCTAATGAAGCTCACTTTCATGGTATTATTAAGATGATACATACACAGAGCTGATTCTTTTGTAAATTAGATATGAAATAAATTATGTCATTAGTTTATTACTTTATTTTTTGTGTAACATTTTGGCTGGTTAGTTTTCTCTTATTGTTCATATATCATTATGAACAATTCTCAGGTTCACCCCTTGGAGGTGAAGCAGCATATTCACCCTCTCTTATGATTAATGCATAATAACTTTTTAATTTTCTAATCCAACCATTCAAGTTGTAATGTAATACAAAGATTAGTTCTGTAAAAATCAATCAAATTGAAGACCTTTTAATTATTCATTTATATGAAATACATGGACGGTTCATCATAATAGCAGTAGTGTTGTTAGAAACCGTCCATTTATTTGATTCAATTAGATAATTAAACGATTTCTGATTCGATTGATTTTTTACAGAGATGATCTTTAAATGCTAATTTAAGATATGGACGGTTGGATTATAAATTTATTAAGTAAAAGTGAGTTAATCGATAACAGGGGTGAATATGCTTGTTCACTCAGGGGTGAACCTAAGAATTGTTCTATCATTATACACAACATAAAGAATGGTAGATTGCCATACTTTTTTGTCATTGATATAGCATTATAGTTGGATCCATACATCCATTGCTTAATTAATGAAGAAGAAAAAAAAATTAACCTACCAAAAACATCATAAGGATTTGTAAAATCTAAACAAATACTAGTAAATCAATCAATTAGAATCAATCAGAGTCCATATAGAATTTAAACAATCCGTGGATTAAGTAAATCCATGGATTCTAAAACTCAAACAAAGTCTTTTAAAATCTGAATTGAATACACCCCCCTAAGACTGACTTAGTCAGATGAATGCCACAGAATCTCAACTTGCATAAGTACTGAAATACCCACCTTTTTTTATGGTAACCATCCCCATCCCACACCCATCAGGTGTGTAATACTCCTAGTGTTATTAAAGGCAAATAGGCAATTTGCTTCCCATGCCATGAGCCCATGACTCCCATGAGGGTCATACGAATAGACTCCATTTTTTGATACAATATTGAATAGACTCTTTTCATAGATTACAGAAGGTTTAAATTTCATATAAATTTCCACCACTTTGAAGCAGTGTACAATAGCTTGTAGGAGATTCATAGTAATGAGTTGTTACAGTAACAGATACAGAAATCAACTAAAAATCTGTTTTCGATTGTAAAATGGACTGCCTTTGCATAAGGCCCGAGATCGCACGACATAAAATAAAAAGATCGGCCTAAACTCCAAAGACCCTTTGTGGGAAATGTGATATTGATATATGATTGTTCGTACTGGTACGCTAATATGGGGAACGTCAGCCCAGAAGAGCCGTCAAAAGACTCAAAACGCCGCCCTACTTTAACCTCCAAGTAAGTGGTGTCTGGGTTTTCCAAATATTTCTTGGATGTGTTTCTGGCTTGAATAGTTTCTGAAATCAGCAAACATTCATTTCATTTCTTTTGGTTTCTGTTTGCGGAGATAGACAAATGAGTTTTGTACGTTCGTTCTTCTTTTTCTAGTTTTGAATGTAAACATATTTTTACATGCTCAGTCATCATGTTTATACATTTTTCTGGTGTCCAACTTACACTTCCTCCAGAGGACTGATTTGTTGATCAATTTAGTCAAGTGTGATAGAAAATAACTTTGACAGAAAACAGTAAACAAGAAGAGGAATTTATGGAATTCAAAGTACTTCTTTATTGACTGATCAGTTTGCTTAAATAGCAAAACAACAACCAACTATACGAAAAGAAACCAATGACTACAACATGAAAACAACGACTAAACTATGACTCCTAAACTGTATTCATCTACATCAACTATGCACGGGGGAAAATGACCTAGCTCTGCTAGGGTTTGTGAGCCGTCGTCCTTAGCGGACGTAGCTCTATACCTTCTATCAATGGACAAATCTGCAGGTCTTGGCCTGATTTTCTTCTCTCTGTTTCCTCTTGTTGGGGCGGGTGTTTTGCTGTGCTCGTGGGTGGTGTGGACAGGTTTGTTTGCCGGTTCTGATCTGGTGGATGAACTGGTGTCTGTCGGCTGCTGGTGTCGATGGGAGGCTGATCGTGGTGGTGGTGTGATTGGCGGTAGCGGTGTTCGTCTGGGGGCCAGATCTGCGGTTTTAGAAGGCTGGGAATGAGGTCCTTCAGTTGGATCTCAACTGTCTGGGTGTGCCTTGGTTGAGGCATAGTGGTCGTGGTGCAGATGGGACTGAGGCTGCTGTGGTGCCGGGTTTGTCTTGCCGGCAATGGAATTGGGTGATGCACCTCGAGTATCGGGTCTGGGATCGAGGCAAGAGAGTCCGGATCTGGGATTCGGGCGGGTCGGGGGTTTGGGCTCTGACCCAATCTCAATTTTGGGCTTGGCTTCCGACCCAGTTTCGCAATTAGGCTTGGTTTCAGGCCCACTCTTTTCGTTGGGATTTTGTTCAACAGTTGGAATGGCATGGGGCCCCTACTCGCTACTGGTACTGGATTTGGGACCCAATGCTATGGTATTTGTTCGTGAAAGATCGTCTGCCAACATGGCCATGTTCTGACACCCTTGGCCGGCTTCGATCTCTTGGTGGGAGAGTGCCTTCATTCCGACGCCAAGTTGATTTTTGTCAATTTGTGCGTTGGGGTTCGATGGGTAGTCAAACCACCGACTACTCAATTCACTACACGGCTGCAATCCGTAGTGTAAACTCAGCGTTGCGTCTCGACGTCGCTGCTCTTGCATTTTTAATTCGTTGTATTTCAGATGCAATTTTTGCATCTTTTCCTTTCGCTTTGTTTATTTGCTTTTTTATGCCTATTGGCATGGTATCGTTGTAACTTTTCATCTTCAATAAAGGGCTGACCTCATTTTACTCAAAAAAAAAACTATGACTCCTAAATTTAAGGGATACTCCTAAAGAATTGGTCATCACAAAGCAATTCCCTGTAGAATAGGACTTCCACACTTATCCAAAGATAACACAACAACTAAACTGAAAACAAACTCTTTCACTCTCCCTTAAACTAAAGTCCTAAGACATCAGTTTACAAAGAAAACTCCAGCAGCTCACTTCTTCAGTACAAACTCCATAATCCACAGCTCTCTATGTAACTTCACAAAAGCAGCTGATTTGAGAGGCTTAGTCAAAATATCTGCTACCTGATCATCACTATGACAATACACCAATTCGATTGCTCCTTCCTTGATGAGATCACGAAGGAAATGGTATCTGACATCTATGCTTGCTACTTCCATGTAAAATTGAGTTTTTTTTTAGAGTTTAATAGTTGAACTGTTGTCATAATAGATAATGGTTGGACCCTGCTGCTGGTTTTGTAAAACTCCAAGCATCCTCCGTAACCAAAGAGCTTGACATGAACTCAAAGCAGCTGCAACAAACTCAGCTTCAGTGGTTGACAATGTCACTACTTGTTGCTTCTTTGCTGACCACAAGATAGCTCCTGAACCCATCATAAACACAAACCCAGACGTACCCTTTCTATTGTCCATATCACCCGCATAATCACTATCTATGAAGCCACACAAACTTGGACTTTGAAGCTTCTTATAAAAAAATCCAAAATCAGCAGTACCTTTCAAGTAGCGCAGTATCCTCTTTACTGCTAACAGATGATCCTCAGTAGGTTTCTCCATGTACCGACTAACCATACTCACAGCAAACATAATATCTGGCCTTGTGGTAGTTAAATACATCAAACTTCCAACTATTTGCTTGTAGAGCGTAGCATTCACCTTCTTTCCTGACCCATTCTTTGTAAGCTTCAGACCCACTTTAGTTGGAGTACAAACCAAATTGCAATCCCCCATTTTGAATCTCTCTAGAACCTCAAGTGCATACTTCTTCTGGACTCAATCAAAAGACCTATGGAATTCCCACTATGATTAGAAATAGTGCAGAAATTGATTATCCTCTTATGCATTTCCCACTTATCATCGATAAAGTGTGCTGTTAGCACCATGTAGTTGAAATTTTGAACACTTGTCCAAGTGTCAATGGTTAGGTAGACCCTATAGTGTGCTAAATCAGTTTTCAACTTCTTCTTTGTCTTATCATACAATGTAAGAAAATGTTTAACCAAAGTTTTCCTACAAGGGACCTTAAACATCGGCACTGCAACATGACAAAAATGCCTAAACCCTTGCTTTTCAACGAAGCTAAAAGGAAGCTCATCAACTACTACCATTTCAACACATGCTTTCATAACTTCATCAGGATTAAATGCTACCATTTTCATAGAATTACCCTTACTTTTATCACCAGCAAGCACTTTCTGATTTTTATTTATCGCTCTCCTTCGGGGATAATACTTACATGATTTGTTTATGTGCCTAATCATCCCTTGAGTCCCATTTTTGTAAGAATCACAAGCATAGTCTCCTACAGGCCCTTAGGACAATATATACACTTAGCCCTCCTAAACTCTTCTACAATATCTTCTTGACCCTTTACTTTGGTGACTTTTACATCTTTATATTCCTTAAAGTACTCCCACACCCAGCTACGTTTTCTGTCAGCTCGAGGATTGTTACTAACCATGTCAGATGAGGAAGTTGGAGCTCTAGCTTCAGTGACATCATCTTCAGCTCTGTCAAGGATTGAGGGAGAGGTACCAGTTGAAGAAACAACTAGACTAGAATCTGCTTCTTTCTGTCCTTGAGCTCTCTTCTTACTGCTTTTAAACTGAAACAAGTAAATTACACAACAGTTAGATTACTCGATTACATATAAACATGCAAATGCAATGCAGCTTATGAAGTTATGAATACAAAAATGAAAAATGCAATGCAGTATGAACCTTTATACATAGTATTAACAAATCTATTAATAACAGTTGAAGAAACAACTAGACTAGAATCAACATATCCACAAAGCAGAAGCCTCCAGCCTAAATCAATTCAAATTTAAAACTCATTTGATCCCACAAGTCCACAAGTCCACACCACACACTACCCACTGCCCAGCACACCCACTACTCCAGCCTAAAATTTGACTACTGAAACCTCACAGATCCAACCACTAATCAACCCCAAATTCAATCATGCTGCTACAAAGTAAAAAGCATGAACGAAAACAGAAAAATCTGAGAAAGTGAGAGACTTACCAGCAGTTTTCCCATCGATTCAAAGTGGGAGGCTTGAAGAATCGAGTTGAGTCAAATCGAGGCTCTTAAGTCTTAACTTCTTCACTCTTGAACTCTGATTTGGTCTCTGTGAGAGGACTAAGAGGAGTGACCGAGTGAGAGACTTAGATTCTTCGATGGAGGGGAGAGAGGAGTGAGAGCCTTCGATTCTTGGATGGAGGGCAGAGAGGAGTGAGAGCCTTCGAATTTGAATCTCCTCTCTGGGCCTTCGATTCTTTGATGGATGGTAAAGAGCTAGAGAGGAATTTAGGAATTGGGAGAAATGAGAAATGAGAACGGCAGAATGCGAAATGAATTGGGATTTGGGAGTTTAGGGCTGAGTGGCTGACATTTACGACTAGTCATGAAAAGATTAGAAAATCGGGTCCGATCGGACAATACGGTATCTATTTGACCCATACCGATGCTGACCCGTTTACATACTATTCGGTATAGTTCGGTTCAGGAATATGTGGAACTGGATTTGCAAACTGACCCGATCGGTATCGGCTCGAATCGGACGGTTTCGGTCTCGGTTTGTTGGTTTGGAGTTAAGCATAGATTTGACATAGATATTATTCTAAATAAACAAAACTAGCATAGATAAACAAAAGTAGCATAATTGGTCTGAATGTCTGATACATTTCATAAAAGGAGCAAAGCAATGTTCTGATGTTTGTCACAGAAGTACATTATATATAGGGAGCCAAGCAATTAATGTTCAGTAGAAAAGAATACTTCAATTCAGGGTTAATTCGATGATTCTATTCATCCCACAATGAGGGTATATATACAAGTACAAAGGAGTAGTCTAACTCTAATAGGAAACAATATTTCCATAATTACATGATATCCTAATTAAATAAAATCCTAATTACATACAGATTTACAGCGATTCTACACTCCCCCTCAAGTTGGTGCATAGATATCTATCATGCCCAACTTGTCAACTGAGCTATCAAATACCTTCCTGGACACTCCTTTAGTAAGAACATCAGCTAATTGCTCCTCTGAGTTTACAAATGGAAAACGAATAACCTTTCTGTCAAGATTTTCTTTAATAAAATGAAGGTCAACCTCCACATGCTTTGTTCTATCATGTTGAACTGGATTATGTGCAATCTCAATGGCAGCTGTATTATCACAATGCAAATCCATAGGCTTTTTAAGCTTGTATCCCAGGTCTTTCAAGACATTACGAATCCACAACATTTCACAGACTCCGTGTGCCATACCTCGGAACTCAGCTTCTGCACTTGATCTGGCAACAACTTTCTGCTTTTTGCTACGCCAAGTGACAAGGTTCCCTCCAACAAAAGTGAAGTATCCAGATGTAGAACGTCTGTCAGTTTTATCACCAGCCCAATCTGCATCTGTGTACCCAACAACTTCCAATTCATCTTTTTTCTGAAACAGTAACCCTTTACCTGGTGCCATCTTTAAGTACTTCAAAATACGAAAAACTGCATCCATATGCTCTTCACTAGGACAATGCATAAATTGACTAACAACACTTACAACATAAGCAATATCAGGTCTAGTATGTGAAAGATAAATCAACCTTCCTACAAGACGTTGATACCTCCCTTTATCAGTTGGAACTTGATCAGGATAGATAGCAAGTCCGTGATTCATCTCAATGGGTGTATCGATGGGTCTGCAGTCCAGCATCCCCGTTTCAGCAAGTAAATCATGAACATATTTCCTCTGTGAAAGTGAAATCCCCTTCTTAGACCTTGCAACTTCAATACCCAAAAAATACTTCAGTTGTCCCAGATCCTTCATTTCAAACTCCTTTGACAAATACTTTTGTAATTCATTTATCTCTTTCGGATCATCCCCTGTAACAATCATGTCATCAACATACATAATAAGAGCTGAAATCTTACCACTCTTGCACTTGATGAACAAGGTATGGTCAGAATTGCTCTGTCTGTATCCAAAGGCTTTCATGGACTTTGAAAATCTTCTAAACCAAGCTCTTGGAGACTGCTTCAGGCCATACAAAGACTTCTTCAATTTACACACCTTGCCAACGTCACTTGGGTAATTCTTAACACCTGGGGGCACATCCATGTACACTTCTTCTTCCAAATTCCCATTAAGAAACGCATTCTTCACATCAAATTGGTGCAAGGGCCAATCTTTGTTTGCTGCAAGTGATATTAGAATTCGGACAGTATTAATCTTTGCCACAGCTGCAAAAGTGATAAGAGCATATTTATGCAATGTTAATAGCGTTAATCTCCGTACTTTCTTTGTTAGTTTAGAGTATTTTCTAGTTGTTTACTTTGTTTCTTTGTTTTATAGATATCTTGGAGCAAAGTAGAAGAAAGGAACCTAAATCAGTAAATCTGCCTGTGCAGATCAGTCAAATTCGACAGATCACTGAGACCAGCTCACAATTATGCAGAGGATTATCTTTATATTGATGGAAAGCCTTAGATGTCTAGTTTCGGAATCTTTTTACGGCTCGTCAATATCATTTTTCTACAAAAAGTTATGGCTGATTTAGTACAGCAAGGTCGGGCAATCCGAGAATCTGACACTTTGACGGAAATCCATAATTTGAGGCCCGAATTCCTTTTAGAAGCCCACCGACGAGTATTAATTGAATATCTCTGTTTATTAGAGATATATGACATATTTTTATGGGGGAAAATTATTAGTAATCTTAGAGGAGAAGCTACTTGATTCCTAAAAGGAAAAGAAGTGAAAATCTCCTAACCTAAGCAAAAAAAGGGGGGACGTCTACTCAAGACGTACGTTCTGCCGCACAAGAGAGAGGGGAGAACGACATCTTCTGCATCTTCTAGCCGTGATCTAACCTCCTTCATTCATCTCTATTTTTCTTTTCAATTCTCTTGATGTATGCTTTCAACAAATTCATGACTATGTCTAGCTAAATACTTTTGTAGCTAGGGGCAATTTCAAAGCCCCAAACATGTTCAATTCATATTGAAGACAATTCAGTTTTTGGTTTTCTATATTATCAATTGAGTGTTTGTTTCACCGTGTCTACAAGATGAATCTTTACTTGTTTGTTTAGGTGCGCAACTAAATGAATAGGTTAGGGTTCTAATGCTAGGAGTAACACTAGATTCGTATATGTCGTGTGTTGATTCCAATTGAGTAGCAAAATGTTTTTCTTGAATTACATGTGACTCAAACCCTAGGTTTAGCAAGACTACCAATGTACTTGTGACCCTAGATTTATCCAAACCCTTTTCTTGCTTAATGATTTTGATATGTTAAACTTAGCGAGCTTGTGTCTAGGTTACATAATCGGAAATAGATTAAGTGGTGAGCTTGTATTCACTTAACGAGGAACTAAGAAAGGGTAATGGGTTAATTCGAGCTTGTGAGTTAACTTCGGGTAAATTCAATTGAGAATTAAGATTCCATACCTGAGCTTTGATATGATTGAGTGCGTTTGGTGGTAGAGAATGAGTCCTTAGCTTTGTTTCTATCTTTTAAAGTTATAAAATCTGTTTCTGCTTCGTTATCTTTCTGTGTTCAGTTTGACGTGAATTATTTCATATATCAAATCAACTCCGATTGTTCTGAAATTTTGTATATGTGTTATTAAATGTGTCTTTAGTGTCCTGTAAAATTTTCAGAAAATTCCATCGAGTCTAGATTAGTTAATTATTTTCGTTAACGTCAGCATGGTTTAGAGTAGGTTGTGACATTTGGTTAGCAGTTTAGGAACAATCTTCAGCGGGTAATGACCCTTGCTGATCACTATATTACCAACGATGATATTTGAGTGCAAGGTTTAAGTTGTGCATCCTTTAGAAGTAGCAATTTTTGGCGCCGTGTCGCCGGGGATTGTTTTCCTTAATTGCTAATCTGTTTTGTTTTTGTGTTTTTCAATTTTGTAATATACTAACTTAGTTTTTGTTTTGTTTTGTTTGCGGACTGCAATACCAAGATTATTTCGAGCAAGCTACTGTAATGTGGGAGGATCCCAACTCAAGCATTTACAACAATGGTTGGACTAATGCTAACTCTTCATGGAATCCGGAAGCGTTCAACTCATGGCAGCCTTATCAAGTCCCTATGTATGATCCTTATCATCACAATATTGATTCATTCATGTGGCCGTCATACCAAGATCAAGTGCCAGTCCTCTTGGTTGATCCAATGAAGCCCTCCCTTTAGGCAATTGTACAAGCAGTTGCGAAAAGTGCGGAAGAATCATCAAGGAATATGGACAAAGCCGTGGAGAATATTGAGCAACATATCCAGCAAATTATTAATTCTTTGAACCAAGAAACGGTTCAAGAGTCATATCATGAGGTGTTGACGAGTGAGGAAGAAGAATGGGCAGAAGCTAATGAGCCTTTGGAGGCCAAGGTACTTATGGAGTGCCCTCCTACACCTACTACAACTTTAGGGAAGTCCCTTGAAGTCACATCCTTATCTCAACCTCATAATGTATTCCATGAGTCAATTCTGGATGAGGATGAGGATACAGATGTGGATGAGCCCTATGAAAAGAAACTTGAGGTTGGGACGTGTGAGGATTATGTGTTACACTATACAACCGAGCTTGAAGCATATGAAGATAGTGATATTGAAGAGTCCCTGACAGGTGAGGAATTTTACATTAAAGAAAGTAAGGTTCAACTTCATGCGAATGAGTACCAAGAGCCGGAAGCAATCAACATAGCTCATAAAGATCAAGAATACAAGGATGACATAGAGGATTGCTTAGAAGAGGAGTCCAACAAATCTCCTATAGATGGGCCTCTAATTCTATCACATGCCCGACCACCTGACCATTATTTGCCACATTCGAGCTTTACATTTGTTCCCTCCATACAAGAAACTCTTGAGTTTGTTGATCATGTGGAGATGGTGATAGATGAATATTCCAATTCTGATAAGAAGATTCTTTTGGCCGTGCTTGTGGGACATAAGAAGAGAACGAGACAATGGAAGAAGAGAAACAAAACGAGAAAGTTGAAATCCTATCTTTCCATTGTTACCAAGGAGCACAAGTTGCTTAAAAGGGATCACCTAGCATCTTTGAAAAAGGTCAAGCATCTCATGGAACCAAGACCAAAACCTCCTGATTACTCTTGAAGAATTGGCCCAGCCGTCAGGCTGAGGACGTTAAACCAAGCGCTTCTTGGGAGGCAACCCAATGAATGATGGAGGAAGATTGCGGTATTTTTCTAAGGGTTGTTTTCTTTATTCTTTTCTTCTCTTTCTTTGCTTCTTGTTTTGTTCGGTTTTATGTTTTTGTGTGTGTGCAGGTCTCATAGTTGAGAAAGATTTAGAGGAGTCACTTTTTATCAAACCAGTTTTTCTGACGCCCAGATTTCAGTCCACTTTGAACAGCTGTCGTTCACAGCTCCTTTGGAACCAACAGACGTACTATATATGGATCAAAAGCCCCAGGTGTCTATTTTCTAATGGCTTTGGCAGATCCAAATTTCAAGTTTCACAGCGTCTGCAGTTTCCAGTTGAGTACAGGAGGGTCAAAAAAAAGAAATTAAGCAGAAAACTGGGCATCAGAGCCACATACACTGCAAAACAGGGGATACTTCCGGGAGTCCAAATGAGACAAAACTTATATGGATTTGAAGCCCCGGATGTCTACTTCATTCCTACCAAAGGGTTTCTGAATGTGACCCCTGTAGCTTCCTGTATTCAGGTTTGAATGGACGAAGGTCAGTCTGTCAGCATTCTGCCAGTTTTCTGTAATTTTTTGCTAACTTTGCAGGTCTCTAGTTTCTACATCCCTTGGAGTTGGAATGCGTGCCACATATGTATGGAAAGCCCTGAATATGAAATTTCATTTCCAAGAGGAACCTTTGGATTCCGGTTCTTACTGGATGAGCTATGAACCTCGGAAATAGGGATGCTGCAAGGTTTTAGCTGGAAATCAGTTTGTGAAAAGTGATGTGTCCCATTGACTTTAAGCATTATTGGGGTATCTCTGGAGCGCATTTGGCATGCAGCTTACACTAGAAATTCCAGGTTTATAGCCTTGAGGTTGATATCCAAAGATCATTAGTGTTGGGAGGTCTACAAGAGGGAGCATTCTCTACTCTTCTTAACTATATTTGTTTTTGTTGTGTGTTTCTCTTTCTTTCTATACTTAACTATATCATTGCATGATTATATCTAGATCAAACATTGAGGACAATGTTTAGTTTAAGTGTGGGGGGGAAGGAATTTGAAACTTTTTGTTATTTTTCAATCAAAAAAAAAAAAGAAAAAAAAGAAAAAAAAAAAGAAAAAAGAGTCTAGTTCTTAGGCTTATTTTCTGTTGAGTCTTTAGGGTTCTTCCAAACTCTATGATGAGCATGAACTTTTTACAGATTAATATTTTGGTCACAAAAGGAATGCAAGCATGTGTTAGATTCTTGATCTCAAATAATTGTTAATAGATTTTGATGATTATTGTGCTTGATTTATATACATTGATGGTTGGATTAATGTAACACTTGAGAATTGATGGATGCATGCTATGACAGGTTAAACTTGATTTAAACCCTTGTGAGCTTTTGAGCCTGTATATGTGCTATTTCTTTTCTGAGTGCTTAGTACAGAATCATCTTATTTTCTTGATGAGGATTTTGCATGATCTCATCTTTTATTCATCTTGGTTAAGACTCGGATTCAACTTGCATATTTTATAAGGACAAATGCTAGAACTTGCCCCAAAGCCTCTTGAAGCGTATGGTTGAATTGCATGATGGATGGGAAGGGATAGATTACCATCATAGCCAAATTAACCTGTGTCCCTTTTAGGCACACAAGATGTGCAATCCCCTAGTTAACCCCCTTGAGCCTACATTAAGCCTTTTTGTTTCATCACCCACGAATTCCTTAACCCTAAGCTTAGTATAGATTTATCCTTACCCTATTCTAAGGAATTAGTGGAGCAAATATTTTTAGAGATATATTTATGTTCAAGGGACTTTTGTAAGCAAGTGTGGGGGTACGACATGTCCAAAAAAAAAATATATGTATGCCGAAAAAGAAAAAAAAATATGAAGAAAAAAATAAGTATACGGCAAAAGAGAGAAAAAAAAAAGTGTGTATGGATTTTAGTCCCCCTTTGTGAATAAGGAGTTTATTTTGAGTTGAAGGCCTGTTCAAGAAAATTTAGTCTTTGTCCTATTTCACAAGTGTTAGAAGAAAGGTTTAGAATGAAGCAAAGGCCCAAGAAGATGACATCTGGCCTAGAAAAAAAAAAATTGCTTGCTAGCTTCATGTGTTCGAAGATTGATCACCTTGAAGAGTTTCAAGATTTTGTTATCTCTTACATTCTTCTAGTGCTCCACTAGGTTCTTTAGGATCTTTGAATTTTCCTTCATTTTCTTTCTTTTAACCTTAACCCTTGGCCCCATTACAACCCTGAATGAAGACCTTGTTGATCTTTGAAGTACTGCATTCGATTTGTGGAGACTTGTGTGGAGGGGTGAGCATATGGTGTCACTGGCCTTTCGTTTGAGTCTTGGCGTTCCAATCATGGGATCATATGTAAAAAAAAATTCAGAAAAAGCCTTTCTTTCTTATTATTATATGTGAGCTATTTGTTTATCTTATTACATCATTCCTCTCACATATAACTTGAGCGAAATATATGCTTATACATCAAGTCAGAAAATCATGAGTGAAAAGAAATTGAGAGCATCTTTGTGAGAAATTGAGTTGACGCGTGTTTGACCCATGAATAAGTTGGTTCTCCTTTGTTGCACTAGTTTGATTGTTCATGTATTATAACTTTAGCACTATGGTTATCAAAATAAATTAGCTTTTAAGTGAGGTTGTGAATTCTGACATGTGATTGCTTGAATATTGTTGACCATACTTGTGGGCATTATAAGTTCTCTAAGATATTTGGAAGATATTAGGTCTGTGTCTTTTGTTCTAGTTAGTTCTTTGTTTGCTAGGGACTAGCAAAGTCTAAGTGTGGGGGTATTTGATAAGAGCATATTTATGCAATGTTAATAGCGTTAATCTCCGTACTTTCTTTGTTAGTTTAGTGTATTTTCTAGTTGTTTACTTTGTTTCTTTGTTTTATAGATATCTTGGAGCAAAGTAGAAGAAAGGAACCTAAATCAGTAAATCTGCCTGTGCAGATCAGTCAAATTCGACAGATCACTGAGACCAGCTCACAATTATGCAGAGAATTATCTTTACATTGATGGAAAGCCTTAGATGTCTAGTTTCGGAATCTTTTTACGGCTCGTCAATATCATTTTTCTACAAAAGGTTATGGCTGATTTAGTACAGCAAGGTCGGGCAATCCGAGAATCTGACACTTTGACCGAAATCCATAATTTGAGGCCCGAATTCCTTTTAGAAGCCCACCGACGAGTATTAATTGAATATCTCTGTTTATTAGAGATATATTGTAACATCCCGTATCGTCACTTACCCGGTTACTAGTCATTTGGACGGTAAACGACAATTACTTTCGCTTTTCACCCTAATTTGGTAGTTTAGTGGCCCTAAAAGTTGACTTTTTGTTTGGGTCAAAATTTGGGAAAATGTTCTTCATGAAAGTCGTAGAGGACGTTAAACCGAGCGCGTGCATATGTGGTACGTAAAAATCGGAGCTCGTATGCGAAAGTTATAAGCGAAAATGTAGAAATTACTGTTCATGGTAAGTTATATATATATGAGAATTTACTGTTGGTAGATTTCTATATTTGAAACCTACCCAACCGGGTAAGTTCTCTCTTTCTCTCTCCCCGACTCTTTCTCCCCTCTCGGCCGATTTCTTCCCCCTCCGGTTTCTTCCTCCTCCGGCCGACCCAGGACACAATCCGGCCACCCCCAAGCTCGGTTTCTTCCCCTTGTCACGTCTGTGGAGGTATTTCACGACGATTTGGCAGGAGAACCTCGATTTGGAGCGGAGGAAGCTACGGTGGCAGTTGGGTACTTTTGCCGATTTCCGGCGACTTCGGCCACCTCCGGTCACCATCTTGCCGTCGAAGCTTGGGTTTTCCACGGAGATCATTTTGCCCCTAGCCTCGAATCAAGATTTGAAGTGTAGAGGCAGAATTGAAAACCTAGGGTTCTTGAATTTCTGGGTTTTCTTCACCAGTTGATTTCGACTGTTTAAAGGTAAAATTGGGATGTGTTGTAGTTGAGAAAATTAATCAGTGTGTTGAGTAGGTGCCGCTGTCAAATTTTGGTGTCCACTGGAGTTGGTGGCAGTGGCGGCGGCGCCGCCACTGTGGGCGGTTGTAGCGGCGGCTAGGGTAGCTTTTTAATTTCAATTTTTAGCTAGTTAAATTCTATAATTATCATAGA
Organism: Rosa lucieae; assembly: GCA_024704745.1. Classification (NCBI taxonomy): domain Eukaryota; kingdom Viridiplantae; phylum Streptophyta; class Magnoliopsida; order Rosales; family Rosaceae; genus Rosa; species Rosa lucieae. Next base: position 5,075,855 of record CM045492.1, read on the forward strand.
GCATATATGTGAAGTTTGGTGAATTTTGGAGAAGCTTGGAATTAATTATGAATTTTTGAAGTTTAGGGTTTCGATTATCGAATTACGAGAATCCGACCGTCAGATATCTCTCGGTTCTGCCTTGGAGAATGGGTATAATTTGGGCTGAATCCGAGGAGAATGGGAGATGTAATTGTAAGGATTTGATTTTAGGAATCGTATTAAATTGTTGAATAATTATTCACGGAATATAATTGTGTACAGGACGACGTACCGAGCTATTGCTCGATGACGGAACACAAATGCGTGATCGTCGGAATAGTACTGTGAGTGGACTTTTGTTTTAAATAGCGATGCATGCATTTATTCTCTTAAAATATCTAGCGTTTATTTATAACTTTTTGAGGAAATGAATTAATTTTCGGAAATTGATTTCGAATTATATCATGGATTTGCTTTCAATAATGAGTTTCAAAGGTTGGTTTTGATTTATTATATTATTTGATGAATTTCTTATTCCGAGGTAAAACTTCCGGAATTAAGCATATCCCTAATCACCGAGTTAAGCTCCTGAAAGATTTTTAAGATGAGTTTCAATGGAGTTGGATATTCTCAATTGTTTATTGACTTTCGATTTTGGCATCGGGAATGCCTAATTAAGGATTTTGGATTTGATTGATTTCCGTTATTACTTTGATTTATGCGGATTCGAAATTTATACTATTTATTTTATATTTATATTAAGCGAATTGAGATTATAATGAGATTTCGATGAAGTAAAACTTTATACTTATTTATACCCTATTTATATTGGAACTTGAGATGATCTTGGCGTGCGGGGTCACGTCTTTATACACTTGGATTCTTATTTCGTGAGATATGTGGGGAAACTATACAGATTCATTGGCTTTCGACGATCTTCTTCCTCACCATACGCGGGTCATGTGATTAGGTCTCCTCCTCACTTACTTTGTGTTTGTGAGTGGCAGTTGAGGTAGCCTTCTCCTCCTCACGTGGGTGGCAGTCGAGGTAATGTTCTCCTCCTCGCACAATCTATGTGTGAGTGGAAGTAGAGGTTATTAGTTCTCCTCCTCGCACAATCTATGTGTGAGTGGCAGTCGAGGGTAGGTAGAGCCTGAGAGGCTCCATTCCCGTATGGTGAACTCTCTTCCCCGTATCCTTTTATTGTTTTTTTTTTTGACTAGCGGGGCTAGTCCGTTTTCCGTTAACCAGTGGGGCTAGTCCTATTTCTCGAGCATCGGAATTTAAATTCTTCTTGATGGTTATTTGTGACTAGCCCATTTCTTGAGAGGAGCTTCTCGTGAATTGTTTTCTAAATCGTTGCATGCATCGAGAGTTTTAAGGAAATAAATGTGGGAAAGTATAAAAATCCATTTGGTTTAAAAAAATTGTTTATTTTGTCCACTCACGCTAACGTATTTTATGTACTTTCCCCTGGGCCCTTCGGTTTCAAATGCCCAGTTTGCAGGCGAATTGGTTGAGGTTGGGCGTACACGGAGTCGAGGCATAGTCATCAGCATGGCTTCCGCATCTGCCTTTGAATTAGGTTTTCCTCTTATACATTTCTGTTAGAATTGCTCTGATTACCTATGGGATTTATGCTACTCGAGTTGAGATGTGTGTTTTGTGAATTGGAGACTGATGTTGATTTGGGGAGCAGGGTGGCTCCAGGAGCATAAGGATGAATTGATTGAGAAGTGTAAATGTTTTCTACAGGTTTGGGTAGCCCATTTTAGAGGAAGTTCCGCCAAATTTTTGGTAGAATTTCTTCTAAGGTGGGCCCCGCAGGGTCACTTCGGATTTCAGGGTGAAATCTGGAGCGGGTCCTGTCATATATGACATATTTTTATGGGGGAAAATTATTAGTAATCTTAGAGGAGAAGCTACTTGATTCCTAAAAGGAAAAGAAGTGAAAATCTCCTAACCTAAGCAAAAAAAGGGGGGACGTCTACTCAAGACGTACGTTCTGCCGCACAAGAGAGAGGGGAGAACGACATCTTCTGCATCTTCTAGCCGTGATCTAACCTCCTTCAATTCATTCATCTCTATTTTTCTTTTCAATTCTCTTGATGTATGCTTTCAACAAATTCATGACTATGTCTAGCTAAATACTTTTGTAGCTAGGGGCAATTTCAAAGCCCCAAACATTTTCAATTCATATTGAAGACAATTCAGTTTTTGGTTTTCTATATTATCAATTGAGTGTTTGTTTCACCGTGTCTACAAGATGAATCTTTACTTGTTTGTTTAGGTGCGCAACTAAATGAATAGGTTAGGGTTCTAATGCTAGGAGTAACACTAGATTCGTATATGTCGTGTGTTGATTCCAATTGAGTAGCAAAATGTTTTTCTTGAATTACATGTGACTCAAACCCTAGGTTTAGCAAGACTACCAATGTACTTGTGACCCTAAATTTATCCAAACCCTTTTCTTGCTTAATGATTTTGATATGTTAAACTTAGCAAGCTTGTGTCCAGGTTACATAATCGGAAATAGATTAAGTGGTGAGCTTGTATTCACTTAACGAGGAACTAAGAAAGGGTAATGGGTTAATTCGAGCTTGTGAGTTAACTTCGGGTAAATTCAATTGAGAATTAAGATTCCATACCTGAGCTTTGATATGATTGAGTGCGTTTGGTGGTAGAGAATGAGTCCTTAGCTTTGTTTCTATCTTTTAAAGTTATAAAATCTGTTTCTGCTTCGTTATCTTTCTGTGTTCAGTTTGACGTGAATTATTTCATATATCAAATCAACTCCGATTGTTCTGAAATTTTGTATATGTGTTATTAAATGTGTCTTTAGTGTCCTGTAAAATTTTCAGAAAATTCCATCGAGTCTAGATTAGTTAATTAATTTATTTTCGTTAACTGTTCAGTAGCATGGTTTAGAGTAGGTTGTGACATTTGGTTAGCAGTTTAGGAACAATCTTCAGCGGGTAATGACCCTTGCTTGATCACTATATTACCAACGATGATATTTGAGTGCAAGGTTTAAGTTGTGCATCTTTTAGACGTAGCAAAAAGTCTCCTCATAATCAATCCCATAGCGTTGTGTATATCCTTTGGCAACCAACCTCGCCTTGTATCTGTTAATAGTTCCATCTGCATTAAGCTTCACAGTAAATACCCAACGACATCCTACAGTTTTCTTTCCAACCGGCATAGGTACTAGCTCCCATGTTGCATTGTTTTGAAGAGCTTCCAATTCTTCATTCATTGCCTTTGTCCATTTTGGATCCGTCAATGCATCCTGCACGTTACTAGGAATAGATACAGTAGATAATTGATCAACAACAAGTGCATGTGACCCATAAATCCTATGGTTAGACATAAAATTAGCTATAGGGTATTTAGCTTTGGCTTTGATATCTGGTTCATATTGTTTCTTAGGAATTCCCTTGGTAACCCTTTGTGATTTCCTAGGTTCGACACTTTCTAACCCAGAAGACTCATTACAGTTTAGGGGTACCTGAGGTGGATCATTCTGACCGGGATCTTCAGTTGGTGATGGAGAAGGGGAAATATCTTGTGTGTGAGCTTCAGATATGTCTTGATTTTGATTCAAACTATCCAAAAAAGTTGTCTCTTCTGTCTCGGAATTCACAATACTCTGTTCGGCAGTTACATTTTCTATTTCGGAATTCGCGACACTTCGTTCGGCAGTCGCATTCTGTTCGGCAGTCGCATTTTCTGTTTCGGAATTCGCAACACTTCGTTCAGCAGTCGCATTGTCTATTTCGGAATTTACAATGCTCTGTTCGGCAGTCGCATTGTCTATTTCAGAATTTACAATGCTCTGTTCGGCAACTGTATTTTCTGTTTCTGAATTTCTACCTTCAAATATATCCTCCAAATTTTCCAAGTCTTCAAAGACATCAAAATCAATAATAGAACGAGAACGAGGATTCCCTTCACAACCTCTCTCCCCCTGAAGGGAAGACTGAGAAGCTCCCCCTGAGTAGTAAGGCTCGGATTCACGAAAAGCAACATCAAGAGAGATATGTATAGTGCTAGTAAGAGGATCATAACATCGATAACCCTTCTGGAAGTCAGCATAACCAACAAAGATACACTTACGGGCACGGGATCAAGCTTGCTGCGTTGAGGCTTGGGAATATGAACATAGGCTGTGCAACCAAACACCCGGGGCTCCAAATTAGGCATAGAAGGGATGGTCAAAAGTGTATGAAGCTTCTTATGAGGATTCTGAAACTCAATCACCCGTGAAGGAGTACGGTTGATAAGATATGCTGCTGATTTTACTGCTTCTCCCTAATAGGACTGAGGTACATTCATGCCAAATAAGGAAGCACGAACAACTTCCATCAATTGCCTGTTCTTCCGTTCTGCTAAACCATTATGTTGAGGAGTATAAGAATTGGAGGTTTGATGACGAATTCCATGTGACCGACAAAACTCAATCATAGGGCCATTCACAAACTCTCCACCATTGTCAGACTGAAACACTCTGATGGATTGTTGATACTGAGTTGCCACCATTTTGTGAAATTTAGTAAACATTCCAAATACATCACTCTTATTCTTCAGTAATGACACCCATGTCATGCGAGTGCAATCATCAATAAACGTTACGAAATATCGAGCTCCAGAAAGAGAAGGAATTTTTGCAGAACCCCATACATCAGAGTGAATCTTCATAAAAGGAACAGGACTTTTATTAAGACTTGGTGAATATGAAATACGGTGACTCTTGGCCAGTTCATAGATGTCACAGTGGAAATCCAAATCACTAACAACTGAAAACAATTGAGGTTGCAGCTTCTTAAGATAACGAAAGGATAGATGACCTAAACGGCGATGCCATAACCATACAGCTTCCTTCGCATTCTCTACCCCGTTGATCTGATTAGCCTGTCCCAAAAGATGCTTCTGTTTCTTTTCAGTCTCTGTCAGATCTAGATAGTATAATTTCCCCCTTCTAACACCATAACCAAGAATCCGTCGAGTCAGAATCTCCTGAAACACACAGAAAGACGGATAGAAGGTCACAATACATGAAAGAGCTAAAATAACTTGACCAACAGACAGGAGATTATAAGCTAGTGATGGAACAACTAAGACAGATTCAAGGGTTAAGGTATCAGATAAAGCAATAGAACCTTCTCCGGTGACCGGAGTTGGAGTACCATCAGCAGTAGAGACAACGTCTTGAGGGGAACGTCTAAGGTTTTTCACAAGACTTGGGTCATTGGTCATATGGTCAGATGCACCTGTATCAATTGTCCATGTACTATTAAAAGTAACCTTACCCTTCATACCTGACTGCGCTACATTAGCGGAGGCATTGTCTAGGTAAACTTCCTCTTTAGTAGCAACAGCGGCCTTGCCCAGATTCTTTCGCGGTTTCTTGGTGAAGTCCCACCAATCAGGGTAACCAATCACTTCATAGCACCGCTCCTTGCTATGACCTAATTCCCCACAGATAATGCACCTTTTGTTTGCATATGGATTTGGTTTACCTAGAGGACGGTGTGGAGAAGGTCCTGAGAAGCCTGGAGGAGGACCCTGTTTGCGTTGAGCCAAAACAGAAAATTCGGTAGTTACCGAATGCCCCATAGCCTGTTTCTCTGATTGCAGCATTGAGGAAGTCATGATTTTCACAAGATTGGATTTTCAAGGGTTTCAAGATGGATATGAATGTTTTGGAAAAAGAAAAGTTTTTTTTGTTTCTTTTGTTCGAAAAAAAGGTAGGGTAATGGTGGTTTGAAATTCAGGATGGTTTGATTTCAACGGTGGTGGTACGCAGCGGTTTGTGTTGTTCTTCGAGATTCAAGATTTAGGATTCAAAGGATGTAGCGCAAGTTCAAATGATTGAACCTGCTCTGAAACCAAGTAGAAAAGAATACTTCAATTCAGGGTTAATTCGATGATTCTATTCATCCCACAATGAGGGTATATATACAAGTACAAAGGAGTAGTCTAACTCTAATAGGAAACAATATTTCCATAATTACAGGATATCCTAATTAAATAAAATCCTAATTACATACAGATTTACAGCGATTCTACATGTTCTACTTATTTTTCTTCAATCTGTTTATTGTTCTTTTTCACACAAATTATGCAAGTTAGTTCTATGCTGGATAAAATGGAGAGAGCAAACAGGTACCGCCAACCCTCTGCTTAATTAGTGGAGCTCATAGTGAAATATTTTGAAGTGAAATGGATTGCAGGGTGTAATAGGCAATTTTTAAGATTGTAGGGAGTATTAGGCTGAACATACGATTGGATTTGATGATGGTTTGTTTGTAGTTTTCCCATTCAGAGAGCTTTGGACGGTAGTTTAAGGGTTAGGGAAATGTGAAGTTGATTGGTCTTCATTTCATAAGTTTGTCAAATCGATCACAACATATGCAGGTTTAGTGTGATTCTTTGCACAGCAGTAGATGGAAAATAGTAATGCTGCTGACTGTACTGAAAATTATGTCAGACTATAGTTTCATGTATATCTCTCGGCTTTCTGCCAGCTATTTGCTATATGACTTGCGAGATATTGTCTCCTATTTTCAGATTTAATAGATATCAACACAAATTTCATTCCTAGTGTTTCAGAATTAGCAATAATTAAAAGTTTGATTGCTAACATCACTGCCAATAGTTTAATGCATATGTTTGTTTTTTGAAATATAGAGTTCATACCAACTGTATGACCATGGTTCATAGATAAGAATAGTACAAAAGAATGGACTACTCTGTTTAGACAATGATAGCGCAGAGTAGTTTATGCTAACAAAAACACCTCCCCTCGTGGGACAATATTTTATTTAACCTCAAACGCCGAGCACACAATTGTGGTACATTGAAGTTAAGTACTTATACAAATGCTCATAGAGACACTTATCCTAGCGTAGATATTATTCTAAATAAACAAAACTAGGTAACCACTAAGAGAAAGCCCAATAAAAATAGTAAAAGAAAAGACTTAAGCAGTAGGCCCAAAAGCCCACAGCACAAACCCTCCCCTTCCTATTCAGATTGGGCCAAACAAGAAAGACTAGGGTTCAGTTGGCCCAGGCCCAGAAGCCTAGCCCCTTGCCCCTCACCTCCTCGTCACGACCAGGGATCACCATCGGCTTCCGCGCTCCGGCTGCTGAGCCGAACCCGCCGCCAGACCATGACTAGCACCGCTGCGTTCCAATAAAACTGCTGCTCGCCGCTACCTTCGCTACAACTCAGAACGCTGCAACGACCTCTGATCCAAAAAAGCGGATATGCTGCTTCAAACCCAAATGGCTGACCTCCGATATGCAATCGATTGGGATCCACCAACCACGAACCCAACACAGACTCACTTGCCCTGGACGACACCACCAACGCGCCTCCACAAAACGAAAAGGAGAACCCGTCGAACGCCGTGCGTCGACGCTAAACTCAGCGTGAAGAGTCACCGACGAAGCTAGGGTTGCTCTCGCTCTCCCTCTAGATTGTGTTTTAATGCATATGTTTGTTGTTTGAAATGTTCATAGAAAAGAGAAATTTTATTCACACACATCAATGTACTTAATACACACCCTGTAATGTTTTTTGTCAAATATTATCATTAAACTTCCTCTTATACCCTCATTTTACATTTAAAAAGATGATAGATTTCAACGAGAATGCAGATCAGTGCCAAAGCAGCGTATTTCATTCTCTCTCTCATATTGACTCGATGCCCAGCTAGCACAGCAAACCAGATAATGGTTTCTTAATGTGATTGTGAGAAGAAATTATAAAGGAACTAGACATAAATCCGTCTCTGTCCCTCTTGTAGTTTGATTTCTCTCTACCTGAGAGGGAGAAAGAACAAAATCTTCCTTGAGTTTGACAACCGGCATTGCATTTAACAATGTCAACCGGCATGACTTCGAACCCAGCATCATTGCCATTCTCGTAGTTAACTAGCAATTAATGGAGGAGACAGGTTTTTTATTTATTCATTCAACATTTTTTTTTTGAGAAAAGTAAAGTATTCCATTAATAACCAGACAACCATACAGGTTGCACATCCATGTAACTACAGTTATGGGACCGTCAACAACGTGACTTACACAAGCCTAAAAGGCCCGACCCCTAACCAAACTTAACCCTTAACCAAACCTAACTATATCGATGCAATCCTGCCATCAACACTAAGATGAACTGTTTCCACCCGTTCGGACACCGTGTCTAAAACAGCCAGACCACGTGTAAGAGTGATTCACCATCACGTTGATAACCAGAAAGCAGCGACCCTACCTAGAAACACCCAAACCCTCACTCACAAGAGGAGGGACTTATTCTTAGTAAGACAATCACCGAAAACAAACAAGAAGTAATTAAACACCATGACACCATACAAAACCGGAGGAGCCCAAGAACAAAAGCAATTGATAAAGAGAATTGCAATTAATCAATTAATTAATAATCTCTAGTGTAATGTTCTGCTTTTTTTTTGTTCGGCTTTCTCAAAGGGTAAAATAGTATTTAACAAAATTTCAAAAAAATAGGGGTGTGTACCTTTTTTTTTTTTTTTGAAAATAGATTTAAAAAAATAGGGGTGTGTAGCTAGTAATTAGCTATGTGTTAATAAAAATTACTCCATAGAAAAAGGGTCGTTTGCAAAAAAGATTGTCAATTTCATTGTCTAAAGTTTTTATTTTTTATTTTTTTTTAACGTGAAAAAAAAAGTCTAGGTATTGTTTTTAGAATTTGGATGTCAATTAATGAAGTACGCAGGTGAGAAAGACCCCCAAATAAAGTATGAGTTCACACTTGACCAAAAGGTTGCCGAGTATTTTCGCTCCTCCCGTTATTTTTATTCGGTTGATTTGGTAAACGCATCAATTTGAGTTTGTAATGCGGCATAAGTCCAACAATATTGTAAATGGTCTTGCTATGGACGTATTTATGTAAAACTGAAAGCCATCTAATATCATGTAATACTGGATCTCATAGTATTAGTATATATGGGAAAAAAAACATGCGAACACAACCCGTACAAAGCTAATAAATAATTATCAGCAGCCACATCCTCTCATAGCTAGCCAACACAAATAACAGGGACAGAAAACTTCGGAATGAAAGCAAGGTCAGAAGACTGAAGCCACTGTGGAACAGAAGTGGGAAAGGGGAAGATGAATATTGCACTGCTGCGCGAGGTCAAAGACTATGTGCTTGCCACTGCTATGCGAAGACCAAACAGAGAGAACATTTACAATAATAAACTTAAAAATGACTTAAATTAAATCAATGAGTTCGTACATAGTAATATCATGATGAACTAACCATCATGCATACCGTATTTATGTGATATATGTACTATGGTTAAATTTTCCAAAAGAGAAGTGCATCTTCAAACGAGAACACTTGAGAATCAAAAAAGATGTGGCATGTTGGTTAATCAATATTGTCAAGGTCACGAGTTCAAATCTCATGATGGAATATATATATAAATATATATATATATTAATAAGTAAAAGAAAAACGAACTAGACGAATAAGCCTTTCCAACATTTAGTGTTCAAGTTATCAAATAAGGTTACATTAGACACCAAACGAAGCAAACTTTGTGTCCACGTGTAGCTTTGACAAATTATGTGGCAACAACTAACATATAGTTAGTAAAATACGGGGAGTGTATTTACATATCTTATCCAGACATTTCATCAAATAGTTTGTTCAAAAATTCTGAAAATAATTAATTAATTAATATATATTTTTATAATTTTAAAATATTAATCTATATTATTTTGTTCAATAATATGTATAAAATACAGAAAAACACATAAAAATTATGTATAGTACATGTATGATATTTTTAACTTCAAAAATATGAAAAATTTAACAGTCCCTTTCAAATATACAGAATATTTTTAAGTAAGATATTAGTACATATTTCATTCGCGTGTTATATGGCAAACCACTAACAGAGGCAATTAAACAACAAAATTTGATTAAAGTAAACAAGGTTCTTCATTCTCAAAGAAAAAAAGTAAAAAAGGTTCTTACAGCCCTTTTTTTTTTTTGGAGAATAAGGTTTTTACTACTTACTATATTAAAAAATGTTCTCACTTACATAATTGAATTCTAGAAGGGCAATGATATAGGGCCTCAATGAGGCCTAAGATTTGTGGCCTCAAATCCTAGGTGTCATGCCATGTAAGTAAATAAAAACTTATTTTCAATTCCATATAATATATCTTGCCACATCATACTATTTCAACACCAACTTTACCCTTTTACATTTCCTTTTAGATGTTAGGAGGTGAATCAATTACATTAATGAATTTAATTAGGTGAAAAAAAATATCAACTATTAATTAATATTAATTTAAGGGATATGTTTACAGATTCTTTGATCAATATTGTTCTTCATTTAATTAAATTTTTTCCTTTAATTTTTCTTCCCAAATGGCATTAATATATTGAATTATGTGTCAAGAAATAGACGTTAACTTTTCTTTCTAAATATTGATTAATTTCATCAACAAAAATATAGCATTAGTAAATTGAATTTGGGAAATACTTATGTCTAAATTAAGAGGTAAGAAAAAATTACACGTTAGCAACCATTAATTAACATCTACAATCTAAATATAAGGGAAAGACAAACAAAAAATAATAAATTCATATCTAACTTTTAAACCCTAGCTACATAAAGAGAAAAAAATGAACAAAATAATAAATACAATTATATGAATATGTATTTTTCACATTATATTTTTAAAATTTGCAGGAACCCAACAAAGGTTGAATTCATATACATGTGTTATACAAATCTGTTAATCAAATGTACGTGCAAATCTATTGACTAAATTTCATGAAATTTTTTCTACTCTTCATTGAAGAAAAAAAAAATTGTTATTTAAATCTAAGCATGAGTGTAATGAAAAAGAAATGAAAGAAAGCCATTTTTTTTTAAAAGAAAGCCAAAATAATTTTTGAGGTAGAAAACCAAAATAATTTAGAGTCATTAGATTTTGGAAGGATAAGATGGTATTTTTCTCAAAAATTACGTGGCATGATTTGACAAATAGGTGATTTGTGTAGATGACATGGCATGACACCTAAGATTGAGGCCACAAATCTTAGGCCTCATTGAGGCCACAAATCATTTTCCATTCTAGAAATGTGAATTGCAGATGTACATCATATACTGTAGAACTTTCATGCATCAAGTTCACATTAGTTTTCATGATGCTAAACTTTTTACCTTTAGAGACGCCGCTCCATATTGGATCTACAGCAAAGCAGGCCTGAATATCAGGCATTTTAGGATAGTTTGAGGCCAGAAGAACCTATTTTAAATCATAAAATTAAAACTTCAGCTCAAGAAAATGCACATGAGAACAGGTTTCATGCACTTTCAAATACTTTTTCTCAGATTTATAAAGATGGTGGGACGCATTTTACTAATACAAAAATCGACGACATTTCTTCCGAATTTGAGAATCCAAAATGGTGATGATCGAGGTTTTAATTTCGAATACTTTCTTGTTAGATTTATAATAACAACTAAGCTTCATCTTCTCATTCTTATCCGTTTGATCTTTATTTAAAATACAAACCTGTTGACCGACGAGGCCAAGACGGGCGACTTTGATACTTTCAAGCGTGGACAGGCAAGTTAAGACACCATGCTTTCCTTTGGGATCCAGGTCAACTCTCCCTTTCCCGGTGAGAACTAATGCACGGCCAGAGTTGTTGAGCACAACCAACAAGGGACCCGTTTCTAATTCTCTAACCTGTTTTATACAAAAGCCAACCAGTCAGAAAATATTAAAACTCAACTTGCACACACTTGAAAACTCCGACGTATAGCTAACTGCAGCTAGAGAGAGAGAGAGAGAGAGAGAGTCGAACATTGATAGCAGCGAGGTTAGAGATGCCGCCACGGTTAAGGGAGTTGCTTAGTAGCTGCGTTTCATGTTCTTCATGCGCGAGCGAAAAATCCATCTCTCACCAGACTACTCTTGTCCTGGCTTGCTTTGGGTGTGTTCGTGTGCTTTTGTTCGGCTCGTATATAAAGCTCTCATCTCTCATCATTGGTACCATAATTTGCAGGTTGACTAGGGTCCTTCCCACGTTTTCGTGGAAAAATTATCTCGGGCTTGACGCGCTGGGACAAGTTGCAAGCTGGACTAGTGACACGTGGTGTTCCTTAATGATACGCGTCTCCAACTCGTCACTCACTTACCTAGCGTTGACGTCGCGTTAAATTGCAGGAGAAAGTTCGCGTTTTCGCCTAGGAGGAGGGGGTATTATTGAATTGAAATAGAGGGTTGGTTTAAACTTTAAAGCTCCTTATTCAGTGCCACAGGGGAAGGATAACCTTCGGACAGTAGACAACGATTAGGCCACGCCCAAATCCTTCCTCTTACAAATGCTCGATTCCTGATTCCTAGGTGGGAAAATGAAGAAGTTATAGTTGAGAGGATGTCATGATCGCGCCGTAATCTACACTATTCGTACCATCCAAATTCGCTCCCAACCTAGGGATTGCAATACAATTGCTCATCACATAACTAAACACATTGTAAATAAGAATACTATTGAAGTTTGGCCAAGATGACTTATGAGACAAGGATTCGTCTGTTTGTAACACTTCGGTCAAGTGGTGGGGAGGATAACGAAAACGGTTAGGATTAGAATAAGTTAGCTAGGGATTTAATGATTGCATCAACTAAACATTAACGAATGAAAAATGAAAAATATGAATAGCTTGTTGTAAATGATAATGACTATTCATGTTATAGGTATTGCTTAATGTGTGCGATTGGCAGACTCGTAATGTATGCGATTGACATACTTGTAGTATGCGATTGATTAGTATAGTTATTATGTTTTGTCTTTTGTATACATGATGTAACCCTATAGAAACCTTATGGTGAGATGAATACAATACAATACAATTTTTCAAATTCTCTACAACACGTTATCAGCACGAGCCCTAACCACAAGAACAAAAAAACCAAACCAAAAAATTGTTCAAACCCTGCCATTGCCACCTTCGAGCCTCACTGCCGCAGCTCCTAGCCCACGCTAGCCTCACCTACACACCTGCCCCTGCAGCACCTACCCGCCCCTGCACACGCATCCTTGCTGCCCCTGCAGCACCAACGCACACTGACTGCATCCTTCTCCTTGCCTGTGCACGTCCATCTGCTTACAGGCTCCGAAACATCTAGTTCGGAACCTCAGATCAAAATCCTTTCTTCATCAGAGTTGTTTGTCTCTGTCTCTTCCATCTGACCTCCAAATTTCAGCCTTATCAGAGTTATTTTGAGACCGGTACAACAATCAAAGTGAAAGTTGTTCAGAAGAGAATCTGCTCTGAATTTCAACACGTAAGTTTTGTAATTAAGGTTGCTGCATTCTTGTATTTTAAATTCCTTTTATTTTTGCACAATTTTGGATTATATGAACAGGATTTTGAGTATTTAATAAAGCAGAATTATGGGGATTTACGCTTAACGAACTAAGAGTGTTCGTATGAACTAAGAGTGTTTATAATGCTCAGACTAAGAGCATCCGTAAGCATCAAATTGTGACCACATTAAAACATTATTGTTTGTTCTAATTCAAAAGAGATTCTTGGAAATTGTTTTCTTGGTAGCATAGCTCGGAAATCTTATTATTTTAGTTTTCGTGGAAGTTTAGCTCCGAAACTAATATATCTTTTCTTCATATTTTCAGGATGTCGAATGAACCTAGACTCGACTTTCCCATGCTTGACTCAATAGGCTCGGATTACCACAGTTGGGTAACTGATGTTGAGAACCACCTCACTTCAAAGGGAATATTACCCATAATCCAGGCACCTAACCCGGATCGTGTGTTCGTGCGAACACCTACAAAGCATGCTCAAGTAGTTATCTTGATGCGACGGCATATGGACAATACACTTAGATTGGAGTATATGTCGATCAATGATGCAAGAGAGCTATGGGTAGCGCTAGAAGAGCGTTTTGGCAATGTCCAAGATTCCCTCCTCCCTGACTTGAAGGTTCAGTGGAACAATCTGCGCTTTGCTGATTTCAAGTCTGTTGTTGAATATAATTTAGAAGCTCTTCGCCTATAGTCCATGTTGAGGTTTTGTGGACAACCTATCAAAGAGCAAGAGCTAATTGAGAAAACTTTCTCCACCTTCCCCGTTTCAGCCATTGTGGTATCAAAGCAATACCGCACTGAAGTCAATGCTGGACGGATCACGAGGTTTCATCAGCTTATCAATCTCATATCTGTAGCTGAGAAACATGATAACATACTCGTGAGGAATTATAATTCAAGGCCCATTAGAACTAAGAGCGTTTATGAGGTGAATTATAATGCACCCAAAAGAGGGCGTAAGGAGCGGAACCCTAAGAATAAGGGATATGAGGGACATATGAGTCCATATAACCACCCTAACCAGGAAGGAAACCACAAGTTTGGTGCGGATACACGTGGTGGCAATGCCACACTCGGGAGAAGGGGACGTGGCAACCCTGGTCGTGGTGGTGGCGCCATGGGTCATGGTGGCGGCACCAACCCTCCTAGGGAACGCCCACAACGTGCACCTTAATTAAAGGGAGGCAACCACAATGATGTGTATCATCGATGTGGATCAAGTGAGCATTGGTTCAAGCAATGCAAGGCAAGCGAGCAACTAGCTGCAAGATACAGGGTATACAGGGACCTAAGGGAGCAAGAAGTGTACCTTGCAAAAGCAGAAGAAAATGGTGGAGACGTCCATCTCACCATAGAGGACTTCAAAGCTGACGATGAAGTGCACAAGGATGCCGCAGACTTTGATTAGATTAGTCCTCTTATTTTCCAAGAATTTTTGTAATGGCAATATGCCTTAGTCAATAAATGACAATTGTATTAAACTCTTTCTTATGTGGTGCACCCAATGAAATATGATGTCTAGGAAAGTCATTGAGATTAATGGTACTTAAGAGAGCCTCGCTCCACCAACATCTCTCTCTACTTTCCTGGTCATATTTGATTGGAGTTACCAAACGGATAGAGTGACTACAATGTGTCTTAGTTTGATTTTATTTTGGATTAGACTTTTGGGACCTTTGATGTAATCATTGGCTATCTTTATTAATAAAATATCGTATTATTATTCGATGTAATGGACATGTTTTAATTCTGAACTTTATTATTTTTCAGTACGTTTCCTGGAGAGTTGGAATGCCTTGTTGATAGTGGCACCACACATACTATATTGCGACATAGGCAACTATTTCTATGGATGACGCCTAGTCGATCTTTTGTGACTACGATGGTTGGACCATCACAATTGATTCATGGTTGAGGACCAGCTCAATTTATGTTGCCAAATGGCACAAGTATTAATGTCACCGAAGCTCTATATGCTCCTAGGGATGGAAGGACCCTATTGAGTTTTAAAGATATAAGAGCCAATGGTTTTCATGTGGAAACACATTGTGAGAATGGACAAGAGTTCCTTTGCATCACCTCGAATGACTACGGACATAAACGAGTATTAGAGAAACTTATGTGTCGCTCTAGTGGGTTGTATGCAACCACTATTCAAATTATTGAATCCAACCATATCATAAGAGATGACTTATGAGATTCTTACACATATAGGCTTTGGCATGATCGTTTGGGACACCCAGGTCATGATGTGATGATCCGTATATTAAAGACTTCACACGGACATCCATTTTTCAAAAGAAAAGAAGTCAGAACCGAAATTTGGTCCAAAGAAGGGCTAGCGTTGCCTACCCCCAGTGGCCCAAAAGTGGTATTGACGCTACCAATACCTCCTTGGTTCCTTTTTCTAATTCTAAAGTCAATTGTGACTTCGTGGCTCAACTGGATACTTCCCTGGTTGCTTCTAAAGCCCCTCTTTTGTTTTGCAAAGCCTGCTCTTTAGCAAAATTAGGATTGAGACCATCCTATGCAAATGACACTAAGGAAAATATTCCATTCTTACAAAGAATCCAAGGTGATATTTGTGGGCCTATTCAACCAACTTGCGGACCATTAAGATATTTTATAGTGTTGGTTGATGCATCGACACGATGATCACATGTCATGCTATTGTTCACAAGAAATGTTGCATTGGCTAAACTCCTAGCACAAATCATTAAATTAAGGGCTCACCACCCTAATCATCCCATTAAGTCAATTCGTCTTAACAATGCTGGAGAGTTTACATCAAAAACATTTGATGACTATTGCATGTCCATTGGGATTGAGGTTGAACACCCTGTTCCTCATGTTCACACCCAAAATGGTCTTGCAGAAGCTGCCATTAAAGGACTTCAAATGGTCGCTAGAGCATTGGTTATGCACACCAATCTCCCTGTTTCTGCTTGGGGCTATGAAATATTGCATGTAGCTGTGCTCATTCATCTGAGGCCTACTGCCACTTAACCCTTTTCTGCGACCTAGATGGTTACTGGATATGAGCTTGATGTCTCACACTTACACATATTTGGTGTGCAGTTTATGTGCCAATTGCGCCGCCATAGCGCACCAAAATGGGTCCTCAAAGACGATTAGGCATTTATGTTAGATATGACTCTCCAACCATTATCCACTACTTAGAACCCTTGACAGGCGATCAATTTACCGCTAGATTTGCAGATTGTCACTTTGATGAGACAGTCTTCCCGTCGTTAGGGAGAGATAGGAACAATAATGTTCAACAAGAACGACAGGAATTATCGTGGTCTGTCCCCACTTTGTCTCATCTTGATCCCCGAACCCCACAGTCCGAAATTGAAGTGCGGAGAATTCCCGATCTTCATAATGTAGCAGACTCTATGCCTGATGCGTTTTCTGATATCGCTAAAGTGACAAGATCACATATACCTGCTGCAAACGTGCCTGCAAGGATTGATGTCCCTAAAAATCATAGACATGGCACCACCCCTAGGGGTATTAGGCATGGTGCCGCCACCACTAATAGTAATGGTAATGTGGCTCAAGCCGGGCTCCCAGCAAGGAAACGTGGGAGGCCCAAAAGTTCGATGGATTCTCGCCCGAGAAAGAAAGCGAGTTTGGCACAGCAAGATCCATTAATCATCGACATAAATAGCCCGTCTCATGAAGATATTCCGGATTATGGTTATGTGCAAGAGACATTGGGGGATGCTCCAATGTTAGAACCAGTTCCAGGGAATAGGGAGATCTCCATGAATTACACTAGTGTACATGAGAAGTTGAATCGAGATTCTATTATCCTTGATGATGTGTTCGCATATTCTATTGCTCAAGGAATTATAGAATAAGATGATATCGAACCTCGCTCCGTTGAAGAATGTCAATGAAGAGCAGACTGGCCTAAATGGAAAGATGTTATCCAGGTTGAATTGGATTCACTAACAAAGAGACAGGTATTTGGGCCTATAACGTTGACACCCCCAAGTATAAAGCCTGTTGGCCATAAATGGATCTTTGTTAGAAAGCGTAATGAGAAAAATGAGGTTGTTATATACAAAGCCCGCCTTGTGGCACAAGGTTTCTCACAACGCTCTGTAATCGACTACGAGGAGACATATTCTCCCGTAATGGACCTTAAAACGTTTCGCTACCTTGTCAGTTTGGTAGTTTCCAAAAAACTTGATATGCAGCTTATGGATGTGGTTACAGCATATCTCTATGGGGATCTAGATTCAGAGATATATATGAAGGTTCCAGATGGACTTCAATTACCCAAGTCAAGTGGCTCTAAACCATGGAGAGCGTTTTCAATAAGATTGAGACGCTCATTATATGGATTGAAACAATCCGGACGGATGTGGTATAACCGTCTAAGTGACTACTTGATTGGGAAGGGATATGAGAACAATGAAATATGACCATGAGTGTTTATAAAAAGGACAAGTTTCGGATTTGCAATTGTAGCAGTTTATGTCGATGACATGAACCTAATTGGAACTCTAGATGAGTTAAAGGAAACTGCTAAGTACTTGAAATCCGAATTTGAGATGAAAGATCTTGGGAAAACACGGTTTTGTCTCGGACTAGAACTCAAGCACCGTAGCGATGAGATTATGATCCTTCAGTCAGCATATACTCAAAAATTACTAAGGCGCTTTAATGAAGATAAAGCAAAGCCTGTGAGTACTCCCATGATCGGTCGTAGTCTTGAGCCTGAAAAAGATCCGTTTCGTCCAAGGGATGAGGACGAAGAGTTATTAGAGGCTGAAGTGCCCTATCTAAGTGCAATAGGCGCATTATTGTACTTAGCTCAATGCACAAGACCGGATATCTCATTCGCAGTAAACTTGTTAGCTCGACATAGTTCTGCCCCAACATGCCGCCGTTGGATTGGCATAAAGACAATCTTTCAATACTTGAGAGGTACGATTGATATGGGCTTGTTCTATCCTTATAGAGAGAAAAGAAATAACGGAAGTGTGGGATCGGACTCCACAAGGCAAAATGCCACCTTCCGTGCTCCTCCTCCCCTCCATCAAAATGACAACGATGTCTTGATGGGTTTTGCTGATGCAGGGTATCTCTCTGACCCTCACAAAGGTCTCTCCCAAACGGGTTATGTCTTTACCATGGGAAGCACTGTGATATCTTAGAGGTCTACAAAGCAGAACATTGTTGCTACTTCCTCAAATCATGCAGAGATTATCGCTTTACATGAAGCCGTGCAAGAATGCATATGGCTAAGGTTTGTAGTTAGACACATTCGAGGAACTTGTGGTTTGAAGTCTACCACAAATGAACCTACATGGATTTATGAAGATAATGCAGCTTGTATTGAGCAAATGAAGTTAGGTTTCATCAAGGGCGATAACACCAAGCATATATCGCCTATGTTCTTTTACAATCAACAACAACAAACACTTCTAAATATTGAAGTGAATCAAATCCGTTCAGAGGATAATGTAGCGGACTTGTTTACCAAGTCGTTACCTAAATCCACCTCCGAGAAACATGTGAAAAGCATCGGATTAAGAAAGTTATCCGAACTCCCATAATTGTAGAAATCAGGAGGAGACCTTGACATCAGGGGGAGGTATGATATCTACATGTTTGATCTCGAAGAGTGAAGGATGTGTTGTGCTCTTTTTGCCCTTCGACCAGAGTTACTTTTGTCCCACAGGGTTTTTCTTACCTAGCAAGGTTTTTAGTGAGGCAACGATCAAAGCGTCATCACCGACTTTGAGAGGCACAAGGGGGAGTGTTGAAAGATGTCGACTACTCCACATTTACGCGCGTTGTGCTCTTTTTCTCCTTCAACCAAGGTTGTTTTTCCCCACAGGGTTTTTATTACTTGGCAAGGTTTTTGACGAGGCAACTTAGAAGCTTATAGCAGAGGCAACACTATTGACATGGAATATCATAGGGGGAGTGTTGTAAATGATAATGACTATTCATGCAATAGGTATTTCTTAATGTATGCGATTGACAGACTCGTAATGTATGCGATTGACATACTTATAATGTACGATTGATAGACTTGTAATGCATGCGATTGGCATACTTGTAATGTGTGATTGATTAGTATAGCTATTATGTATTGCCTTTTGTATATATGATGTAACCCTATATAAACTTCATGGTGAGATGAATACAATACAATACAATTTTTTCAATTCTCTACAACATAGCTAAAAAGCCTCAACTGTCTGTCAGCCAATTAATCATGGAGTGACCACATCCAAAATCTCTCGCTATAGACCCTGAGAGGGGTGTATACGAAAACATTTCTTTAAATTATTTAAGTTTCCAGCAGCTGTAATACAAGACTCCGACTTGTTTTGGGGAATTACTTTCATCCACAAACATGAATTTATTAAAATTCAATTCGATCAAACATGAATATGGCGTGTAGAAATTTATTACAAACATTAACGTTTTTAATTAAACATTGATGAGTAGTGATAAACTTGTATTTGATATTTGATAGTTGAAAATACAAAATGGAAGTAACATAGTATATATAGGACTACAACTCAGACCCAACAACCAAATACTACCTAACAAACAAACGCTGCGTTTAGAGTAATAAGTTGGTATCCCAACATCCCACCCTACTGCAGAAACAACTACTCATCCTTGAAATCTGGATACAATTTCATAACTTCATCAACTTCCATCCATGTTGCATCCTCCATAGAAGCTCCGACCCATTGTATAAGCCATTTGGTACTTGGTGCATTCTTTTTCTTGAAAATACCTCTTGCCAACACTTTAGCTGGGTACCATCTTGGATTCAAAGGGTTCAATGAAGGTGGCAGATGTGCCTAGATAGTTGTATTGGCACCAACTTTCTTTTTTAAAAGTGACATATGAAAGACAGGGTGTACCCTAGAATCAGGAGGTAATAGTAATTTATAAGCTACCTTGTTCACCTTAGCTATCACTTGAAATGGACCATAGAACCTAGGAGCCAACTTATTGGAGTGTCTGCGTTCCACTGACTGTTGCTTGTAAGATTGCAGCTTCAAGTAAACCTAGTCATTTATCTCAAACTCCCTTTCAGTTCTGTGTTTATCCGCATAAGACTTCATTCTAGCTCGAGCCTGCTCCAAATTAAACTTCAATCTTGCCAAAATCTCATCCCTATCTCGTAGAGCAACATCAACATCATAAATATTAGTGGAATTGGGAGGATATAAAGCTTCAAATGGAGACATTTGAATTGCTGAATGATACGTAGAGTTGTACCAAAATTCAGCCCATGGAATCAATGAAACCCAACTACCATCTTTCTCAGTGATCATGCATCTCAAGTATTGCTCCACAGTTCTATTAAGATTTTCTGTTTGACCATCAGACTCGAGATGGTAAGCTGTGCTCTTGTGTAGTTTAGTCCCTTGCATTTTGAAAAAAGCTTCCCAAAATTGGCTAAGAAAAATAGGATCTCTGTCTGTTACAATTGCTTCAGGCATACCATGCAATTTGAAAATTTCTTTCACAAATAATTCAGCAATTGTTTTCGCAGTATAAGGATGGCTAATTGGAACAAAGTGCACATACTTGCTAAACCTGTCAACAACTACCTATAGTACTGATTTTCCCTGATCATTGGGTAAACCTTCTATAAAATCCATCGAGATGCCTTGCCAAGCTCCTTTAGGAATAGCCAAAGGTAAGAGTAGGCCAGGAGGAAGAATGGCTTCATAGTGATTCCTTTGGCACACATCATATTCTGGTACCCATTTTTTAACAAATTTTTTCACTCCAGACCACATGCAGGTTCTTGTAACCCTTTGTAAGTTCTCAGATAACCAGAATGTCCACCAACTAAGCCAGCATGGCACTCATTCAATACCTTCTCTCTCCAAGAATGAATCACAGGTACAAACATTCTTCCTTTATAATACAAATTATTATTAATAATGGAATATCCCTTTTTAGAGCACATACCTTGTTGAAGCTCATGAATCAGTTGTGCAGCCTCAGGATCTGCCAAAGTGTCTTTCTGTAAATCAAACATGAATTGGGAAATGGGACTTGATACTCCCACAATAGTATTAAGCTCTACTTGTCTAGAGAGTGCATCTGGAACCACATTGTTTTTTCCTACCCTATACTTCACTGTGTAATCATAGCCAATCAACTTGATCAACCATTTTTGCTGTGTTGGGGTAGTGATTCGTTGGTGAAGAAAATATTGAATTGTCCTATGGTCTGTGATGATGTTGAAATGATGCCCAAGTAGGTATGGCCTCCATTGTTGAACCGCAAACACCACTGCTATCATCTCTTTGTCATACACGGACAAGGCTCGATGCTTCAGAGCCAACTCTTTGCTTAAGAAAGCAATGGGATGATTATCTTGAGATAGTACTGCTCTAACTCCCAATCAGAGAGGCATCACATTCAATTGTGAAGTCTTTAGTAAAGTCAGGGAAGGTGAGAACTGGGGTTGTAGTCATAGCTACTTTAAGATCTTCAAAAGCTTTCTCACTTGCAGGAGACCATTTGAACCCATCCTTCTTGAGCATATCTGTTAAAGGCTTAGCGATGATACCAAAGTTCTTCACAAATTTTCTGTAGTATCCTACAGGACCTAGAAATCCCCATAATCCTTTTAATGTTCTTGGCTTTACCCATTGCACAATGCTATTTATTTTATTTGGGTCAATTGCCACTCCCTTTGCAGAAACTATATGCCTCAAATATTCAACATTATCAGCCCCAAAAGTGCATTTAGACATCCTAACTTTGAGATTGCGTGCCTGCATCCGAGTAAAGACCTGTGACAAGTGCTTAACATGCTCCTCCAAAGATGAACTATAAATGAGAATATCATCAAAGAAAACCAATACGTGCTTCCGCAGCATATCTCTAAATACATCATTCATCAAGGACTGAAATGTTGATGGTGCATTGGTCAGACCAAATGGCATCACTAAAAATTCATAATGACCATCATGTGTGTGAAAAACAGTCTTGCTTACATCCTCACTCTCCATCCTGATTTGATGATAGCTAGACCTAAGGTCAAGATTAGAAAAATAAGAAGAACCACCAACTTCATCCAACATATCGTCGATCATTGGTATTGGAAACTTATCTTTGACAATCACAGCATTGAGGCTGTGATAATCTACACACATACAAGAAGTGCCATCTTTCTTCTTTACTAGTAAGACTGGAGAAGAGAAAGGACTTACACTTGGTTGAATCACTCAGGCAGCTAACATTTCTCTCACAATTTTTTCAATCTCTGTCTTTTGATAATAAGGATATCTATAAGGGTGCACATTTACAGGGACTGTACTTAGAAGTAGAGGTATCTTGTGATCATGACTTCTCTTTGGAGGTAGAGAAGTTGGAGCCTGGAAGATTTCACTAAATTGCTCCACTAGTTGTTTGAGTTTAGGATGGACATGAGGTTTCTGACTATTGTCATCTATGTGCCTTAATTCTATCAACATGGCTTCCCTCTCCTTAGACAAAAGACTGGTCATCTGTTCACAAATTATGACTTCAATATTGTCAGACTCAACTCCCTGCAAATAATATGGGTTGTCATTTTTAACAAATTTCATGGTAAGCTTGTCAAAGTTCCAAACAATATCTCCCAAAGTTCAAAGCCAAGCTGCTCCCAAAATGACCTCACATCCTGAGATGGGTAAAATATAAAAATCTGCTTCAACGTCTTGTCCTTGAATATCAAGTTGAAGGTTTAAAAAATAACATCTGGTCTTCATTATTTCTCCACTAGCTACCCGTACATTTAGAGGGCAACCCTTGTCAACTACACACTACACCAATTTTGGAATCAGACAACACATATCAGACGATAGCAAACATTCTAACTGTCGTCTGAAATAATCAGACGACAGCAAGAAATATTATATCGTCTAAGTTTTCGAATCCAACAACAGTTTTTTCTTGGCTCTTGTGCAATAGCATTTCAGACAATGGTTGATTTTTTTGATGTTGTCTTAATGAATTAATTCAGATAACAGTCATTATGTGATGTTGTCCAAGGTTCATTTATACAATGGTTGATTTTTGCTATTGTCTGATTATTTTCAATCACACAATTGTTATTAGGTGTCTGTTGTCTGATATCTTTTAAGTCAACGCCTGCTGAAAGATGTTGTCTGATTTGAGTATTTCACACAATAGTTTTTAATTTTCTGTTGTCACATTAGTTTTCAGACAATGCACCTTATTTGATGTTGTTTGAGTTTTAGGGTTAAATATGTTGGGGTGCTCTAGTTATATCTAACACTTAGCCAAATTTTCAATTTTCACTCTCCCTCCACAAATTTTACTTTTATGTCGACTAGTATTTAAAGGAACTCAACACACATACACACTTTCTCTCTCTCTTCCTCAGCTGCATGCCCAATTCTCTCTTCTTTCTCCCTTCCACTTTTCTCTGCCATCGCTGGAGACCACTATTTCCGGCAACCAGTTTACGACACCACCACCACCAATCAATTCAGGACCTAATTCTGATCAAAACCCAAGGAGATCACTGTCATCCACCACCTCTATCCTTTTCACGTGACCATCAAAGTCGCAACGGCGCTGCTCCCTAGCTCTCATCCAGTTCCAGTCGTTTCCTCAACACACCTCCGCCATCAGTGTGCTCAGAGGAAGTTAGACATCAAAATCCAGAAGCCTCGCCGGTGACCCACTCTCAGAGAACCACGCACGCACCATCGCCGGAACTCTAGACTCTAGGTTTCTGCGGTCTTCCTTCTCCAAATCCAATAAGCTCCAATACCTACACGTACTGCTTCTTATTCTTGTTCTATTTCCCCTAATTTTGGTATTGTTGCAAACCTAGACCCACTTCATGATTATCAAAAACAGGATTTGAAACTGAAATTGAAGAGCAAGAAAGAGGTGCTACTCTGAAATTGAACAGATGAAGGTTTCTGGTTAGACTAACCTTTGTGTTTTATGTGATACAAGGGATTGCGGTGTTTCGATAGAGAGAGAATTATGAGAGTTTGGTTTCGATAATATCGAATCAGTGGATTGTAGGTTTGAAAGTTTTCTTTTCCTATCGTTTTTGTTAATTGGGTGTTTTTGTTGTTGTTGGTTTTGAATTGATATGGGTTTTTATGTTTTGGGGTTTTGTTTGTGTTTTGGTTTAGCATCAGGGTATTTGATTGAAAAGGTTTCAAGCTATGTTTCTAATGTTTATCAATTTCAAAATTTTTGTTGCATGGTGGTTCGCTTGATTTCATGGATTTGTTTTGTGATTTTTGGTTATAATTGCTGGTATTAGTTGCAATTGATTTTTTATTGATTTCAGCAAGAATTTGTGATTTTATTTAAATTTGTCTTGAAATGTTCTTATGTGTATCATTTTGGTATAAATCATTTCTTGAATCTCGAGATTGTTATCATAGTGGCCTCTTTGGATATTTTCCACCTGCCTTGATTGAGTCAGAGAAGACTTTAGTATCAGAATTTCCCTTTGATTACAAACAATTTTCTACTAGGACTCTGACCCTTTATTTTTTGTTAATCTGTCTAAAATTTTCAAAGGTGAGGATGTAGCAATTGAAAACTAAATGATCGATATTTGCCTAGCACACAAAGAACTAGGTAAATGATCGCTAAGAGTCCTTGCAATACTGTAGTTAGCATTGTAAAAGGTAGAAGAATACAAACATGAACATTGTCATTGTCTGCAAGTCTTGAACATTCCTCCACAGTTAAAGTTTCGGACAAAGTAAGCCTGTTTGCTTGACAAAACATCTGTTAATTACACTTTGCCTTTGTTCACCGCTTCAATAGCGTTTCCATTCAAAGCACTCACCAAGACAATTAACCTTGCTGCACTTTGTGTTTGTTGTTGTTCTTATCTCATTACCACTTCAAAAAGCTCAATTAATGAAACATGCCATCATTTGTCTTCTAACTTGTGACATACAAGAATTTTAAGTCCTTATTTGAACAAATAGCTTTGCCACTTGTCTTCTTACAGACCATGTATTGCAAGTGCAAGATTGAATTCTTGTTTTCATTAAACAACTAAAATTTGACTTCATCTTGTCTTCCTACTAATCACATCACCACATCAAAATAGCTGATCAATTAATTGGACTTGCTACCACTTTTTCCTTGGTTAACAACACCGTTTGACCACCGCTTCACAAAGCACTCACCATTTTAACAATTTAACTTGTCTCATTTGATATTTCTTGTTAATTGAATCACTGCTTCCGGAAACAAAGGAATGCATTCAATTATCCGTTTTTTGGTTCCACGTACTGCATAGCTTTGCCTTTCAATTAACAATTCAAAGCTTTTGTAAATGCAGACTTAGTTGAGTCTCCACCACCAAGCCCTGCTGCCAACTTTCATAGAGGGAAGCACCGCAAGGAACTAGTAGCCTACAGTTCTGCCTTTTTTAGTTCTAAGCCTTTCCTTTTATTTCTGTTTGCAACTCTGTCTTCGAACTCTCTTCTTTTATTTCTTTTGGTTTGCAGGTTACAGAGACAAATCAAAGGAAATAGCTGTAAAAACTAAAAAGACTATCTAGTAGCTCAGGACAAGGCATTGAAGAGTTCAAGAATGAGATGCTGTTAATCACCAATCTTCAACACAAAAATCTCGTTAGGATGACGGGTTGCTGCATTTAAGAGGACGCGAAGTTACTGGTTATATGAGTTCATGCATGCGTTACTACTTAACAGGAATGGCCTTGTTGATTTTTTTTTTTGTTACTTGTTTTTGTTTTTTGTTTATTATATTTCATTTTACCTCTTGTTTGATTTTCTTACTAGTGAGAATAACAAATGCCCATCTGTTGCCCTCAATCATGTTTCAAATTGGTGTAGCTGCAACATATCATAATGTAAGTTTCTTCACTGGCCTATAGAACTATGGATTTGTTCTTTTCATTTTTCTGTAAACTTGTACCAAATATTTTGTTTTACGTTGGCATTTCCTTCATATTTTGGGAGCTTCAAACCAAAAGGGATTTTGTATTGCTAGTTGGGCAGCTGTAAGGAAGGAGATGACTCTTGCACAAACAAGACTTGTGCAAATCCCATGAAGTTGACATTATGCACTTCTCTGTTGGATTTTGCTATAGATAACTTTATTAAAAGTTGGTGCTGATGTCCAATTTTGGTATATGCATTCTCCTTGATTGCTAAAAAAATGTTGGAAATACTTGCCTAGCTAAAATATACTTGCAGTTAGTATATGGATTCTCCTTTATTGTTACTCTTTAATCGCAACAACTTTTCTATCGTTTGTAGATCAACCACTTATGGGAAATTTTTGTATCAAACTGCACAAGGCTTTGAACTAAGATGGTGGAAATGAAAGGCCATGTGCAGTCATTGGGAGATCAAGCTTGGAAAACCTAGCAAATTGTATTATTCTTTATCATTATGTGAACCTTATGAAACTAGAAAGCTTGTTAAGCTAATGAAATAGATCAATGCTTTATGAAACTGCCTTTGTTAGATCTATTGGAGTTTATTCTCAAAGTTGCTTTTAGTAAAATATCAGAGTCACTTTCATACCACTCTTAACTAAGTAAAAACAATTGTCTGAGGGAGTTAAACACAACTAAATGTATAGCAAAAATTGTTGTTGGAGCCATTCTTGCACAATAAGACTCTACAACGAAACCATTGTCCAATAAAACTAAAACAACAGTTTTTAAAGAAACATCCAGTATCAAATACAAACAAACAATGCTTTCTTCAATTTTTTGTTGTCATGTTTAAATCCAGTCAATAGAAAACAACCAGTCATTTGATGTAGAAGCTTCATTCAGACAACAGTTTATTTACAAGCCAATGTTCTCTTACTGTTCTTCACAAGTTTCTTTCCTCCAAAATGTTGTTAACTGAAGTAGATGTGCACAAGAGTTGAGATATTGGGCGCTGTTGTTCTTTATGGTGTTCAGACAACAGTCACGTTAGTCGGTGCTCTTGTGCAAAATAATCTCAGATGACAATTTCATGGTATTATCTGATTAAACTATCAGACGGCATTGAGATAGACAACAGCAGCCCCTATAATCAGATGACAGTGTCGTCTGATTGAAAAATTGGCCTAGTGACACTTGTGTAATGCTTGAGTACACTGGGATGAACAAAATTGTGAGTTGCTCCACAATCCATAAGTATATGCACTGACCTGTTCTTCCTAATGTGTCCTTTCAACTGCATTGTCTCTGGCTTGTTGACATCAGAAAGTACATGTAAAGAAATGAGTGGAGCTTCCTCCATTGACTCATCGGTGAATATATCCTCCATAACTACAGCATGCTCTTCACCTTATGATCCAGCAGCACTAAAACCCTTAATAAGTAAAGCTCTAGCGCCTCATTTACATACATGATCAGAAGTGTAGGGTTCATCACAAAAGAAGCATTGTTTTCGATTTCTCCGATCTCTATACTCAGCTTGGGAATACTTTCTGTCAGCTGAGAAATTGGAATGATTGTTGCCATAAGGTTTTGCAGTAGTGGACTAATTCCTAAACTGTGATCTCTGTATAGGAGGTGCAGCAATTTGTTTGGTACAGGAAAAAGAACATTTGGACTGGTTTTGTTTCCAATTCTTATGTCCTAAATTTCTCGCTTCAAAAGCCTTAGCAAGCTCAAAGGCCTCCATCAAGTTGGAAGGTTTCATAAGGCTCACATCAGTTCTGATTTCTTCTTTCAACCCTTCTATGAAACAAGCCAATCGAAGTTCAGGAGAAAACCCTGGTGCTCGGTAAGACATTTTTGTAAACTGATCTCGGAACTCTGTAACACTACCCACTTGTTGCATTTTCGCTAAAGCAGCTTGGTAGTCAAGCTTATTGTAACCACCAAATTGTTGCATCATCAACTCAACGAAGCCAGACCAAGAACTAGGATTGTCTTGTAAATGTAATTGCCACAAACTAGCAACTATACCAGTCAGGTGCATCGATGCAATGGAGATTTTTTTTTGATCTTCTGGAATTTGATACAATTGAAAAAATTGTTCAGCCCTATTAAGCCACTCTAAGGGATCTTCCCAACCAAATTCCGGAAAATCCAACCGAATTTGTTTCATTGTACGTAGGAAGATTTAGGTACTGGACTTGATGGTGGCTCAACCCATGGTTATGATTATGTTGATAATGGTACGGATGAAATTGGTTATATGGTTGAAATTGGCTATATGGATAGAAAAAGTGGGATATGGAGTAGTGGTTGTGGAATAGATTGGTGGAGATGATAATGTGTTAGAAAGGGTTGGGGTAATAGTTGGTGTAGTAGTTGGGATGCGCTGTTGGTATTGCACTAGTCACACTGGAATGGAATCCACTGGTTGGTAACAGAGATTGCACAGAGCTTTGTGGCATATGATGTAGTGGAATCGATGAATGAGTACTTTGTGGTGCTGATTTAGAACACTGATCATGTTGATAAATTCCAAAATAGGAAGGATCATAACCTAAAATGGGATTATTAATCAACTTTGGGTCCATGAACAGTCTATGGTCATTACTCATTCTATAATCCCCATCATTTTGAAACCACCCACTCACTCCATTCACTGATGAATAAATTCTAGCACTTACAGATTGAGACCCAACAAAATGACCACTAGAAACAGAAACATTTTGACTAGGCAAAGACCCAAATAGATATGCAGATACATCTACACTCGTAGTAGTCGTCATAGTAGTCATACCACCAAGCGATCCTGTTATCGAAGCATCCGGCGACAGGGAACTCAGTTGAGGCGGTGGTCCCGCGCCACTAGTCTCCACCAAAGCTTTGGAGCCCAAATAAAGCTATCGGAGCTCCTCCAAGAGCTCTGATTGAAAGGAGGAGTGCTGAGCTTGGATCTGCAACTTCTTCTCAACTTCTTAAACAATCATTTCTAAGAGAATCTGGACTTGAGAATGTAAGTCAAAAGGGAACGATCCATGTAAAGACATAGAAGCACCATCAGAACCGTGTATTCAATGATTAGATAGGGGAGTAAGTCTTCAACACTGTAAGAAATAATGAAAGCCGAGCAGAATGCCACCATCATCGTTATAATAGAACAGAAAAGTAATCCAAGTCCCACTCTCAACTTTGAAGGTAAGGATTCAAGAAAATCTCTTTCAGCATAACGTGAAGTAAGGATAGACAAGAAGGTTAGTATTGCAGCCAAGGCAAACAAAAAGGCCATTGCATCTGATACGATGAAAATCCGATAAACCACTTTTTGCAAGTTGTGATCCGAAGTTCCTTTATTTCCTCCAAGAGTGACAGTGATCCCTGCAGCAAATAAAGCACCAGCAATAAGAGTTGATACAACTGTACATGATTGCGCTGTGCCATTCATCCACTTTCGTCCTTCTTTCAGCAGTAATTTATGCTGAATAGTGAATAACTCCTGAGGCGTTTTGTCTTCATGAGATTCTGTTGCATTTCCATGTTGAGATGTACTGCGTTGTTGATCAGCTGAAGTGGCTTCACGATGTGAATCGCCACCCGGTGGAGGTGTCCTGCCCACTTGTGCGGCGCTTCCTTCTTGAGATGTTCGCGGGAGACCATTTCTCACCTCTGTAACTGCCGCCTGTACAGTGTTCTTCACTTTCTGCATGCCAAGGGTTGCTTAGATCAAGTAATTAACTAACTAGAACAAGTAAAACCAAGGGACATAGAAGGTCATGATATTAAGGAAACTAATGAACAAAAATGTTTATGTACTCTAAACGCTACACCTATCAAAGTAATTAGTTTCTCTTGTAATGTGCAAGATATACGAGAAGGAATAGCTAGGTACCTCGAACCATAATAGTTCCCGCTGCATTTGAAAAGCTGCTCCAGGTAGTTTGTCCAATTGACTGGTCGGAGCTAATCTTGCAGCTAGGTGAAGTAATGTATCACCATTTTTGCTATCTCTGAAGTCCCCTATCACATCCTTGAAAAAACCAAACTCTTGCAGTAAATTGAAGATGGTCTCATCTCGATGCGAAACTGCTGCATGTATTATAGTCCAATTTCTGTCATTTGTTTCCCATATCAAACTAGGACAAACCTCAATAAGCTTAACTACAAACTCAGAATTTCCTGATTTCACTGCATCGAACAACACATGTGAAGGGCTTCTTATTAGCTGTCTGAATCCACTAGTGAATATAGAATTATTTTCTTTTAGTATGCGGAAGACGGCTTCAAGCAATTTAAGGGCTGCACTTCCTGCGGGAGTTCCAACGGTAAATGCTGAAGGCTTTTGTGCCAACAAATGCAAGACTGTCTTTCCATCACTATCACATTCAAGAGCAAAATCATGATGGTTTTCATTTTCTAGCAATGTCAAGGTGAAACCTGCATACATTTCACAGGTCAAGAAAAATGTAAAATCAATTGAATATACATTCATGGGCTAAATACCAGTTACTACCCCGTGGTTTAGGTCTAAAATCAATTCAGTCCGTAGACTTCTAATTTCATCAAAAACACCCATGTACTTTCAATTTTGATCTAATAGGTCCAATTCGTTAATATTATGTTATGGGTTCAAGTTATAATTGCACTATTTGTTGAAAAACTATTTATTGGCACTCACTCTTAAATTGACTATGCAGGCTACCTCAACACCACATCATAAAACATAGGCCATATATGAGCCACCTCAACAAGTTAAATGACTCAATCGTCGGAAGACTAACAAGTTGGACCTATTAGATCAAAATTAAAAGTGCAAGGTGTTTTTGATGAAATTAGAAGTTCAGCGATTGAATGGATTTTGAACCCAAACTACAGGGTAGTAATCAGTATTTAGCCCTACATTCATACAGTTAATACTTCCCTATAAGTTTTGCCTTTTTGAGATTTCTAGAACATTTGGTGGGGAGTGAAGTTCACATTTCTTATTTTACGATCTACACTCCATTTTTTTTAAGGGTTTTGGAACTCAGCCTAACTGGAAGACTCAGCCCCACGCATTACTAAAAACAATTGCATTTGTTTCAAAAATTTGCGACAGAAAATTTTCCGTGACAAAAAGTTAGTTTTCACAATGGTACGTACTATTGCCGTCGTACAATTAAAACCAATTGCAACAGTGTGGCCAAGCCGTCGCATGAATTCTGACAAAAAAAAAAAAGAGACTTATCTAGATCGAGAGGCCTCTCTCTCTCTCTCTCTCTCTCTCTCTCTCACACTCTGTAATACTCTGGAAATTCGTTATTAATTTCTTAAAATTTTTTAGAATTAATAAAGTATTCGTTAGTACAATTTCGTGATTCGAGGGTGAGCAAAAGTTTTTCAGACGAATAATTACTAGAAACGTTTTATTTTTGAGGGGTCAAAGGGTTGACTTTTCATTCATTGAGTTTCTTCGAAAACTTTCTTCACAAAATTTGTAGAGCGCGTTGATGCGACTTCGTGAACATGCGGTACGCAAAAATCAGAGATCGTATGAAGAAGTTATGGTCAGCGGGAGCTTTTACTATTTTGGGAAATTCCTATAAATAGAAAAATTCCTGAAATTATTTCCAAAATTTATTTTTGGAAAGTTTCCAAATTTAGAAACCTTTTTCTCTCTCTCGCCGCCGACCTGACACAATTCAGTTTTTAGGCGATATCTTCGCCGTCTGGCGGCTGATGTGGGCGCCACTGGTGTCGTTGGAAAGCTCTTTCCCCCTCTTCAAGTCTATGGTGATTTGGTGGCTCAATTTGAGCCGTAGAAGGTGCAGCAAGGCGAAGAAGGCAATTGCATCGCTATTTTGGGTTCATTGTTGGAACTCATGTTTCCAGACCCTCCGGCGGCAATTCTTGGGGGATTTTGAAGCTTGTGAGACGTACATCAATCTCTCCAAGTGACTTGAAGCAATGTGTAGTGTGGAGGCCGAATCGAAGAGATGAAATTCTAGGGTTTCAATTGGCCCTTTTCTTTTAGAGGTAAATTTCGGCTTCTATAGTTAAAATTGGACTTTATGATAGTTGAAGAAGTTGTTGTGTTTGTTGAGATGAACATTTTAGCATAGGTTTCCTGACCCAATTCGGGAGTTTCCGGTGGCGCATCTGGCCAATTTTTGGGTTTCTGTTTTCGTTGTTGTATCTTACTCATCAATACGAGCATGTGGATATAATATTCGGTCATGTTGTATTCATTTGAAGCATGCATGTTAGGTTTACGTCGTTTCAGTTTACTTGATTTGTGATATGTGAGGATCCGAATATTAGATATTCGTATAATTTTTTGAAATTGATCCTAGAAGCTTTCCGGAGACCTTGGGAGGTCTTGGAGGAAGTTTTGTCTTGATTGACGAGATCTTAGGTTTTTAGTTCAAATGTTTGGTTCAAATCGTAACCGCCTTCATTTTAATTGTGTACTAAGTTGAGACCTTATTTTACTTAGGTGATTGATAGAGAGTGCTCTGTACTTTATCTCGACTGTGAGAGAAAACGCAGCAGGATTTAGAGGTGAAAAAATTTCACGAGATTCATTTATGAACAGAGTTACTTTATTATTCTGAATTATTTAATAAATTGTGAAATCGTTTTTGAAAATAAATATTTGTTTTAAATTATATGAACTTGATCGTCTACGGTTCATAGGTAAGTTAAAAATGAAGTTTTATTATAAAAATGATTTTTCAAGGGTTTTGTATTTGTGAACTATAGTTGGTATTAGTAGCATTCCTGAGCGGATCGGATGACTACGTGTGTGTATGTGCGCGCGCATATATATAGAGTTAAATACTGTTTACTCCCTAAACTTTTACCCAAAAAACATTTCAGTCCCTGTCTTTCTAATTTCACACGTTTACTCATTGTACTCTCAATTTTGGATCAATAGGTCCATTTCGTTACTCTCCGTTCAAAAATTCCGTTAAATCGCTGACATGGCAATCCCTTTCCCGCTAAAATGTCTATTATACCCTCAGTTCATTTTTTTTAGGGGCCGTGACCACTTACCCAATTTTAACCAAAAAATTGCCCACTTGCTCCACCAAGGTTTTTTGACCCCATTTACCCATCTAACTTCTACTGACTAATTACCCTCATTTTAATTCTCTCTCTCCCCCCCCTCACCGATCTCTCTCTCTCTCTCTCTCTCTCTCTCATTGAACTCCGTCACGCTCGACGAATCCGGCAACCCAGACCGCAACGACTTCTCTCTCTCTCTCACTGATGCTCAACCCAGACCTCCGGCGACCCAAGCTTCTGACGAATCAGATCGTCGATCTTCCAGTGCCTCTGGAGCATCTCCACTGGTTGTACATGTCCAGGTTCATCGGGTTGTCAGAGACCCGAACCGTCGGGACAAACTGCTCCTCCTCGCCGGGCATGTCGGGTGCTATGGTCGTTTCCTCCTCGCCGTGGACGACGTCAATCCGCGTCAGAGCTTTCTCCAATGACCAGTCGAAAGAGGCCGTCAAGCTTCTGGAGAAGCAGTCGACGTGCGCCGCCGATGAGCTCCACCATCAACCTCGCCGGCGCCTTTGTCCCTGGTCCTTCAGATCCGGTTGCCCATAGCAATTTCTGGGTGCCAGAAGCATTTTTTTTTTTTTTACCACTGTAACCCGAGAATGAGGAAGGAATTGCAATGTAACTGTGGGGTTTGTTTGATGGTCTACTGGGGGCAGTAGACACATTATTGGCCCCCAGTAGACTTTGATATGAGGGACATGGATCACTATAGTGGGTTGTTTTGATAAGTTACATGTTGTTGTTTGTGTATTAAAGTCAAATTATCTGTGAATCTTACAAAATGGTGCATTTTTGGTGGTCTATTGGGGGGCAGTAGAGACGTTAGACTTTGTATTGGGGGGCCAGTAATATGATTACTGGGGGGCAGTAATATGATTATAAATTGATCAATTGTGCCTGTAGTGTATTCATTTTGGTTTTGGGAGTTCATACAATTCATTGGACGGCAATAATATGATTTTTTGGAAGGAATAATATGATTACTGGGGGGCAGTAATTGATTACTGGGGGCAGTAATATGATTACTGGGGGGCAATAATAGCCGGATTCCGGTCATCGGTCGCCGGATTTCGGTTACCAGTTTCCGGAATCCGGTCATCGGTCGCCGGAATTAGGTTACCGTTCGCCGAGTCCGGTCGCCGGAGACCGCGCGGCCACTGGTCACCGGAGCACAGCAAGGTGGAAGGTGACTTCTCTCTCTAAGTGAGAAATAAGGAGAGGGCAAAAACAGTCTCAAAAAAAAAGAAAAAGAATTAATTGGGTAAAGGGGAAATAATCCCTTAGAGGTTTTGGGTAAATGGGGTTAAAAAACAGTTGGTGGAGCAAGTGGGCAATTTTTAGCCTAAAATCGGGTAAATGATCATTTTCCCTTTTTTTTAAAATAATCTTTTTTTTTATTTTTCTTAATTATTATTATTATTTTTTTCTTCTGTTTATCTCTTCTTCTTCCAGCTCTCTCTCTCTCTCTTCTTCAACTTCGCCATACTATTGTCCTCCTTTCAATTTTCATTTCCAACAAATTGAGACTCCAAACATAGCAACAAATAAACTGAAACACTCTTCCTCCAGACATAGCAACAAAGAAACCAAAACTCAAAATTGACAAAACAAACAAGCAATTGGTCACCAAACTTCAAACCTGGCCTTTCTCGACAACAACAGAAACTAGATACAAAGCAATTGCAAGAGGCTACCATTTAATTGCAAACTAAAATGCCTAATTCAATCACAAATTTGAACAACAATACCATTTACTATCATAAAACCCAGATCAGGCAAGCACAGTCGAGAATCCATGAGGAGCCGGATTCCGGCAACCACGGTCGGACAAAACAGTAGGTTCGACAAGAGATTGGGCATGTTCGATGAACCCAGAATTATTGGATTACCATTCCTTCTTGTTCTATTCGATGAATTAGAAATTGATTCAATTTTCAAAATTAAAGAATGGAGACGACAAAGAACTATGGCAGTATCATAGTTCCAACCTGTGACAACCCCTGACCGACATTCGTCGTCTCCTCCTCAGATCGGGTCATCTTCTCTCTCAACCTCGATTATGGGTTTGAATCAAAGCTCCAAACAACTGCTTCACCTTCCAGGTCGCAAAGAAGCCATGAAGGATGACCGCTTGACCTGAACCTGGCCCATGCAGGTCACTTTCGGTGATGATGGCTCTTGGGTTTCGATGGCGATCGTGTTTTTGTTCCTCACAAACAATGGACTTGAACGTAAGCGACCTCGAATTAGGATTTTGAGGGCGGAGATCTGGGCGATGGCAGTTCTTGCTATAGCGGTGGAGAACTCCAACGGGTTGGTTTTTCCCGTGTGGGAATAATTACTGGTTTTGGGGTTTTGCACTTTTTTTAGTTTTGATTTTGGGGGCAAGGTGGTGGTGGAAGAGAGGGTTTGGAGAAGATGGTTGAGGTTTTGGTTTAGGGTTCTTGTGATAAGCTGAGAGAAAAAACAAAACAAAACAAAACAACAAAGAGAAGAAAAAAAAAACTTTCCAAAATAAATAATTAATTAATTAAAAAAAGTGAGGGTAGAATGGATATTTTACCTCAAAAAAGTCTGCCACATCAGCGATTTAATGGAATTTTTGGACAGAGAGTAACAGAATGGACCTATTGGTCCAAAATTGAGAGTACAAGCTTAGGAGTAAACATGTGAAATTAGAAAGACAGGGACTGAAGTGTTTTTTGGGTAAAAGTTCAGGGAGTAAACAATATTTAACATATATATATATATATATATATATATATACAGATCATATCCAGAGCGGAACTCCGCTTTGAAATTAAAGTGTGAAGTTCGAGTTTTGGGTCACTTAAAGTGGACAGAGAGTAACGGAATAGACCTATTGGTCCAAAATTGAGAGAACAAGCTTAGGAGTAAACGTGTGAAATTAGAAGGACAATGACTGAAGTGTTTTTTGGGTAAAAGTTCAGGGAGTAAACAGTATTTAACCTATATATATATATATACACACACACACAAATCCTATCCAGAGCGGAGCTCTGCTTTGAAATTAAAGTGTGAAGTTCGAGTTTTTGGTCACTTTTCGGTCGCATATCCACATCTCGACTGTTCAGTTTTTAGGTACTAGTGTATAGATCATCTCTGCAAATTTTCAACCAAAATGATGATCGTTAAGGCATTGATAACTGCCTTAAAGCTAGTAAAAGCTTGTCCACTTTGAGTTTACTCACACAAGCTTGTAAAAGCTTACCGGGTCTGTTGTTTCAACCTGGTGCATTATTCCATAGTGTAGGTTATTATGCAGGTCAGAGTAACGAGTAACCATCCATGGTGAAGTTAAGGCTTTATTGCTGTCGTAGTTTGGATGTAGAAGTATACTTTTGGTTTTAGTCTTCCACTGTGTAATGCTCAGTTTAAATGAAAAAGTTCCTAAGTATTTTTCTTGGGCTTATTAAATTATGGTGTTTTGCATTCGAATTTCTTTATTCGAAAATCAGGGAGTGACTCTCTCTCTCTCTCTCTCTCTCTCGTTGTCAAGTTCTGCTATGGCGTGTGATCGAATAAGTGCGAGAGTCAGGGCTATAAGGGCTTGATGATATCCATGGAATTCGATTTGCAGTTGCAGATGAAGGAGTGTGTGAAGATCGGGTCCAAGGAGATCGATAAGTTGTTGTGGAAGGAAGGCAGTGAGACACATCCTGATTACGAGTGTCTCAGGTTGGAGCTCAGGAAGATGGCTCCGTCCAATGGCCATGCTATGTTGCTGTTTCGGGCACAGCGTGGATGCCCCATCGCCAAGCTTGAAGGTTGGGTTCCCAAACAAGGCCGCCGACATAAGAAGTGAGTTTTCGGGTTTTCACCTGAAAATGAATTGCTTGTAATTTTTTTTTGTCTCTGGAATTTGTTTGTTTGTGATGATTGGTGCAAGTAGTATATTGTATTGTTTACATGCATTCATCGATGGATTGATCTAGGTAATATTATCAGTTTTGAGTAGAGGAATTGCTTACTACTAGGTTAGTGTTATAAAAATGAAATCTTCTGTGCATTTGCAGTATGCTATTTACAGGATGTGAGTTGTACAATTGATATCAAACTAATGAGATAATTGGCAAGTAGGAAATGGGAGGCAAAGTGAGTACATTGTGGTTGATAGGTGATGGAACTCAGAGATGGTGCGCCTTTCCGGAGATTCTCGGTCCCCGCATGGAAACCACACAGAAACAATTATATTTAAAGATATTGAGGTTTCATATATAAACTTGGCCAGATCTTTAAGCAAGGTCAAGAAGATGAGAAAGGCTTAAGGAGGAGAAAGAAAAAAAAAAAACAGCAGATAAGAAGAACACGAAAAATTGAAGAAGAATAGATGAAGAAGACCAGAAAGAAAAAACGAAGAAGAAGAGAAAGTAGCAAGAGACAGATTTTATAAATTGTGCTTTTGTTTTTTCTTTTTAATTTTTTAGTTCGTTATAAATATAAAACCCAACATAACTTATCACAAATAATCTTGTGACTTAGCGGGTGAAACATCAGTTGGCATTTGCGTGGCCAAGGGTTTTTTTTTTTTTTTTTATTATGGCAATAGGTCAGCCATTTTATTAAGATTTAGCAAGCAGTACAAAAACGAAACACTCCTATGGGGTCGAAAGAAAGAATCATTCTGTAGAACCTCAAGAACCCTATTGTAACATAATAAAATCTCAAAATCCTGAGTACACCAACCTTTTAGAAAGTCCACGCACCATTATTCTAACAAAAACCAAGAAACCTCGAAGCAGACATAAAATGGAACCAACTAAGGCTATGGTTTTTGCGACCTAGATAAAATTAAGCAATAATAGGAGCAGAAGATGACAAACCACCCTCCACTCCCTTGACAAAGTCAGCCCAACCCACCCAAGCCCAGCAAGTAATGCTCACAGACAAGAATGAAGCCCAGAGGGCCCGAGAAGAGATTGCTAAGGACGCCCCATAGACTCCACCCCCCTGTTCTAGCCCACCATTATCTCCGATTTGCAAGCCACCGCTGCCACCACAGTTAAGTAGAATCAAGCTGTCATCCCCGCCAACGAAGGGTCCAGGCCTGAGGAAAGCAGGGCCGTCCTTACCTCTGGTAGTCGACACAATTTGACAGCCGCCCTGGCCACCACATTTACAGCCATTATACCCAAGAGCACCGCCATCCAAAGCAATAGTCCCTAAGTCCGAGCAAAGCAGCACACCTTCCACGATGGCGGCACACCAAATATCAACACCTGTAATAGATTCACCATCGTCCCTTGGACCCGATCGGAATCGACCTTTCTGATCCAATCTTGACCAACCCAAGACCGGATCACCACTCATCCGCCACCTAGGTGCCATCCCCGCAAACGAGGCCGCATCTTGCACTTCACCGTCGAGCTTGGACGCAGATCCAACAACGCCCCCAACCCCCGACACCAACACAGCCTCAGCACTACCCAGCGCAATGAGGAAGAGAATAAGCAGACCAAAATCTGCCATAACTGCTATTGACGAGCAACGACGAGAATTTGAAAAGCCGCCACCCTGAGGAAGAGATTTCTTAACCCTAGCAGAGCGCTAGGTCACTCTCAGAAAAGAGATAAAAAGTATACATCATAGGGCGTGGCCAAGGGTTTGAGCCTTGCCAAATGCATTGATGTATATAGGAGTTTTCTGAATAAACACTTATTTCCTTTTGGTTGTTAGAAATGAAACCAGACCTCAATCCCTTGGTTCAATTCTGCAGAGCTAAATATCCGGTTCAACATCAATTTTGATTTAACTCGGCTCTATTCGACGATTTTCAGCCAGTTTAGGCTCAGATGATAAAAAGAGCCAGCCCTAATTTATACCTATCATGCCCTATTTAGGTTTGTCATTATGAGTTATTTTGCTTGCTTATGAATTATATTGATAAGAAATTATGCTATCATGCTATAAATTTTTATTTCTTTTATTTTTTTTGCTTTGTCATACTCCTACACGAATTACTACTTCACGATGAAAGTAAATATAGTTGTTACATAGAGTCGAAGTAGTATTATTGCATGAGAAAAAATTGTAAAATCTAAAAATGATGGCATTAATATTATTCAGCAAAAGTCTTCTGAAAAAAAAAGTACGAAAAGAGAAAAAAACCACACAAAAGATATTTGCCCCTTTTTTAAGAGGAAAATTTTTGTTCTTTGGTTCCTTCTTTGATATTAAGAGGAAAAAGCTCTGCATTTTCGTTGTATAAGCGTGTAAGAGAGAAGTTTGAACTTACCATAGAGTCCAGATTCTATTGAAGCAAAAAATACGGGAATCAGGTCTTCTGGTGAATAACGGTTTTGACGTTCTCCTTGATCATATAGATACTTCGCCATCTCCTCGCGTCCAAACCAAGCAGCCAAGCAGAGCGGCAACATTTCTCGGTTTCCCCGTGTAGTTAGCAGGGTTGATTCTTCCAACAACATTTCTCGGTTTCCCCGTGTAGCCGCTAGCAGGGTTGATTCTGTTGACAGCATAAGTTTAGCGATTTCTAAAGATCCAGCGGAAGCAGCTATACAAAAAGCGTTATTGCCTTTGTCGTCTGTCTTTCTCAAATCATAGATATCTATCGTTGGCTCGGCCATTAACATCCTCACGAAGTCAAGTTGTTGCGCTCCAGTTGCAATGTGAAGTGCATTATACCCTCCTCGCATGATTATAGCATATTTAATCAGCGAATTCTCTCGTATCAATTCTTCAGCCTGTTTCCAATTACCCTTCACTGCAGCTTTATACATATTTACCCGTTGTCGGTCACTGGGTTCTGTTGTACGCAATACGAAACAAATGATTACCAGAGAATGCTAATAATAAAGTACAAGCGATACACTAGTTCTGAGTTCTATTGCTAACCAGGTGGATCACGAGGAGTTTCAACTTCAGTTCGTGTCCCAGGATCAGCGACTGGCTCATGAGAAGTTGCATTTGCTCGAACACCTAAAACGGACCGTATACATCCCAAAAGACTCGAGCAAAGATTCACAGGTTGGTTGGCACCCGGAGGAGCTATACTTATTGTCACACAACATATAATCAAGTTTATTTTTACCAAAATAAGAAACACATATTTTAATAAATAAAAAAATAAGAAACACATATTTAAGTATGTATTTAAGCAACTCCTCAAAAAAAAAAAAAAAAAAAAAATACAAACACACGACCTCTCGTAGGGAGGGATTCATTTTTTTTGGTCATCAAATGACTGATTATTTTACCAACCTTTCAATCGTTTATCAATATATTCACTGTTTAGTTGTTAGGTCTATATGAGTAGATCAATTTTGTAAATTTCAACCAAATTGATAATCGTTAAGGCATTTAAAATTGTGATTTACAATTATCAACATAAACACGAAGGGTTTAGGTTTGACATATTTGGTTTATCCATTGATTTAATATAGTTTAGTACTTTTACGATTATCAATTTGGCTTAAAATTTGCAAATATGATCTAATCATGGAGTTTTAAGAAGTGAACAGCCGAAATGTAGATATATGGTCGAAAAGTAGGTCCCACAAAAAATCCCTTAAAATGACTAAAAAAATGGATCTCTTAATGGAAGGGCCTTATAGATATCTGTCTGTATGTGTGTGTGTGTGTGTCTATTCAGCCCTCCGAATTTGCTATATGGATCTTCCTTGCTCATTTGACCTCTAAGTTACTTTTTTAAATATATAAAATGCTAATCGAACATCCTTAATTTAACCAAAACACCCTTGACTAATAAAATCTCCATCAATTCAAAATCCGTTAATCACCCATTGGGGATTAACATCAATGGGTTGTTTGTCTAAACTGCAAAGAAACACACACACACACTCACACTCCGGATCACGGGACACTTTATTTTACACATATTTTTACACCATTTTTTAGACATTAGATTTAATTGTTTTGTTTTTTGTCTTCATTCATTATTAGCATAATGTGCCAAAATGACATGGAAACAATTATATATATATATATTTTTTTCTCACACACAAAAAAAAACTTTAATAAAATAATTTTATAAGGAAAATAAAAAATCAAATGTAGAATATGATGTTCATCTTCTGGAAATTATGAGAGGTCTTGCGCTCTACTTTCAACACCATATTCTCCTTTTTTTGAGTTGAAAATTAATTTTGTGCAATGGTACCTTATTGATATCATTTCATTTCAGAAAAGTAATTTAGAGATTTATTTATTTTATTATTCCATGTAGTTTGTTAATATAAATTTTCAATTACCAAAAAGTAAAAAAGAAATACTCAAGTTAAAATTTTAACTTCTTAATTGCTTAATTTCGAGACTGTTTGGATAGGTTCTGACATTATATATGATCGATTGATCGTGAGTCGTGCCTAACCTTTGAGTATATAGGCTGGTACGAGTCCAAGCACGATAATAAATGAACCACCGAACATGACTTAAAGCACAAATAGACCCGCTTAAAATTGATCGGGCCTTGCCGTTTGCTACCTCTACCGGTATCCATAAAACAAATGGCAGAAGCCAAAATTTTAAACCATTGGGTGCCCAAACTATTTGCAGCAAAAAGCTGTCTTGTATTTAACAAACACTAGCAAATATTTTGGGACAATAGAAAAAAAAAAAAACTAGCACATGATAGTTCAGTCTGCATTAATTTGTTCCACGATGAAGAGCCTTGATAATCGTAACCAAAAACAACAACAAGAATTACGTTTACCTGCGTTATTGATTGTAGAAGTTACATTGACATGACTTACTTCAGATTCTGTTCTGACTTCGTCTTCTGTTGACGGAAGATTGACGATGTGCGACATACTTCAAAATAAATAAATAATTAATAAAAATTTATTTTTCTCGTTAGTATTTTTTTAGTAAATTTTGATTCAATCAAGTAATTGTTTTCGAGTAAATTACTCATAATTCTTTTTGAAGATTTATTTTATCAATTAAGCCCTAATATGTTTTTATTCCACATAAAGCCACCAAATTATAAGAAATATGAATATTTACAAAAATGCTACCATAATTATTTTTCATTATTTAAGAAATTGTCACTGCATCCAAACAACTATTGTTATTAATTGAAAAGACCTTTTTGGGACCCTTTATTGGTAATTTTAAGAGATTACTTGTGTGACTCAATTTCGATCACATATCAACAAATTGACCATTAGACTTTTAGGTCTACATGAGTATATCTTTTGCAAACTTTAGCCAAATTGAAAATAATTAAGGCATTCATAATCGTGATTTACCATTATGAACATGAATTAGACAAGTTTGGTTTGTCTATTGACTTGATCTCATACCATACATTAACAATTATTAATTTGGCTGAAAATTTGCATAACAGTAATTCTCAAAAACTAAAAAATTGAACGGTCAAGATGTCGATATGTAATAAAAAGAAAATAGATACCACTAGAGATTCCTTAAAATGGCAAAAAAAAAAAAAGTGAACTCTTACTAGAATTGTGTGTGCTTGTGGCTATAGGTAGATACACACACAAATATGGTACAGGAGGGGGAAAAAATTAATGAGGAAAAAAAGTAATTTGTATGGTTCTTGGTTTTTCCTTTACTAACAAACGAGGAAAAAGGAACAAACAAGAAAATATGCTGTGTTCGGAAGCAACATACCTGGATATGCAAAGATGAGTTGAAGACTTTGACAAGCACAGGAGGAACGGTATGGTTCTGATCGTAGAGGAAAGAATATTTTTGCGCGGGTGAAGGTATCCCTGGCTATATAGCATTCTGGCCAGTTCAATGTTTAATTTTTTAATAATTAGTCAGAGATCGGACCAAGTGAATGATTAGTCTGATTAATATATGCTAGTAATCTGCTTTCAACAATAAATAATAGTAAATTATTAAATTAGTGTGTGTAGTTGTGATTAATGCATCTATGTTTCTTACCAGCAGAACTCACGGAACGGAAGGTTCATCCGTTATAACCACGAACGATTTTAGGGTAGTTATTCTGAAGTTGTAGACTTGTTTTGTTTAGTGATGTACTGAGTCTTGCGTAATTAGATGTAAACATACCTACAATTTTGTTCGGCCTGCTATAATGATCTGCTTTGCCAGAACCTAAGATTACGTACTGTATGAAAACCAAAACCTTTACTAAATGTTACTAAGTAATAATAAGCTAGTATTTTAACACACGCTCACACACGTGTCAATTGACATTTAAATAAAATTATGATTCCACTGTTAATTTTTTCTTTCTGTTTTTTTTTTTAACTGATAGTTACCCTCATCGCCTACTTTTTATTTTATATTCAAAATACTTTGTTTGAACATAATTATTATTTTACCTTTTCGCCCTTGTAAGAATGATATTAAATGTTGAAGCCATTTAATAAATGAAGGGCATTTGCAGGGTTATTGAAAATTTTAACCATAAGTCTTATTGGTTAATTGATACTGATTACAATGTACATTACCTAATTGGTTTCCTACCAATACAATTAAACTAGCAACGGTTCCCGCGCTTTGCTGCGGGATGTGAATCATAACCATAATGTCTTTTCCTACTCCGTAAATTTAAAGGAAGAGGATATAAATGATAGAACTGGTTTCATTGTTGCATAACATCTAAAACAAAAGATGATCTTACCATAATACAGTGTTCAAAAAATAGGCTATCTAAGTTTAAGCTTTACTTAGTTACAGCAGCTGCTAGAACATTTTTCCTTTTCCAAAAAATGTTCTAGTTGTTGCAGGTATATATACACGAAAGGTGTTAGCCTATCAAAAAATTGCTTGCTCCAGTTCTGTTTATACAAAAAGTGGTGCAAGAGTTGCAATGACATGCTGCTTTAGTCAGTTTTCTGCTTCTGCAGCGTCCATTGATGACATTGCCGGTTCAATGTTAGCGTCCCTTTCATTGCGAGAGAAAAGAAAACGTAGTTGTTTTTTTTTCATAGATTTGATCTGTGAAAAAAAATGAAGCTAGATGGAGATTATATTTTTGTAATATGAACTTGAATAAAGAAAATTTTTGTAAAGGTATATTATTTATTTGCTATAATTTCCAAATAATATGAAAAACTGAAGGACTAAATCATAGATTTTCATGAAACCTTATTGCATGCTTTGCTTTTATATGAAAATAATTGGGAAAGCATTAAATTTCTGAATTTACATTTCTTGCAATTATTTATTTTTCTTCCACTTGCTGTATTAGTTTTTTTGTTTTTTGTTTTGTTTTTTTTTTCTAATGTTTTTCTCTGAGCCTTTCATTTTTACGTTGCCCAGACTGCAGATTAGTTGAGGTTGAGCGTGGGTAGGAGTCGAGACATAGT
This sequence comes from Rosa lucieae, assembly GCA_024704745.1. NCBI lineage: Eukaryota > Viridiplantae > Streptophyta > Magnoliopsida > Rosales > Rosaceae > Rosa > Rosa lucieae. Next base: position 5,120,492 of record CM045492.1, read on the forward strand.
GTCCACCACTTCTATCCTCGTTGTAGGTTATATATTTAACCTACTTTACTTTAGTCTTTGGTTTCTTTGGTTTAGATGGTTCTGATCGTTGAATTCAGTTGTAATGATAATTTGATATTGGAGATTTGTGTTTAACATTTCTTTTAAATTACTTGATGGGAGACAAACTTTTGAGGGGTGTATGTAGGCTCACTGCAGTTGGAGATATGGTTGGCAAATTATAGAAGTATTCATTTGTGTATCACAGGTTTAGGTTGTCCACTTTTAAGGTACATTCTGTCAAATTTTTGATAGAGTTTCCCCTAAGATAGGCCCAGCTAAGCCACTTCAAATTTCATGGTGAAATCGGGGGCGGATCTTATCATACATAACTAGTATGTTCACTCAATGAACAAAAACCTCATATTTGCTTTTGTATATCTGAATTCATGTTGCTTGTTTTAGCAATTCTTATTACTAGATTGTGGAATCGATCCACCTTGGATTTCGTTCTACAACGAGCATTATGGGATCCGGGTCAATATTTGTTTGCTGCGCTATTGAAAGGGAATGGAGATATCTTAGGTAAAGCTTTTAATGGTGGCTGAAGCGGTGCGCATGTCTGGAGGTTTCTGATGGCTTCTAGATTTCAAGGTTTTGGGTGCTCATAGCTTGTTGTGAAGCTTCATTAATTGGATAGCCCAGATGTCTTGATGCTCTTGCTTGAAAAATATTATGGTGCGAGTTTCTGGGAGCAGTGAGTAGTCGTGCTATACACAGGTGGGTACCTGGATAGATTTGGGTAGCAATTTGGGTCACTAGTCGGGTTCGAACGCAATTCATTGGTTTGATAGACTTCTATCTTTTTGGGTTCCGAATTTCCGATCCCGAGGGAGTATATCTAGATGACATGTTTCTATTTCAAATATTCAAGAAAACCGTTGTCTCTAAAGGCCAAGTTTTGCTGTAGAATATGTTTTGGGTGTCGAATCTAGATGAAAACCCAAATCTTATCAGTTATGTCGTGTTTTTACATTGAATTGAGTACATTGGTAAAGTTAATCTTGTTAAATTATAATTTTGTCTTAGAATGTTGATCATGGTAATGTAGCCTTACTGAACAAGTGAGCTTCATTATAATATTAGATGATACTGGTCTGTATTGGCTAACAATGAGAGTAGAAAATCATTGTAATTAGTGTCGCTCTGACCTATAAATAAATGATATTTCGACCTTTCTCCAACAAAAAATTATCTAGTTATTATTATATTATATGATCTGCATGTTTAAGCGGGCTAGACTTATTACCCTACACAACGTAACGTCGTTTGTTTTGAACTGCAAATGACGACAATGTCTCGTTAGGTGCGCCATTTTATATACTCTTTTTTGTTTTGCTTGGTTTTTTGCTCAAACCATTTTATATTTTTCTTGATAAACAAAGGGAAGAAATCCTGTGCTTATTGGCCGAAAATAAATCATGTGATCAGTGTTAGTTGGAAGGCATCTTTCTTTGTCCGCTGGGAAAAACAATCGGCTTGGCCATGAAATGAGCAACCTCCGCACGAGGACAGTTGTAAACTTGTAATTAAATCGGACAAAATAATTCCAGCTCCATGCATCCTGGATTGATCTTCGTTTTGTTTTTTTTTTTCCTTTTTTTTTTTTCATTTTGTGATTGGAAATAATTTGGAATCGTTATTATTAGTATTATAACTATTATCGTCCGATACGAACAAACTGAAGTCAGACATATTGATTCCTGCTCCCCCCATCGGTTTATTCCTTCTTCTTTTTTTCCACTGAAAATCACCCTATACAAAAAAAAAAAAAAAACTAATTATCTATAAGTAGAAACTTTTTCTTTGCCTAGTACCATTTGGTTTAGTGGCATAGTATCCCCTTCGTAAGTAGAAGATTGTGAGTTTGACTCACGAAAAAAATGATTATAGCATTTTTGTTGTTTATCTAATAAAAAAAAATAAAAAAACAAAAACTCTTTCTTTAAGTAGACGAACCTTTTCCTCAAGAACTCTTGTGATGTATTGTCTTGTTTCGCTCCAATTTCATCATTAGTAGTTCACAATTCTCAACGATTGGCATTTGAGATTGTCTTGGTCAAATCCTCGATGACCAGCATTTCCCATTGGAATCTGAGTATGTTCAACCCAACAAGTGAAAACAAATAAACATTCTTTGGGTGCCGTTGTATTAACTTTAGTGATAACCATGCGATTTATTGAAACTCTCACATTGAGCCATTGAGGAATTGATGGAAGGGTTGGTGGCCGCCACTAACTAGGGTGCCCTTCTTGGCAGATAGACCAGCAAAGCTATGCTAAAAGGAAGAAAAGAAGGTGGGTTTGAGCATGACCCTCTTTACTCTTCGTTGAAGTTGTAGCGGTTGCCAAGTCTCAAGAGATTGAATCAACTTGGGTATGACCGCGAAATCATCTTGAAGACTCAGAAGATCTGATTATTTTTGTAAAAGCCACTTTTGGCCTTGTAATTTCTTTATCGTTAATCTCAGAAATTGTATTGCTTCTGGCCGCAAAGCCACTTTGTTGAATACAATTACTTTATCTTTCTTTCTATTCAGTTTCCTGAATTTGATCTAGTATAAAGTAAGGTTCGAAAAATCGCTAGGCGCTAGTCGGGCGGTGGCTAGGGGACTAGCGCCCAGACGCCTAGGCGGGTTTTATATTTTTAAATTTTAATTTTAATTTTATTTTTATAGCATTTATTTATATCTTGAAGAATATATATAAATACTTGAAAGTAATACCATGAGTTCATGACAATTATGGAAGGCTGAAGGCGTACTGTAAGTATTCTAAAGGAACATTCTTTATGATTAATTATATGAGAGTCTTGACATTATTAAGAGCAATAGAAAACGTATCTATAGTTCTATACAGAACTTCATTTAAGTGGCAAACTCTTTATAACCGGAGAATCTATCAACCTTGCTAAGCAACCCAATTTCCACTTTTTTCCCAAACTCATAGAGTTACAGGATGTACTCCCAGTCTGAACCAGTTCAATGAAAATGAAGATAAGAACATAAACAACAAAACACCACAATGCTACATAGTAAACTTGCTCACTTAGAAAATTGGAATATATAGGAAGATAGAAACAGAGTCTGCAACTTTGAGTTCAAACCGGATCAAAGCACACAATGCACTCAACACCACCATTTTCTATGTTTGGATAATCTACAAGATTTTCTCTCCCATGAAAAAGATCATCCACTGAAGTTTCCAAGCAATCAACAATTTTTTTAATAAACATTAAAAAACCAACAATTGCATTAACCAAACATCACTTGATTCAATTCCAAACAATCTGCAGCTACAACAAGCCAAACAGAGATTTCATATACCCAATCAATTAAGAAACAATAATTTCAGAAGACCCAATCAATTAATCCAATCTATAGACCCATTCAAAGAACGAAGAGCTGAATTTGATTGAAAACTTAATAACAAGGAGAGACAGAGACAAAGGCTAAAGATTAAGAGAGAGAGAGAAAAGCAATATTGGAGATGAAGTTCTGAGCCTCAGAATAGGATTGAGAAGTCAGGCGGTGGAGAGAGAGAGAGAGAAAGGGGCACGCGGTGGTTGACGGCGAAGTCACGGTCACTATGGTGGTCGATTGAGAGAGGTTGACTTCAATTTTGTATTGAGAGAGATGCAAATCGTTTCTAGAAATCGTAGAGAAAAGCAGGTCGAAGGAAAAAAAAAACATATAAGCACCGAAATCCACCTAGACGGGCCGCTTAGCGCTGAACCAACTCCCACCCAGGCGACTAATCGACCGCCTAAGCAGCGTAGGCGGCCGCCCAACCTTGCCGATTTGACCATAATCGAATCGGAGAGCAGCCGCCCAGCGCCTAGGCGCCACCTAGGCGGCCGGGTTTTAGAACACTGGTATAAAGCCTCTGGTATAGACCTTGGTAAGTTTATTTAACACATTTTGTCAAATAAACGAACTCTTCTTCAAAGTGAATTAAGTTCTCATATTTCTTGGCCCAGAAAAGGAGCCGCTGATACAATTTATTTTTTCAATTGTTATACTAAAATGTTATCAAGTGGCTTGCTTTATTGAGCCAATACACTACTAGAATAACTTAATCACACGACAGTCATTAGACTACACATGAGTTTTTGTTGTCGTTTGAGTAAGTCAGACAACAGATTTTTTAAACCTATCATCTCACTTGTACTCATCCAACACATCATCATTTGGTAAATTTGAGAGATTTCAGACAACACTAACAAGGACATTAGTTGTCTAAAAAACGGGGAAAAAAATAAAAAACAAAACAAAAACATAAATTAATTTACATTTTTTTTCCCACTCAAAACCTAGCCTCTATGAAAAATACATGTTCCCTCCCTTAGCTAAAAATTTAGGTCACTCTCCCTCCCAAATCGCACTCAGCCTCTCTCTCACTCACCATCGCTCTCACCCTTAATCTCCCTTGCCCTCTCACCTTCATCGAGACTCTCAGCCTCGCCCTCACTCTCACTCGCTCTCACTATAGTGGTTTTTTCTTACTTCAACCTTCAAAAAATCAAGGCACAACATGTAATTTGCAGAAGTACTAAGGGAGAAACGAAGAAGGAAGAGATCGACAAACTAGTTGCAGACCCACTCAGGCAATGATTGAAGCAGAGAGAGAAGACTCTAACGCGAAATAGGAGCAACTGGAGTTCGAGAAAGCTGTCAAAGTCACAGATGACGGTCCAATTTTGACCCTTTAATTCTCCAATTTCTGAAATTTCCGATTGTGTTTTGCGATTTTGATTGTTTTTGAGAACCTAATCGCAGTTCTATCAATTGCTCCTAGAGACGAGGACGTGATTAAGTGCAAAGAGGCACTTTCTGTTATTCGATCTTATTGCTGCCTCTAGTAAGTTCAATTTGCCTCTCTTCTTAAGCCTAATTGTTCTACTTCAACCATTCAAGAAATTGGGATGTGATTTGCTGTAAATTTGATTTAGGTGGCTCGATTTGCTGAAAAGGGTGTTAGCAATTGGAATTGATTTATTCTAGCTATTGATTGACTTTATTAGCCGCTGAACTAAGGCTTGAGGTAAGGAAGACAAAACCTTCCTATAGCTTAGATTTTTAATTTGGTATGTATTGCGAATGACTGCTTTAGATTGCTTCCTTTACGAATTTCTAATTATGAGATCTTATTTTGGGTATTGATTGATTTGTAAGTGGAATCTTGTTTGATATGGAATGCTTTCTCTTCGGGCAGCCTTGATTCCCTTTTGTTTTGCAATTATATGAAGGATTATATAAAGTAATAACTGTTTTTTTAGCTATATCTGAAATAGTATTTGAGCTGAAGTTTTAATAATGATTTCCGGAAGCATCTCTTTCCCAATTTTCTGATGTCGAATAGTCATTGACTTAAATAAAGTAGCAGATGTGCTCTGCTCTTATTTTTCTATATTCTTGGTGTTTTGGCAGAGGTCTTATCAAGTCTTACTTTGCTTGTGGAATGTTTTGCTAACTGTTTTGCGTTGTTGAATATCTGGTACTGTTCTCACATAGAATATCTCTGCATGAAATCTTTTTTTTTTTTTTTGAATGGAGGGGTTGGATTTGTAATATCATTACTAGGAAGTAGAACGAAGTAGAAAGACTTACTAATGTAGGGTTAACTGATGTACTTTTAATACTAATGTGGTGGAAAAATTAACTTTGAAAACAAGTTGTTCTTTTATTTGTAAAGTAAAGCATTTTGTGCTCCCTTACCTTATTGATTCTAGCATGTTTCCTTCTCTTCAACTTTGGAATGACTGAATTAATTATGAAGCTATACTTGAGTTTCTAAACTTTCAGTTTGTTATTGGTGCATAGTTTACCAAGTGTTGAAAAAATTTTCATATATGTGTACTGTATAGACTTTCTTTTTAGACAACCCCTTTCAGTTTTCTTATCATGCTAATACATTTAGTTCACAAACTTTTTTGCTATACATCTATAAGACTATAACTCTTTTATCTGTTGCTTTCCTTACTAAACAAATTTATTTGCTCTTCTAATAAAAAAATAAAAAAGGAAGCTTGGACTAGTTTCCAATTTAAATACACTACATTAGTCATAATCCTGGCATAGTTAGTAATTCTTTGTATTATAAGCGAATAAAACACGTACTTACATTTTTTTTAAAAAATACTTCCGTACTTCATATTTTTGAAAGGGACTCGTTAAATTTCCTATACTTTTGAAGCCAAAAGTATTATACACATACTATACACGATTTTTACTTTTTTCCCGTATTTTACACATATTATTGAACAAAAATGAATATTTTTAATTTAAAACTTTAATTATTTAATTAATTAAAAATATTTTGCTGAACTTTTCAATGAACTATTTGATAAAATGTTAGAAGAATACACGTACGTATTTTTTGCGTACTATACATGTCCTGTTTTTTATTAACTATGAATCCTGGTATGGGTTATGACATGCTGTGAGGGTGATTTTTGTGATTTGGACCTTTTGCAACAAGACCCTCTTGATTAAGCGAGACTAGGCCCAAAATTGTTCAAAGGTTGGACCTGAGAACAACTTCGTTGTAACCCGCTAGATGATAACAGCAGCTATTGGGCTAGAAGATAACAGTAGTGATTGGGGTTAGATGATAACGGCAGCGATTGGGGTTAGATGATAACGGCAGCGATCGGAGTTGATTTCACGAGAACAGAACTTATAGGTAGATATGGTGTGGGAGCTAGATGCCTGTGAGTTTAGCAGAGAGAGAGAGAGAGAGTTCTAGCAATGGCATGATTTCTGGGTTTTGGGTTAAGGTTGATTGGGATGAATTGATGGCTAGGGATTCATTGATAGAGCTTGATCTCTTGCTTGATGTTTCTGGGTTGTTGTGGTGTGCTTCCAACGGTGATGAGCTCGCTTTTTATAGTGGAGATAGGAAGGGAAGATTTGTGCTAAGAACTGGGGGTTTTGAAGTGGTATTCTTATTTTTGGTGGATTAATCCTAAATCTTTCAACTTTTGTTTTCTCCATGAAACCAAAAGGGTGAAAGCTGGGTCTTGTTATGAGAGAGAAGGCCGGTGGTATAGGCACACAGCGGTAAAGATCCCAGATTTTGTGCTACTGTGATCTATGAGGGATTCTAATCCCTTATTTTCTGCTATTGTAAATTGTAATCACAAAGTTTGAGGGCTATTGGGAATTGAAATGGGATTACTGGGTATATGAATCAGAAAGCTTCTCCATGGATTCTGGGTTCTTGCCAAAAATGATGAAGCACCAATCCCAGCAACAATCTTGATGGAGTGATATTTCTGGTTTGGGGAAGAAGATGGTTTCAACGGGCTTTGGGCTAGAAGTTGCTGTAATGGATCTTGGGTAATGGGCTTCGGGTAAAGAAATAACTCTAGTGGGCTTTAGGTTTTGTTGTGCCTGCTTTCATCTCTCTACTAGACTTTGTTAAGATTTTAGCCCCTCAAGCATGAATTTTGGTCCCCAAGCCCAAAATTGTCGATGGGCCTCATCTTAACAATAGGCCTCACAGAATCCGTTACCTTCCACACCATATCCCTCCGTATAAGCCCCAAACGTAGCTTGGGTCTACGCATATCACATGGTAAATAAGCGTGTTGGCTCCTTTGAAAATGCATGTCAATCGTTTGAGAATTTGGGCTTCTCGTATCGCTTGCTAAATAGAGAGCTTCCTTCTGACGTGAAATGGGCTTGCTTGAAGGCCTAATTAGGTTACGAGGTTGATGACTTGCCCTCTTCGCTTATCACTCATAGAATTTGAACTCGTGGAAATTTGGGTGTCAACATTAGTCCCCTTGATTATGTAGGTCGTGTGACCGTATTACGGGCTACATAATCAAAGAATCCGGAGACTTACCGCGTGATTTTTTTTTTTTTTTTTGAGTTGCGTCGGCCTGGGCATCTTACTGATATACGACCCATGATTTATCAAGCCTCCCACGTGACAACAGATTCTCTTCATCATTGGACTCCTAGTTAGAAGAGAGGAGTCCCACTTTTCAATTACTTTCCTTATAGGAAAACGGCATTGGCGTGCAAAGTCCTTTTCTTTTCTCTTTTTCTTCTTCCATATTTTGATTTGCTTGAGACATCTTTCTTCTCAAGTGTCAGACTCTCGTTCTGAGGAGAGAAGTCAAATTTCTTTAGCTTGAACGTCCCCATTCTCACACTCTTACATCTGGCTAGTTGCAGAGCCGATTCGCGACTTCTTCTGTTCTTGGTAGGCTTGTCAGATTGCTTCCTCTTTTGCTTGGGGTAATCATCTCCGTCCTCCTTTTTTTTTTGATTCAGTATCTATTGTAATTGATTATCGCTTTAGCTATATGATTTGTTTCCTCGACTGATTCGTTGCATATCACGTGCTTTGTTCTCTAGGGTTACCGGTTCTACTGCTGTAATTGATTGTCGCTTCAGCTATATGATTTGTTGCTGTGACTGAATCGTTGCATATCGCGTGCTCTGCTGTCTGGGGTTATCAGTTCTACTACCGTAACTGCTCATCGTTTCAGCTATATTGATCCCCTGTCGTGATTGATTTTCTATCACGTGTTTTGAAAGGTACCCGTGAGTATTTCTTCTCATTCCCTAGCCTCATAACGCATCCCGATTTGCTTTTCTTCTTTTACTGCCGTGACAGCAATAGGGTTGGTACACCAAAGTATCGTTGGCTATGTAAATTGTGTTTTTTCTTGGCTTGGCTTGGCTATATGCACTCAATAGTCTTGGTTTTTGATAAGTTCTCTGCCTGATGTGTAATAATAGATTAAGTCAGCATGAATGGCTTGATCCTTTGCTTTATGCGCGGAGTTTTTTTTATTTTTTTTATTTTTTTATATTGCTGTGATTCCGATTAAACATGATGGAGCTTGCTGTTAGTTTGCTTGGTCCATCATGTAAGATGTGTTTATTAGCTTGGTTGGGCCATGTGGATTTAATAGTTTCAATTTTAGCTTAACCCTTTGCTTGGCGTGTGATTATGAATTGGTTGAGCATGGAGTGGCATGAATTGGTTTTTGCATCATGCGTGGAGTTTTACTGCTGTGATTGCAATGGAACATGATGTAGCTTGGTATCATATAGTTTAGTTCATCATGTAAATTGTGCCTATTAGCTTGGATTGATCATGTTGGTTTTAAGGTTTTAATTTTGTTTGGTTTCTTGCTTGGCATGTAATAGTTAACTGGTTCAACTTGATTGCTTGTGAATAGCGTGCTGTGATTCAATGGCTTGGCCTCCTTTTTTTTTTTGCATTGGCGTGATGATGTGCTTTTGAATTGGAGCCCTTAGCCTTTTATTTGCTTGTTTCCATGTGTTGAAAATACTTTCATGCATGTTCATCAGATCCTTAGCTTATGATAAAAGTATGAAAGAGTAGTTAAATGGGTAATGACATAGAGATCGGATATTTAAATAGGTTGATGTGTTGATATTAAAAAGACATGTGTGCGTATATGTGTGTATTAGTTTAATGTATATAGGCATCAAGTGGTTGTAGTATGCACAATTACGTTTGCTAAACAACAAATAGGTATTTGAAAGGAATGAGATGCTCGGTGATTCGAAATCAATGTTTAGTTACTATAGCTGAAGAGTGAAAGTATCGTGATTGTTTGCTAAGTCATGCAACAAAGTAAGGAAATCATGTAATTAAATAATTAGCAGAAGTAAAACTAAATGAAGTGTGGCAGATAAACTGGTAACGTGTGTACTAATTATATGAAATGTATGTCATATAGTGCAACAAGCATGACTTTTGTGTTAAGAATGGTGATTTTAAATGATCAGATGCCTGCATCATTGTGTAAAAAAATGAAATAAGAGTGATGAAAAGAATAGAAGGAAACGTATGATTTGATAATTGAAAGATAAGAGAGATGATTTGCTGCTGGGAACAGCAGCAGGAGTAATACTCGTGAGAAAGAAAAAGAAATAAAGTGTGTTTTGAAAAATCATGAGTACTAAATAGTGTGAGCAAGTAAATTTGCAAGTAAGATGAGTTATAATGAAGTAGGTTCTCACGTAAAATAATGCATGTGTAACAAAATAGAGATGAAAGAGAGCAAAATTGGAATGAGAGACACCTTTTGCTATGATTCTGGTTATTTGCTTGGAGTAACAGATTAAGGAATCGCTTTCTTCTCTTGAGGTATGTTGCATTACTCATGCGTCTGCTTTTGTGTCTGCTCTGATTTCTTGGTCTTACTTGCAAAGTACGTTTAAGCATCGCGGATAGAGATTTTTTTTTTTTTTTTACAATCATGCAGCATGATATTGAAATATTTATATGTACTAACTTTATGCTATCCCCGTCACCATAGTTTGTGGTAATACTGCACTTGGTACTGCTGCTGTTATATGATAGTGAGTTTTGCCCCTTTGATAATGCGAAATGTGAAAAGCATGTAATATTTCACAGTATCACATATTCTCCTTTTCTTATGATTTCCTCTCTCTGTTTTTTTTTTTAGGAGCAGAATCATCCCTCGGATGTCGGTGAGAGTAATGATGGGGTTGGTCATGACACAGCGGTACATGGTTTATTGGTTGAGTCTAATAAGCATGCTCTAGAGGTTGATAAGATGACTATCATTGAGACTCAAGGCCTTGACCCAAGCTTGCCTGCTAAAGGGTTAACTAGTGAGTGGACGACTCGTATGAACAACTTCATGATTCGATTTACTTTTAAAGATGAGTCCGCTCTAAGCATGGATGAGGTTGCGCCAGCATTGAATGGAGACACTGCTGATTTTGCGGGCATGAAAATTCCTTTAGAGTTAGCGGGTTCTTTGGCTAGATTTGCTAAGATATAATGGGGGAGATATCTTTAACTTAATTGATCGAGACTATACTTCAAGAAAGAAGTGCGAGTTGGTTAAGGAACTTGGCATGATGTTGTACATCATGGAAGTTTGTCAGATAAAAGATGGAGAAGTGTTCCTTATTTGGAGAGATGTTTGCCGTGATTTCATGGGGCAGGTCTTAATGTTGGCTTCCTGTTGGATTCCTTAAAACAAGGTGCACAACACTTCTTTGTTTATGATAAGGCATGAAGGATCAGAGGACCAGTGTGTTAAAATTCGTGGTCTGCAAGAGATGGTTTCACAAACCAAGAAGGAGCTTGCACGTCTTGAGGGAGAGTTGCGCAAGGCTCAAGATGATTTGAATTTCAGTATTGCGTGATGTTCCTATGCCTGCTATGGAGTGTGTACTGGAATCTTCTTGGAAGGATGACAGTCGTTTCTTTCATTTTTATGCTGGGATTTGAGTTTATACTGCTTTGCAATGCAGCTTGGACGCCTATATATGGAAGCTTGTTCGGTAGGACTAAACGTTGAATAATGTAGCATGTATGAATGCATATCTTTATCTATTGTTGAAGATTGTTCTGGTGATATTGCTTGTCTTGCTTGTCTCCCCTTTTCTTTATTTTTTTTTCTTTTTGGAAAGGTTGGAGCTAAATCTCTAATAGCATTTTGTTTACTGCCGAAATTGTATTATTGCCTTGAATCTTACTGTTGGGATTTTAAACTAGCTTTGACCCCCTTTTTTCTTTTGCTCGCGCTAGCCCCTTGTATAGATTCACAAAATCTTCAGTTAAAGCATCTTGATTTATTTCGATGATTCAGTAAATGGAGTAAGACAATGGTGATTTTATTCGAAAACACCTCTTCATTGCGCATTGCAAATTTCTCAATACAGATTTAGGTACTTCTGAGTGATAAAATAGAAGATGTGTCTTTGCAAGTGACTATAGAGATTGATAGAGGTATTTTTCTTGAAAAGGAAACTAAATGATAAGATATGGACTTTCATGTATTAAGGTCTAGCAGAAGTCGAGCTTGAGAGAATCACAATTTCTACACATGGCTTGTTGTTTTAGATCACAACAGTGATGTTGGGTTGCTCCTTTGTGAACAAAAGTTTGGAGCCAAGGGTGGCTAAAGCGTCTACATATCCATTGCTGCTGCGAGACAGTTCCAAACCTTAAATGCCTTTCATCGACCACTAGAGCTTGGTGTATATCTCTTTTAGTTGTGTCCTCCTTGTCTGATCTCCAATTCCTTTGACTTGTGGTGGTTTTAACTGACAAGCTCGTTTTCCTCACAGCTTCAATTAATCTGGAGAATTGGGAAATGCCGATGTTCTCCAAATAGACCCTGTATTCAGGCAAAATATTGCTAATGCAGATTTCCACCAAGGACTCCTCATCCTTCTCATCATAGCAATCCAAAGCTAAGTCACGATAGTGAAGAACAAAATCCACTAGGTTTTCTCCCATGTTTTGACGAGTGTTGTTCAGCTTGTGCAATGTTCACCCTTTCCTCATATTGGAAATATTTTCTACAAAACTTGCTTGCCATTTCATCCCAGCTTCGAATGGAACTAGGAGCTAGGGTGGTGTACCAAGTATATGCACGATCAGTGAGGGTTTTAGAAAATTCCCTCAGCCTGAGATTATGATTGCTAGCATGAGGGCCGAGAGCGTCGATAAAAAGACTAATATGCTCTTTTGGGCTGCCCTTTCTCCCATCAAAAAGAGTAAAGGTGGGTGTTTCATAATTTTTGGGATAAGGCAAATGCATTATGCTTGAAGGATAAGGGGGTTGAGGAGCATGCTTCCAGTCTTCGAAGCTACGACACAATTCTTTTTCCAGCATGGCAACAACATCATCTTGAGTAACAAAAGAAGGTGCCTTCTAATTGTCAGATACTTTTGCGGCAAGTCCTCATGGGAAACCTTCTGTGGCTGCTCTGCATTATTGGGTTGCTCAGGCTATTTTGTTGTTGAGATTGAGCTGACCAATTGTTTTATGGTTTCAACCATCTCTCTTTGAATCCTACCGAAAGTGCTGAGGATGTGTGCCAAGTCTGCAGGAGTGATTTCCTCCTCCTCATGCCTTTCTTCCTGATCTTGTAGCTCTTCATGCCTGGAAACAAAATCAGTGTGATCTTCTTCCTCTTGGGAAGGCATGCGGCTGTTATTCCTCTTCCTTCGTGGTGGAGCCATCTCGCAGATCACAGCCTAGTCCCCAGTGAAGTCGCCAAAAATGTGAGGGTGATTTTTGTGATTTGGACCTTTTGCAGCAAGACCCTCTTGATTAAGCGAGACTACGCCCAAAATTGTTCAAAGGTTGGACCTGAGAACAACTTCATTGTAACCCGCTAGATGATAACAACAGCTATTGGGCTAGAAGATAACAGCAGCGATTGGGGTTAGATGATAACGGCAGCGATCGAAGTTGATTTCACGAGAACAGAACTTATAGGTAGATATGGTGTGGGAGCTAGATGCCTGTGAGTTTAGCAGAGAGAGAGAGAGAGTTCCAGCAATGGCATGATTTCTGGGTTTTGGGTTAAGGTTGATTGGGATGAATTGATGGCTAGGGATTCAGAGATAGAGCTTGATCTCTTACTTGATGTTTCTGGGTTGTTGTGGCTTGCTTCCAACGGTGATGAGCTCGCTTTTTATAGTGGAGATAGGAGGGGAAGATTTGTGCTAAGAACTGGGGGTTTTGAAGTGGTATTCTTATTTTTGGTGGATTAATCCTAAAGCTTTCAACTTTTGTTTTCTCCATGAAACCAAAAGGGTGAAAGCTGGGTCTTGTTATGAGAGAGAAGGCCGGTGGTATAGGCACACAGCGGTGAAGATCCCAATTTTGTGCTTCTGTGATCTTTGAGGGATTCTAATCCTTTATTTTCTGCTATTGTAAATTGTAATCACAAAGTTTGAGGGCTATTGGGAATTTAAACGGGATTGCTGGGTATATGAATCAGAAAGCTTCTCCATGGATTCTGGGTTCTTGCTAAAAATGGTGAAGCACCAATCCCAGCAGCAATCTTGATGGAGAGATATTTCTGGTTTGGGGAAGAAGATGGTTTCAACGGGCTTTGGGCTAGAAGTTGCTGTAATGGACTTTGGGTAATGGGCTTCGGGTAAAGAAATAACTCTAGTGGACTTTAGGTTTCGCTGTGCCTGCTTTCATCTCTCTACTAGACTTTGTTAAGATTTTAGCCCCTCAAGCATGAATTTTAGTCCCCAAGCCCAAAATTATCGATGGGCCTCATCTTAACAATAAGCCTAACAGAATATGTTACCTTCCATACCATATCCCTCCGTATAAGCCCCAAACGTAGCTTGGGTCTACGCATATCGCATGGTAAATAAGCGTGTGTTGGCTCCTTTGAAAATGCATGTCAATCGTTTGAGAATTTGGGCTTCTCGTATCGCTTGCTAGATAGAGAGCTTCCTTCTGACGTGAAATGGGCTTGCTTGAAGACCCAATTAGGTTACGAGGTTGATGACTTGCCCTCTTCGCTTATTACTCATAGAATTTGAACTCGTGGAAATTTGGGTGTCAACACATGCAAATTCCTTTTCCATGTGTTACGGACATGATGGAGTTGGGAGAATCAATTTTGGTGACAAGGGGAGCCCTGACTGAGAAGAGACCCCATTTAATTATAACCCTTCACAGTAAGTGGGAATATCAGTTACTTCATCCTTGTTATTCGTGTGATCCAAATGATATGATTGTTATTTAAAAGATGTCTTAACATTGTTTTTATCTACCATTATTTGTGATTCATTTAGTCCAACCTACAATATTAGTGTAACTCAAATTAGAGTGGAAACAAATATTATGGACAATAATTTCACCGCTTTTTAGATTTTGGGACTTCTTTCACATATTTGGATGACCCGAATTATACAAGGATTTCAGAGTGTAAGCTGCCCCTCTGTAATGACCTCAATTTCAAAATTAATTTCATGTATTTTGTGTGAAATTAATAAAATTCGCAATTGTAAGAATTCTAGTTCCGATGTCTTGCTTTTTGGATTTTTCTAGAAATCGAAATTATTCGGATAATTTTTAAATGCTCGAAAAGTTTGATTTAAAAATTGACTTTTATATGTTAAAATTTTAAGAAAACTTTCTTCACGAAAGTCGTAGAGCGCATCGATACGAGCTCTTGCATATGCGGAACGCAAAAATCTGAGTTCTTATGAAGAAGCTATGGGTTTTGAAAAAAGTTTCCATTTTTAGTATAAAGTCCTAATTTTTTTGGAAATTACAAAGAAGGATAGAAGTTCAAAACATTGAACTCGAGCCCTTCTCCTTTTCTCTCCCCCTCCCCAAGCCAGAAATCGCCTCCAAACTTCCACCGGCGATATCTTCTTCCTCCGGCTAGCTTTGGATGTGAAACCAACTGCTATAGCTTCGCCTCAGCCTCACAAACCTGCCTGTGGTAGCATCTCTGCCTATCTCTGCCGCGACACACTGCGCAGCAAAGTAAACTTGATCCGACGTGCTTTTTAAGTCAATGTCGATATCTTCGCCGTCCGACCACCATAGTTCAAGCCACTTGGCTTTTTGGAATCACCTGAAGATGCTGGTCATGCTCCCTAAAAGATTTGAGTTGAAGTGAAGCCTGGACCGAGAACCAAGGCTCGTTAGAAAACTGGGCAAAAATTCCGACTGAGATCCTGTTTGGGTAAATTTCGACCTCTTCTGCTTTGATTTAGATTTGGTGCTAGTTGAGAAAGTTGTTGGGCATGTTGTGAGGAAGAGTTTGATGTAGGTTTCACCACCTAACTCGGTGGTTGACGGCAGCGCTGCCGTCATCTGTGACGGCCTTTTCCGACGGCTTTCGGCCACCCCAAGGACAGTTTCTATTCCTCTTTTCAATCTACACATCAATACAAACATTTCAATATACATTATGAAATTTTTGGAGATTGTATGATTAAGTTATGATTTTTAAGGTTTCGATCGTTTCGGTTTTGATCCGTGAGGATCAAACCGTCCGATCGACTTGTAGTTTTGATATATTAATCGTAGAAGTGTTCCAATGACTTTGTGTGTTGGCGGATCAAGATCCGACCGTTGGATCTTTGTATAAGTGTGAAAAGAAGATTCGAAACTGCGATCTGTGAGGATCCGACCGTTGGATTGTTGTCTAATTTTGATAGAATGATCCTAAGGGTGATTCGAGGGGATCAGACCATTGGATCTTCATTTAATTTTCAGAGAATGATTCTGAAGGCAATTTGTGAAGATCCGATCGTTGGATCATTGTAAAATTTTGTGAAGATAATCCTAATAGCCATCAATGAGGATCCCAACCGTTGGATCTTCGTATAAATTTGAAAAGATGATCCTGAAGGTGATCTGATCATTGGATCGTTGTATAATTGTGTATTGAGAATTGTATGCTAAGTTGAGACCGTATTTGATTAGGTGCTTGACGGATTTGAAGTGGCGAACATTTTGTGATTTGTGATTTTAGGTTGTTAAGAAGACGCATTTGGATTTAGAGGTGAGTAAATCTCACATAGTTCAGTTACTAATCAAATTTCAATAATTTATATTTAATCGCTAAATTGTGAAAAGTATTTTATGAAAATAAATATTTGTTTTAAATAATGTGGACTTGATCATCTACGGTCCATGGGTAAATAAAAACAAGATTTTAATTATAAAAATGAATTTCTTAGTTTTTAGTGTGTGTGAACTATAGTTGGTATTAGTAGGCATATCAGAGTGGATGACTACGTGTGTGTGGTGTGTGTATGTATATATTTACGTGGAATATATATTTGAATGGTGTGGCATTGGGTGAAATAATGATTGAGAATTGATTCTTTATTATTTCGAGCATTTACTTTTATGAGAATACAATCTATCATGATGTTGTTGATTTTATTGTGATTGAAGAGTATCTTGGGTGACTGTAACATTTTGAGTCAATTGGAGCTTTTAAATGTTTTCGGTCTAAAGACCTATTGCCACTGTGGTGATTGAGTTGAGTGTAACATTTTGAGTCATATGGTCTTTTTAAATGTTCGGTCTGAGGACCTTTTGTCACATTGGTGATCGAGGCAATTATATCATATGCTTGAACCTTAGCTGAGGTGACAGGCTACAATTCAGGTAGAACTCTAGTCTGTTTGCCATTGTACTGTTTGGGGGATAACATTGTGTTATCTTGTGCCTTTGAGAACAATATACTGCTTGGGGGATAACTTTGAGTTATTGTGTGCCCATGAGTATATATATTTTTAAAAGAGAGTATTGGTGTCCTTTTTTTTGTCATCCATGTGGGACTTGATTTCAAATGATTTGTTAGTGTTGTCTTAAATCTCTCAAATTTACCAAATGACGGTGTGTTGGATGAGTACAAGTGAGACGATAGGTTTAAAAACTCTGTAGTATGACTAACTCAGATGACAGAAAAAACTCATGTGTCGTCTGATGACTGTCATGTGATTGAGTTATTCTAGTAGTGAAGTATTGGCTCAGCGAAGCAAGCCACTTAATAAGATTTTGGTATAACAACTAATAGATTAGAACTTGACAATATTTCTAGGCCACAGGTGCAAAGGCCCAATACATATTGTGGTACAATGTTGCACCTTAGTCTTGCTAGGTGAAGCAAAAAAGTGAGACCTCAGAAGTAGTCTGAAACTAACCCTAGGTGAAGTGGTACTTTTTCACTCCAAAACTAACCCTTTTCTCTTGTTTTTTTTTTTTTTTTTGGATGAATAACATGACCAAACTGGACTTTGCTCCATTGGGAACAACTGGCTCATGATATCTCAAGTGGATTCATAATATCCACCAACATCTCAAACCTCAAGGGATCCTAGCAACGATCTAAGAGCCTAGCACAAATGTGCTCACCATAGCTGCTGTTGAAGCTTTAGATGCAAATAGGGCCAAAGTCATCATCCTAATGACTCGTCATATGGATGAATCTCTTCAGCTCGAGTATCTGAATGAAGAAGACCCTAGAACGTTGTGGGTCTCACTCAAAAAGAGCTTTGGGAATGTTTGTGACTCCCTACTTCTGGATTTAGAAGTGAGATGGCATAACCTCCACTTCTGTGATTTCAAGTCAGTTCTTGACTACAATTCAAAACCCTTTGCATCAAATCCTTAATGGAGTTCTGTGGTAAAGACATCATAGATGCGATGCTGATTGAGAGGACTCTTTCCAGCTTCTCATCTCTGCTTTGATGGTTGCTAAGAACTATCAGATTGAAGTTAATGCAAGATGGATCACAAGGTTTCATGAGCTCATAGGAGCTATATGTCTTTTGTTTTAGCATGGCAGTATCCTAAATTGTGAATAACTATAATTCTAGACCCTTGAGAACACAAGCCATTCTGAAGTCCAATTATAGTGGCGCCTCTAAGGGAGGACGCCACGAGCAAAGCCCTAACTCTAGGGATCAATCTGGATGTTTTGGTCCATATAATTGCTCTGTTCAAGAATATGACTGCCAGAACAAGCAAATACGGAGCCAAAGAGGCTGCCATGGGAAAAGAGAAGCTGCCACCACCACCCCTTGTGGTGCTGGGGCTGCCGGTGGTCCATGGGACGTCCTACTTGAGCAAATAGACCGTCTCAATCAAGGAAGTCCAACCATAAAGATATATGTTCTCAATGTGGAGTATTCGATCATCAGGCACACATTTGTAGAGCTCTAGAGAGTATTGCCACCGCCTACAAAGCGTATTACGAAGCAAGATAAGCTCATTATATGGAACAAGAAGATCAAAATGATTATCTTGAGCTAACGATTGAAGACTTCAAATCTAGCCTAGATCAAGAGACCAACGATTTTGTTTAAGTCATTGTTTTTCCAAGATGATGTAATAAGGCAATTGCCATATGTTTTAGTAAATGTCTTTGGTTTTAACTTTTTTTGAATATGGTCACCCAAAGTAGGTGTGATGTCTAGGAAAGTAGTTGAGATTAGTGATACTTAAGAGAGCACCACTCCACCAACATTTCTTCTTTCTTACATGATCATGTCTAATTTGGAGCTATCGAAAAAAGTTAATGACGACCATTGTTTGCATTAGCTAGTTATTTGGATTAGATTTTGACGATTCAGAAACTTTGATGTACTCATTGGCTATATTAATAAAATGTTGAGTTCATTCATATCTACTCCATCTGAGCTATTATTTGCCCCAACAGATTTCATGTAAAAATGCATAGTGATAACGGAACTGAGTTCCTTTGCATCACCTCTAATGATTGTGGACGAAAGTCCATCTTAGAGAAACTTATATGTTTCTCTAATGGACTTTATGTCACCACTATTCGAGGTATTGAATCCACTAATGTTATAAGATAAGATCTCTTGGATTCAGACATATTTTATTTGACACGACAAGTTATATCATCTTGGTCGTGATATGATAGTCCATCTATTAATGATTTTACACGGACATCATTCAAGTGAAACGAAGCAAGATCAAAAGTTGATTCATGTGCCATGTGGGACCGCCGCCATCAGCTGGCATCCCCTTTTCTTCTCACCACAACATGAATGATGTTTTGGAAGGCTTTGCTATTCAACAAGCAAGACCATGTTCGATCTGAGGATAATATGACAGACTTATTCACTAAGTCATTGCGCAAATCGACTTTCGAGAAACATGTGAAAAACATTGGCTTATGGAAGTTATCCGAACTCCCATGATCGTAGTTATCACGGGGAGATGCAGGTATCAAGGGGAGATGTCTACATGTTTGATTCTCGAAATGTGAAGGGTGTGTTGTACTCTTTTTCTCTTTCGACCGAGGTTATTTTTGTCCTACTGAGTTTTTGTTACTCGGCAAGGTTTTTGACGAGGCAACGAGAGAAGCACTAACGTTTGGGCGACACAAGGGGGAGTGTTTAAGGATACATAGAATATGTGTCTGGCCCAAACTCTACAATTTGTTTCAGTTGTAATAGGGTAGATATCTACAAGATATTTTATTCAATGTAAGATTGCGTTTCATTGTAAAATACCGATTCTGTATTTTGTAATCCTCTACATAAAGATGCCCCTATCTTAAAAATAAATAAATAAATAAAAGACTCCTATTATCAATGGAATACACAATTCATTCTCCCTAAGATTGATTTATAAGCTTTGTCGCCTTATTAGAGATGCTCTTAGGCCTTGGTGTAAAAACTTAACTATGCAAGAATTGCATACTTATATTGGTCATCAAAACAAAAAAACAAAAACAAAAAGAGGAATTGCATACATTGAAACAAATTCCACTACTACCAAAAGTTAATCACACAACACTAATCACACAACGAAACAGAAATCTTCTGTTGTGTGTTTAAGTAAAATCTATTGTACAACGGTATTAGTAACGTTCCGTTGTGTGAATGTCAACAAAGTGATAACTTTTTTCTCAGAACTACATTGCACAACACAATTAAGTATTGTCCGTTGTCTGAGTCTAAAAAATTTAGCGGCGGATTTCTCTCCACTCTCGAATCATGGTTGCCTCTTGAAACCTGAAATTTGGGGTACTTAGGACAACGGTGCTTGACATTTTCTGTTGTGTGAATGAAAACTAAACGCCAAATTTTGAGGATGCTTGCTTGGATATCTTCCATTAGGTAAACCTTGTGCAAGTTGTAGAAATCAAACAACAGAAATTATACTTTTCTGTTGTGTGAAGTGGGAACATAGGCGGCAATATTTTGAGCTAAAATGCAGCAGGCGGCAGATTTCCCTCCATGTTTTGACATTTTGATTTTATGTCACACTCTTACGACAGTGTGTTGTGTTTCTGTTGTGGGATCGACTTGAGAAGTAATATTTGAAGTTCAAATAATTTCTTTTCCTTTCATTCTCCCTCTACTGCACTTGAGTCAAAATAAGACTTCTTCGACCCGAATCTTTCCCTTCTTCCATCAAACCCTAAAAACCCAATTTTTCATCTTCAATCCTTCCCAAGAACCCCAGTTCCCAAATCACTCCATTTCAACCTCAAGCTAGCCATTTCTTCCCTGAGCACGCCAAGCCCGCGATGACTATCGCAAAGCCATCAAACAATCAAGTCCTTCATTCTCTCATATCTCTTTCTCCTGTCATCTCTCTCTCTCTCTCTCTCGTAGTTTTGAAACCCCAAAATTCTCCAGAAATTTCATGAATCACATTGAAATCTCAAACCACCCAAACACCCAAAACGCTTTCTACCCTTAAAACCTTCGCTGCTTCTTCCTCCTCCCCTACACTCTCTCGACATATCGACCCTCAGAATAGCCTCTCGACCCAAATTCTCTTCGTCACTGTTCTCCTCTTCACCAACTCCACCCCTACTCTGATTTACTCTACTGTGTCACTGTGTAGCTTGACCTCCGATTTACTCTTATCCTTGAAATCCTAATTCATCGGTTGTTCTTAGTCTCCAACGAGAAATTAGGGTTCAAATTGGGGCTCACTCTTCATCTTTGATTGGAATCGATCTCGGATTCCAAGATATATGTGTGGAATTGCCCACTGGGTTTCAAACCCACAAGGGTTCAAATTGGGGCTCACTCCTTCCTCTCCGACCAAGCCTCTCAGAGTTTCAAGGACTCGGTCTGAGTTGTTCCATGGGACTGACAAGGTCCCGGTGGGTGATACCCCCTACATCAGAGCCAAGAATGTTCAGGTAAGCTTCTGGGAACTTTTCGAAATTTGATTCTAAAACCCAGATTAATTTTTATCTTACTCTAATTCATGTGATAATTGGGTGTTTGTTTTTTATTTGAATAGCTGGTGGATAAGGATCCAGAGAAGGCTATTCCTCTGTTCTGGGCCACCTTGGTAAACTATTTGTTTTTCTCCGAATCCACCTACTTTTTAGTTCAAATCTGGTAAAAAAATGAAGAAGAGGAAGTATGTTGTGAAGGTATTTAAACCAACTATTCTTTTGTGAATATACCACTATTTACACCATCTCTCGACCCTCAGAAGGACCTGATTATCAAGGTCAAGCAACACAAGGTCAGTGCCACCCTAATGCTTTGTTTATTTAATTAGTTGTTTTCAATTGTGCTGAGCCTTTAGCTTTGAGTTCATTTTCCTATTCTTTTTTTGATTTGGATTGGGTGCTGGTTTTTCGATTTTGGATTTATGTATGAATTGAAGGAGAGGTTTTATTTTAGGTTAAGATATGGTGAAATTTGAGATTGATGTGCAGTTTTAGTGGGCAATGTTAATTGGGTTTGAAATGTGAATGATCCGTGAAACCAATGTGCTATTTTTTCCTATTTAGTTTATACTTCGATGGAGTTTACTCAAATAGTTTAAGATGTTTGTGTTTGTGTAGTTGGCAAGAAGATTTTAGATAGTTATTTATCACTATAGGTTCAATGGCTGGTGCTTGAGTTAGCTCTATCTAGCTTCATGTATTCATAGTTCGACGGTTCTGATTTCTACTTTTGTTAATTTTAGGTACGAACTTTCAGCTTATTTGGGGAAGTTTGAGGCATTAGTCCAGCTACTGCACAAAGGTGGAGAAGATGTTTTTCTTGGAATGAACATGATAATACTTGACATAACTGCTATATGATGTAAAAAAGAATACTAGAGGTAATGAACTAAACTAGTAAAATGAGCCAAAATGAACTTCTTCCAGGTTCATTCCAATTTCATTGAACGGGGCTCAACATTGAAATTCTAATTGAGTTTTCCTGCAGTTTTGGCAGCTTATCTTGTGAGACAATACTTCTTGAATAATCTACATGAGGAAGAAGAAGAAAGCAATAGAGTAGAAGAAGAAAGATGGCGAGGTATAATAGGGCCATTACAGTCTTTTCTCCTGATGACCAGCTCTTCTAGGTCGAGCACGCCCTCGAAGCCGTGCGAAAGGGTAACGCTGCCATCGGCGTCCGTGCACCGACACCATCATTTTCCACGTTGAGAAGAAGTCTACCGCCAAGCTTTAGGACTCCAGGTTCCTTTTCGCCTCTCTCTCTCTCTCTCTCTCTCTCTAACGCAGATGATTGGTTTCTCTTTGCTTTGATCTAATGGATGATAAATTCAGCTTTAGGGTTGGGGTTTATGTATGACATCGATTTCCAATATTGGTTTCCAGTTTCTGCAATTAGCTTAAACTAATTGAATGTAGGATTTTGATTGGGTTTGCACATATTGTGATTCAGGTTCAGGTTGCTTTTTTTAAGAATTCAAGATGTTAATTTTATTTGGAAATTTCAGTCTAATGAGTGAACAGAGCTATATGGGTAATCCGTGAACTCATAGAATTGCCCTTAGAATTGTGGAAGTCCTGATTTAGTACAAGTACTATGGAAACACGATAGATTCTTTGCAAAAAGGCTGCATTTTTAAGGCCCATTAGCTCTATATCTAACTTGGTTATCTGCATTTTTAGTGTCCCCTTATTAAAAACTTATCTTGGCAGTGCACAGCTGATCTATTTGTTACATTGGCCTTGCTATGAGTGGATGATGCATGTTTCAATTGTCATAATAAGGGCTTTGGAATTATTTGGAGGGGCTGTATCTATGTATATTGTGTGTGCTTCTCATTCTTATCGAAAAGAAATGGTTGGCTTTTCAGGTATCTCTTTCTCTCTCAATCCCCAGTAAGTTTCAGTTGTTTTACCATCTATTGCTCCTCTTGGCAAATTTATTATGGTGGTTGTGCAGTTACTTCTTGCTGTGAAACAGTGCCATGACAAAGGAATATGTGGTTTGTTTGTCTAATGATTGCAACTAGATTTAGGGTTTCCTGGGTCTTTACTGGTTTTGATTACTAGCTGGAGTTATTTATCTTGCAGTATTTGATTTTCCTAAATTTTTTGATTTTATTTTACAGGAAAAGTCTCAAGTATCTTCCTGCTATATGTGCTGTATTGTCAGGTACATATAGTTGCTTTACTATTTTCTGCTTCGTTCTTACATGATTTGTGGTTTTAGATTTCTGCTTACTGCAATCTGAAAGTACTTTTGTAAACCGTAGTTTTCTTCAATGTAGGCACAGAGTATCCTCTACTCAATCTGAAGACTTGTCTATTACTTCTACTACTTCAGGTACCGAGGTTGGAGAATTAAAGGTATGATGACAAGTAAAAGTTTTAGTTCTATATGGAAGCTTCTATTTATTATAATGGGAGGTCACTACTTTATATTCCCTACATGGCACTGGGGAAATGAAAAGTGCACCACAATACAAAATATGTGATGATCCGCTGATGCATGTTCTGATCAAGATGACATCTCTGTTTGTTTTAGCTTTATATATGATAAACAAATTTTTAATTTAAATGGTCATAACTTCTGTAGATGTTAATTGATTTATACCACATAACAATCACACATTTCTAATCAGATAAGCGTAGAGGTATCCGGGGCCAAAACTCAAGCAATATTTGATGACGTCTAATATTTTGTTCAAATAACTATCCAAAAACACATTGAGGAGGAACTCTACAATTCTGCACTTGAGGTATCTGTTTACTTTCTATTGAGACAGTTATTAATATCACACTAGAGAATTGTTCAAATAACTATTCGCTAAAAAAGAAACGATAAAAAAGAAAAAAGAAAAAAAGAAGCTCAAATAGCTCTGCTTGCCTATTGCTAAAACCTACAGTGTGATTACAGGGAAATGCACTCGGGCTTGAACACCATTTACACCATGGACGTGCATTAGCTGCTTTTTAATCATTTTCTTGGTTTTAGAGTTCAAAAATTGAAATCAGAAGGAAAAGGACAAATACAAGCAAATGTTCAAGCAGATGTTCAAACACTTCTTGGACCTATGACAGAAAGAGAAGAGTCTCTTCTTTCATCAATAAGTTTTATTGTCTAGTCATTTAGTATCATACTTTTCTGTGGACAACAAACTAGTGAAGTGGATCTCTTATCAACTCGTGTACATTCTCTTTTTTTGTTTTATTAAATTTCAGTTTTCCTTCAGTAGAATATATTTTTCATTTTACGGTTTTTACCTGACACTATATATATATATATATATATTAAAAACTGAAAGAGTACAAACAGTAGTGTACTGGCAGTGCCTGAAAGAAGTTAATGTTATACATTCAGTTATAATGACTTATAAGTATTATGTACACGGAAAAAAAAAAAAAAAAAAAGAACAAACTAAGGTAATAGAGATGGAAAACAAGTTAAGATGGCGCTAGTGCTGTACAAACCATCTTTCAAACAGGTTTCAAAATACATGGCACAACATGTCTAATGGCTTTTTCCAGACATGACCTGTACACATACTTTGTGCCTAGCATGATATGCTTGAGTGGTTCCATGAAGCATATATGAGCTGGATATAATTGATGATCCAGTTTACACCTCTGCTTCATCATTCTATTAGAATTTGGAGAAGCTTGGGTGCATGCATATATATCTATCGTTGCTGCAAATTCCCAAATCAATGTGCGTTTATTTTTTAATTAGTTTTGGCTTCGAGATAGGTAACACATCAGGTTTGTCTCTCTCCTTAAGTTGTGACTGTCTTAGCATACTGGAAATCATGCCATCATTGTGCAAAATTTTGTGGTGGTCTTTCACTAAAAGTCTGGCATTTGAGTAGTGAAATGTTAAGTTTACATTGACTGTGATTTTCATCTTGCATATCATTCAATTTGATTTACAAGAATTATACACCATTAAGAAGCATGTTACTAAAAAAGTGATAAATGTGGATTTTCATAGCCTAGCTATGTTTGCTATACCCTTGTGTACAGGGCTTTTGTCAATAAACTAGTAGCTACCTAAGATTTCCAAACTTGAACATGCAGTTTGATTCAAATATCACATTATATACATCAAGGCATCAAGCCTTGCTGACTGAGCTTATTTGCTACTTTTCAGCTTCCTACTAACATGCATGGAGGGAATGGAAAGGTTGCGTACATTGATGCAGACCCAGCAGCAAAGGCAGCTGCTGCAACTGTCCTTGGCATCTAAGTTGGCTATGGATTCAGGCCTAAGATTCTATGTAGAAGATGAATCTAGAGCTAATGCTGCACAAGATAATGAACTTGCCCATCAAAATCCTCAAGCACAAGATGCAGATCGACCCAGCAGCAAAGGCAGCTTGCTGCAACTGTCCTTGGCATCTAAGTTGGCTATGGATTCAGGCCTAAGATTCTATGTAGAAGATGAATCTAGAGCTAATGCTGCACAAGATAATGAACTTGCCCATCAAAATCCTCAAGCACGAGATGGAAATTGGATTGCTCGTATTGCAGCATTACTTATGGGTGAGGATCGAACACAATCTTGTATAGCTTATGAAATTGGAAGACATAGTTCAATGAAATGTTTAAATGCTTATGAAGTTGTATATGGTGAATTAATTAGAGTTTGTTTGATGTATCAAAGCTACTTTTAGCATTAATATAAAGTTATTGTTCATTGGTAATAATCTCTAATAGATTTGTACAATTCACCTAGCATTGATCTCATACAACACAATGCAGAATAATATGTTGTCTGACTATAAAAGGATTCAAAATTAAGGCTTCTCATACAACAGTTACTAGATATTAGCCAATTCGATTACAACATTCACACCACAGTTAAGACAATATAGTTGTTGTGTGAACTAACAACCAACAACAGAAAATAACAAAATTATGTTGTGTGAGGTTCATAACACACAACAGAAATAAAATTATCCCTGTTGTCTGAATCAATCAACAGACAAGAGATATAATTTCATTGTAGTTGTCTGATACTTATCTCAGACAACAAATAAACAATATAGCTGTTGTGTGTTATGAATCTCAGACAACAGCGAATTCATTCTTCTGTTGTCTGAATGTGTCAACACATCCCGCACATGCCATGGCAGACACATGCCTGCGCAAAATTCACACAACGGAAACAGGTATTCTGTTGAGCAAAGTATTGTCACACAACGGTGAAATCACCGTTGTGTGATTTTTCAATCACACAACACTCGTTTAGACCACAGTGAGGCTGGTCATCACACAACACAAAATGTCTGTCGTCTGATTAACTTATTGTAGTAGTGTTCTCTTAGGTGCAGGGGGCTCTTCCACACACCACTCATTCATTTGAAAAATAAATAAATAGATGAAAAACACTGATTGGCGACGTTATAAGTAGACATTGACAATTAGTGATTGCACAATGTCTTCAATACAATACCATCCCAAGCAACAATCCACATCTTCTTTTTTGTTCATTTTTTTTTTGGGTTAAGAACAAACCAAAAGAAAAAACCCTTGTTCATGGATGTCCTCCCGTGGCTGTAAAGCAATCTCTAGAACTTGTGCACGACACATTATACATGTACATTGTGATTCATACAGAAATTAAAACTTCTGCCCTAGAGCCGACCTGTCATGGGCTTAGGTCGACAATTGGTGTCTGTAGCGCCCCCAAATGTTTAAACACACTTAAGCCCCTTAGAAAAAATAATAACAAAACAAAACAAAAATCAAAGAGAATTCTTATGGTTTTATTTAGCAGGCAGAAGAAAAGTGAAGATCTAAGGGTCGACCCTGCTGCAGATAGATCCTATAAGACATTATGTTCTTCATAAAATATATCTCTAGGTGTTTGACCTTGTAAATTTCTCCTCTCTGCATACCAAGGGGGAACAACCTTTTGCACTTCCTGCATATGGTACTATTGGACATTATGTATGGAAATTGTTTGGAGCATCATATACTGTACATATAGTCGGTTTTAGGACAGACGTTTGCACTCTTGACTGTCTTTCGCATAAATAATAATGCGGATAGAAAAAGAAGATAAAAGATGCTGGGATGCTTTGTCCTATTCGATCAGATAGTAATATTTTTCTCTTTAGCGCCATTAATTAATTCCTAATAAAACATACGAGATCATAACTAATAAAATCATCTAAAAAAATTAAAAAAAGTCCTTTAAAAAAAAAAAAGTTGAACAAGTGATTGATAAGTCCTCGTGTTCTTCCTTTATTGACCAATAACATATGCATCACACGATTATGAGGCGTAATACCGCCACATTATGCAGATAAGATTAGAATTATTATTATTTTTATTTAAATTGAAAGGAAATTGAAGCTCGGATTTAGTTTAGTTCTAACTCAATTCCCAACCCCCGACCCTTCACCACTTGGGCAAACCCAAGGGAATCTAAAAATTTCTTATTTCACTGCAGTTTTTCTTGGGTTTGAATGAGGGAAAAAAAATATGGAATTTAATTAAAAGTGAGGATTTTATAATTCTTAAAAGCTAATTTCCTTGTTTGACATTATCAAATTGAAAATTTTAAATTTTTCTGTGGAAAAACTGAAGGAATTCATTATTTAAATGCTCCATTTCAATTTCCACAAAAATATGTGTCATTTACGAATTTATTTGCAGTATTCAATTTTTATTTCTAAAACAAGGTTTTTTTCTCTTTTTTTTTTTAAATTTTTTTTTAACTTTCTAAATTTATTACACATGTCAAATCCTAAATAAATACAACCAAACAATAGAAATTATAATTAATGAAATTTTAGATTGATGGAGTTAAAGTCTTCTAAAAAAAAAAGATTGATGGAGTTAAAGATTCCATCATTTATTTAAAAAAAAAAAACATTTATAAAGTTTTTTTTATAAGAGTCTTTTTATAGATAGGACTAAACACAACTTGAGTTTATTATTGTTAAGTTTTGAAGTTAAATGTCCTAGCCTCCTGTGAGACGTTTGTTGATGTGAATGTTAAAGTACATGTGAGGAGGAGGCAATATTCTCATCAGGAGATATGTTCAGATTTTTTATTTTTTTTCATTCTCAAAAAAAAAATAATATATATATATATATATATATATTTCCTAAACCTGAAGCTTTAAGTAGTTTTGACTTTGGTTGGTTTTTTTTTTTTTGGTTTAGTCATTCTATTAAATATTTATTTGGATTACTGATTTCTTAATTTTCTTAACAAATAGATCCAATTTTTTCAACAACGAGTTGCCTCGAACCAACGGAAGAGAGAATAAGATAGAAAGGATATAAATACGTACCTCAAACCACAATAAGTCTCCTCGCATTTGAGTGGCATGTCTTGACTTGTTACTCAACTGATGTCGTGGAACTAGCTTTGCCGCTAAATGCAATATGTTATTCTTCTGATCATCTTTGAAAGAGAGTACGAACTCCTTGTATACACCCAACTTATGTACTAGATTGAAGATACTTGCATGGTGGTACATAACTGCAATGTGAAATATAGTCCGATTGCACTCATCTGTTTCCCATATTAAATCCGGATGGGAGTCAATAAGCTCAGCCACAAATTTGGAATTACCCAACTTTGTTGCCATAAACATTATATGAGACGGCATTCTTATGATATCGTTAACCAAGCTGTCATTCTGCCGTAAAACTTGATCCAGAAGGCACTTTAATAATTGAAGCCCGGGAACTTTTGCCGACTTTCCCTTCTGCTTTGTACCTTGAAAAAACAACAGTGTATGAATTAGTACCAACGTGTTAACATATATAAATATATAATCATGCCCGTTTTAGAGAATACCATCAAATTTTAATTTACAGAACTTTACTTTTCAATTTCTTCTTATTCGTCTTTCATCATCTTATAGATACTACACAATTCTACTTTTCTTTTTCTAAAATAAATTTTTATGACAAGCAAAAGAAATGTAGCGAGCGAGACGAGTTTTCATTTGCAATATAAAAATAATGCTTCATATTTCTGCAACTCAATGTAAAGCCAAATGTTAAAAATTGATCTCTTATGAACAAGATCAGTATCTTCCCACTACTCCATGATTTCTCTATTAATGAGGTTTTTTATGGGTACCACCTACATGACACCTTATCTAGCAACTTATGTATCACAAAACTCAACCTATCAGAGAATTTTTCATTAAAAGATGTAGTTACCACACCTGCTGTTACACGAGGTGTGATACTGGTTGTACCACAAAATGTGTTTCACGAAGCATTAATTTTTTTTTTCCCTTTCTATTTTGGTATATATAGAGCTATGAAATTGAAAAATGGTCATGTTAAGCTTTTTATTATTTATTGGGCAGGCTTGCTCACATAAGGAACTATTTGAAGGAACTGTGGTGAACAAATGCATCTCAACCGCATATATTAAATTAAAAAACTAAAATTATAATAACTTAAAATTGTATATTTATTTTTAGCGGTCATATTCACTTGTCCCTTAAAAATTGTTCCTTAGGTGAGCAGCGTTCATATAGCTCTAAAACTAACCTCTTAGTTTCATAATATGAAGTTAACCGCACTATAAAGCCTTATTAGATTCATATAATGATTTATATGAGGTCAGAATTAATATTCCATTTCAAATATTAATTATATCTAACTAAAAAAACCCATTAAATTGTTAAAAGAAAAGGTAAAAACATAATACCAAAACCCGTAACCCTAACCCTAACCCTGATCCCTTAACCCCAAGCCCTAAAACTTAGGAGCATAAGCTTCAAACTCAATTTCTTCGCTACTCTCTCTATAACTAGGTTTGAAGTTTAGGGATATTTAGGGCTTAGCAATTAGAGTTTAAAGATTAACTTCATGGCTTAGGGATGAGACAAATGCACTTAAAGACAATATAGCAAAGACTTGGCTTCATTCAAGACGAGACCTAAGTTGTATTTCAGAAATGTACTTTATCACTAGGAAGAAGTGAGTTTTGCCATGTACAGTAGATGGGAGCGCTTCGATTTAGGTTTTTGCATTATGTCAGCAAAAATAAAAGGCACATTCAGAAATCAGAATACGGCCGGATAGCTTCACGTTAGTTTTAGGACAGCTAGTCCATAGATGAAACGATGAGTACAAGAAGTTTATTCAATTATACTAGTCCATAGAATTTGATATCGCAAAATTTACAAAATTTTTAAATCTGGTAGCTTTAATTTCGTCGGAATTTGGAAATTCATGGATGACTTTTAAATTCATTCACTTAAAAAGTCCTCATAAATCTAAATCCCACATTAACTGCTGATTAGTAAATAAAGTTGAACATGAAAGGACAAAGTAATTGAAGAGGGTTTGTTAGCTAAAATATATACTAATAATCGATATTTAAGAGAAAAAGGTGTTAGCTAAAATAGGTGTGAAATTATAGATAAATCCTTACATCATATCTTAATTCAAATTCTATTTAATAATTAAGGAATAAGAAAGTAAATAAAAAAATCACAAATTAAAAAAGAAAAGAAATAAATTACACTCCTCCCATAAAAAACTTTCCCACTATCTGCAGTAACTCTCCACTTTTTTAAATAAATTTTCTCATATATAATTTAATTAATTATGCACACCCATCGAGTTTGTTTTTTCTTGTTTAAGTTATTGCAAGAGTAAAGGAAGCCTAAGGTGCAATTAGTAGAAGACTTACATGAGTAAACGAGGACCCTCCATATTGCTGAAGTTTTGGTGGAAAATGCTGATGGCTTTTGAGCCAACAAATGTAAGGCTGTCTCATGATTGTCATCACGAGCAAATGCAAGGGCCGGGTAGTCATTCAGAATTCTGAAGGCTAGTTCTGCATAGTAAAAAAGAGAAAAATTAGTTAAACTATTAACACAAACACTAGAGACGAGCTTAATTTGTATTTCCAATTTCTGATTTTCTCGATTCTAGATTTTTTGTTGCAATTTTGTTTTCACATAGGGCAATCTCTCTAGCTTTGTGCTTTAACTGGCATGGTAACTGCTACTATATTTCCTTAATAACAGAGGCTGGGATATTTTTCCCTTCCTTATTTTCAGCCAAAAAACCGCAAAAGAGTAACATCAAATGTGTCATGTTCTTATCTCATCTAGCCCCTCAGCGAGTCGGGGGTGAGGACCCGACATGGGTTGAACTGCGAAGGCAATAAAGCGCAGCGCAGGCCACAAAAATTTATATTAAACGGCCAACTCGAAAAAACTCGGTATAGTTCCATAGGAACAGAGCATCATATATATGGTTCCCACAGCCGGCTCTATGTGAGAAGAAATTATGAGTCCATACAGATAACATTAACCTAATAGTAGGACTACTTTACTGCTAACCGTCTAGCTCACAGGAAACTTAAAACCATTTTTGATCGTGGAAGTGTCTCTTTCTTATTCCATACTACCCCAGGGACTTTCTATATCCTTCTATCAGGCTATCTTCCTAGAGCAGAGAAACTGTGCATTGGGATGAACTCATGAAAGCAAAGGCTATAATTTTCAAACCGTAAACATACTTACCATACATGTTGTGGCTGATGAAAGTAAAAAATATTCCAGTTCGTTCTGCTTCGTCAATAACTTTTATGAGTTTCGGATACAGAAGCCACGCTATGTCTCCACGTCCAAACGCAGCGGCAGTATAAAGAGTCGACATTCCTTGACCACCACGAATTGTTGGCAGACTTGGATTTTTCAGTATCATCATCTCAGCCACTCGCCGGGATCCAGCTGCCACAGCATAAGTAAAGGCTGTATTCCCTTTTAGATCTTGTATAGCTAAGTCATGGTCGTCTAACAATTTCAGCAACTTTTTAACAAATCGTACATGTCTAGCTCCTGCAGAAATATGAAGAACAGTCTGCCCGCCTTTCGTGATACGGGCACGCAAAATAGACTCATATTTTTTTATGATTCGTCTAGCCGCTTTCCAGTCACCTCTTTGAGCAGCATTGTGTAGAGGCACACCTACTTTAAAGTAGATTTCTTTTGCTAAACCTGCCAAGATTTGAAAAACATTAAAAATTAAAATAAGTTTTGAAAGAAAATAAATTAACAACTTTATGATTTTCCTTGACCAACCCAACCCAACCCATGCATAGGATTTTCCTTGATATGTAATTCTCATAACTAGAATAGTATGTTGTGGAAATATTATGAGTTTGGAAAATGACGGCTTTTGATAGAAATATATGGAAAGGATTTGCGTGAGAGAGAGAGAGAGAGAGAGAGAGAGTTTACGAGAATCTTGCTGTGCATGAGCAGAAGTTGTTGTACTGGAACTACAGATCTCACTTGGTTCATCTGGTTCAAAAGGATCGATTTTAAGTGGTGGGTCTTGTAATCTGGAATCCGTTGAGCGACATTTTGTCTCCATTTCTTTAAGTTCCTAATACAATGCAATTAAAGTCATGACTTGGTAATTATTTCTTTAAGTTACACTTCAAAATTTTTTAGAATCATGTTAACTCATTTATTGATCAGCAAAATTACACATAATGATATACCTCTGTGGAACTAATAAAATAGTAATTGCGTAAGCAATTCAATTTTGTTAAAGACAATAAAGCACATCCAAAACTACCATACATCACCCATGAAAAATCAAAACGAGCAAAGGAAATATGGGTTCTCTTGGCGACATATCCAAAAATGAGAAACTTCTATCTCCTCTCTTAATATTTCTGGCGTCATAATATTTCTTGGTGTGACAGCTTCTGTAAGTTTGTCCATATTTGTTGAAAACTTAAAATCTTTATAATTTTTTTTCTTATCTGTGTAAACTGACGGCCACTGCAGTTATGAAATGTTGTCAGAAGCTCTATAATAGTTTGTTATATTTTCTGTCAGTGTTATAGAGTTTTGTTGTGTTCAGCTTCTCCTCGACTAAAAGAACAAAAAGATCAAAAGAAGGTGGCGGAAAATTCGAGGGTAAGCAAATGCACCAGCAAATTGTTTTCTCTTTTAATCGACCACGAACAAGTTCTAAGAACTACGCGACAAAGGCGCCTGTGGTTTAAATTTCCATTAAGATATATTATAATAGAGGACGTGATAGAATACACATACAATACGCCCTCCAATAATTGAAAAACAACATTGTGAACTTATTATTATCCAATTAGATATTTAGTTAGGTCTACCGTCTACCTACAGGCTACAGCAAAGCTCTATCATGCTTACATATTATATACACACACACAAACACTTCATGGTTATATATATATATATATATACACATACATATATATCACTAATAAGAATGACGACGAACGAGTTATAATCTTCACAGCGTGGAGCGCAGAATTTGTTTTAATTTAGGGAGTATATACAATCTATGTCACCCGCAAGATCATGATTGAGGGCTTTATACAATCTAGACACATTTCTTCTTCTTCCCATAAAATTTCATACTCCAATTAAATCTGAGTAGGAAACTATAGACCTGGAAATTCATTGTACTTCTATTATGCAGATTCTGTTGTAACATGATTTCGATATTGGTGTCCTTAGTTTGCCATTGTGGAAGCTACAGGGCACAAAACTAAAAACTGCTTTTGAGGCATATTTGAGTCATGCATGTCTAAGTTCGTGCAAATTTTCAGCTCAATATTCCCACTGGTTTAGGAACTATAGCCTTCCAAAGTCAATCTACAACAATGTTTTCTGTTCAGACCCTCCAGCATTCCAATCAATTTTCTAGAAGTTTTTAGGACTCTAAATCAAAAACCCTTTTAGAAGAAACCACTAGACATATAGGATTACAATCCCACAAAATTTCAGAGCTTTTTCTCTCCCGAGGTTAGAACTGTAGGCCTTCAAATTCGTCTGATATTTCTGGAAGAAAACTGCTTGACATGTAATAAAAGAACACTAGGAAGAATTTAGCATCCTAAGAGGCCCCCTAAATTTAATCTTCTGTTCCGTCCTTGATCTAAATACAACAATAGTAGAGCACAATTGACTACGAAATCAATTGACAACCTCAGCTGGACTAATAATAATTTACGTACTTTTTTTTCTTCTCATATTTCACTCGCTAAATATTAAATTTTGCGAAGCCTTCTTACAGGCGTAAAAAGCAAACTTGGCAACAAAATGACGAGAACAAGCTGTTAGAAAAACTAACGGATTTGTAACAATGAATAATAATAATAATAACTCATCACATAATCAATCTATCCCAGCAAAAAACACTCTCATGAAACTAAAAGCAAAGTCTTCAAGATCAAAGCTATACCTGGATCTGCAATCGATCAACATTAAACGCAACAACGCAGTAAACGCCAACAGGTGAGATAATCCGCTAATAGCTCTGCCTTCTTTTTTTTTTTGGCGACTCGGGAGGGGGGGTGGGGTGGAGAAGGGGGTGAGAGGGGGGAGAGGTTGGGGAATTGAATTTTAAAACATCCGCTAGGGAGGGATTGAAATGAGAATGCTTCGGGTAGGTACTGCCATTTTATATCTGCCAATTTATATTAAATAAGGAAAAATTTTGATGACAATGGAGGATGCTTCTGGGCTTCCAGCCATTTTACTTGCATCAATAAGAAAATATTATTTTGACAATGGAGATGCTTTCGGTATTCAGCCATGGACAATGGCTCCCCGTGAGCAGCTTGCACTTGTTTAATAAGAAAAGATTTTGTCCCAAGACTATAACGTTATTATATCTTTTCTTTCCATCTGCCGTTGTTGTATAATAATACCGCCATGATAGTCATCAAACCTAGAGAAGTTTCGGGGTAGAGTGTACATTATTGCGATCCAAAAAATAATATAAAAAATTAAAGTGATGGGGAATGCTATGTACTACCGCATAGGTGCGGTTGGATAATCCAGACTCACTTACCAGTAAAACTTGTGTATTTACATTTATAAGGCAACTTCTTCAGATATTGACTTCCAGTTTGCCGTGTGCCTTCTCGATAACAGCACACTGCACAACTTTTCTCTCTCATTTGGCTGGGCAGAGACCCCGGCCTCTCTCCCTTTCCTCTCCTACCCGCAACTGGATTCATAGATACGATTTCTATGTTCATCAATGGAGCGGGAGCCTTAGTACACATCTCAGCAATTAGCCAAGTAGTACGCATCTTCTTCTCTACAACTCCACGATTCTCAGCTCTCATCGATTTCTCAATTCTCATTCTGGGTTTCCTTCCATACAATTCGTTTATGTCTATCTTCCACTACACCATTCAATTGCATTCAATTCCTGTTTTCTTTGACAAATTCTTCATCTTTTTTGTCTATC
Organism: Rosa lucieae; assembly: GCA_024704745.1. Taxonomy (NCBI): domain Eukaryota; kingdom Viridiplantae; phylum Streptophyta; class Magnoliopsida; order Rosales; family Rosaceae; genus Rosa; species Rosa lucieae. Next base: position 5,156,281 of record CM045492.1, read on the forward strand.
TTAAAAAATTTTGTTGCTTCAAATCAAAACTTTGATGGGTTTCAAGCCCGGTTACTATTACATCAACATTAAAGCAAAATAAGATTAAATTCTCGGGTTTCAAGCTTATGGTTTGAGCCTGGCTATTGGTAATCTCTTTATAGCTCAGAGGGAGTAAAGGGTGTGGCTAATTGTTCCAAGAATTGCTGGCTTGGGTTTGGTTTTGATTGTTATGAGCAACAAAGAGTTAAGTTTTCTTCATTTTTTGGATCAATCATGGTGAATTGAGAGTTTGGAGGATCTCTGGTTGTCTGGGAAATGTACTTTCAGCAGTATACAATGTTCCAAGGTGAGAGAGAGAGAGAGAGAGAGAGAACAAAAAGCTAATGGAGTTTGGAGTTATCGGAAGGGCACGAGGGGTAAAATTGGAAATCAATATCTGAAGAAAATATTCAAGCTACTTTGTAAATACAAATACACGTGTCTGACAGGAAATTGCGTCTGGATTATCCAAACGCACCTATGCGGTTGTATGTAGCATTCCGCTAAAGTGATTGATTCTTTTTTTTCTTTTTTTTTTTGAGAAAGCCGAAAGTGATTGATTCAGGGGTGGGAAGAGTACCTACTAAAATATACATAAAAATAAAAAATAAATAAATAAAAAAACAGGGCTACTTTTAAATAATTCTTTCTTCGTCTTCACCAACCATTTCTTGTTTGGGGACGAACAGTGGTAATGATGAGACCATCTAGAAGTCTAGAACCCTCCCTCCTCCTTCCTCCTTCCTCCTTCCTCCGACCAAATTTCTTCTGCCTTTTCTGACATCCCTTCCTTGATCGATCTCCTGAATTGGTCTCTCCATCTTCTGATCTATACCTCCATCTAATTATTGTTGGTGATTTCCAATTTTCCATTAGGCCTGGGCTCGGGTCGGGTCGGGCCGGGCCCGAAAATCAGTAAAACCGAGACCGAGATTTTCGGTTCGGGCCGGTTCGGGTTTTTTTCGAAATGAAAACCGACAGGGACCGAACCGGTTCGGGCCGGTTCGGGCTTTCGGGCTTTTCGGGCTTTTTTCGGGCCCAATTTTCAGTTCAAGAATGTTTGCCTGTTTTCCCTGTTTTCCAAATACAATTCTGCACCCTGTCATTTGCCACTCATTTTGGCACCTGGAAGACTAGAATGCATATCCAATTATCTCATTAACATAACAGTAATCATGCATTATTACAAATTTATATAGTTTACAACACAAAGTCACAAACTCACAAATACATTGTCCATTGTCCAACAGAAAACAATCCAACTTATTCAATCATTTCAACCATGTGTTCAATCATTTGAAATTCAAAGTTTGAATGGTACTGGTACTACAACTGCAACAGAAACATGAACACAATCCTCCCGTTTGCACAAAATCACAAATTGCTGCTAGGCCGGCTCCCATGCTCAACAGGTCTAGAACTCCATGATAACTCCAACTTGCAGCTCTGCATTCACATTTGAAAGCTGATCAATTTACAAAGTTGAAGAGAGAAACAGAAAAAGTAACTGAGAAACCCAGTTCCATTAACTGAAAAAGCCTAGAACAGTTCCATTAAACGCATGAATCATCACTAACCAACAGTTCCATTAGAACAATTCCAATATCATCAGTTCATCACTAACCAACAATCCATGAATCCAATATCATCAGTAACCAACAGTTTCAGCCTAGAACAGTTCCATTAAACTAATTTCAGCCTAGAACAAAAAAGCATAAACGCACAGTTTTAAATGCATAAACGCACCCTAACAATGCATAAACGATCACCATAATAATGCATTAGCAATGGAAAGGCAGAAATCTAACCCGGATATCCTAACAATTATTACAAAACGACAGTTAGCAGTATTAGAGTTGTTGCAACACAGATAGCTCTGCTATTAATCCTTATCAATGAGTTCATGACCGACTATTACATGCTTGCACATTGACAAATAATTTTACCCTTTTATATCAAAGTAAACATCACCATTAAGCTAGATAAAACACCAAGATACAACATTCAATTATCTGAATTTGACTGTTCAAGGAAATCCATACCGCAACTTAAAACATTGATACAACATTCAAATTCAAAAGCCAGATAAAACACCACCGAGTTTGATACATCACACTGACATCTTTAGCAACGGAAACCATTTTCCACAAAACAAAATAACCCTAAACCAAAAGTGAAAAAATGCCGTGCATTGCTAAATGCAAACTACACTAAACAACAATGCTCTTACACACACAGTCCTTTGCACCACCAAAACGTTTGTAACACCAACAATACCAAAAACATTGACAACCCGAAAAAACCAAGCTCAAAACCCCGAAATCAAACCAACCTAACAAACATCCAATCAAAAACCACACAAAGTCACAAACCATTTCTAAAAACAACACTCAAATTGATTCCGAAAAACCGCAACTCACCACTTGTATCTCAAGAACTGGCCATCAATAGGCGCCGTCTCCGGCACATCGTCAGTAGTGAATATGAACACAGAAATGATGCTACTAGTACTAGACAAGTTTGCTTTTTAGAGTCCCCAAACAAGCAACGCCATCCAAAAAGCAAGTTGGGTCACCTAAAAAACCCAACTACCATCTAATGCAAATATCCCAGCACTACATGTTCTTAAATCAATTAGGCACAGCTAATTATAAAAGTTTATATGTTCAACTGCTTAAAAATTAAAATGGATGGGAAAACGTAACAAAAGTATTTTTTTTTCTTCTAGAACAGCACCAAATACCAAATAGAGACAGTGAGACACACCAAGTTGATATCAAATTGTAAATCATACACTTTTGTATACCTTATAGTATTTACTTTTGCAAAGAACACACTGACTTATGTTTCAATCATCATATAAAAGCAGAAACCAGAAACTGCAAAAATTTTGAGCAAGATTCGACTTGGTTCGTTCTAAGAGTCCCGGAATCACATACTCAAGAATCAAAATAAAGTAGCAAATAAGAACGAAGAAAACCCAGCCAAAGAGCAACAGCCAAATATATAAAAGAAGTAACAGTCACATATGGGGTGTGAGTGAGAGAAAAAGTTGATGTTGAATGCATACCAGTAAGAGTAGAGAAGTGGGTTTTGTTTGTGAAGGCGTAATAAGAGCTTTGAAGCTTCAACGGCGGAACACAGAGAACGAGAGGCTTGAGAAGAATGAAGAATGAACAATGGAATCTTAATCACTATCATTCATTTTCCAGATGTCCATTTACTTAATGATGCAGTTAAGCCCCATAACAAGAACCAAAATACTCAGTAGTCATTATCCTCAATTTGGTTTAAGCTTGATAGCACATGAACTGCAGAACACAGATTAAAAAAAGAAAAAGAAAAAAGAACCCAGCTTTGGTAAGACTATTCTACCAAATGAACTGCAGAACACAGATTAGTCATAGCGAGAGAAGAAGAAGAAGAACCGAATACCTGGGTATAGCAGAGAAGAAGAAGAAGAAGCTTTTATCACAGCGAGAGAGAGAGAGAGAGAGCAGGCCGGAGCTAAGAACTCATACTTAGCTCCCAGGTCGGAGCAGGCCGGAGCTTGTCAACATGTGCCGACTCCGTTTCCTCTCCTCACCTCCCCTCCCATGCATAGCCTTGCATTTTCCCCAATCCCGATCGCGCCTTCAATTCCAACACTCACCAAGTCACCATAGATCGAACACTCACCATGATTTTCCCTTATCAATCCACACCCTTCCAATTCCCTTATCAATCGCGAAAACCCATATCGCCCATCAGAATTTTCTCCACCGAAAACGAAATCGAAACCCTAATTCCACACACCGGATGGCTAGTTGGGTCTTCCTTCCGCCGATCCAATTCAAGCTCAGATCCAATACCAACGTCTCCAATTTGCGAGCCGCCCTTTCGATCTAGAGAGAGAGAGAGACTGGAGAGAAACTAGAGAGAGAGAGAGAAAGAGAGGAGGGACTGAGAGAGTGAGAGGGACTGAGGGAGATTTGGGGCAAGCAAAGAGAGGAGGTTGTTGTCTGTCGAAGTGTCGAGTACTCGAGGACACGGAGGCCTTTAGGTTTAGGGTTGTGTATTAATTTTTTTTTTTAATATTTAACTTATTATTTTAACACCCAATCATAGACTGACATGTGGCATGTGCTACAGTATTCGGTTCGGTTCGGGTTTCGAGCCCTGAAAATATGGAACCCGAGACCGAACCGAAAATTTCAATTCGGGTCGGGCTTTAGACCGAACCGAGAATTTCAAATCTAAAACCGAACCGATTCGGGCTTTTTCACTCGGTTCGGGTCGGGCCCTCGGTCTTTCGGGTCCGGACGCCCAGCCCTATTTTCCATGGTTTGGCTTCAATAGATTTCATTTTCTGTAGAGAATTTTCTTTATTTTGATTTTCAATTCTCCTAGAGTATTGTTTTTCGGTCCTTGCAGTATCATGATTATGCAGTAACTTTTTTTTTTCTTTTTTATTTTTATTTTTATTATTACCATAATTTAATCTACACCTTCTATCTCGGAAGGAGGTAGCTAGTCATGTAGGGTTCATGAGTTTTCTCTCATTTTTTATTTTCTGGATTCCATTTAACTGATTCTTATCAAGCACTTCAACTCCCTCATCAACAAGAGCCGGACCAATGCCTCTGAATCATTCATACCCTCTATTGGAACAGGGTCCTCACTCCTCATCAATCGAAGCAATAACATCCTCAAAAGGGACCAAAGCGGTCTCAGTTGCAGGAGAGGCACCTCCTCCTTCGTTACTTCAGTCAAATATTGGGATAAAAAAAGAGAAAATATTTGTGAGTGAGAATACTTCAATAATATTCACAGCTGTGTAAGGGGTATATATACAACCATACTATACAACACTACTAGTTGTACTACATGTGGAGTACGTTAGTACAATCCAATGCAGGAAACTAATTTCTATATGGACTCGTTTGTTAGTTAGGAAATCAAATCTGGAATGTGAAAGAATGCATAATAGAAATATCATAGGGTGTGGTATTTCAATTTCTTCACTCAATGGAATTGAAAATTTACTTGTTTAGCTCCTCATAAAATCTTGTCAATTAATAATTCTTTTCTCCCACTCATTCATTTTTCTCATGACTCTTGCTATAATAGATCTCTACAAATTTAAAATTCAATCCAAAAATTTCTTGATGGAATTCAACTTTGAACTATCTATCCTTTGGTCACAAGCTTGTCTCTTAGATTTTTTTTTTTTTTCCAAATCTTCCATATTTAATTCGATTGGGCATTATTGGAAAATCTTTAACAAATTAATTCTCTCACACCATTTTCTAATCTCAAGTCTTGAATTCTTCCAAACACCACAAATGGAAATGCTAAATCAATTTCATTCCATCATTGAAAGGAAAATTAGTACAATTCATTTTCCCACTGTAACATTCTGGTCAACCAAACGGGAAAATAATAGTAGTACAATCCAATACAGGAAAAAAATTCCTATAAGATAACTACTTAATACACATATTCTCCTAGTGACTTACACATCAACTAATAAATACTCACACATCAACCCTCTCCCACAAGTCAGGGCATAAGCATCTCGAAGACCCAACTTGCGTAGTGAGTACAACTTGCTAGATACAGTTTTGGTACAACTTAATTGCTAGATACAGTTTTGATTAATATATCTGCTAATTGTTCCTCAGTGGGAATGAAAGGAAAGGTAATCAACCTTGCTTCTAGCTTCTCCTTAATGAAGTGCCGATCAACCTCCACATGCTTCTTTCGATCATATTGCACCGAATTCTGAAAGATTTCAATTGCAGCTTTGTTTTCACAATGCGTAGCTACATAGCCGACTTTGGCTTAAAGCTAAATTCTTAGAGTAGATTACGTAACCATAGGAGTTCACACATTCCATGTGCCTTACCTCAATATTTAGCTTCAGCACTTGATCTTGCAACAAGCTTCTGTTTCTTGCTCCTCCGAGTAACAAGGTTTTTTTCCCACAAAGGTAAAGTAGCCAAATGTAAACTTCTTATCGGTGATACAACCATCCTAATCTGCATCTGTATACCCACTAACATCAAAGTGTTGATGTTTAGAGAACAATATATAATCCTTTACTTGGCATAGACTTCAAATACCTCAAGATCCTTACTACAACATCCATGTTTCTTTCACTTGGATTGTGCATAAACTGACTCACAACACTAATTGCATAGGCTATATCAGGTCTAATGTGTAATAAATAAATCAGATGTCCCACTAACCTTTGGTACTATTAATGGGTCCATGGAATAAGCGTATGGCTGTATTCATGCGATCACATAACCCTAACACGAGCATGGACAACGTCTCGTCAAGCGACAGCTGGCGTGGGCTCCAGCACACATCGTTACCTATATAAGGAGAACCTTGCATCGGACTCAGAGAGGTCCATTCATTATGACTAAACTTCTTCACAAACCAAAAGTTAGCTTCCGCTTTGCTCATGCTTGACTTAAGCATTAGAGGAGAGAAGTCTGAAACCATCTGAACTTCCTCCTAACGGCTTTCTTTGTTTGCAGGTTTTAGTGGAAGAGATCAGAAAGCAAGTCAAGCTCAACTCACATCCACCCTCTGGTGCGGATTCATGTATAGACATTTGGCGCCGTATGTGGGAATCCTAGACAAAAAGTTGAGGTGATCTATGGCTGACGGACGTGCCAATTCCCATTCCCTCCTCCCACCTCCGAATAATGAGATGTCCAATCTTCAATGAGGGCTCTTCAATACTTTTGAGGATCAAATAATTCACCCAAACCTGTTGGCGACCGGCGGAAACAAACCACTAGAAGCTTCATCTACCGACCCACCTACTAGATGACACAGATGAAGGGAGACATTAATCGAATGCTCGCAAAGCGGATAGAGGCAAACAATCGTTACAACGAATTACTGGAGAAATACAAAGGCTTATGGCATGAAGATAAGGCTACCGCTCAACCAATTGACAACGCTTAGTCGCAGCACTAGTCTTAGCGGAAGGTAATTCATCTCGACTGCTCACTGAACCCAAAAGAGTTAAGGGGCAAAGAGAACTCCCCTCCGTTAAAAAGAGCAGACATGAGTAAGCAAGTGGTGGATTTGAAGATACAGTGCACTCCCGTCATAAACAACCAACTTAAACGGCGAACACTCAAGCAATATTCCTTCTACAACGGATACAAAACCTTGAGGAGCGAGTATGTCGGGCCGGTCATCTGCCACTTATTCCAAGAGAATTTTTCTGGAGAAGTCATGGGATGTTTCTATGAGCTTCCCCTTGGATCAATCAATTCCTTTAGGCAATTAGAGGACGCTTTCCTTACACAATTCGAGTTCATGGCGGATGGCTTTCAGGACTCTGGCCAGTTGTTCAAAATTTTACATGAGGACAATGAACCTTCCATTCGTACGTTACACGAAGGCGAAAGACGACGTCCCAGGTCAGGAACCTAGAAGCAGCAATCGCCTTCAAATAGGGCTTACAGAAAAGTACTTTCTTGTATCATCTGAATGCAGAAACCACTGCACTCACCTATGATGAGCTCATGGAGAAAGCGTGTATACACGCAAAGGCATAATATAACACCTACAGTGAAAACCCTCCCCATCCTCTCCAGGCTACATATGTTGTACATGCATAGCTCGGCCATACTTCCACACAGGAAGGCAATAGGAAGCGTGGGTGGCAGCAGGATAAGCGTGATGGTCATCATGATAAGTGTCCTCTAACATGTACCTTCAGGAAGACAGGCCTCAACACAGCAGTAGGTGCAAAGATGAGCGGCCGAAGCCACTAGCACCTAGATACGAGGTATTCACCATTATAAACACCACCTACGAAGATATCTACGATCAGTGTAAAGCGGAAATTCCCCCACTGGGTACCAACTTGAAAGTATGTGAAGCAGCGTAAGTCAAGAAGTACCAAAAAATGGAGCAAATACCAGAGGGATGATGGCCACGAGATTAACAAATGTATCGCATTAAAGGACATGATTGAATCCTTATTCCGCAAAGGCAAACTTCAACAGTTCAAAGTATAACAGGTGGGAACACAAGCAGAACCTCGAGGACGGATTAGTATAATTGAGGGCGGAGCTCCAGTCTTCACTGCTTCCGCTCAGGCCCAACAAAGACTATTTAGAAGATATAATTGGCATGAAGTCGCTAGCATCCGCTCTGATAGACCACCTAAGACCCATAAAGTTGGCTGGGAGCCCATTACATCTTCTGAGGAAGAAGACAGGGGCATCCAACTCTACGATGATGAACCATTCTTAATCGAAGCAGTCATTGATAAATGGGAAGTCGGCCGGGTCCTAGTTGAAGCGACACATACAGACAACTTCAGGGGCCAAATAGTAGACTAATACAGGATCACGATCCTCTACTCAACTTCTCCAAAGACATAACACAACCTTTAGGATCTGATTCCATGAGTCTCAGTTGGGTCAAGGACCCAGGTCCGCAGAATTATATGCTAAGTTTATAGTAGTAGACTACCCAAGTTGTTACAATGGCATCCTTAGCCATCCAACGTTGAACAGAATAAGGATTATCACCTTCATGCTGCTCTTAAAATTCCCCACTCCTGCTAGAACATGCACTATCCAGGGAAGCCAGCAAATAGCACGAGAATGTTATTTTATAACCCTGGCTCGATAATGAGCCTGAACAGGGATAATGTTAGTAGATGACCTCCCTAAACCAATAGAAAAACTAGAGGATCCAAGTGATAAAGCTCAAACTCAGTCAATCCTTGATCCGGAAGGGACTCTAGTTAGTGTGCCAATATTGGACGAGCACTATGAGCGGACAGTACGCATTGGGGCACAATTAGACCCTGAAGTTCCGACCGACTTAGGCCCAGTTTGGGATTGATTCGTGAGCTGCTTTTAGGGTTGCTTCTGCTTTTGGGTTTAGAGGAAAGTGTTTGGTAAAATTTTCTAAGGATGCTTTTGGTTCAAATATCTTATCCCAAAAGCTGATTTTGAGAAGCTACCAATTCATATCTTTTGGAGCTGCTTTGGGGAAAAACACGGAGCAACAATAGATAATTAATGAAATTTGGTAGTTTGATATGCAAATTCATTCTCCTCCTTCCCTCTTTGCCGTAAAAGATACATCGAAATAAATTGGGAGAAAGAGTCTCTATTTCTCTTCGTCTATCGATGCTGTCACTGAAAGGTTCAATCTTGCTCTCCTCACCATACACTTTCAGTTTTTTTTTTTTTTTTCAATTTCATATTCGTGCTCATGTAATTGGTATTGTTTTGTGAGTTGGGTTTATACTTTTAAGCATTATCGAAGTTCTACCTTGCTTAATTTCCCATTCTCATCACTGGATTGTGCTTGTGTATGTTGACTCTCTGGTAGATAATGATTTTGTATGTGAAGTTTGGGATAATGGGTTGTGCATGCAAGATGTTCAATGAAATGCCAAAACAAAGTCTAAGTGTTGTGATTTGTGAATAGATCATATTTGAGTGTACTGCAAGGCTAGGAGATATGAGCAATGCAAGTAGATCTAATTGAATAACTGATAAGATTTTTGCGCACATTGACTTGCAATAAGAAACAAAGACATTAACTTCAGTTTGCATTGTCTTCTAACATATGATTTCTTACCAGGTCTTGTGTGATGGAAATGTAAAATACCCTTTGAAAGGTAACTAAAAGTTGGTATAGAGGGTTAGGAGGTGATGCTAAACTCCAATTGCATTTATAAGTAGTTGGAACTTATTTACAAAGTGTATATCTTGTTTTGTTTATGAAATATAGTAACGAGTACTCAATTATCTTGATCTGGTGCAACTAGGTGAGATTTAATCTAGGTTTCATCTTGGGAAATTTTCTAACACTCTTTCTGGAAACCACACAACTAGGAAAAAAAAAGTTAAAATTGCTTATATGTTAAAGTAAAATTGAGATTGGAATGGTCTACTCATTTCATTTCATAGTCCCTTTATATAGGGATATAGTTACAACGGGAATATTAATTACATTAAATACATTGAATGCTGATTGATCTATAATTGTGCTGATTGATGGTAATCACTGATTCCTTGATTCCCTCTCCGTCAGTTGCTTTGACGAAGGCACACAATATGTTTTTCCTTTAACACTCCCCCTTGTGCCAAGTCAAAGACGAAATGGTGCATGAGTTTGTTGCCTCACTAAAAACCTTGCCAAGTAACAATAAAACCCGTGGGACAAAAATAAAACTTGGTCGAAGGAAAAGAGCACAACACACCTTCTACATTTGAGAATGACATGTGTGTGTTAGACTCCCCCTGACGTCTACACCTCCCCCTGATCATTACATTAATCAAGTGAGATTGGAAAGTCTTTGTATTCCTATGTTTTTCACATATTTCTCAACTGTGGCCTTAGGCAGTGATTTGGTGAACAAATCTGCCACATTCTCCTCAGACCTTACTTGATTCACTTAAATCTTGAGGAGGGTCTGTTGTTGCTGATTGTAGGAAAACTTTGGCGATATGTGCTTTGTATTATCCCCTTGATATATCTTAGCTTCATCTGTTCGATTCAAGCTGCATTATCTTCATAAATGCAAGTAGGCTCTTCAGTGGTAGAACTCAAACCACTAGTCCCTCGAATATGTGTAATGATAGCTCTTAACCACATACACTCACGAACCATCTCAAGTAGAGCAACGATCTCTGAGTGGTTCGAGGAGGTAGCCACAAGGGTTTTCTTGGTTGATCTCCAAGGTATTGCCGTGTTCCCAATGGTGAATACATAACCATTTTGGGAACGACCTTTATGTGGCTCATAGAGGTACCCAGTATCAGCAAAACCAACCAAAATGTCATTTGGTGTTTCAGTGTAGTGAGTGGCGCTTTCGCCATAAACATTTCCTTTAGGGATTGCAGTTCCATATGCGGTCCCTCTTGTCTCTCTGTAGGGAAAGAACAGTCAATGGTTCATTTTAGGTATCGAAGAAGTTCTTGATACCATTCCAGTGACGCTGCGTTGGCGCTGAGCTAAATCTAGCTAACAAGTTCATTGAGAATGCAATGTCTGGTCGAGTAAATTGGACTAAGTATAATAATGCGCCCATTGCACTTAGATAGGGAATTTCAGCTCCCAACACTTGTTCGTCATCTTCCTTTGGACGAAATGGATCTTTCCTTACATCCAAACTTCGACCGATCATGGGAGTGCTAGCAGGATGTGCTTTGTCCATGTTATATCCCCTGACTTTTGGACATATGCAGACTGGTGGATTAATATTCCACAAACTCGGTGTTCTAGTTCAAGACCTAGATAGAATCCAGTTTTCCCAAGATCCTTCATCTCAAATTCGGATTTCAAGTAGCTCGCGGTTTCTCTTATTTCATCAAGAGTACCAGTTATGACGTATACTACTACAATTTGCAAATCCGGAACTTGTTTTCTTTATGAATACGCAGGGGCATAATTCATCGTTCTTATATCCCTTCCCAATCAAGTAGTCACTTAGATGGGTATACCACATCCGTCTGGATTGTTTCAATCCGTAAAGTGAGCGTTTCAACCTAGTTGCAAACGCACTCCGTGGTTTAGAATCACTTGGCTTGGGTAATGTAAGGCCATCTGGCACTTTCTTATATATCTCTGAATCTAGATCCCCATAGAGATATGCAGTAACCACATCCATGAGCTGCACTTCCAGTCCTTCGGAAATTACTAAGCTAACCAAGTAGCGGAACGTTATAACGTCCATTACGGGAGAGTATGTCTCCTCGTAGTCAATTCCAGGATGTTGTGAGAAACCTTGCGCCACAAGGCGAGCCTTATACCTCAGGACTTCATTCTTCTCATTACGCTTTCTGACAAAGACTCATTTATGTCCTAGGACAGCTTTACACTTGGTGGGTTAGCACTACCTGACCAAATACCTGTCTCTTTGTCAGAGAATCTAATTCTACCTGGATTGATTCTTTCCATTTCCATTTAGGCCAATCTGCTCTTTGTTGACATTTTTCAACAGAGCGTGGTTCGATATCATCGTGCTCTATGATTCCTTGAGCAACGTATATATCATCAATGTGTATGGAAGATCTTTCTATCAACTCATACGTACTCTCGTAATCCTTTGAGATTTCTTTGTTCTCTGGAATCATTTCAAACATCGGAGCGTCCTCCAGTATTGATTCATGGACATAACTATAATCAGAGACAATCTCATGAGAGGGATTCTATACATTGATGATTGGTTTATGCCTTACTCACCCTCTTCTTCCTTGGGTGAGTGTCAATCGAACCAAGTGACCTCCCCCTCTTCCTTGGGGAGCCACGGCCTCAACCACACCTCCACTAAGTGCGGTTGCAGTGCCTCTATCTGCGGCACCGTGCCCCATGTTGGGGACTTCTAACCTTGCAGGCACATTTGCAGCTAGTATATGTGATCTCGTCACTTTTACGATATCAGTAAAGCATCAGGCATCGAATCTGCTACGTTCTAAAGATCGATTATTCTATTCACTTCACTTTCACTTTATGAAGTGCGGGATCAAGATGAGACAGAGTGGGGACAAACCACGACAATTCCTGTCGTTCCCTTGGAAATCCTTTTTCCTATCTCCCCCTAACGACGGGAAGACTGTCTCATCAAAGTGACAATCCGCAAATCTAGCGGTAGAGAGATCGCCTGTCAAGGGTTCCAAATAGCGGATAATTGTTGGGGATTCGTATCCAACATAAATACTTAATCGTCTCTGAGGACCCATTTTGGTGCGCTGTGGGGGCGCAATAGGCACATATACTGCTCTCAACCAAATGCGTAAGTTGAAATCAGGCTCATATCCAGTTACCAACTGGTACGCAGAAAATGGTTGGCTAGCTGTGGGTCTTAAACGAATAAGTAAGCTGCGCAATATTGCATAACCCCATGCAGATATAGGCAGGTTGGTGCGCATAACCAATGCCCTAGCCACCATCTGTAGCCTTTTGGATGGTGGCTTCTTTGAGACCATTTTGTGTATGCACATGGGGTACAGGATGCTCTACATCGATCCAAATAGATATGCAATAATCATCAAATGCTTTTGATGTAAACTCTCCAGCATTATCAAGCCTTATAGACTTGATAGGGTGATCAGGGTGGTGAGCCCTTAAATGTATAATCTGTGCTAGGAGTATTGCAGCATTTCTTGTGGACAATAAAACGACATGTGACCAGATTGTCGAAGTATCCACCAGAACCATAAAGTACTTTGAATGGTCCGCATTCTGATGGATAGGTCCACAGACATCTCTTTGTATCCTTTGTAAGAATGGAATGTTTTTTTTGTATCTTTAGCATAGGAAGGTCTCGATCCGTTTTTGCTAAAGAGCAGGCTTTGCAAACGAGTGATGTGCCTTTGAAATAGTCAATGAGGCATAATGGGAGGGAGGTAGTGCTTCTGGTACTACAGAAGGTAATGACTGCATTTGAGCAATACTAGAACCGACACCTTGCAGTGTGGCGGATTTTTCTTCCATTTTTCACTCAAAAGAAGGGATGTCCGTGTGAGTTCTTCAAAAATACGGATCATCATGTCACGACCTCGGTGCCATAGGCGGTCATGCAAAAGCCTGTATGAGTCAGTGTCCCACATTTCATTGTTGGTGACAATATAGGATTCAATGATCCGAATCGTAGTGAGGTACAGTCCACTAGATTGACTCATAAGTTTCTCTAAGATGTGTTTCCTTCCACAGTCATTAGATATAATATCAAGATATTCAGTTCCATTCTCACGGTGTGTTTTTTACATGATAACCGTTGGCACAAATTGCTTTGAAACATTAACAAGGTTCGATTATCTCTTGGTGCATATAGAGCGTCTGTGACTTGAATTGTTGCGCCATTAGGCAACAAAAATTTGGCAGTTCCTCGCCATTTTATTAGTTTTGATAATCCAATCATCGTAGTCACAGAGGAATTATAGGCTATTGGTTCAATGAATAATTGCCTATTTCTTAATATTGTGTGGGTAGTCCCACTATCATTTAAGCACTCAAGTTCTCCTCCATTCATTCCTACAAATAAATGGGAGGTATTTAGAAAATATAACTCATATTCTTTAGAGTATTTCTATTTGCGTAGAATGGTATTCTTTTCATTCTAATAATAGATGTATTGCTTTACATCTTTATAGTGCTATGTTGAACCATGTAAATATGTGTATAGAAAATAAATTTGAATAAATTCAGTGCTTCAGAATAAAATTCGAAATTTATTAATAAGCCAACGATAATCAAATCAAGGTCTTGTTCAGAAATCTTTTCAGCAATCCATGATTGAAAATAAACTTTAAGACCAAATAATAGTCTAATTAAAAGGCATTATGCCTTCACAACTGTCTTTGGAAAATAAAATGAATAAAGCAGATCCAAGATTGAGAGCATCCATTGACTTAGCAAGTTCCTCTTTGCCATTGGAGTCTGCAACTGTAAGGTTGACGTCTAGGTCATGACCTCCTTCTTCCTTATAGTGAGCCACTTGTTCTTTAGACTCTCTATATCTCTTGTAATTGGCGGCTACTCTGTTGTTTGCTTGGCAGTTCTTGTACCAATGTCCAATGAATCCACACCTATAGCATGGTTCATTGTCAACTCTTTCCTTTGGCATCTTGTTTCCATGATCCCCATGTCCCTTTCCACGTGTTGCATTGTTGCCACGTGGGTAGGGATCAGCACGTCTAAACCCCCTTGCATTTGAGTTATTTCCACCTTTCATTTTTCCATAATTAGCTTCGGGAATTTTCTTTGTCCCAATGGGCCTGGCATTGTTATTCAAGAGAATCTTATTTTGTCTCTCAGCCACTTGCAGTAGGCTTATCAACTTATTGAAGGTTCTGATTCTTTTGTTGTCATAATCCAACTGATACTGGTTCGCTAGTATAAAAGCTGAATTAGGAAAGGTGGTAAGAGTCTTGTAGATCATATCATCTTCTGTGATTTCCCTTCCACAGAAATTGAGACGTGCCTTTAAGCGCAACATGTCCTTGTTGAAGTCATTGACCTTTTTATAGTTAAGCAAGCGGATTCCATTCCACTGAACAGCCAGTCCTGGGAGCAAAGTATCGTGAATGTTCCCAAAACGTCATTTAAGGGCATCCCACAGTGCTTTGGGTGTCTTCAACTGAAGGTACTCCCAGCGTAGGCTGGGATCAATATGTCGCCTCAGAAAAATTAAGAAATCTGCTTTGACCTTATTAGATAGTTCATCATTTTTGGGATCAGTAATGGTGGCAGTGTATTCTTTTGCCACAAAGGCAGTTTCCATATCGGAAACCCAACGATGATACTCAAGTCCTTCTGAGTCCAAGATGTCAAACTCAGGTCGAGTTGGATCAGCCATCTACATAAAACAAGAGAGAATATATAAATTACGCAGTCATAAAGACATCCACGTAAATTATTTTCCAAACATATGAATTAGATTTCAAGACCAAGATTCGTAATGGTTACACATTTTTTTTTTCGATGCTATGTGAAAATATTTTATCACGGTAATGTTGTGTGTATAATGCACATGAAATTTCATTATCATGGCCAAACGGTATTGATATGTTGGATTAAAATAATCATAGTACATTTAAATATAGCATATAAAAATAAACTACATGGCATATAAAAATAAACTACATTTAAATATAGCATATAAAAATAAATTACATGGCATGCTCAAATTTCACAAATATACAACAAATTATATACTACACATAATAATAGCAATAATATAACATGCGTAAAATAAAATTCACAAAACATGCTCAGAATTGCATAAATATATAACAAAATATATATGGCATGTTCAAAATAAAGTATAAACTATAGCATAATTGAAACATGCTTAAACATAATTATTTAAAACATAAATAACAAGGCATGCTGTAAGAGGATTAATATTATGGAACAAAACATGCTTAATAACAAAATATAATAAAAGCATAAACAATAAAGTATAAAGCATGCTTTGTTAAAATCATAAAATAAAATATAGAAAACATACTTGATTTCGAGAAAATAAAACAATCTTAGCACACGCGCGTGTTGATGCAGGCGTGCGTAGAGATGTTTTTGGACTTATGAAACTAGGCCGCTTCCTCTCTCTTTTCAGCAGTGGGCTTTGTTTTTTTTTATTTTTTTTATTAGCTTGTTTTTTTTTTTTTTCTTTTTTCTTTTTTTTTTTTTTTTCTCTGTTTTTTTTTTTTTTTGTCTTAGGCCGCAAGGCCTGTTTCCTTTTTTTTCTCTGGGCCGGTTCTTTGGGCTAGGTCCCTTTTTTTTTTTTTTTTTGCTAGGCCGGGTCAACCCGCCTTTTTTTTTTTTTTTTTCACTTCTTCTTCCTCTCTTCTTCCTTTCGTTTTCTTCTTCCCCTGGTTTGCAGGTGATCGGTGGTTTTATGCAGGTGCAGGCCCGGGCGCGGCTGGGCTACGGGGAGGCAAGGCTGGGCAGCAGCGACAAGATTGCTGGGGTTTGCAGGTCGGTGGTGTGTTGCAGGCGGTGTGCTGCATGGTTGCTGCTGCAGGTGCTAGGATCTGTGGCCGGTGAAGGGTGCGGCGCTGCTGCAAGGTGCCGGGATGCAGGGTGGAGGCGACTGGGCTGCAGTGATCGATGCAGGCGGAGCTGGGCTGCGGCAGATCGGGTTGCTGCAGCGCTGGGGCCGTTGAGGTTTTGTGGCCGCGACTGCAGGGCAGGGATCGGTGCTGGGAGGGCTGCTGCAGGGATCAGACTTGAAGGTATTTAAGGCCGATCTGGTCCGCCGGAAGGAAGCGCTGTGGCGCTGGGGCGCTATGCCAGGTCGAAGGCGCTGGTGCTTGGCCGGAGAAGAAAAGAACTCTTTTTTTTTTTTTTTTGTTTGGTGGCAGCGGAAGAAGAAGAAGAAAAAGTTTTTTTCTTCTAGGTTTTTTTTTTTTTTTTTTTTTTTTTTTTTCGACGGAAAAGAGAAAGAAATTAGAAAATTCTTGGCTATTTGCTCTGAGCGTGCTGATAACGTGTTAAAGTAAAATTGAGATTGGAATGGTCTACTCATTTCATTTCATAGTCCCTTTATATAGGGATATAGTTACAACGGGAATATTAATTACATTAAATACATTGAATGCTAATTGATCTATAATTGTGCTGATTAATGGTAATCACTGATTCCTTGATTCCCTCTCCGTCAGTTGCTTTGACGAAGGCACACAATATGTTTTTCCTTTAACATTATATAATTTGTATAATTAATATAGAATATGAGATCAAAGTGATGCATTGATAATTTGAACAAGTGTATAAATATAACATATGAGAGAAATTTTAATTTGGTATGGTTATATATTTAGATAACAAAATTATGTATTTTTGTAGCATTTTTAGAATTTATGATTACTTTGGCCATTATATCCACCCACAACACTTTTTACTTACAACTTACCAAACACTCAGAAATTGCTTTTCATTCTCACAACACTTTTAAAAACAGTTTACCAAACATTCAGCTGCTTCTTCTCACAGTAAATATCAGAAGTGCTTTTATAGCACAACAATGCCAAACTAGGACTTAATCAAGTTGCTAAAGGAATATTCCAAACTTTTTGCATTGTCCTATGCAGACATGCCAAGGATTTCTCCGGATATCATATGTCACAAGCTAAGCATCAAGCCATTAACACACCCAGTGACACAGAGGCGGAGAGAATTTGATGAAGAGTAATATCAAGCAATCCAGGTAGAGTTCACCAAACTCTGAGATATTGGCTTCATCCGCGAAACTAATTACCTGTAGTGGATATCCAATATTATCATGGTCAAGAAAGCAAATGGTAAATGGCGTATGTATGTTGACTTTAAAAATTTGAACAATGCTTGCCCCAAAGATAGGTTTCCTCTACCGCGGATTGACAAGCTTTTTGATGCCACTGCCGGACATGAGCTCCTTAGCTTAACGGATGTATGTTTCAGATAGAACCAGATAAAGATGCACCCAGACGACCAAGAAGCCATCACTTTTGTTACAAAAAAGGGGTTGTCTTGCTACAAGGTGTTGCCCTTTGGACACAAGAACACAGAAGTTACGTATCAACGACTCATAAACATGATGTTTGCCAAATAGATCGGAAAAATCATTGTTTTTGGTGGATTTCTCCAGCTACGTCACACAGAATGCTATACCGCCAATGGGTATCCAGAAAACTCCAAAGCCCTATATCAAAACATATAACGTTAGAGGTATAAACCATACCGGACGGTTTATGCCTCTCCAATGCTTGAGTGAGGCTCTACGTATATTTTGACAGAGTAATAGTAAGGGAAAGAAGTTATACCTTCTTGAAGGTGGTTGTGTTAATCTTTTATACTTGAGCATGGGAAAGGATTTTCTCATTTCTTCAATGTGGGGCGCAACTTATCCCTTCATAGTTATATAAGTTTCTGGTATGTACTTTACTGAGGTCTATTGTACAGCCCTGGGGCCTTTGTCACCCAAAGTGCTGCCCATTAGGAGCACCGACAGGGAGGGTGCTGCACCTGACCTCTAGTATGGTATTTGGGTAGTCTCGCGGGGTCTAGTAATGGTGTCAAACCTTGTTGTGGTGAACTGTTGGTATGTACAATCATCGAAGTATACGTAGATGACATGCTAGTAAAAAACGTTAAAGCCAACAAACACGTAAAAAATCTCTAGATCATCTTAGAAATTCTAATAGCATATGGCATGCACCTCAATCCAGAAAAATGTCTATCTGGAGTTACAATCAGCAAATTTCTCAACATGAAGGCACCAGTGAGTAAATAAGACATACATACTTATCTTAACCGGACGCCTCACTGCCTTGTCCAGGTTCATTTCAAAATTGACAGATACGTGTGCCCCATTCTTCAAGCTATTAAAGCAGACCCATAGTAAGTTTGTTAATTGGACGGTAGAATGTGAAACCGTATTTTTAGGAATCAAAGCATGCTTAGCTTCTGTTCCACTACTGGCAATCCCTAAGCCGGGAGAGGTCTTGTACATCTATTTGTCCGTGTCCTCTTCTGCTGTAAGTTTCTCTCTGGTTTGAAGGGAAAGCGCGGATGAGTTGCCTGTGTACTATACAGTGCGAGGTTTCACGTATGCCGAAACATGGTATACCCCATTAGAGCAGTTAGCCCTTGCCTTGGTTATGTCCACCAGATGGTTGAGGACTTACTTCCAGTCCCACACCATTCATGTCTTCACCAATCATCTGTTGAAGCAAATCATGGGAAGGTTGAGCAAATGGGCTGTTGAATTGAGTGAATTTGATATCTAGTATAAACCTCGTACAGCCATTAAGGCTCAGGCTGTAGTAGATTTCATAGGGAAGCATGACGAGGACAGTAGCATAAGCACAGCTAGCACCAACGTAGCCTCCTCCTAACCATAGCAGTCATAATGGAATTCGTAGCCTTCAAATTCCAGATACCATCGCCGCCTACCTTGAAGATCCAAGTTCCAGAAAGCCAGAACCGGCGGTGCTACCTCCAGAACCGACTAGCAATTACCTGAACCGGCCCCCAGAAATCCCAGAAAACTTTCTGCCCGGTCCTAAGCCTTTCTCCTTGCCCACTGCTGCCATACTCCACCAGAAGCTTTAACCTAATCCCAGGTTACCGGTACTGAAAAATCATCATCGGAACCGGCCTATTGGTACCTGAACCGGTCACCTGAAGATCCATTGCTCTGAACCGCCGCCTGACCACCAACCCAGAAGAAAAATCAACCCTGCAAACGTGAGCCCAGAACAGACGCAGCCCTAGGCCCATACAGGTCTCGACTCACAGCCCACAGCCCAGAAACAGTCCTCGGCCCATAAGCACTGCAGACCTTGAAGCCCACAAACGTCAGCCCAGGACCCGAGCCACGTCAGCAGCCACATCATCGTCCAGTCAGCTCCTGTCAGCGCTCAGTCAACCTGCCACATCATCAGCCGGTGCCACATCAGCACCCCCGGTCAACCTTTTTCGGCTACTTCCGGTCACTTTTCAGTCAACTTTTCAGGCAACTTTTTCCGGCCAACTTTTCCGGTCAAGATTTCCGGCAATTTTTCAAGGTAAACTTCTCTAAAAGTTCCCGTTTTTGAAGTTTTTATTACTTTTCTCTTCTTTTTATCGGGGACTTCCAACATCCCTTCTTCTACCCCCCTTTCTTCTTCATAGGAGAGACCTAAAGCCTAACTGTGGGGGTTCGTGCTCACTCCAAGCTTGGAGCTTGTAGAGTCCTCTAAACTTAGAGTTTGTTGAGAAGAAAACGATCGACCACATACATCGTTGTTTCTATCTAATCCAAAACCCCTCTTGGAATCGGATTTTTCTTGGAAGCGACTACGCTCAGAAAATCCCTAATTTCTTGGAAGCGACTACGCTAAAAAATTTAATAGTTTTTCGTGGTAACCTTTTTTCACTCCGAAACTAACCCTATTTTCTTGTTGGTTTTCTGGATGAGTAACTTGAACAAGTTGAGCTTCGCTCCACTAGAGACAACAGGCACAGGATACCACAAGTGGGTCCGTGATGTGAGCCAGCATCTTAAGGCTGATGGGATCCTGAGTATGATCCAAGAGCCAAGTCAGGACGTGCTTACTCCTCAACAAGCTGCTGCTTTTGAACCAAATAGAGTGACGAGAGAGGCTAATGAAGCAAAAGCCATCATTCTCATGACAAGGCACATGAATGACGCGCTCCAAAATGAGTACCTCAATGAGGAAGACCCAAGAAAACTATGGGTAGAACTCGAGCAGTGTTTTGGCAACGTCCGTGATTCCCTGCTTCCAGACTTAGAAGTGAGATAGCATAGCCTCCGCTTTTGTGATTTCAAGTCTGTACTTGACTACAATTCGGAAGCACTTCGTATCAAGTCTTTGATGGAATTCTGTGGACATAAAATCACTGATACGATGTTGATCGAGAAGACTCTCTCCACCTTCTCCATCTCTGCATTGATGGTAGCCAAAAACTATTGGATTGATGTTAATGCTAGACGCATCACAAGATTTCATGAGCTAATTAGAGCCATGAACATAGCTGAAAAGCACGACAACATACTTGTGAAGAACTATAACTGTAGACCCGTGGGAACCAAGTCAAATCCGGAGTCTAATTATAGTCGCGCCTCCAAGGGTGGACGCAAGGAGCGAAACCCTAAGAATAGGGATAACTCTGGATGTTCTGGTCCATATTCTCGCCTTAAAGAGGAAGGAAACCACCATGATAGGCTTGCACTGAACCGTGGAGGTAAACGTGTGAAGAGAGAGGCGCTCCTAAAGAGCCTCGATCAAAGGAACCTGACCATAATGATGCTTGTCTCAGGTGTGGACTACCAGGACATTGGGCAAGAGCGTGTAAAGCGTCCCAGAATGTTGCAAACGCATACAAGATGTATCATGAAGCAAGGGAGGCAAATTACATGGAACAAGAAGATCAAGATGGCGATCTCGATCTAAGGGTGGAAGACTACAAGGATCAAGGCCCAGAAACTGGCGACTTTGATTAAGTCTTTTTATTTTCCAAGAGATGTAGGCAATTGCCATATTATTTTTGTAGTAGATGCCAATGATATTAATCTTTCTTCAAAAGTAGGCGTACTCAATGTAATTGTGATGTCTAGGAAGGTTTTGAGATAAGTGGTACTTAAGCGAGCTTTGCTCCACCGACATCTCTCTACTCACCTGGTCATATTTGCATTGGAATTACCGAAAGGAGTTAGACAACTACCATTGTTTTGCATTAGCTAGTTTATTGGATTAGATTTTCTTTGGTCAAAAGAAATGATGATGTAAATCTGTTTGGCTTAGTAATAAAAGTTGAGTTCTTTTCTTTATGACTCCTTTTTAATTACGACCTTTTCTTTTATGAATGGATGAACTACAATGTCTTGCTGATAGTGCGACTATGCACACCATTCTCTGACATAGGCAATTATTCTTAGAGATGTTGCCTACATATTCCTCTGTGACTACGATGGCTGGGCCATCAGGTTTAGTTCAAGGACATGGGATGGCTCAATTCCTATTGCCAAATGGCACCTTGATTAAAGTCACTGAAGCTCTCTACGCTCCTAAGGAAAATAGAACCTTATTGAGCTTCAAAGATATAAGAGCCAACGGATTCCATGCGAAAACGCATAATGAGAACGGAAAGGAGTTCCTTTGCGTTATGTCTAATGATTGTGGACGAAAGCGCATCTTAGAGAAGCTTATGTGTCAATCTAGTGGACTTTATGTCACTACAATTCGACCTATTGAATCCAATAATGTAATAAGAGAAGATCTCTTGGATTCTGACACATATTGATTTTGGCATGACCGACTAGGACACCCTGGTCGTGATATGATGCTCCGTATACTAAAGACTTCACACGGATATCCATTCTTCAGAGTGAGAAGAAGCAAGAGTCAAAAATTGATCCCTGGACTTAGCAAGACCGCAACAATTGCAGTATCTGGAGCGGCAGCCGTCTTGGGGCGCCATAGGGACGCCTAAGTCCCATGTGATGACGCCATGGTTGTTCCTCCCAATGGCCATGACGCCATAATTACCAATTCCCATGGCTCCAACGCCATGATGGGAGATGTAGTCACACACTTTGCTTCTAATAGCGCTACAGACGTGCAGGCCCAACCAAAATCCTCATTGGTTGCTTCTACGGCCCCTCTCTCATTTTGTAGAGCCTGTTCCCTCGGGAAACTAGGACCTAGACCGTCCTACGCAAAGGATCCCAAAATACTCATTCCGTTCTTACAGAGAATCCAAGGGGCTATCTGTGGACCAATTCAACCATCATGCGGACCTTTTAAATACTTTATGGTATTGGTTGATGCGTTGACACGCTGGTCACATGTCGCGCTGTTGTCCACTCGAAATGCTTCTTATGCTAAACTTCTCACCCAGATTATCCGTTTACGGGCTCACTACCTTGACCATCTGATTAAGTCAATTCGTCTTGATAATGCTGGGGAGTTTACATCGAAAACGTTCGATGACTATTGCATATCACTGGGGATTGATGTAGAACATCCAGTTCCCCATGTTCATACCAAAAATGGTCTCGCAGAAGCCGCTATCAAACGACTACAAATGATAGCACAGACATTGGTTATGCGCACCAATCTCCCTGTTTGTGGTTGGGGATATGCAATATTGCATGCAGCGACTCTAATTTGTCTACGACCCACTGCAACCCAATCCTACTCTACTTTGCAGCTAGTGACTGGGTACGAGCCTGATATCTCGCACTTACGCTTTTTTGGGTGTGCCATTTATGTGCCTATTACGCCTCCACAGCATACTAAGATGGGTCCACAACGACGAATGGGCATTTATTTTGGATATGAATCTCCAACAATCGTCCGCTACCTTGAACCCTTGACAGGTGATCTCTTTACCGCTAGATTTGTGGATTGTCACTTTGATGAGACAATCTTCCCGTCGTTAGGGGGAGATAAGAACACAGGTGTTCAACAAGAACGATTGGAATTATCGTGGTCTGTCCCCACTATGTCTCATCTCAATCCCCGTACCGCACAATCCGAACTTGAAGTGCGAAGAATAATCGAGCTCCAGAACGTAGCAGACACTCTGCCTGATACGTTTTCTGATGTTGCCAAAGTGACGAGATCACATATACCTGCTGCAAACGTGACTGCAAGGATTAATATCCCGAATAATGGACATAACACCACTCCTGCGACACTAGGAGATGGTGCCATTGCCCAGGATGGCAATGATGTGGAGTCTATGGCCGCAGGTCCCGCAAGGAAGAGAGGTAGACCAATTGGTTTGAAGGATACTCGCCCTAGAAAGAGAGTGAATGAGGCACAAACAAATCCTTTGACCATCGATACTCAAAATCCGTCCCATGAGAATGTTTCAAATTATGGTTATGTCCAAGTGACATCATTGAGGGAAGCCTCAATGTCAGAACCTATCCCTGAGAACGTAGAGATCTCTGTAAATTACACTAGTGTACATGGGACGTGGGAAAGAAGCTCCATCATCATTGATGATGTATTCGCGTATTTAGTGGCGCATGAGATTATTGAGACCTATGACATCGAACCACGCTCCGTTGATGAATGCCAACGTAGAGCTGATTGGCCAAAATGAAAAGATGCGATCCAAGCAGAACTTGATGCTCTAGCGAAAAGAAAGATATTTGGCAAATTTGTACCAATACCGCCCAATACCGAACCAGTTGGTCACAAATGAGTATTCGTTAGAAAGCGTAATGAGAGAAATGAGATTGTAAGATACAAAGCTGGCCTTGTGGCGCAAGGCTTCTCACAACACCCTGGAATCGATTACGAGGATACCTATTCTCCCGTAATGGACGTCATAACGTTCCGCTATCTTGTCAGTTTGGTAGTTTCTGAAAAACTGAACATGCAGCTTATGGATGTGGTTACAGCATATCTATATGGAGATCTAGATACAGAAATATACATGAAAGTTCCAGATGGAATTCAGCTACCTAAATCAAGTGGCTCTAAACCACGGAGCGCGTTTGCGATTAGATTGAAACGCTCACTACATAGATTAAAACAATCCGAACGGATGTGGTATAACCGTCTAAGTGACTACTTGATTGGTAAGGGATATGTCAACAATGAACTATGCCCATGTGTGTTCATAAAAAGGACAAGTTCCGGATTTGCAATAGTAGAGGTTTATGTCGATGACATGAACATAATTGTCACCCTTAAAGAGTTAAGGGAAGCCGCTGAACACTTGAAATCCGAGTTTGAGATGAAAGATCTTGGGAAAACACGGTTTTGCCTCAGTTTAGAACTTGAGCACCGTAGAGATGGTATCCTGATTCATCAATCAGCTTATGACCAAAAGATGCTTAGGTGTTTCAACACTGACAAGATTAAGCCTTCAAGCACCCCAATGGTTGTCCGTAGTCTTAATCCAAAGAAGGATCCATTTCGTCCAAAAGATGACGACGAAGAAGTGCTAGAAGCAGAAGTGCCCTACCTAAGTGCAATAGGAGCATTATTGTACTTAGCACAATGCACAAGACCGGACATCTCATTCGTTGTGAACTTGCTAGCTAGATATAGCTCTGCGCCAAGACGCCATTGGACTGGTGTTAAAGATATCTTTCAATACCTAAGTGGTACGATCGATATGGGCTTGTTCTATCCCTAAAGAGAGAAGATGGATTCGGACTCATAAAGTGCCAGGGATGCCATACATGGTGGACTGCGTTCCCTCTCCCCATCCCAAAATGATATAAGTGTCTTGGAAGGTTTTGCTGATGCTGGGTACCTCTCTGACCCACACAAAGGTCGCTCCCAAACTGGTTATGTTTTCACCATGGGAAGGACCGCGATATCTTGGAGGTCTACAAAGCAGACCTTAGTCGCCACCTCTTCGAATCATGTAGAGATTATTGCTCTTCACGAAGCAGTTCGTGAATGTATATGGCTTCGATCCATAGTTACGCATGTTCAAAGCAATTGTGGTTTGAAGTCTACCACAAATGAGCCAACAAGCATTTATGAGGATAATGCTGCTTGCATTGAACAAATGAAGCTGTTGATGCTCAAGATTCGGCGGTAGCCAAGTCTTGATTGACGCTGGTCCGAAGAGCGGACCAATAACCTTTATGTTGTCTGTATCCGCTACCTGTCAAGTAAAATACATGAGGTGTCAGAGGGAGACCGCGTTGGGCGGTCTTTTCTTCTCCGATGCCTAAGTTAGTCAATGTATTTATGTTGACAAAGTAACAGTAGGTGAGTATTAAATGCGTAATTAATAAGGAGAGGGGAGAGAACCTTTTATAGGTGAGGAAAGGACTGAACTTCTCTATGTTTTCGATGTGGGACTGATGTGCTTCAGTCCCTAGCTTCTGGAGCTTCTGCCGCTCTCTTGGCGCGGCGCGTGGTGGCGCGTCAACTGTGATTTGGGGGTGCGCTGGGACTCAGGCGGAAGCCCGCCTGGCCGTGTTTCCATAGGTCACCCCTCTGGTGAGTTTTGGTACCCCTGGCAATAACATGAGCGTGGCTCATTATAGCTAATTATGCTTGCAAATAGCTATGTAAGTACAAGTCCCCCAAGTCCCCAGTCAAGGAGGGCAATCTTGGTTGGGGAGTTGCCTAGCGGTTCGAAGCGTTGCTTCCGCTGGTCTTGCCAAAAGCATAATTAGTGTCAGTGCGTTGCCAACCATGGACTTTCAGGTGGGCCCCTGCTAGGCCCCCTAAGGAGTCCCCCACTCCTTGGCTAAGATAGACCTCCGTATGGCCGGCGTATTGTTTGTTGAGGGGAGCTGCGCTGCGCAGAGGGTGTTGGGTAGCAAACCCAATCTTTGATACCCAAGTGGCGGGGGTCAACATGCCTGATCAGGGTCGTCGATGATTGTGGTGACGTAGCCCCCTGCCTGTCCCTGAGGACCATGTGTTGACTGCAACGCCGCGTTGCGATCATTGTGACTAAGGCGTGGCCTCTGGAATCGCTGTTGGCGGGATTTCCACCGTTGAAGAGAAGTGGCCCGCAATGTTGCGAGGGTCTGTCTGGCGGTAGGCTAGAAAGCGATGTTTCAGTTTAACGGTAACTCTGGAGAGGTTCCGCTAGCGGTGTTGCGCCTAGCGGAGACTTTCTTGTTTGACAGATGGAGACGTTCTGCTAGCGGTGTTGCGCATAGCGGAGACTTTCTCGTTTGCCAGATTGAGAGAAGTTCCGCTAGCGGGGTTGCGCCTAGCGGAAACTTTCTCGTTTGAAAGATGGAGAGAAGTTCCGCTAGCGGTGTTGCGCCTAGCGGAGACTTTCTCGTTTGCCAGATGGAGAGAAGTTCCACTAGCGGGGTTGGACCTAGCGGAAACTTTCTCGTTTGAAAGATGGAGAGAAGTTCCGCTAGCGGTGTTGCGCCTAGCGGAGACTTTCTCGTTTTCCAGATGGAGAGAAGTTCCGCTAGCGGGGTTGGGCCTAGCGGAAACTTTCTCGTTTGAAAGATGGAGAGAAGTTCCGCTAGCGGTGTTGCATCTAGTGGAGACTTTCTCGTTTGCCAGATGGAGAGAAGTTCCGCTAGCGGGGTTGCGCCTAGCGAAAACTTTCTCTTTTGAAAGATGGAGAGAAGTTCCGCTAGCGGGGTTGCGCCTAGCGGAGACTTTCTCGTTTTGCCGCACTTTATTGGATAACATGCAGACGCTTCGTGTGATGGAGTTGGACACGTGGTTGACATGTACTGGGCTAGCGTGTGGAGTGATGTTGTGATAGCACGCGCGTTTCGTCGCCCTAAATGCGGGCCATTATTGTGTTGGTAACCGAGGCGACGCCTCGGTTAATCCGGAGAGTGGGTTCAATAGTGGGCCAAGTGTTCGGCTGTCGTATGGTGTCATTTTTTTAGTCGACGGCCCAGATGTGCTTGACTTAGACATAAAAGAGAGGGAAATCAGAGTGGTCTTCTTGTCATCTTCACTTCAAACTCTTGTCGCCGTGTTCAAGCCCTGCTTTAACATTGGAGGAGTGTTGCAAATCGAGTGATTAGATCGCTCTGTGAGAGAAAGAGATTCCTGGGAACGACGACGTAAGTGCCGAGTCTTCCAGATCTTCCACATCCAGAGGTTAGTGATTCTAATCTCTGTTTTATTGCTTTCTGCGATTCTGGGTTTTCTTTTCGATTTGAGGCGAGTTTGATCCTTCTCCGTTGTGCCTTTGGGTGTAAAATGACTTTGGGGAAGGGTGTTTTTTTTGTGTTTGACAACGTTTGTGGTTTAGGAATTTGCTAGATGGTTGAATCTGGGTATGTATTTGGTTTTGGTGTGTTCTTGTTTTGGCGTTTTCTGGGTTTTCTGGGCTCGACTGTTCTTGCGTGCGAGCAGAGAACCGTGGGTTTAGATCTTGTTGGGACTAACTGGTTTTGGGTTTTAGGGTTTTTGGATGGCTAGCGTTATAGATATCTTGAGTGGTGAGGTCGCTCAACGTGGTGGATAGGGTGTTTATTGATTCGTTGCGTCCGTCTGCCCCTGCAGGAACCTCACCGCCCGAACCGCTAGACATGCCGCTGCAAACCATACCCTGGGAAATTGCCATGGGTCGTGCTAGCCTCCCCAAGGGAATTTCAAGCGGGGTCGAATGATGCGGAGCCGAGGTTTAGGATTAAGTCGGAGTTCCAACCCATCCAAGGTTGTCAACTTGCCACCGGCTAGAGTTCACATACTGACCGCCTGTGTTTGTTTTTGTAGCGGGTCTGCGGTATAACCTGACGCGCGACGAAGAGTGCCGCGTGGCAAGAATCCGTGGCTGTTGGCAAAATCGCAATTTGTTGGATCTCCGCCTGCTGACAGGGTGGGAGCTGTTGGTTGATCTACAACTGACACGATTTCTCGGTAAGTATCTTCCGCCTTTGTGTTACTTGCCTAAATGTTGTCGAGCTGATCGTTGTTGCTCTTGTGCAGAATCTCCGCCAGGTAATATAGCCAGTCGCGAGGCTTACGCTAAAGCTATGGATCGCGCCGAGATCACCGACTTTTTGGAGAGTATGTATGCGTCCGGGTTGGAAGCCAAGCATACAGTCGTGGACCCCAACACACTGGGGCTGAGTCGGTCGGAGATGCCTGTGGTGCTGCCCATGCCCCACCATTCTCATTTGGGGCCAGACGGACTGCCCGCGGTGCAGGTGGGAGGCAGCTCCACTCAAGATGTTACTAGCGGCAGTAAGGCTCCTGCCGCGCCTGCCCCGAAAGAAAGGGTGCCCGCCCTTAGGCGTGGCTTGCGGAGGGAGAGAGTGGCTCCTTCAGATGAACCAGTGACCGTTGCGGCGCTGGAGCCACAGACGGGCGTGCGTCCCGCCTGTACTGGCATGACAAGGGTGGTGGCGGCCCATGGTAAGCGTCAGCAAAATGATCCGGCTGACGACGACGAGGACTCCGTAGCCAATGAGCCCATTGGGGTGCATCATCTGAAAAAAGCGAGGCAGGCCCCTGCAAAGGAAACCGCGGCACGGAGCAAGAGGTGCAAACGGGCGATCTTGACTCCTTCGCTGCCTTCTCTGAGTTTCTGGCGGAGCCCTAGCAGGAGTTCCTTTATCATCTCTGCGAGCGGCTCGGGTTTGGCGGCTTGGAGGGGATTGTGCGGTCAACCGCTGTGAACCAGTCCTCCTTCAGCTCAGCGTTTGGACACCAGTCAGTTGGGCTGCACGAGCTTTTCCTGGCGGCAACGGAACAGCCGCGGGTTGAGCGGGGGCTTAGGGAGGAGATTAACGGCCTCCAGAGGGAGTTGGCTGAAGCCCAAGATAGGCTGGCGGATGTGGAGCAACGCTTGACTAAGGCAGAATGTGATGCCGCTGATGCTCGCGGCAAGTTGTCTGTTGCTGTTCAGAGGGATGTGGAGAGGAATGATCTCGTCTCTCGGTTGGAGCAGGAGATAGCCTTGCTGAAGGATAAGGTTGCCGTTAAGGAAAAGAAAGTTGAGATCCTTCAGCAGATTCCGCCGCCAAGTCCACCGAGTTGAAGAAGTTAGAGGCCGCGGTTGCTCGTTTGGAGGCCGAGGGGAGCCGTGTCGCCAGTGCCGCTGTGGAAGCCTTTAAGCAGTCGGCGGATTATAAAAAGGCCATGACTGAAGCGGCGAAGGCCGGCGCCATGGCCAATGTGGAGCTGCTGAAGCAGAAGGGCGCTATAGACTGGGTTAAGGCCTCCCAGCCCGCCAAGCCGGTGGATCAGAGAGCTCCCGAAAGTAGCGCGGCTCCTACTCCAGGAGGTAGTGTTCAGTCAGGGAGCGGAGAGAGTGGTGGTCGGCTTGACGATTCTCAACGGACTCCGCCTCCTACTCAGTCCGAGGTCTCCCGCGCCAACTTCATAGCCGATCATACCCGGGCGGATGGCACAATTGTAACACCAAGTCCGACAGCTCACGGATCGGATCAGACCAGCCGGATGTCCGAGCAGTAACCGCTTGCAGAGGGAGGAGACGGCTCCGCTGCCCCAAAGCTGTGATGTTGGAGATCGAGATGGTGCCGCTGAGGCCTTATGTAAATTTTTTTTTTTGTTAGATGCCTGCGAAGGTGTTTTTTGTAATTGACAATTTTCTGGGTGGCGAAGACCGACCCTAATATAAGTAATTTCTATTGCCATTTCCTTAGTGTGGAATTTTGTTGTACCGCCAGAGTTTTGACTAGTACTTTTGTCTTAATGAAACATTAAAGGAATTAAAATTGTTCCAAGTGCACAATGTAGCGGACGTTGTCCGCCGAATGTTATTGGCGTTGCCAGTTTAAAACTTATGCTTGGACTTGGTGACAATGGTTTGAATAATTCCTCGTTTCATTCATAGCTGGCAGACCAGTGTTTACAAAAGCGGGGTTGTACCCATTGGGTAGCTTCCCTTAGCTAAATATTGAACAAAAATTTAGCTAAGTCAAGATGCTCTTGGGTAGCGGTACGACTACTTGTAGTAATACCGAAGGTGTTCGGTATTCCAAGGGTGGGTTGTTGTGACGCCATCCTTATCCATGAGGTAGAATGTGCCGGGACTAGCCACATGCACTATTTTGAATGGACCTTCCCATGTTGGGCGGAGTGGTGTTGGTGTTGGAATGACTTCCTTCATTACCCAGTCCCCCAGTTGGAGGTTCCGGGCTTTGACTCTGGAGTTATAGAAACATGATACCCGCTGTTTGTTTTGCAGATTGCGCAGGTGGGCCTTGTTTCGTTTCTACTCCAAGAGGTCTTTGTCGAGGCTGATGCCCTCCCCGTTTGTCTCATATTGGTAGCCTTCGACCCTGGCGGTAGGTTAGGTTATCTCAATTGGTAGGACGGCCTCGGTTCCAAACATCATGCAGAATGGTGTTTCACCAGTGGCGGAAGTTGGGGTGGTTCTGATGGCCCACAGGACCTCTGGTAGTTTTTCCGCCCATAAGCCCTTGGCGTCGTCAAGTTTCTTTTTTAGCAGCTTCTTGATGATCTTGTTTGCTGCTTCGACTTGGCCGTTGGTTTGGGGGTGGGCGACAGATGCAAAGCTCATCTTGGTGCCCAAGTTGGCTATGAAAGAGATGAGTTCCTTGTTGTTGAACTACGTGCCGTTGTCTGTGATGATCATGTGGGGGACTCCGTAGCGGCAGTAGATGTTTTTCCAGAGGAAGTGAGTTATTTTGGTTGTAGTTAAGGCCGTCAGTGGCTCCGCCTCTATCAACTTGCTATTGTAGTCAATGGCGACTACGATGTACTTGAATTGTCCTTTGGCGGTCTGAAATTTTCCTATCAAGTCGAGACCCCAAGTTGAATGAATCCATGGGCCCACGATGATGGATAGTGGTTCCGCCGGTGCATGCAGGATATTCGCATATTGTTGACATTTGTGGCAAGATCTTGATATCTTTATGGCGTCGTCACCCAGTGTGGGCCAAAAGTATCCTTGTCGCATTGTGCGGTTAGCCAAGGACCTGGCGCCTGAGTGATTTCCACATTCCCCGCCGTGTATCTTTGCCAATACGGTCTTTCCCTCACCCGGGGTTAGGCACCGGAGATTGGGGTGGGTGAATCCTTGGCGGTAAAGTTTGCCATTCTGGATGTTGTAACGGGTTGCTCTCCGCTTGAGCTGTCTTGCCTCGACCTTGTCTTCTGGCACTGTCCCGTTGCGTTTGTATTTGATGATTTCGTCCATCCAACTAGCATTGTTCTGAATGTTGAAGATCTCCGCTAGGGTTTTTGTGATGCTTGGCCTATCAAGACATTCGACCCTTGTGTCCGTCGGACCCTGATGTGGCTGAGCGGTTGCCAATCTTGCCAGAGAATCAACCTTGGCGTTCTTTTCTCTGGGGATCTGTGTGATGGTGTGAAATTTGAATTTTTTGAGGAGTGTCTTGACGTACTGACAGGACCTGCCCCGGTTTTCACCCTGAAATCCGAAGAGGCCCTGCGGGGCCCACTTTAGAAGAAATTCTACCAAAAATTTGACAGAACTTCCCCTAAAAATGGACAACCCAAAACCTGTAGAAAAACATCCACACCTCTAAAACATCCATCCTTATTCTCCTGGAGCCACCCTGCTCCCTATAACACAACATCTCGCATATCTCATTTCATGAACAATTCTGAATTTAAGAATATTAATCTCATAGGTTATCAGAGCAATCTAATATACAGGCGAACAAGAGAATAGAAAGCAAGATAAATGACCGATGCTTTTATAATGCGGAAGCTATGACAGCTATGCCTCAACCCCAAGTACGCTCGACCTCAAGCTAAACTGGCCTGCAAACTGGGCATTTAAAACCGAAGGGCCCAGGGGAAAACATTTAAAATCCGTTAGAGTGAGTGGACGAAAAATAAGTAATTTCAAATGAATAAGTAAAACTTAATGTTTTCCCAAGTTATTCTCTTAAACCTCACATGCAGTAACAATCTTGAAAACACTCTTAATCATCCTCTTTACTGAAATCTCAATCACGTAACAAGAACATCTTGAAACCTCTTAAAATCTCATCCCCAATCCTTATAAAAACATCCTTTTCATGAGGCTCGTTTGATGACTAGAAAGGACTGCTGTCTAGTCATCTCATGCCATCTAGGAGGGACTGCCACCCAGATGACGCATCGGAAGGGACTGCCAACCGGGATAGGAGGCGGTGGATAGATGGGACTGCCAACTAGCCACATGTAGTAGACGGGACTGCCGACTAACCACAGGTAGTAGACGGGACTGCCGACTAGCTACCTCATGTCATCTGGAAGGGACTGCCAACCAGGTGACGCATCGGATGGGACTGCCACCCGAGCTGTAGTCTGGAAGGGACTGCCAACCAAACTATTACCTAGAAGGGACTGCCAACTAGGTAAGATACGCATGCGCCAAAACTGGCCTTCTTAATAAACTGAATAGCCTCCTCAAGAACTGAACATAATCTCTTTCAATCACTTGCTTTCGGAAAGAAACTCCATATTACCTCTGTTTATACCTACACCAGCAAGCTAGTTCTCTACATCACCAAGCATAAGTAACACCCACTTTGGGACATCCACGAGACATGGTGAGGCCCAACCGCTACTTGCATCTTGTAGCCCTATGTTCAAGCTACGCTACGGTATCCGGAAGTCGCAAATCCGTCGCCGGGAAGCCACCTTTCCGGCCTTGCCAAGTTGCCTTCACACTAGGCATTTCTATACTAGAATAGTTGTTACTTGTCCCACATCGAAAACAATGTAAATGAGATGGCTTCCTTCACCTATAAAAGGAACCCTCCTCCCACAACTCAAGACAATCCCATTACATCTTTTGTAATCCCCTTGGGCCGCAAGGCTCAACACACTAGTGTAACATTCAAGTGGACGTAGTTTCCCGCTAAGGCGGGAGACGAACCACTATACATCTCGTGTCACTCTCTCTCTCTCTCTCTAAAGCTAACTAGAGATCCCGCTCAATCTCTAACGTTAACATTGGCGCCGTCTGTGGGAAGCCAACACAAAGGCTTCGTCACCTATCACGAACTTTGACCCGAAAATGTCGAGTCGACGCTCATTCAACATCAAATTGGGGCCGGTCAACGCCCAACATAGCCGGTCAACGCCCGTAGGCAAAGTCAACGCCCAACATAGCCGGTCAACGCCCGTAGGCAAAGTCAACGCCCATCAAGGCTTGATCAACACCCAACTCCAAAAGGTCAACGCTGAACTATTCACTTGGTCAACGCCAACTACAAAAAAAAAAAAAAAAAAAAATTGGTGGCAAACTTCTCTGGACACCCAGAAAACTTCTCTGGGCACCCCTCCCTTTTTCAACTTTTCCCGCCAGTTCCTATGTCTCCGTCAAAGCTCCAGTTCCGCCGGACTCGGTGCCCAGCGCCTCAGCTGAGGTCGCCGTACCTTCCGCCGGACTGTGCTCCGCCGGACACCACCGCCCAACGAAAAATAAACCGCCTGAGAACTCGAGCTCGGAGCCTCAGCTCTACTTTACAGCTCCGCCGGACCCAACTGCCGCTCCCTCCGCTAGGCACCGCCAGCGGTAAGCACCTCCGCTAGTATCTTCCGCTAGCCATTCTTCAGCGGCACCGCTAGCCACCCAGCGGTAGCCGGCCCAACGCCGGCACGGCACCGCCAGTATACGCACAGCAACAAATTGCAGGCTCACCCAAGCAAGGCCAATCCCCGCTAGCCACCTCCGCTGGCAACTTCCGCCGGCCATGGACAAAGCTCCGCTGACCCACTAGGAGCTGCAAGTGTTGAACCTCCGCCGGACTGCACCACCGGGCAGCCTCCGCTGAACTTCACCACCGGACAGGCTCCGCCAAACTATACACCGCTGACCAACCAAGAGCTCTCTTGACCAAAAGCTTCGCGGACAAACCCCGCTCACAGCAGGCTCCGCTGAGCTTCACCGCCGGAAAGGCTCCACCGCCACACTTCTTCAGCGGCACCGCCGCTCTCGGTCAGCGGTAACACCAGCACTCGTCAAGCAATCGGCTACCAGCGCCAGCGCCTAGCAGCTACTTCCCGGCCAAGCCAACATCGCCAGCACACTGAGCTCAGCTAGCCTCAACTCCTCCGCTAGAGCCCCATCAGCGGCGCTTCTCCCGCTAATATCCGCCAGCCACAACTCATTACGTCAGCGCCACCACTCCGCTAGGTGATCTCCGCTAGTCATCACCCCCGCCAGCAAAGCTCCACAGCAGCTAGGCCCCGCTGCCAGCTTAACTCTCCTTCAGAGGTACTTCCTCTGCTGAGCTCCAGTCCCCGCTGAGCTCCTGCCGCAAAACTCGGATCTCCACTGCCGTCATCCCACTTACCTTTGCAAGGCCAGGAGCTCTCTGTCCTTGTTGTGCATGACATCATGAACTCTGCTGCGTTCTCAACAAGCAAGAAGCAAAAGGACAGCAAGATCACCGATTGCAATGAATTACAGATCTGGAAACCCACTCCACTCCACTCAGCGTTGCAAACCCACTCCACTCTCCTTCTAGCCTTCGCAAGGAAATCGCGCTGCAAAACTTCAATAAACAGATAAGAAATTCAAAACTATTTCTATTGGGCATTCAACCACAACTACGAGTTGACGTACATTATCGGAATACTTTATCCGCCACAAGCAATGGACCGTCATGCTTGGCCAACTCCGCTAGCCTCCAAACCGGCATAAGATAAGTCACTATTTCTTATCTTTTCCGCTCTTGCGATTAGAGCTATTGCCATGTCGATACATGTCTCTATAACCCTTAAGCATGCCTACAACATGTTATTAGCAACTTTCCTACAAGTACATGCTACACACATACATGCTTAAATTCACTTTCATGTGACATTCATCTAGAACCTTGTGACACTTATAGCTCAATTAAACATGCTCGGATAAACGCTTGCGAAACGGTTATGACTCGCTTGGGTATCAAAGCATGGCCGCGACTGGCTTGGGCTACGCCCTGCACGCTCATACAGCGCCTACACCCAACTTGCTCGAACACCTAACTCGCTCCACTTATCCAACATGCTTTAGTTACGCTCTCGGTTTACAATGCTTCATACATATGGTCTAGCCTCCAGGCACCACACTTTTTCACGTTTTCTTACATATGGTCTAGCCTCCGGGCTCCACGAGTCTATGGTCTACGACCTACCGCCATGCGGCAGGGCGACACCCCATTATCTCATGCACTTCATACATTAGTGCACCTCCGATGTAACTACATATACAAATTTTTGTCTTTTGTGATACAGGATGGCGAGTCCCTTCTTGCTTGCGGAGATCGGGGACTTGTAGGGGCCGTGCGCCTCTCGGATATTACTTATGCTTGATGACTTCATGATTTGAACTCCCCAACCAAGAAGCTACTCTTACTCGGGGACTTCGGGGACTTGTTTATACCTACACCAGCAAGCTAGTTCTCTACATCACCAAGCATAAGTAACACCCACTTTGGGACATCCACGAGACATGGTGAGGCCCAACCGCTACTTGCATCTTGTAGCCCTAAGTTCAAGCTACGCTACTGTATCCGGAAGTCGCAAATCCGTCGCCGGGAAGCCACCTTTCCGGCCTTGCCAAGTTGCCTCCACACTAGGCATTTCTATACTAGAATAGTTGTTACTTGTCCCACATCGAAAACAATGTAAATGAGATGGCTTCCTTCACCTATAAAAGGAACCCTCCTCCCACAACTCAAGACAATCCCATTACATCTTTTGTAATCCCCTTGGGCCGCAAGGCTGAACACACTAGTGTAACATTCAAGTGGACGTAGTTTCCCGCTAAGGCGGGAGACGAACCACTATACATCTCGTGTCACTCTCTCTCTCTCTCTCTAAAGCTAACTAGAGATCCCGCTCAATCTCTAACGTTAACAACCTCAATAAATCAATAATAATTCACCGAAAGCATAACTCAGTAATAACTCACTAACTCAATCCTCAATATCTCAATAAATCCTCGAAAGCATAATCACATACTCTATAATTCAATAATTGCTTTCGGAAGAAAGCTCCATCTAACCCAAGTCTGATAAGTGCGGAATTCAAAACCCAATAAATCTCGATAAATCAATCATGCTCAAATATTTGCTAAATCCCTCGCACTCGTATATCTTCATAAAAACTGATATTCGAAAAAATTCTCATAATATTTTTCCGAATCAGTCACTTCCCGAAAATCATTTCCCAACTCAATAACTCATGAATGACTATCTCAAAAATCTACTAAAAGCCCTCGGGAAGGAATTTCAATACTAATCTTGTAATCCATAAATAAATCTCGATAAACTAAATCTCAAATATTCAAAACATAATTAAATCTCAATTGGAAGAAAATAATAATAATACTGCATGCGGAATTAATTTAAAAACAAATGTCCACTCACAGTACTATTAGGCGACCATGCATACGAGTTCCTTCGTCGAGCAATAGCTCGGTACATCGCCCTGTACACAATTATATTTCGTGAATAGTTATTCGACAAATTAATACGATTCCTAAAATCAATTCCTCATAATTACATCTCCACTTCTCCTTGGATGCAACCCAAATTATACCACTAATACCAATTCGTTAATTTAAAGGTTCCAAGGCAGAACCGAGAGATATCCGACGGTCGGATTCTCGTAATTCGATAATCGAAACCCTAAACTTCAAAAATTCATAATTATTTCCAAGCTTCTCCAAAATTCACCAAACTTCACATACAAGCTCTATGATAATTATAGAATTTAACTAGCTAGAAATTGAAATTAAAAAGCTACCCTAGCCGCCGCTATCGCCGCCCACAGTGGCGGCACCGCCGCCACCGCCACCAGCTCTGATGGCCACCAAACTTTGGCAGCAGCACCTACTCAACGGACCCAATAATTTTTTCAACTGTAACCAAGTTAGAAAATGAGCGGAAGTACCTCAACAATTAAGGAGAAGCTTGAACTCAAACTGTGAATAGTGACCGTAATCTTCCAATCGTCGATTCTTCCTCTACACTGCAAATCGTGGCTCAAGGCTAGGGGGAAAATGATCCTTGGCAAAAACCGAACCTTCGACGCCGGTTTGGTGGCCGGAGATGGCCGGAATCGAGAGAAATCGGCGTTGACTCAAACTGCTACAGTAAAGTTTCCGGGCTTGATTCTTCGTTTTCCGTCCAAACCGCCGTGAGTTATCGCCGTGGGGAGGTTGGGTAGGAGTAAAGGAGTCCAGCAGTGGCACTTGTTCGTTCCCAGGTGGCCGGAATCAAGAGGTGGCCGGAGTTGCAGAGAAGAGGGAGAGAGACGCGGGGAGGAGGAGAGAGGGAGAAAAGAAAAATTACCGGCCCCAACAGTAAAAATTCAAATTTATACTTTCTACCAATGAACAGTAACTTTACTATTTCACTTGTAACTTTCACATACGAACTCCGATTTTTACGCACCACATATGCACGCGCTCAGTTTAACGTCCTCTACGACTTCCATGAAGAACATTTTCCCAAATTTTGACCCGAACAAAAAGTCAACTTTTAGGGCCCCATAAAATGTCAAAACGGAGCCAAAAAGTAAATATAAATGTCGTTTACCCATCGAAAAACTTGTAAACTGGTAAATTCGGGTTCGGGACGTCACACGTACCCTAAGTATGCCGCTAACTGTTGGTCCTTGGCCTGAAAACTGTCTTTGACCAGATTGACGACTAACTGGGAGTCGCTAAAGATGTTGACACTGTCGGCCCCCAAGTCGATGGCTAATAGTAGC
This sequence comes from Rosa lucieae, assembly GCA_024704745.1. Taxonomy (NCBI): domain Eukaryota; kingdom Viridiplantae; phylum Streptophyta; class Magnoliopsida; order Rosales; family Rosaceae; genus Rosa; species Rosa lucieae. The sequence goes on from CM045492.1 coordinate 5,194,410, forward strand.
CCTGCAATGAGCGCCTCATACTCTGCCATGTTGTTTGAGGCTTTGAAATTGAACTTCAACGCGTATTCTACATTCAGTCCCCCGGGGCCTGCCAAGATGACTCCCGCGCCGCTAGCTTTGGCACATGCGGATCCATCCACGTGTAGATTCCAGTCTGATGTCTGGGGGACTGGTTCTTCAGCATTTATCACCTCCGCGCCGGGCTCTGTCTGCTTGGGTCCCTCCTGACAGTGGGTAAGCTCAGCGATAAAGTCCGCCACCGCCTGACCCTTCATGGCGGTTCTTGGTTTTAGTCGATGTCGAATTCGCTGAGCTCGATGGCCCACTTGCTGAGGCAGCCCGAGTGATCAGGGTTTTGCAAAACCTGCCTCAGCGGTTGGTTTGTTAAGACGTGAATTGTGTGAGCCTGAAAGTACTGGTGGAGGCGCCTGGCGGCAACTATAAGTGCTAGAGCAAGTTGCTCTAGGGGAGGATATCTTGTTTCAGCTCCGTTCATACCTCTGCCTTCGTAGAATACTGGGAGCTCATCCTGGCCATCTCACCGAACGATGGCGCAGCTTATAGCCGATAGGGATACCGCTAGGTATATATAGAGTGTCTCCCCCTGTACCGGGATGGAGAGGAGTGGGACTGCGGAGAGGTACTCTTTCAGACTCTGGAATGTCGCCTCACACTCGGGGTTCCAATCGATGACTTTCTTGTGAGTTGTCTTTAGGACTTTGAAAAATAGGAGACACCTGTCAGTGAGTCTGGATATAAACTGAGAAAGGGCGGTTAATTTGCCTTGGAGGCTCTGAACATGCTTCTGCCATTCTGGAGTCTTCATGTTGAGGATGGCCTGTACCTTGTCGTGGTTGGCCTCTATGCCTTACTCGCTGACTATGTAACCCAGAAATTTGCTGGCGGTGACGCCAAAGAAGCATCTTCCTGGGTTGAGGCGCATACCGTAGGCCAAGAGAATGGTGAATATGATTCTGAGGTTAGTGACATGTCTGCTGGCCTTTATACTCTTTACCAACATATCGTCCACATAGACCTCGATGATTTTGCCCAGATGTTCAGCGAACATGGCATTCATTAGTCGCTGATAATTTGCGCCGGCGTTCATTAGACCGAAAGGCATGACATTGCAATAGTATAGGTCTTTGTCGGTTGTGAAAGAGGTGTTTTCCTGGTCGGCAGGGTGCATTTTGATCTAATTGTAGCCGGAGAAGGCATCCATCATGCTGAGCAGTTCGTGCCCAGCGGTTGCATCGACTAATTGGTCGATGCGAGGGAGAGGGAAACTATCATTGGGGCATGCCTTGTTGAGTCCCTTGAAGTCGACACACATTCGCCATTTGCCGCTAGGTTTTTTGACCATGACCAAGTTGGAAATCCACTGGGGGTAATTGACTTGGTGGATGATGCCAATGCTGTGAAGCTTGGCCACCTCTTCTCCTATTGCGCGGTATCTCTCTTCATCGAAGGCCCGTCACCGCTGCTTGACTGGGTAGGCGGACGATTTGATACTTAGTTTGTGCGTGATAATTTCAGGGGAGATGCCTAGCATGTCGGCATAGGACCATGCGAATACAGCAACGTTGTCACGCAGGAATTGGGTGAGGTCCGCTGCAACTTCTGGGTCAAGCTGTGCTCCGATGCTGACTGTCCGCTCGGGGTTTTCATCGGAGATGCTGATAACTTTCAAGGAAGTTTTCGAGTTAATAAGTTCTTTCTTGACATATTTTTTCTCGTCATCCCTGGGATCCTCAAAGATATCTGGCGCTCGTGCCTGGTTTCCTACTGCAAGGATTTCGTGGCGGTGTGTCGACCGCGACACGGTTGTTGAATAGCATTCTCGCACCAACTGTTGACTTCCCTTCACACAGCCTGTCCCATTGGGAGTAGGGAACTTCATGAGGAGCATATAGCCGGCGATAATGCACTTGAGCTTGTTGAGCGCCGGTCGACCAATTATGGCATTATATGAACTGAAGCAGTCCACAATGATGAACTCTGTGTGAATTTCCGTCGAACGGGGACTGGCGCCGATAACCAGCCGCATGTAGTCTGAACCCAAAGGCTGTGTGACATCACCGGAGAAGCTAAGTAGCGGCTCATGATCCTGCAGTAGCTTCCTGTTGCGTTGTAGTTTGCTGTAGCAACAGTTGAAGATGACATTCACTGCGGAGCCGCTGTCGACCAGGACACTTCCCACCGACCACCTACCGAGTATGACGTCGACCAAGAATGGGTCGTCGTGGGGCAAGTGGACGCCGCGTTCCTCTTCCTCTGAGAAGGTGATAGGCTCCTACCCCGATCTTGGGAGTTTAGCGGATATTGCAGACCTCGTTGGGGTGGTTAGCACGCGCGTAACACTTTTTTGCTCTGTGAGACATGTTGGTGATTGGAGCACCGCCATCGATGGTGTTTATGCTGCCCATGGGCTCGATGTTAGCGATTACAGGTGGCAGTTGTTGTACCTTGAATTGTTCCATCTTACCGTCTCGATATAGGGTTTCAATGGCTGTTTTGAGAGCGTTGCAGTTGTTGGTATTGTGCCCGCTGTCTTCGTGGTATTTGCACCACTTACCAGTGTTTCTGGGTTTTCCCACCCTGGGGTACTTTCTTGGGGGTGGCGGTGGTATTTGGTCCTTGCACTGGTCGTATATCTCCTCGTATGAGGCGGTGAGGACCGTAAACACAGCGTACCACTGGGACTACTCTGGCTGTCGGTTACGGCTATCCCCGTGAGACGAGCTGTTTCCCTTGTTGTAATGTTGGTCCCTCTGTCGCTTGCTCTGGTGGCGGTCCTGTTGCCATTCCCTTTTTATATCAGTTGGCGGGGTAGCCGGTGCCCTAGCGGTTTCCTGGTGGCCAGCGGAGGGTTGAGCGGGCTTTATGGGTGTTGGCGGTGGTGGGGGGCTTTCTCCATATGTGATGAATTCTGCCTGTGCATGGATGACAGCCTCATTCATGACATGATCGTAAGAGGCATTTGGGTGATTGTAGTTGAGGTGATAAAGGAATGGTCCCTTCAGGAGTCCCTGCTTGAAGGCTGCCAACGCCATTGTCTTGTCAAGATCGCGGCATTGGGATGTTGCCGCTCGGCACCTGGTGACAAATGCCTTCAATGTTTCCTCTGGCCCCTGCTTGAGGTTGAATAGCTGGGATGTATTGTGGTGTCCAGCGGCCAATAGGATGAACTGGGAGAGGAACGCATTTGATAGCACATTGAACGAATCAATGGACCCTGGCAGGCACTCAAAGAACCAACTCATCGCCTCGCTGTCCAGCGTTTCGCTGAACAGGTGGCAGAGGGTGGCGTCATCGAACCCTTTGTTGTTTGTGACTTTTTTGAAGGTGTCCATGTGGACAAAGGGGTCAGTCATGCCGCCGTAATGTGACATCTTTGGGGTTTTTGCATATGCTGGGCGGATGGCGTGCAGGATCTTGGAGGTAAACTCCTGGCCTTGATGCGAATAGCGGATTTTGTACTAGCGCTGGGGCGCCTGTTTCAGCCCAGATTAGCCGTTGTTCCAGTTGTTGCATTCTTTCCAAGATCAGGGCGGTTGTGTCTGTGCTGGGTCCTGCCTGGAGGTTCCTCTGCCGCTCATGTCCGAAGGGAGGTGGATTTCCCTCGGTTCTGGCTCTGGCTGCTGAGCGGTTGGAATGCAGTTGTGACTCCGCCTCCTGCTCCATAATCATTCTGGGCCGGGGAGGGGGGGTGGTCCCATCTCCAATAACTCTGGTGGGTCCAGCGGTACCTGCATATGGATGATTGGTCCGGGTACCAATCCGCAGAAGTTGGGCTGACTCTGTCTGGTGCTCTACGAATGCTCGCTTCGTGCTGGGTTGGCGTTTGCTTCCAGCGCTTTTTTCAGCTCATCAAATTTTGACATTAACATGATCACCTGTTTTTGGGCTTTCGGCCTTCTCTCGGCGCTCCAGCTCATGCTCTTTATTTGCTTTGTGGAGATCCACTAGTGCCAGCTCATACATAGCGGCGAAATCCTGTACCGGTGGGCGGCTGCCGCTCGGTCGAGGATCCGCTGGTGTTTGTGCTGGCAGAACCTGGGATGTGGCCTGAGGTTCCCCACTAGGGTTGGCCGGCGTGTGAAATAATGCACGGCTAACGTTAACCGCGGGGTTATCGTTGGTCGTGGGGTTGGTGGAAAGGGGCTAGGCCTATGGGTCAGCCTGGTCCTCAGCGTTACCCCCACTACCGTCAGTCATGGTAGTTGTGGTGGGATGACCTTTTGTTCAAGGGTTCCCACAGACGGCGCCAATGTTGATGCTCAAGATTTGGCTGTAGCCAAGTCTTGATTAACACTGGTCCAAAGGGCGGATCAATAACCTTTATGTTGTCTGTATCGGCTATCTGTCAAGTAAAATACACGAGGTGTCAGAGGGAGACCGCGTTGAGCGGTCTTCTCTTCTCCGATGCCTAAGTAGTTAATGTATTTATGTTAACAAAGTAACAGTAGATGAGTATTAAATGCGTAATTAATGAGGAGAGGGGAGAGAACCTTTTATAGGTGAGGAAAGGACTGAGCTTCTCTATGTTTTTGATGTGGGACTGATGTGCTACAGTCCCCAGCTTCTGGAGCTTCTGCGCTCTCTTGGCGTGGCGCGTCAGCGGTGATTTGGGGGTGCGCCGGGACTCAGGCGGAAGCCCGCCTGGCCGTGTTTCCATAGGTGACCCCTCTGGTGAGTTTTGGTACCGCTGGCGGTAGCATGAGCGTGGCTCATTATAGCTAATTATGCTTGCAAATAGCTATGTAAGTACAGAAGCAATGCTACATCAAAAGCGACAACACCAAGCATATATCGCCCAAATTCTTCTACAATCAGCAACAACAGACGCTCCTCAAGATCAAAATGAACCAGGTTCGATCTGAGGAAAATGTAGCAGACTTGTTTACTAAGTCCTTGCCCAATTCCACGTTCGAGAAACATGTGGCAAGTATTGGCTTGCGGAAATTATCTGAACTACCATGATCATAGTCATCAGGGGGAGGCGCGGACATCAGGGGGAGATGTCTACATGTTCACCTCGAAACGTGAAGGGTGTGTTGTGTTCTTTTTCCCCTTCGACTGAGGTTATTTTTGTCCCACTAGGTTTTTGTTACTCGGCAAGGTTTTTAACGAGGCAACGAGAGAAGCACCGCGTTTGGGCAACACAAGGGGGAGTGTTCAAGAAAACCTTAATTTGTGTTTGGCCCAAACTCTAGGTTACTTGACCTAGTGGTAATAGGGTTAAATTAGAAGGATCTAGATTCCTATTCAATATACGATTACTTTCCTTGTATGATTGAGATTCTATGCATTGTAATCCTCTATATAAAGAGGCCCCTATTATCAATGAGAATACACAACAAATTTCTCTCAATTTCTGATTCCCTAAAACAAGTTCTACAATGTTTTTCTCAATCTTAGCTTTTTAAGATTACTTTTCTAATAATTTTTTATATTCCACCACAAGAAAGAAAGAAAGAAGAAAGAAAATGACTCAAAATATATTACTTTTAGTTTATTATTGTGAGATTAATCTTTATTAATATAATGAAGATGTATATAATGAAGATTTAGTATCATATTATTCTTTCCTTCATTCTATAGTTGTATTATTATGAGATTAATCTTTATTCATAAACATATATTTAATATTTAGAAAAAATACTTTATGTCAAAACAAGGATATAATGTTTTTTTTTTCACTATTTTGACAACATAAAAGAAATAGTATTGGTGGAATTGTCATGAGATTTTAAATAAGGAGGTCTAATATGATTGTGGTTTTTAAATATTTTTAAAAACAAAATGAAATTTTGTGTTTGAAACGGGCCGGCCCAAATATGTCATGCTCGGGCCGTGTCGGGCCCATTACAGGCTCGAGCCGGGCAGGGCCACTAACGGGCTTGGGCCGTGCCGGGCCGCTTTTAAGAGTGCCGGGCCCTTGCCGTGCTCGTGCCAAGCGGCCCGTTTGCCACCTCTACTCACCGTTAACCTCTACACACAGGCCATCGCCACGACCCCAACAACTCTGAGCTCTATTCAAACTGCGCTCAAGCTAACATCAAATCCAACAATCTCATCAGTAACAAACTCCCTCCAAACTCTGCGAGGGGCTTCGATTGTACTATCTTCAACACATTCACGAGCTCCAGCTCTAGGTCCGCCAGAAGACCTACAATCTCAATCGACTCGAGGCCTAGAGAGTTGAGCTCAATTCCAGAGGTGCATTTCTATTTCTAATTCAAAGTTCAATGTTTTGAATCCTTAACCCTAACCTAGTAATTGGTTCTGGAAATTTCAATTCAACTGTTTTGGGGTTTGTTTCGATTGGTACTGGGTTCTGAATTGAGGCGAGTTTTAGGTTTTGTTTGTGTTAATGCTTGGATCCGTGGGATCTTATTAACGATAAGTAAAAGAGAGGGAGAGAGAGAGTGACACAAGCGAAGTATAGTGGTTCGCCTCCGCACGAGCGGTAGACTACGTCCACTTGAAAGCTATACTAGTGTGTCGAGCCTTGCGGCCTAACAAGATTACAAGAGATGTAATGAATGTCTTGAGTTGTGGGAGGAGGCATTCCTTTTATAAGTCAAGGAAGCCATCTCCTCTACTTATTCTTCGATGTGGGACAAGTTTCCACATATTTCTAGTCTATTAAGCCTAGAAGCATGTAGAAAGCTATGTTGTGGTGGCATCTTGGCAAGGGCGGAAAGGTGGCTTCCCGACGTCGGATTTGCGACTTCCGGATACCGTGGCGTAGCTTGAACATAGGGCTACACGATGCATGTCTTGGTTGGGCCTTGCCATGTCTTGTGGATGTCCCAAAGTAGGTGTTACTTATGCTTGGTGATGTAGCAAACTAGTCATGCTAGTAGAGGTATCTACAAGTCCCCGAAGTCCGCAAGCAAGAGGAGCTTCTTGGTTGGGGAGTTCAAATCATGAAGTCATCAAGCATAAGTAACCGGGCGGTACGGAGCCCCTACAAGTCCCCGAACTCCGTAAGCAAGAAGGGACTCGTTAACCTGCACAAGAAAGACAAAAAACCGGCATATGTAGAATGCTCTTTGCATTGGGCAACAAATGTGAGTTGCATTTGATATGCGTTGGCATGTATGAGCGTAATAGTGCGCATATGGTCGTGTGAGAAAATGAATTGCATATGAAAAATGCGTGACGCGCGCAAGGAGACGAACGAGGTCGATTTTGACGGGGTTATGCTCGCGAGATGTAAGTTGCATGAGCGCCGCGGAGGTAAGCGTTTGCAATTCGTGAGTGTTGAATGCTTGAACGCTTGTATTAATGGAACGCGAAAAGAATTTGATTTGTCGCGGTCAGTAAACGACAAATGGTAGAAAAATTCAATGTTCCATTAACGCGTGGTGGGTCGAGTAGACATGAGCGTAAAGCTCGAGGATTGCCGGGAAGGCATGAGCGGAAGCTCGGGGTGCCGGGAAGGCATGAGCGGGAAGCTCGTGAGCGGAAGCTCAAGGGTTGCCGGGAAGGCATGAGCGGAAGCTCGGGGTGCCGGGAAGGCATGAGCGGGAAGCTCGTGGGTGCCGGGAAGGCATGAGCGGAAGCTCGAGGTGCCGGGAAGGCATGAGCGGGAAGCTCGTGAGCGGAAGCTCGGGGCGCCGGGAAGGCATGAGCGGGAAGCTCGGGGTGCCGGGAAGGCATGAGCGGGAAGCTCGTGAGCGGAAGCTCAAGGGTGCCGCGAAGGCGTGAGCGGGAGCTCGGGGTGCCGGGAAGGCATGAGCGGGAAGCTCGTGAGCGGAAGCTCAAGGGTGCCGCGAAGGCGTGAGCGGGAACTCGGGGTGCCGGGAAGGCATGAGCGGAAGCTCGTGGGTGCCGGGAAGGCATGAGCGGAAAGCTCGTGAGCGGAAGCTCGGGGCGCCGGGAAGGCATGAGCGGGAAGCTCGGGGTGCCGCGAAGGCATGAGCGGGAAGCTCAAGGGTGCCGCGAAGGCGTGAGCGGGGAGCTCATGAGCGGAAGCTCAAGGGTGCCGCAAAGGCGTGAGCGAGAAGCTCAAGGGTGCCGCGAAGGCATGAGCGGGAAGCTCAAGGGTGCCGCGAAGGCATGAGCGGGAAGCTCGTGAGCGGAAGCTCGGGGGTGCCGCGAAGGCACTAGGGCGAAAGCTCGGCGGTGCCGCTGAGGCACGAGCGCGAGAGTCTGGCGGTGCCGCTGAGGCACACGAGCGGACGCGGAAGCCTGGCGGGGCGGCTGGGGCACGTGCGCGGAAGCCTGTCGTTGCCATGAGGCATTAACGGGTAGCTCGATGGTGATGCCCTGGGGCATGAGCGTGGCCGTTGCTAATTATGCTGGGCTGTATGTACAAGTCCCCGAAGTCCCCAGTCAAGGAGGGTGTTCTTGCGGGTTGATACCAAAGCGTAGCTTTGTGCCGTATATGAAGCATAATTAGTGCGAGTGCGTCGTCCATCTAGAATTTGTTGGAGCGAACGCTTTTGCCCTTTCGGGTGGGCCCCTGCTAGGCCCTGCGAGGAGTCCCCCACTCCTGGCTATAGACCTCCGGATGGTCGTAAAATTGTTTGATGAGGGGAGCTGCGCGGAGCAGAGGGTGTTGGGTAGCGAGCCCAATCTTTGGTACCCAAGCGTCGGGGTTAACTGCCGGATCAATGGCTGCCGTAGGCTGTGTTAACTAGTCCCTTACTGTTTTCTCAAATGAGAAACTTGACTGCAATGCCGCGTAGCGGTCATTGTCATTAGGAGGCGTAGCCTTACCGCTTGGCGGTTGGTTGCCGATGAAAAACGATAAACACATAGAGCAAGTAATAAAATTTTGTTTGAGTTTCCCATACTTATTTAATTTTGCAATTAAAATAGAAGCATGGCATATGTGTATAGCATGTACTTGTAGTAAAGTTGCTAATAACGTTTTGTATTTTTTGTAGGCATGCTTAGAGATCGTTTGAGATCGGTATACGAAGTATGACATATCTAGCATGTGAGGCCTAGAAAATATTGCCAAATCTACGAAATGTTTTAGGCATGCTCAAAAGTTTATGGAAGCATGTAAAAGCATATCAAGTGTGATATATTGTAGTCATGCTTAGAAGTAGTAAAAGCATGTGATTGGTATGGCATTAGCTCAATTTTGAAAGAGCGTAAAAGATAAGCTAAAGTGACTTAACTTATGCCGATTTGGAGCGAGTTGGAGTTGGCATTGATATGAGTACTCAAATCATGTTGGGGTTGTCCAAGCATGACGCTCCATTGCTCCGGTAAAGTTCCTTAGTAGAAGGATGATGATTTCGCTAATTAGAGGGGTGATCGGTGATTATGCTTCCCTAATACAAGATAAAGTAGATGATTAACATATAATCTTGTACACATGTTTGAATCACGTTGCATCACAAATATGTATGGTACTACTTGACACGAAATGCTTGAGTTTCACGAGCATGTGAGATGCTAGTTTTGATTATTAAGCAAAATATAAGAATATGTGTACATGAAATGTACCTAGGGATGAGTGAGTGGCGGTTTGGTAGCATATAAACCATAATATCCCAAAAAGGTGGCACATGTGTATAAGCTTAATTTCAATGCTGTGAAGTTTTAACAAGCAAACAAATGAAATACTAACAAGCTAGTTTATGTGTGACAGAGTTCATTAACATGCATGTGCGGTCACAGAGGAAACTTAAGCTTAATTTGGACATTCCCAGTGATATTGCAAATAAGTACCATGTGGCCGTCGCCTAACCCACATATCAATAGGCACATGAGTATGCATGCCCAGTTGAGGAATTATACCTTTGTATGTGCATACAAATTTAATGTGATTGAATAAAGCATGCATGTGTCTAGCAATTAAGCTATATGTGTGCAGGCGTATAGTATAGAAAAATAAGCCAGGTCCAATTTGTATGGTGCTAATAATATTATAAACATGGGAGCATATAAGGCTCTGTTAACCTTCTGATTGGTGGTCAAGATAGTTGTATATGTATGTGAGGTGTCCAATTGAGAGCTATGTGCATGGCATAGAACTAACGTGTTGGACACGTGCAGCAAAGCTATGTACAAAATGTGTGTACGTGTGCATGGGCACACACGTATAAGTATAGATGCTTAGGAGATAACCTACACGGCCATTAATTGTATGATCAAGCAGGTATACGTAAAGCATAATCACACATTGCACAATTGTTCAGTAAAATCAACAGGAGTTCTGAAAACTTAGCCTTTTGGTGATGGGTGCAACAAGATGGGCGTGGTCTGCAAGATTTGAATGAGAGATGAGCTGACGAGATAGAGGTGCTGAGAAGCTAACGAGAGTCAGCATCGTGCAAGTTGAACGTCAGACTCGTGCTCTGAAAGTCAAGCTTGGAGCGAAGAGATGATTTGAAAGTTATTCCAAATTGATTTGACAAAGTTATTAGCGTTCGATGTTCGCCGCTAGGTGCTGCTGATGGAGCTGCCATGGGTGCCCAGACTAGTTTTTCTGGGTGACCGGCAAATTGAAGTTCCGTCAGAAAAATTGAAGCTCCGCTAGGTCCGCTGGGACTGCTAGAGATTGAAGTTGATGCTTCGCTGATGCCCGGGCTAGCGGTGGGTGTCTATCAGTTGGGTTTGCCGCTGGTGGAGGCTAGCGGAGGATTGCCGCTCATGGAGCTCAGCGGAAGATTTGGAGCATGGAGTAGTGGAGAATGCCGGCGGGGCACCAGTTCGGCGGTAAATCAGTTCGGCGGAGATGGAGCCCAAGAGTTTAGCGGGGACTTTTCCGGCTGTGAAGCGCAGCGGTGGTCGGTGGAGCGTTTGTTTGAGTTGGGCGGTGGTGTGCCGCCGGTGATTTGTGCGGCTCGAAGGCAGTGGGTGTGCAGCGGAGCATTGCCGTCCGAGATGGCTAGCGGAGGGGAGCCGTTGGCTAAGTTCGGCGGAGGTGTACCGCTGAAGCACAGTCCGGCGGAGGACTAGCTAGAGGCGGAGCACCGGAGCTGCTTGTGGCTGGCGGAGTTTGGTGGAGAGCTAGGCCAGCGGAGGAGCGCAGTGCGGCGGAGAGTCCGAGTGCGGCGGTGCGGCGGCGCTGATGGTGGTGCAAGGTCGGTGGTGTCCGCCTGGCGGAGGAGTTCGCCAGTGCCTGAGCTCAGTGGAGATCGAAGAGATGAGGTCTGGCGGGAAATTTGAAATTTGGACATGCCCAGAGAAGATTTCTGGGTGTCCAGAGAAAATTTGGCCGCCCAGTTTTTTTTTTTTTTTTTTTTTTTTTTTAGTCCAGCGTTGACTTTCATGGGTTGGGCGTTGACCAACCTTGACTGGCGTTGACCAACAACCCGCCGGGCGTTGACCGGCTCCGCTGGGCGTTGACCGACCCCGCCGGGCGTTGACCAGCCATGTTGGGCGTTGACCGACTCCGCCGGGCGTTGACCGGACCCGCTGGGCGTTGACCGGACCCGCTAAGGATGTTGGATGAGCGTTGACTCGATATTTTTGGGTCAAAGTTCGTGGTAGGTGACGAAGCCTTTGTGTTGGCTTCCCACAGACGGCGCCAATGTTAATGCTTGGATCCGTGGGATCTTATTAACGATAAGTAAAAGAGAGGGAGAGAGAGAGTGACACAAGCGAAGTATAGTGGTTCGCCTCCGCACGAGCGGTAGACTACCCACTTGAAAGCTTATACTAGTGTGTCGAGCCTTGCGGCCTAACAAGATTACAAGAGATGTAATTGAGTTGTGGGAGGAGGCATTCCTTTTATAAGTCAAGGAAGCCATCTCCTCTACTTATTCTTCGATGTGGGACAAGTTTCCACATATTTCTAGTCTATTAAGCCTAGAAGCATGTAGAAAGCTATGTTGTGGTGGCATCTTGGCAAGGGCGGAAAGGTGGCTTCCCGACGTCGGATTTGCGACTTCCGGATACCGTGGCGTAGCTTGAACATAGGGCTACACGATGCATGTCTCGGTTGGGCCTTGCCATGTCTTGTGGATGTCCCAAAGTAGGTGTTACTTATGCTTGGTGATGTAGCAAACTAGTCATGCTAGTAGAGGTATCTACAGTTTGTTTAATTTAGGTTGGGTTACTGATACTGGGGTAAAGTTTATGTCTTTGCTGAATAAGATGAGTAAACAAGTGCACTAGAGTTGTTCGAGAAGATGTTGGAACCTTTTGTGATCTTTGTTTATCTGGATTCTTTGGTTTATTTAGTATATTTAGTGCGTTACTTAACTAAGTTATTGGATTGGTTGTTTTTGTTTGTGTTGTGGGGAATGGTTCCTACAGAGAGTTTCTACTTATCTAGGATGGAATTGAGTAGATTAGTATTGAGAAATGGTCACAATGTGAGTAAAATGTATAGGGGGAGAGGTTCATCTTATTCAATATATAGATTTCATCTAAAACTAGAATTCATGTTGCAGGTTTCATAGCTATGTATGCCACACATCATGCAATCCTAAATTCAGAAAGCAGGAACGGACAGTGAAGCAAATTTATATTGTCTTTGTTCTTTGGAAGTCTTATATTCTTTGAAATGTCGATATTCAAATATTCTACACAGTTTACTATTGTCATGCTTGGTTTTGGATTATTGTTCCTCAATGAAGGAAAACATGTGTCTGTGCATATAGATTTATTGAATTAACTGATGATCAGGGTATGAGTCTATCTTTGAGATCAGCAAATGGCACTATTTGCAATTGGAAAGTAAATTGAAATGGTCCTTGATCAAGAACACAATTAACATGTGTTCTTACGGTTGTTCCTTTGTTTCTTGCATTTGCACATACTAAATTTATGTTAAAGTAGCCTCTGCTTGCTAATTTGTCTAGTCCATTCCTGTATTGCAGTATAATGGTGAAGGATAGATTAGTCCAGGCAGTGTCGAAAGCGGTGCTAGTCTCCTTCTTGATGGGAGAAATGTTATGGTATTTAATTGTTCTCATCCCAGTTTAACATAATTCAATACTTGCTATACATTAGTTTGCATCAGCTGAAGATGCCAAGGTGAGGTCAATTTTCAGTTCTGGTTAGATCCACTGTCACTATATCAAAATGCCTAATTGCTAACATCTTTCTTTGCTGTAGTGTGTGTCATCAAGTGAGCACTTTCTTTGCAATCAAATGTTGAAAGTTAAAGTGGCTACCCCAAAGGTTCTCAGAATTTGTGTATTAGTATTTTTGAAATGCTACTCTTATAATCTTTTTATCTTGGTTACACAAGCATATACCATCAAGATACACATGTACTCCACCACTCATTTATGTTTTCAAGTTTTGATGTCCTGTGATTTCTGTTTATCTGTTGCTTCAGGATCTACGCTCAAAAATGCATCAAGGAAATGGGTTTATTACCTTTGAAAATGCAGGTCAGATCATCTCACTTTTTTTTTTTTGACTTGCAGCTAAAATTGTGCATAATGGATTGTTTACACTTTCAATTTAACGTAAGCTCTCCTCCCTTCAGAGCTTGTATTGCTTATGTAGCTTAACTCTTATAGCTTTCTGTAGATACCTCCCACTATGCATGGAGGATTAGCTACATCACCAAGCATAAGTAACACTCTATTAGGGGGCCCACGAGCCATGGTGGGACCCAACCACGACATGCATCCCGTAGCCTGATGTCCAAGCTACGCTACGGTGGTCGGAGGCGGCCAATACCTTGCCGGGAAGCCACCTTCCCGGCCTTGCCAACATGCCACCACAACATGCTTTCTACACTAGAATAGTTATGTATTGCATCCCACATCTAAGAAAATGTAATTGAGAGGGGTTCCCTTACCTATAAAAGGGACCCCTCCTCCCACTTAAACTCAATCCCATTGCATCTCATGTAATCCTCTTGAGCCGCAAGACCCGAAACACACTAGTTAAACTTGCAAGTGGACGTAGTCTCCCGCTAAGGTGGGAGACGAACCACTATACTTCTTGTGTCGTTCTCTCTCTCTCTCTTTATTTATCGTTAATTAGACCCCTCGGTCACAAGAATTAACATTGGCGCCGTCTGTGGGAAGCCAACACAAAGGCTTCGTCACGTACCATGAACTTTGGTAAACATCAAATTAGGGCTTGGTCAACGCCCATCAGGCGTGGTCAACGCCCAATAGGCTCGGTCAACGCCCATCAGGGGATGGTCAATGGTAAGTCAACGCAGGTCAAGGTCGATCAACACCGATTTGGAGTGGTCAACGCTGACCTACACCCAAAAAAAAAAAATCTGGCGCTAACTTACTCTGGGCACCCAAGCACCAAACTTCAATCAAACTTCAATCATCATCAGCGCCTCCGCTGAGCTCCACGCACCAAGCTTCGCTCCGTCAAGCACCACCGCTAGTAAAGCTCCGCTTCGCCGAAATTCTTCCGCTAGCCACCTTCGCTGGTCAAGCCCCACCAGCCACAACTTCCGCCAACCAAAGCTTCCTCCGTTGACGACCACCGCTGACAAAAACGACGCTCTAGCGGCACTCCTCCGCTGAGCTTTCTCCTCCGCTAGCACCGCCAGCAAAACCACCACCAGCCGTAAAACGCTGACCAAAACTGCTCCAGCTGACTAAAGCATCGCTAGCCTTCACCGCTGAGTGAAACACCGTCGAGCACCTTCGCTCAATGCAGTTACTCCGAGTCTCCACCGCCAACTATGGCCAACTCACTGCCGAGCTCCTCCGCTGGCTAAGCCTCCCCTTACCAGAACCTCCGCTAGGCACCACCAGCGGTCAGCAGCTCCGCCACCACCCGCTGGAAACAGCTCCGCTAGCTCCATCAGAGTAACCATCTCCGCTAGCTCCATCAGCGGTTACCAGCTCCGCTAGCACCTCCAGCAGGCACCGCTAACGTCAACAGCAACCCAAACATGCCCCGAGCTTTTGTGGCTGTCAAAATCTGCAAAATAAGCTAAACCTCTCTCTTCTCTCAATTTTCCTCTGCTACCGAGATATATGAGACTGTCAACATCACACAATTAAGTTATTATTTGTGAACAGCTTAGACTCAAGCCATATACCCTCTGACAGTTAATAGAGGGTGCATGTGCCATGCTTTATACAGATGTCTCTCATTTATGCAAAGTATAGTGAAATCCAAGCATGCCTCCTATTCTTCCTGTAAGAATAAGTCCAAAATTAGGTCCCATGCTTAAATGGTTCGCCTAGCACAGCTGCAGCACACATGCTTGTGTCAGCCACATGCTTTGCATGCTTGTTGATTGCATATTAATAGTCATGTTGTATGCGTCATTCAAACCACCCATCAAAAGTTCAAAATCATGCAAGCTTATCCATATGTTTGCGGTTCTTTTGACCCCAATGACTTCATATAAGCATGATAATCCTTGCCTAGTTGTACATGTACAAGCAATCAAATTGTGCAAGCTTCTCTCTTACACATAACAGCTTGCAAATGCAGCATGCATACTAGCATGAAAAATTTTACATTGATATGTATTTCTAAGATCATATATTTCTAAGGCCATGATCCATATATACAATGTATCCATGGTGCTTATTCTTCCAGTAAGAATAAGTCAAAGTTCTCATGATTACTTAGGTCCATGCTTAAATGGTTTGACTAACCCACCTGCCAATATTGACATTCGTGGTACATATATATCCACTTAAAATGCTTAGTTCATGTCCATGACATGCGTGCACATTTGTTATGTCAATTAGCAAACGAATCATATAGGGTAAATACATCGAAATTTCTTCTCTATATTTCATGGCCAATATTAAGTCTCACATTAGCGGCACACAATCATATTTGTAATTTGTTGTCAACTACAACATTGCTTATACACTTTGCTTAAAAATCTCATCAAAGTAAATATGCAAGGTACTAGTGTTGATTTTACATACTCATGTACTAATCACCTATTTTGTTTCGAGGAGACATAATCACCGATGATCACCTCTCCAATTAGCAAAATCATCATCCTTCTACTAATCAAGGAACTTTGCTGGAGCAAGGGAGCGTCATGCTTGGACAACTCCAACATGATTTGGGTACTTATATCAATATCAACCCCAACTCACTCCAAATCGGCATAAGATAAGTAACTATATCTTATCTCTTACGCTCTTGCAATTAGAGCCATTGCTGTGCTTTTACTACTTTTAAAAGCATGCCTACAACATTTCTTAGATTTGGCAACACTTTCTAGACCTTTCGTGCTAGATATGCCATGCTTCAAATATCAATCTCAATAATCTCTAAGCATGCTTTCAACAATTCAAAAATGTTATTAGCATCCACATTACAAGTACATGCTAACATGCCATGCTTCTATTTAATGGCAATTTAATTAAATAAACATGTGACGCTTACTTAGACAAACTATGCCATGCTTATTTGTTGTTCATACAATTAGCAAGATTTACATGTACACTATATGTAAAATATTTTGTCTAGCCTCTTGGCCACCATATTTTGTCAATCCCTCCCCACGGGAAAGAGACCTAAATGGATCTAAGGACTCCACGAGTCTATGGTCCACGACCAACCGCCAAGCGGTAAGGCAACGCCTTATAATGACAATGACTGCTACACGACATCGCAGTCAAGCTTTTCTCCTCCTGGAAAGAGTAAAGGGATCGGTTAACGTAGCCCACGGCAGCCATTGATCCAGCGGTTAACCCCCAACGCTCAGGTATCAAAGATTAGGTTCGCTACCTAACATCCACTGCTCATACGCAGCTCCCTTCATCAAACAATTTTCTGACCATACGGAGGTCTATAGCCAGGAGTCGGGGGACTCCTCGGAGGGCTTAGCAGGGGCCCACCCTAAAGGGCACAAGCATTCTCTTCGACCAATTCTAGATGGACGACGCACTTGCACTAATTATGCTTGCTATACTGCACAAAGCCACGCTTTGGTATCAACCCCGCTGAAAACCCTCCTTGATCGGGGACTTCAAGGACTTATACATACAGCCCAGCATAATTAGCAACGGTTACGCTCATGCCACACGCATCACCTTTGAGCTACCCGTTAATGCCTCAACGGCATCCTTGAGCTTTCACGCTCCTGCCTCAGCAGCATCTCCGAGCTTTAACGCTCTCGCCTCAGCGGCATCATCGAGTTTCCACTCATGCCTTTGAGGCAACCCCAAGCTTCCGCTCACGCCTTCACGGCACCCCTGAGCTTCCGTTCACACCTTCGCGGCACCCCCGAGCTTCCGCCCAAGCCTTCGCGGTACCCCCGAGCTTCCGCTCATGCATTCCTGGCACCCCCGAGCTTCCCGGTCATGCCTTCCTAGCAACCACGAGTTTCCCGCTCACGAGCTTTCCGCTCATGCCTTCCTGGCAACCCACGAGCTTCCCGCTCACGCCTTCCCGGCAACCCTTGAGCTTCCCGCTCATGCCTTCCCGGCAACCCTCGAGCTTCCCGCTCATGCCTTCCCGGCAATCCACGAGCTTCTCGCCCACGCCTTCCGGTAACCCTTGAGCTTTCCGGTCAAGCCTTCCCGGCAACCCTCGAGCTTCCCACTAATGCCTTCCTGGCAACCCCGAATTTTCCGCTCACGCCTTCCCGACACCCCCGAGCTTTCACACTCTTGCCTTCCGACATTCCCAAGCTTTACACTCATGTCTCCTCGACACACTACACATTAATGGAACATTGAATTTTTCTACCATTTGTCGTTACCGATTGCGACAAATCTAATTCTTTTCGCGTTCCATTAATACGAGCGACAACCAAACAAACACAAGCGTTCGCGTATTCATCATTCACGAATTACAAACGCTTGCCTTCATAGTACTCATGCAACTTACACCAAGCGTAACCTCATCAAACTCGACCTTGTTCGTTTTCTGGCGCGCATCGCGCATTTATCATATGCAACCCGTTTGCTCACACAACTATATGTGTTCTCGAGTTTCTATGTCATAACCGATCATACTCGGCGCCATTTATCTGCATACATCAATATGCATCTTCCACCTCATACATTCGTTTATGCCAATGCATATCAATGCAACTCACATACGTTGCTTAATACGACAAGCATTCTCCATATGCGTGTTTTTATTTTTGTTGTGCAGGTTAACGAGTCCCTTCTTGCTTATGGAGTTCGGGGATTTGTAGGGGATCCGTATCACCCGGTTACTTATGCTTGATGACTTCATGATTATAACTCCCCAACCAAGAATCTCCTCTTACTCGAGAACTTCGGGGACTTGTAGATACCTCCCACTATGCATGGAGGATTAGCTACATCACCAAGCATAAGTAATCCTATATTAGGGGGCCCACAAGCCATGGTGGGACCCAACCACGACATGCATCCCATAGCCCGATGTCCAAGCTACGCTACGGTGGTCGGAGGCGGCCAATACCTCGCCGGGAAGCCACCTTCCCGGCCTTGCCAACATGCCTCCACAACATGGATCCGAGGCCATGGATTTCATCCCGAACAGCTGGCACCTCTGTTGATGAAGTTCCCGGGGAGAATACAAGTGCCCGGGCGACACTTCTCCCTTCACCTGTCGCTTCTGGCTCACTCATATTGAGCCCCTATCTGGCGCGCCAATATTTCTGGTGGCTTTCTCTGGGTACCTCACACAGAATGCTATACCGTCTGGGGCACCGATCGGCTCCTGAATCCTATACCAAAGACACAACGTTAGAGGAATAAACCGTACCGGACGGTCTATACCTCTCCGATGCCTGAGTGAGAACTAATAGCTGTGTAGAATAAATCGTGGATCAAGGAGTTCTTACCTCTTAAAGGTGGTTGTGCTATAATCTTTATATTCAAGCGTGGGAAGGGATTCTCCCCAATCCTCGATGTGGGACACATGTTCTTCTGATGCCATATCAGTCTTGTATTTGTAGAGATAGATGGGCTGTGCTAGCCTTGCCCCGGGCCCTGGGTGCCCGGGGTGGCATCTTATGTGAAGCCCGCCATGGTGGGTTGTGAACCAGGCCCATGGCGTAGTACCTGGGAGTACCGATGGGGCTCAGGGGCTAGTGCTAAACCTAGTTGAGACTCCCTAGTATGTACAGCAGTAAATATTGTTATGTATATGTGATACATAGCAAAGATGAGGCTTTAAATATGTTCAAAACATATAAAGCTGAAGTTGAGAATCAACTTGGGAAAATAATAAAAATTCTAAGGTCTGATAGAGGTGGAGAATATGAATCCAAAGACTTTGCAGAATTTTGTTCCTCTCATGGTATTGTGCATCAAACTACAGCTCCATATACTCCCCAACAAAATGGAGTTGCCGAACGAAAGAATAGAACTTTGAAGAATATGATAAATTCAATGTTAATTAGTTCGGGAGCAGCACATAATCTGTGGGGAGAGGCTCTGCTTACTGCAAATATGATATTAAATAGGATTCCTCATAAACTAAGTGATCAATCTGCTTATGAACTATGGAAAGGAAGATTGCCTACTTATAAAACTATGAAAGTGTGGGGTTGTCTTGCTAAAGTTCAAGTTCCATTTCCAAAGAGAACTAAACTTGGACCAAAAATAATAGATTGCATATATATTGGCCCTGCCAATAATAGTGCTGCCTATAGATTTTTGGTTTACAAATCCAATATTGCTAATATAAGCATAAACACAATCATAGAATCTGTTGAAGCAGAATTCTTTGAGGATAAATTTCCTTATAAGGATTGGACTAATCTAAGGAAAAGAACGTATGAAGATACGTTGCCTCAAAGTGAGTTAAACAAAAATACTGAAATTGGTGAAAATGATACTTCTACTGTTCAAGAAGAAATTCTAGAACCAAGGAGAAGTAAACGTGGAAAGATTGCTAAAGAGTTTGGACCCGAATTTATGACCTTTAATCTTAAAGGAGAACCTCAAACATATAAGGCTGCCATGGAATCATCGGAAGCACCTTATTGGAAAGAGGCTATTCAAAATGAAGTGGAATCCATTATACAAAATAATACTTGGACATTGGTTGATTTGCCTCCTGGACATAAACCAATAGGCCATAAATGGATTTTTAAAAGAAAGATGAGACCTGATGGTACCATAGAAAAATACAAAGCTCGTATAGTAGCTAAAGGGTATTGTCAAAAAGAAGGTATAGATTTTTTCGACACTTATTCACCGGTGACAAGAATTACGTCAATACTAACTTTAATTGCTATAGCGGCTGTACACAATTTGGAAATACACCAAATGGATGTGAAAACCGCATTTCTAAATGGCGAACTAGATGAAGAAATCTACATGGAACAACCTGAAGGGTTTATTATTAAAGGTGAAGAAAATAAAGTTTGTAAATTAGTTAAGTCTCTATACGGACTTAAACAAGCTCCCAAGCAATGGCATGAGAAATTTGATAATACACTATTATCAAATGGGTTCAAAATAAATGAATATGACAAATGTGTCTATGTCAAAGAATGTAGAAACGCCTTTGTCATTGTATGTTTATATGTGGACGACATGCTCATTATGGGAACAAGTAAGGATGTAATAAATCAAACAAGAAAATGTTGCATTCCTCATTTGATATGAAAGATATGGGAATTGCGGATGTAATTCTTGGTATTCGAATTCAAATGAATTTGGATGGTTACATACTTACTCAATCTCATTATGTAGAAAAGGTCCTTAGAAAATTTGGACACTATGATGATATATAGGCCGGTGGTTACTCCATTTGATCCCTCTAGTCATCTTAAGAAAAATCAAGGTGATAGTGTGTCTCAATTGGAGTATACACAAGTTCTAGGAAGCTTAATGTACATAATGAATTGTACAAGACCGGATTTGGCATATAGTTTAAGTTGCCTTAGTAGATACTCAAGCAATCCGGGAAAAGAACATTGGATTGCTTTAGTGAGAGTATTACGATATCTAAAACATACAATAGACTATGGGTTGCATTATATCAAATATCCTCCCGTAATAGAAGGGTATTGTGATGCAAATTGGATTTCCAATAATTCGGCAAGTAAGTCCACAAGTGGATACGTATTTACACTTGGAGGTGCAGCCGTATCTTGGAAATCATCAAAACAAACTGTGAATACACGTTCAACTATGAAAGCAGAATTTGTAGCCTTAGATAAAGCCGCCGAAGAAGCGGAATGGCTCAAAAATTTTCTAGAAGGTATTCCATTGTGGCCAAAGCCTGTCACGGCCATTTGCATCCATTGTGATAGCATGGCTGCTCTTACAAGAGCAAAGAACCAAATCTACAATGGAAAATCGAGGCATATAAGGCGACGTCACAAAACAATTAGAGACTTGCTCAAGAATGGAATTATTTCCATTGACTATGTAAAATCAAAGGCGAATATAGCGGATCCTTTGACTAAAGGCCTTAATAGAGAGCAAGTCCTATCTACATCGAGGGGAATGGGCTTAAAGCCAATACAATGAGTCATTACTTGGCGGAAACCTAACCTAGCAACATTGGAGATACCATGGTCTAGGTTCAATAGGCAAACTAGTTGGGGAAGACTCAAGATGCATAACACACACGAATATGCTCATTCCTAAGATGACAAAAAGTGTGTTTTCCATTGACGATCAAGGGATGAATATTACTATACATATTCTTAATAATGCTAATAGCTTTTTAAGTGGGATAGTACGGACTATTCTTAATTAGCGTCACCTATATGAGACTGATGTGAGGTCGCATCTATGAGAACCAACATGGCTAAGTTTTCTAAAAACTCTCATGAAGTAAGGAGTTGTTCAGGACCAAAATGAACATAACCGTAAGAATTTAAAATATGTCTAGATATGATATGTGTGATACCTATTGTCTCGATTTACTACACAATGTGACTAGTTCAAGACTTGAGTTCACTACTTCACAAAGTAAATCCGATAAGTATTCACTACGAAAAGTTCAAGTCCAAAGACACCTTTTCTGATGCATATCCTATCTAAATTCTTCGAAATACCGATAAGTTCCTCAATATCTTATTTTCTATTCAAATGTGGGGTATTGTTCGGGGTTGAATATAAAATGTGGGGTATTGTTGGAACTTGTGGGACTTTAGTCCCACATGGAAGAAGTTTTAAAGGCAAATGGCCTTTATAGGGGCCTTCCCATGTAAAGAAGTAAATGGATGACATGTATAGAAGTGAGCTTTGTGGGCTTTTCTAGTGGGTTTCCCATTGGATTATGCAAATATATAAATGTCAAAAGATGGGCCTTGGGCCTTGCTCTTGGGCTCGGTTTGACTAAATCTGATTTTATTTTTTGCTTTACTGTTCAATTTTCGGATAATATCTAACAGTTGCAACGGATGGAATCAAACAACGTCAAACAACTGCCGATGCAATCGACAAAACTCCTCGTCTTGGCTTCTATATAAGGACGACCTTCGGTCGTCATGGATCAATCAATCAATCTTCTTCTTCCTCCTCCCAAAGTTATTCTGAGAAACATAAAGTAGAATTCGTCAGGGTCAAGTTCTTGTGCAAGAACTTGTACCAGATAGTTGTATCATCTAGATAGACATCCGAAACTACAGCACAAGTGGGGACGAATTTCTGTCTTAGGTCACTGCAGTGCAGGCCTCTATCTGATCAAGTTAGTGAATTCAATTTCGAATTAAAGTTTGATTTCAATTGATTACTTGTTATATATATTGAGTTTGTGTTCTATATTTAGATTATATCTATATATAAATATATACTGTTACTGTTCGAATATACTGATTGATTCTAACATTGTCAACTATCGTTCCAGATGTAATCACATTCAACCATCGTCAACCATTGTCAACTATTGTCAATCATGTAAACTGATTCTTCAAGTATCGTAATCTTTTGTCAATTATTGTTAATTATCGTCATCCATTGTCAACTATCGTTCAACAAGTAAACCAATTCTTCAATTATCGTAACCTTTTGTCAACTATAATCAATTATCATCATCATCATCAACTATCATTCAAGAGATAAACTTATTCTTCAACTATAGTAATCTTTCGCCAACTATCGTCAATCTTTCGTCAACCATCATTCAAGAGGTAAACTCATTCTTTAATTTTCGTAATATTTCATCAATTATTGTCAACCATCAATCAAGAGGTAAACTCATGTTTCAAAATCATAACCTGTCATCAATGATCGTCAACTATCATTCTCCGTTTGTACACATTTTATTCATGTACAAGAGGTAAAATGTTCTCCAATAAAATTATGACACTTGGTCACATTTGTTAATGTTTCTGGTTCAATCAAGGCAATGTTAAGTTCCATTCCGTATTTGTACAATTTCATTAAACTTCATAACATTTCATAATCAAATAATTACTTTACTTGACGCTTTTTTAGTTGTCAATAATTTCTATTTTTGAAAGAAAATAATAATAATTGACGCATTTCCATTATAATAAACACCGAATAACAAGCTTCAATTTTAGGGAACACTAATATGCAAATTAAGTTAACAGAGCAACATCCTCCATGAACAATATAATGGACCAAATTGTACAGTACTACAAGTTAATTTGATTGGGCCTGTTCATACACGCTCCAAGAAAAAGGAAAAAAAAAATTGTATCTTATAGAAGCACATTGTGCTTCCCTTGCTTATCTAGAGTGCTTCTTCTTCTTCTTCTTCTTCTTAGATTGAAGGGAAAGAAAAAAAGTTACGAGATGGAAGCAGACCTTCAGGGCTATAAGTATCTAGTCATCTGCTACTAAAAAGCATCATCAGCTCCATAACAAAGGATAGATGTCATGTGCATACCATCATCGAGGACGAGGAACCATCAACAAGCCTAGCAGAACTATTTTAATTTTCTGGTTCAGAAGAGGACCACTATGACCCACAACCCATACAATTAATTTAAACACATTATGGGGTATTTCTTCAGGCTTTTGAAAAGGTACCCGATAACCCAAATAATTTCATATCTTATTTCCACAAGAATAAAGCTTAGAATGATATTGCTGACTCTATGAAAGGAAAACTTAAATGCTATCATTAGACCCGTCTCAAAAGTTTTGGAGGTTCTGTGTGAAATTAAAAATATAGAGTTTTTATTGAGACCTCTTAATCTACTCACTAGACCTCTCTTATTTTTTAATTATTAAATAACATATGTATCTTTATATAAAAATAATGTTTACAGACGATAAATTAATAAGAAAAATTATATTCTTTCCTTTTGCCGAAATTTACAATAATGGAAACACATTTTTTATTATTCGTTTCTATTTTAATTCTCATTTCATACTTATCATTTTCTTTGTTTATAAAGCTTTCAAAGAAAAAAAATCAAGAGGAAATACATTCAAAATTACTTGATGAATTATAAAAAAAATAAAAATAAAAATAAAATAAAAAATAAAAACTATGATGCAAGAGAGAAAAAAATAGACAAAGGTCTTTCTCATCAATGTAACAAGATCATGAAACAAGGTCCATAGAGTCATTGTGAAACTAACCAAATAAGTATGTGAAGCATCATATAAGACAAAACTAAATATAAAAAACAAGAATGAACAAATACTCCAGCAACCATAAACGATAAAAACTAAGCTTTGGAAATCCATAATTAAGCATGAAATATTAGACTTGAAAAAACGTGAATAAATTTTTGTTATTTAGTTACACTATCTTTTTTCGAAAATTATCTCAGTTTTTTTTTTTTTGACAATGTCAAGTTTCTTTTTTGGTAAATAAATAATTATGGGAGCATTATAACTCATTCTTAATGCTTGAAAGCATTTCCTTTTATGAGTAAGGTTAAGTCAGGTATTTGAAAAAGGTTTACTTACCAAATTTTACTTTAAAAAAAAAAAAGCAAATAGGAGGTGTAAAGAGATGAGAGGTCAAATGAGCAAATATGGAGGCCTTAATAAAAAAAACTCTTAAAAATAAGGCCCTCCGTTATGTATGAATATATCATTGAAAATTTTTGTTATATAGAGAAAATATTATATAAATTATTCTTTTATCTTATATTACCTTTTCACTTCTTGAAAAGAAAAATTCAGAGAGAGGGGGCTAAGGGCTAGTTTGGGACTGCTGTGATTTTTTAAAAAAACTATTGCTGCTGTGTTGTGAGAATAATCGGTTGTAAATTAAAACAGTTTCGTGTTTGGAAAATAATATTTTTAAAATTGTTGTCAGTACATAAAACAACTGCAGAGCGTGTTTTGATCCACAACAGTTTCTAAAAGCAACATTGAGCTGCTTCTAAAATCTGCTCACAGTGACCTACAACTTTAAATTAAAGCTGATTTTTATTTATTTACCAAACACAATTAAATTCTTGAACAAAAGCTGATTTAAAAAAAAAAATTCTTTAAGGCCCCTCAAAGGTTGCTTTTAGAAACTGTTGAGGATCAAAACACGCTCTGCAGTTGTTTTATGTACTGACAGCACTTTTAAAAATATTATTTACCAAACACGAAACTGTTTTAATTCAAAGTTGATTATTCTCACAATTACAACCGCAGCAGTTTTTTTTTTAAAAGTCACAGCAATCTCAAACTAGCCCACTTGTTACAAAAATTTCATTAAAATAAGCAACATTACAATGAAATTATTAAAGAAGACAAATAAGATACTATCCAAAAAACATAAAAAAAATTGAAAGAATTTGACGGATCAAAGATAAATACAGTATGGGCCCTACAATATCCACCAAAAAATAAAACCAGGAAAGTAGAGGAAGGGAATGGGAGAAGGAAAAAAAAAGCAAGAGACATGCAATAGCTGGAATCAAACTCGTAAAGAGGAGGTAAAAGAAAAGTTCAATGTCACCTGAACTACAACTAAATTATGCCTTTAGGCCCTAATGACCTATTCTATATATCTTAAAGGTACGTAGAACTTGAAATACGACCCCAAAATTTGGGGACCCTGTTCCGTTGCCCATGTCGCTCCTGTTCTAAGCCGGCTCTAGCTATCATCTTTATGAGCATAAGAAACTTCCTTGAAGTAAACCCACTTTAATTTAGTAACTCTCATTACAAACACATGTATGCAATGCCTTCAACTTAGTGAATGTGGTGTAAAGCAAAATCACAATCACCTGAAATCAGTGACATCAAAGATTTCTCAACCTCAGACCGCTTGATCAGCCATTTCGATAATATGGCGTTGCCACACACCGGCGCCCAACTCTTGGCCAACACATAGTTCATCCCCAAAGCAGTGGCCAAATCCGATTTGGAGAGGATGATGAACACATAAGCCTTTGCACTATTAGCTTTCTGAAATTAGAAAGAAACAACTAGGTAAGGCCACACCTAATTTGAATCAAAGGTTCATAATGAACAGCTTGAACAAAATCAAAATTTTCATGGTCATTACCAACTTAGGAGATTGTCAATATAGACTAAAGAACATTTGTAGGTTTGAGTTCTCAAAATGCAACAGAAATCAGGAAGCTCATTGCACTGTTAGTCTTTACAATCAGGATCCAAGTTTATGCATCCAAAAGATGAATTCCCCATATTCATCATTGTCAGAGAGAAAATAAATTGGATTGACGATATGACAATACAATGGTGTGATATTCTCAATTTTAAATCGGGTTGCATATAAGACAGCTAAAAGTCCATGTAACATAGTCGAAAAAAGAAAAACATTGCTTCGCTAAGATCAGGCCGCATTAACAGTACTACAATGGAAAAGCAACCACCTTGAAGAGCCATTATCCAGGTTTCGTAGGAGATTCGACAGTAGCAAATCTAAATTCTAAACCATGAAGCAATTTAATTATGTTTCTTTTTTTTTCTTTTTTGTTTTTATCAAAAGAGGGAAAATCCATTAATACGGACAACTAGCCCACAGAGATACAAACATACTTAATCAATTATAAATTTTATTATGTTTCAATCCATAAACAAATTGGATATTCCCAGAATAGCAGTATTTAATTATGTAGAAGAGGCCCATGACTTGTGTGCGGCTGCGAGCTGCTGTAATTAGATCCTACAACCAGAGTATCCCATCCTTTATTTTGACAGAGCCCAGATGTGGATAGCAAGTTGACATTCCAACAATGTAACCAGCCTCGTCTCCAACTTCCTCGCTTTGTCCAAGTGTCCATAAATTGGTATTGACGAACATAGAACCCGGTCTGTTCCAACATCATCATAAACAAGCAGACCAGTTACAGACAATATACATAAAGAAAATCCTTTCTGTAAAGGCCAGAAAGATTGAGAGACAAGAAACAGTCCAATTCATACTGAGATGCCATGTAAATTCATAATTACTATTACTGTAGGATGTGATCAAGATGCAGTGCTAAAGCTTAATTCTAGATACCAGATGAATAGCACACACTTGCAACGGTCTGGTACCAAAATCTTTAGTTCTTAAATGAGCAAGCCAATACAGAAACAGGATTGAACGTTTTCTTGCCCATAGTAGCATACACCAACGATTAGATGAGACAGTAAGTGCTAAATGTTCCAAATAGCTCCAAGCTAATAATAACTTATTTGTAATTAGACTTCCTTAATTATAAATCCCCGAGCATTACAATAATCAATGGGTCAGGTATATATTTATAGCTATGTATGCTAACAAGTAATTAGAGAAGATAGACCTCTAATCAAACAATTAGGAGTCCAGAAGAATCCTGTCATGAAAGTCGATCTTTATAGTTTTCTAGTTACTAAACTACATATAGATGTCAGCCAAACCAATTAAACTGTTATATACTTGATGTTTTAGAAAACCAAAAGTTGACTATTTCAGATATATGTAAGTGATGAATTGGATGAGATTATTGTAATGGGAGAAATATCACTTTGGTCATCGAACTATGGCTTGCTCGACACTTTGGTCATCCAACTTTTAAAACTTCATTTTGGTCATCGAACTATCTCACTGTATATCACTTTGGTCATTCCTTCAGTTTTCCTGTTAACTCCAGGGGTATTTTGGAGATGAATGTTTTTACCCGCTATTTTTATAACTTAATCCAATTTTCCCCCGCCTAAACATAAAATTTTATCCAATTTGCCAACTTTTCGCTCCTTTTATTCATGCATTCATCATCAGTAATCAAAGCATAAAACAGAGAAAATAATCGAGTAAGAGAATGATTCAAAGTGTAAGAGGAAGAAAAATATTGTTTTAATAAATCGAGGAATTATAAGAGGGAAAAGTTGACAAAATTGGATGAAGTTTTTTATGTTTAGGCGGGAAAGTTGGATTAAGTTACAAAAATGGCGAGTAAATCTTTAATCTCTAAAATACCCTTGGAGTTAAGAGAGAAAACAGACGGAATGACCAAAGTGATATGCGATGATATAGTTCGATGACCAAAATGAAGTTTTTAAAAGTTGGATGACCAAAGTGTCGAGCGAGCCATAGTTCGATGACCAAAGTGATATTTCTGCCTATTGTAATTGAGTTCCAGCATACGCCAGCGAGAAACTACTATACGGCCTGGCAGAAACAAGATTACTATGAGTAGAAGAAAAGCACCACCGCCCAACCCCCCCCCCCCCCCCCCCCCCCCCCCCCCCCCCCCCCCCCCCCCCCCCCCCCGGTGCGTGCTGATGGGCTACTCCATAGACGATAAAAAGCCAGACAGTTTAGCACAATAGGAATTAAATTCATTGAAGAAAAATAGAGCAGGCAGAATAGTGATAAACTATCAACACTATAGAGAGCAATATTACAACTTGTTATGCGATGATTTTAGTTTGCTAACCCTGCAATCATGTTGAAGAGAGGGTCCTGCTGAATGATCCGTCCTATCAGTGACAGCAAAGATATAAATCTTGACATGCACAATAGAATCACACCAATCAACCCACTTCACAGTGTATCTCAAGTAGAGGCTTCTCTTGACACCATTAAAGCAAGTCCACCCATTGAGGTTGGCATGTCAATATTATTCATTATTTTTTGCCTTTCATTTCCACCATTTAGGTTGTCATGTTAGATACTGTTCACAAAAGGTCACCGAATGTCAGTTGTCAGATCAATAAATTGACCCGAAAAGTGATCTAGAGTGACCTTTTTGTTAAAATTAACCATATACATGCTCACAACATATGCACACAATCATAAAAGGGATTAAGGCTTACCTTCAGCAATCACTGGCATGGATTCCATCTTATGCAGTTGCTAATACGATCACTGAATATGGTCTTCTGTTACTTACCAACTTGCTTCTCAATGGACAGAACAATATGCAAAACGTCGGTAGTAATCAGGGACCAATTCATCTGTATATATATATAGGAGACTTAACCCTCAAGAAGCTTCCCATTAAAGCTATCCATATCGGTTTAGGTTTCCTAGTTAGATTTTTAATGTAACACTTCATTGTAGTCTTTCTTGCAGACTAAGAATAGGATTACTTACCTTAATGAATAGATACACTGCTTCATTAAGTTACAAGTATTGATTTACAGTTTGTATCCATGTTAAACTAGGATTGATATTAAGCTAATCATCAATTACTTTATGATGATATGTGTTATGTCCATATTTGATCTTACAATCTCCCCCTTGGACTCACACATATCATGCTCGATGATTTGCACCAGAGAACATCAAAACCTATTTAACTTACTGAAGTGCGCGCCAGATAACAAACTCAAATCGAAAATCCATTCCAACATGGTCAGATCACAGTTACTTATGCAGAGCAAGAAACAGTATACATTTTAACAAAAATGCAGAGTTTCAAAACCATAAACATAAGCTCCTGCAATCCACATATGTCAAACCAGAAGTGATACAATATGTTAAGTGTATCAACAAGTAACATATATTAGGTCCTACTTTATGTTTCTAAAACCAGAAACTCAGCAATTTTTTCTGAACACTGATGGCTTAAAATTATTGCTTGAACCTCAACATCATGCTATACATGATTTAAGCCATCTGATAGCAAGTATGATATTTAAAACAAGATGATAATTTCCAAAACAAAACAATAAAGCTGCAGCAAAATCATAACTGGAAATACCTCAAAATTTATTGATAATCAAAACTGTCATTACAAATAAGTTGTGATAAACAAAAGTCAAAATATCACAACGTGAAAATACAAGAACTCAAGAACCTTAAAATTTTAAATTGCTCCAATTGGACTAACACTCTACTGAACCTAAGCATCTAATTAGCTAAAACTCCAATGCTTGTTGTATGCTTCTGGAATGCCACTATTGACAAGGCCTTGGTGAAAGGATCTGCTAGCTGTAATTTGTGTCAATACTCAAAACAGCTATTTCACCATGCTTTACTCTTTCTCTAACACTGTAATACTTTAGATCGATGTGTTTAGAATTTTGACCTTTTCTGTTCTTGCTAAAGAAAACTGCAGCCTCATTGTCACAATAAATCACAAGTGTTCCAGCCACAATGTGACTCAATACTTTGGTCTGCATGAGAAAATTCCTAATCCAAAGTCCTTACACACAGTTTCATATACTGCAATAAATTCAGCTTGCATAGTAGAAGTTGAAACAAGCGTTTGTTTCATGGTTTTCCAAGCAATAGCGCCTCCTGCAGCATGAACACATATCCACAAGTCGACTTCTTGGAGGGGATATTCCCTGCAAAATCCGAGTCTGAGAATCCAATGAGTTTCAGATCCTCCACTTGCCTAAACTAGCATGTGGCTTTTAGTTCTCTGCAGGTATCTCAACACTTTCTTCCCAGCTACCCAATGTTCATGGCCTGGATTAGATTGGAATCTTGACAAAATCCCTACTGCAAAAGACAAGTCTGGCCTAGTGCAGACTTGTGCATACATGAGACTTCCTACAAGTCTGGCATAAGGCTTTGACTCCATATTTTCCTTTTCAACATCACTATTGGGACTTTGCTTCTTGGTTAACTTATCTCCTTTGGACATGGGAACTTCTCCAGCTGCACACTTCTCCATACCAAACCTCTTTAAAACTTTGGTAATATAATTGTGTTGAGACGTGTTGAGACAAACCAAGTAGTCTCTGTGCCCTATATCTTTTAATCTCAATACCTAGTGCATAGGATGCTTCTCCTAAGTCTTTCATGTCAAAATTCCTTGACAAAAACTCTTGGTATCTTTAAGCAATTTAATGTTACTGCTAGCCAAAAGTATATCATCCACATAGAGTACCAGAAAATAAAATTGTTCCCAACTGTCTTCAAATAAACACATTCATCAACAAGATTTTCCGTAAATCCAAAAGTAGAAATCACAGAATCAAATTTTCTTGTACCACTGTCTAGAAGCTTGTTTAAGGCCATAATTGATTTTCTTAATTTACACACTAAGTTTTCACTTCCAGCTTGTACAAACCCTTCTGGCTGCCTCATATAATCACTTCATCTAGTTCACCATTCAAGAAAGCTGTTTTAACATCCATCTGGTGCAGCTCCATATCAAATGAGCCACTAAAGCCATGATTATCCTAAACGAGTCTTTTGTAGAAACTGGAGAAAAAGTCTCAGTAAAGTCAATGCCCTCTTCTGTGTAAAACCCTTGGCAACCAATCTGCTTTATGTCTCTCACATTGCCATTTGCATCTCTTTTGGGTTTTGAAAACCCATTTACAACCTATAGGCTTCTGGTTGGGGTCAGGTTCAACTAATTCCCAAACTGCATTTTGACTCATGGAATTAATTTCTGCTTCCATTGCTAGTTGCCATTGATGAGATTCACTACTTTCAATGGCCTGATTAAATGTAGTTGATCATTGTCCTCTGCACATCCATTTCAATTTCTGCTTCTTGTAGATAAACAATGTAGTCCTCTTCTTCCCCCCATAAGTTGGTTCTGTGATCTTCTAGGTTGAGCTACTGGTTGATTTTGAGGTTCAGTTACTTGACCAGTTACGTGGTCAGTGACATGGGCAGTGACTTGATCAGGTACAGTTACATGGTCAGTGACTCGGTCAGTGAATTGGGCAGTGACTTGATCAGGTACAGTTACATGGTCAGTGACTCGGTCAGTGACATGGTCAGAGACTTGACCAGGTACAGTTACTTGGGCAGTTACATGGTCAGTTACTTGACCAGTCACTCGACCAGGTACAATTACTTGGTCAGTGACATGGTCAATTACGTGACCAGTGACATGATCAGTTACATCTTGTTCTAAAGGCAATGCCACACTTAAATTCTCATCTGACACAATTTCCTCAAAATCTGAGGTTAAATCCTCAAGGTTTGTATTGTGAACTCTTTCACTTAGAAACTTTACTTGATGTGTTTCAAAAATTCTAGGTGAATGATGAGCAGAATATAATTATAGCCTTTAGATTTATCTGGATACCTATAAAATAGCAACTAACAGTTTGGGGTCAAGTTTATTCAAGCTTGGATTATAAATCCTAGCTTCTGCATGACATCCCCAAACATGACAGTGATGAAGACTAGGTTTCTTGCCACACCAAAGCTCAAAAGCAGTATTTTCTATGGCTTTGCTAGGTGTTCTGTTGCAAATATATTTGCAGTTTTTAAAGCCTCACCCCACAGAAATTTAGGCAAGCCAGTTGTACACATCATACATCTAACCATGTTCAAAAGAGTCCTATTCTTCTCTCTGCAACACCATTCTGTTGTGGATTATAGGGTGTTGTGTTGAGCTTTAATTCCATTGGTTGCAAAAACAAGGCAAATAGACCCTTTTGTTGGCCGGATTCAGTGTACTTTCCATAAACTCTCCCCCTCTATCTGACCTTACTATTTTGATTTTCTTTTCTAGTTGATTTTCTACCTCAGACTTAAAGATTTGAAAGGCTTTCAATGCTTGTGCCTTTTCTGAAAGTAGATAAATATAACTGTATCTAGAAAAAGTCATCAATGAATGTGATTAAAATACACATTCCCACAGATAGTTTGATGCCTAAATGGTCCACATATATCAGTGTGTATGAGTTCTAATAAATTTTGCTTCTATATGCAGTTTCTTTCTTGTGTTGGTTATTTTCCCTTAAAACATTCCACACAATCTGTTAGATCAGAAAAATCAGTTCATTAGGATTTTGGTTTTTCACCAATATTTTCAGTCTCTCTTTTGAAACATGGCCGAGTCTTCCTATGCCATGTCATAAAAATGCAGACTTTTCATTTAGTTTGGTTCTTTTAACACCTGTTAAAGTGCTAGTACTGTTTGTGTTATCTTCAACAAGTAAATTTCTTGTTGACCATTGAACAACTTAACTGTAAATAATCATTCGAGATAACACCAAACCAATTTTGAACAGAATTTTTAGAAATAAGAATTCCATTACTATCAATAACAAGTCTACAAACCAGATTTTACTAAAAGAGAAACTGAAACCAAATTCCTTCTCATGGAAGGTACATAAAAAACATTGTCCAAAACTAACAATTTTCCTAATCCTAAATCGAGCTTTAAGGTTCCAATAGCTTTGACTGCCACTCTCATGCCATTGCCTACACACAGGTTCACTTCATCACTTTTTGGGATTCTGCTCCTTATGAATCCCTACAAAGAATTAGTAATATGAATAGGTGAGCCTGAATCTATCCACCAAGACTGTGGTTCAACATTTATAAGATTAATTTCTAAAGAAAAAACTGTATTAGAAAAAATCTTACCCTTTTTGGCTAACCAATTTTTATAGCCAGTGCAGTCCTTTTTCATGTGTCCTACTCTTTTGCAAAAGTAGCACTTGAACCTAAATGACCTGTTTTCCTTGGCCACTGCAGCTGTTGAACTCTTAGTTATGGCTTTGGTAGGCTTGAGCTTATTCTGGGGCTTTTTCTTCTTAGGCTTCTCTATGAGATTTATGGCTTGTAGCAGGTTCTTTTTCTTCCTTGATCCTAGCTTCCTCATCAACACAGATGGATATAAGTTCATCTAAAGTCCAGTTTCCCTTTTGAGAGTTGTAACTGGTCCTAAGATGACAAAAACTGTTAGGCAAGGAATGAAGTGCATAATGCACTACCTGCTCATCCCTAACCCCATCAAGCGCTCCCTGAGTCTGCCATTTATATTGATCATCTTCATAATATGTTCTCTAAACTCCCCCTGAACCCATGTACTTCAAATCATGAAACTCCTTGGTTAGTCTAGCTGCTTCTGCCTTTTCACTTTCTTTAAACTTAGCACCTCTGAGTTCCAGAAAATCTGATTGCTAGCTCAGGTTCTTCTATACTTCCCCTGACAGTCTTGGACATAGAGGTACGAATGAGATTCTTAGCCATTCTTGGATCTATGCCACTTCTTGTAAAGGTCAGTTTCTTTCTTGGTGCTCTTTTCATTTAACTCTATAGGCTTATCCTCAGTAAAGCAATAGTCTATATTCTCATGCATTCCCATATAGTTCTCTACAGAATCAAGCCAAGCTCTATAGTTGGTTCCAGTTACATCAAGACACTGTTCAAGTTCATGTAGGAGTTACCTAGGAGCAAAACAAAAATTCATGTGAGTTCTTAATTTGTAAAGAAAATAACATTAAGTTTTCTGCATTTTTTTAGCTTTAAGCAACCAAAACAAGAACATACAGAAAACCCTAAAACAATCCATACTTGCATTCATATCAGTCCATAACTAAAAACAATGTTAAGCCACACTTTTGAGCAGAAGCATAACATTCTGGAGTTCTTTATCAATATACCATGTTCAATGAAAACAGTTATCCAAAGAAATTTATCCACATCTTTAGACAGAAGAAAAATTTCTAAGTATCCGTATTTATTTTCATCAAGCATGCATATTGCTGTTTTGTATTCTAAAACCATACTTGACCACTTCTTTGGAAGATAAAATGAAGCATAGTTTTAAAACCACAAAACACAATTTCAGTTTTGTCACTCGATCAGGTACTTGATTAGTTACCTGACCAGTTACATGGTTAGTGACCTGGCAGTTACATGGTCAGTGACCTGACCAGTTACATGGTCAGTGACCTGACCAGTTACATGGTCAGTTACCTGACCGTTACATGGTCAGTTACCTGATCATTGTTTTTTTTGCCAACATCTGAAGAATGCTTGTGCACATAATCACTTATGCCAAAGAAAACCCAAAACCCATGAGCTTTTAACTTTATATTCTACCCAGATTCATCCTTGGAAGAAAATTAAGCTCTCGTATCTGTCAATTTTAAAATAATGTGAAACAAAATCTGGGAGATTGGTTCTTCATGCAATTTACACAATCACAGATACAATACCAATCAAATCAATCAACATGCAGATTCAAGCACATAACCAAAATTGATTTGATTACAAGAACACCACGGAACAATCAAGAAATTGAAATTTCATCCGGTCACATCTACTCTAACCTAACGCACGCGGGAATGCAACTAGGGTTCTTGAGCACAATCAAAAACACAATTATCAGCTATGAATCGAAATCAATTTCACAGAAAAAACCTGTTTTTGCTTTTTCCCCAATTTGCTGCTAAAAATCACAGCGGAAGCATGAATTTGATATTTAACCAGATGCAGCAATCAACTTAAGTAACTTACCTTGATCAGTTAACATGACCAGTTACATGGTCAGTTACCTGATCAGTGACATGGTCAGTTACCTGACCAGTTACTTGATCCGTAAAGCAAAAACCCTTTTTTTTTTTTTTTTTTTTTTTGTTTTGTTTTGCAAAAACCTTAAAATGATTTTGATACTTGTGAGCCTATGCTCTGATACCAATTGTTAAAATTAACCATATACATGCTCACAACATATGCACACAATCATAAAAGGGATTAAGGCTTACCTTCAGCAATCACTGGCATGGATTCCATCTTATGCAGTTGCTAATACGATCACTGAATATGGTCTTCTGTTACTTACCAACTTGCTTCTCATGGACAGAACAATATGCAAAACGTCGGTAGTAATCAGGGACCAATTCATCTGTTATATATAGGAGACTTAACCCTCGAAGCTTCCCATTAAAGCTATCCATATCGGTTTAGGTTTCCTAGTTAGATTCTTAATGTAACACTTCATTGTAGTCTTTCTTGCAGACTAAGAATATGATTACTTACCTTAATGAATAGATACACTGCTTCATTAAGTTACAAGTATTGATTTACAGTTTGTATCCATGTTAAACTAGGATTGATATTAAGCTAATCATCAATTACTTTATGATGATATGTGTTATGTCCATATTTGATCTTACACTTTTGTGAACAGTATCTAACCTGCCAACCTAAATGGTGGAAATGAAAGGCAAAAAACAATGAATAGTATTGACCTGTCAACCTCAACGAGTGAACTTGCTCTTATAGCCTTGTTTTATGCTTCACTGTCTACCATGATAACTGCAGTGCAAACTCCCCATGTACCCTGGCATCAACGGCTGGCCTCGTCCATATTTTATTACATTATAAAGATCATTCCTGCATTCAGTGCATCCTAGCCTATCCTCCACGCCCCGAGTATCAACTGCATGAGCATTGGGCATCCATCTCTCCTCATATCCAACAAGAATCTCTGTAGGGTTGCGAATCTCTATTCCAAAAGGCTCCAGGACATGTGTATCTGTCTTTCTAGTTTCTAACCCAAGTCCATAGTACTGACCAAGAACATTATTCTAGCACAATCGACTATTTGTCGCAACCTTAAAATCTGGTTCTTTAATATCCTCGAAACCAATCTGCTTTGCTTCCACAGAACTCGTCTGGGCTTAATATCATTCAATAACCCAATGATGCAGATCGATAAGTCTCATGAGGAGGAACAGGATTCCTTTTCATCGATCACTTCAACATTGAAATACTTCATAGCAATATGACCTTTTGGGAAGTAAATGTTAAACAAAACTTGTCTACAACTAACCCTGGTTCCAACACAAACTTAGGGGAGACATAAACGCCAGTCCTAGTCTTAACTTTATTGATCCGAATAACATCTAAACATGGTAAGCTTAATCCCAATACTAGTGCAGCTAACCGGTGCACCAGACTTTGACAAGAAGGTGTCATTTTCATTCCGCCAATATCAAGATAAAGCTTTAGTTAAACAAAGACCCAAGTTGTACTGATGTAGGATGAGAATGGGCCTGGTTTAGCCGAAAAAAAAAAAAAAAAAAAAAAAAAAAAAAAAACTAGAAAAATAAAGAAGCGGCGTATAATCAAGAAGAATGATTGGAAAATAGGTAACTTATGCATAATGAGGTTACTAGCCACTGCAATATATATTCAAGAAGATTGGACTTTTCGAGTTACTAGTGCAAAAAGTCAAGTCTTAATTGTGAATCAGATTTGATCAACTTTTGGCCAAAATGTCTGTTTGAGACGCATGATACCTTTCCAGAATTAGATCTCGACTCACTTCCGTGAGCCCTAACAGATTTTGGCCAAAATATATCGTTTTAATTATCCGATTAGGGATTTAATATTTTTAGGCTTGTCTTAATTACATTTGTTTTAGGATTCTTTTTAGGATTAATTTCAGTTTACCCCCCTGAGGTTTAGGGGTGTCATCATTTCACCCCCTGTACTTTCAATTTTGAATTTTTACCCCCTAAACTTTCCAATTTCAATCAGCCGTGTCTAATTTCTACTATTCCGTCCAAATTGGACGTTAAGTTTGACTTTTGAGGGCTAAAATGGTCATTTCAACATAAAAAAAAAAATATTTTTCTTTTTTTAGTTTTTTTTTCGGTTTCTTCGCTTTTTTATTTTGTTTTGTTTCTTCGTTTTTTTTTTTTTTTTTTCGTTTTATTTATTTATTTATTATTATTTTTTTATTTTGTCTTTAACCTATACACCACAAGTTATAATAGGTTTATGAAAACAAAAAAAAATACTCTAGGTAGTTGAAAGCCGCTCGCTGGTCTACGATATTTGTGACATATCTCCGATAAAGTGAAGAATTTAGGATATATCCCCAATAAAGTGAAGAAATATCTGTAAAAAATAATTTTACACTTTATCTGTAAATAAATATCTGTAAAAAATGATTTTACACAGATATATCTTCACTTTATTGGGGATATACAGATATTTATAGATAAAGTGTAAAATCATTTTTACAGATATTTCTTCACTTTATTGGGATATATCATAAAATTCTTCAATTTATGGAGATATATCACAAATATTGTAGACCAAAAATGATTTTACACATATATTTCTTCACTTTATTGGGGATATACAGATATTTATTTACAGATAAAGTGTAAAATTATTTTTTACAAATATTTCTTCACTTTATTGGGGATATATCCTAAAATTCTTCACTTTATCAGAGATATATCACAAATATCATAGACCAGCGAGCGGCTTTCAACCACGTAGAGTATTTTTTTGTTTTTATAAACATATTATAACTTGTGGTGTATAGGTTGAAGACAAAATAAATAAATTAATTAAAAATTAAAAAAAAATGAAGAAACAGAAAAAAATAATAATAATAATAAACAGGAAAAAATAAATAAATTATTTTTTTTAATTTTTAATTTTTTTTTTAATTTTTTATGTTGAAACGACCATTTTAGCCCTCAAAAGTCAAACTTAACGTCCAATTTGGACGGAATAGTAGAAATTGGATACGGTTAATTGAAATTGGAAAGTTTAGGGGGTAAAAATTCAAAATTGAAAGTACAGGGGGTGAAATGATGACACCCCCAAACCTCAGGGGGGTAAACTGAAATTAATCCTTCTTTTTATTTTAGGTTTTTAGTTTTCTTTTTAATTTGGATTCTTTAGGATTTCTTGATAGATTATGATTTAGGGTTTTAGACGCCTATAGAAGCACCATTATGCTTTGTACTAGAATCAGTTTATCATATCAAATTCAATAAAAATGAGAGTTTTTCTCAAATTCTCTGGTGGATTCCAGAATTATCTTTTTTGGGTTTATTGCTTCATTGCTTGTAAATTTAGGTTACTTCCGACTGCGTCATGTACACCTTATATCTTAAGCCAAGTTGGTTCCTTTTATACGTTCTAACTAGAATTATTAACAGGGGTTATGTAATTTCTATATGCCCCAATCATAACAGTTAAGGAGTGCTATTCGGATGTTGCAAATAGGCTATGTAGAAATCAGTAGACTATAAAAATAGTTATAGGATTGCTTATCAGATGTTGCAAATAAGCTATGTAGAAATCAGATGTTGCAAGTGGGTTGTATAGAATAGAAGTCAATAAACTACAAAACAGTTAAAGGATTGGTACTCAAATTTTGCAAAAGGGTTATATAAGAACCAATTAACAGTCTTATAAAATAATGAAATCATACTGATACTTAATAACTATATTAAAGAAAATGGAGAATATCACAAATGGTCACTTAACTTTTACATATTCGACACATTGGTCACTCACCTTTTAAATATATCACTTTGGTCACTCAACTTTAATTCTGTTATTCACTTTAGTCACTCATTTAATTTTTTTCATTAAAAAAAATGGAAAAATTTCAGTTTACTACCCTGTGGTTTGCACTCAACATCATGTTAGTCCCTCCCCTTTCAATTTGATCAGCAACACCCCTGTGCTTTCAATTTCGATCAGCCGTGTCTAAATTTTACAGTGGCCATCTAATTTGAATGTTTACTTTGACGGAGGGGACCCCTTTAAATTTCCTTAAAAAAAAAAAATCTAATCGAAACTGACTCAGCTAACCATCCTCACCCAAGACCTCGACTATGAGCTCGTCCTCATTGACCCACCCCGCCTTCATCCCTCGACTCCGACCAGTGAATCTCATAACCTGCAAACCAAAATTAGACCAAGCCCACCTAATATCAAATACCCATCAAAGAATTCAGAATAATCATCATCTTCTTCATAACTTTTCTGAATTTTAGATTCAGCTCTTTCCGGTATTTGAATACATACAAGGAGCAAAAGATGAAGATTAATTTAATTACCTGAAGATTGAGAAAGAACACCAGAATGGCTCACAACTGGTGCGACTGATTCTCTATCCGAATTGAAATTGAAGGATTATAAAGAAGAGAATCGATAATCAATTTTGTGGGGATAAGAAGCCCTAAATTTCAGAAAGAGAGAGATCGAAGGAAGATTGGGCCGGGGAGGAGGAGCAGAAGAGGTTGATTTCAATGAGATTGATGGCTTCTTACCTGGTGATGAGAGATTGATGCCGGTGAATTAAATGGCCGGCGGTGTGCAGCTGCTGGGTTTTGACCGATGGTGAATTGATGGTGAATTGATGGCCGATGATCACTGGGTCTTGGCCGAAGGTGAAACATGCTTGGGCTGCTGAAGAGGATGATGACCACCTCTTGTTATTTTATTTCTTAGCCCACCTCACCCGTACATATGTCAGTGAGAATCAAACTCATGAGACAAACTTGGTTACAATACTTTTTGACGCTTTTGTCCCTGATTGCACTATTTTTAAAACCGTAAAAAAGTAAATAGACAAACTTAGTTAAAACACTCGTTCATGCTCAATACTTCTATTTAATGAAATGTGTCTATATGCTACAATCCACTATTCAACAAAATATGATGGTTCGAGTTTTCATGAATAAGGTTTTTTTCACAATTCTACAAAATGTAATATGTAAAACAATAACATATTTTTATGTAAAATAATAATAAATTTTTTTTCACAAAAAAAAAAAAAAAAAAAACAAGTAACATCTTTGATTAACATTTACTACATATAAACACTCACTCCGCAGTAGGCCTCATCAAAAAGCCCGCGGATCAAGTGGGCCGATGGAGGCCCGCCGGCCCGCAGGGCTTTTGGCCCGGCCCGGCCCGTCAAAAAACCCGCAAAAGCCCTCCTTGGTGGGCCGATGGAGGCCCGCAAAAAAGCCCGCAAAAACCCGGCCCGGCCCGCCAAAAGCCCGCTAGGCCCGGCCCGTAAAAGCCCGCAAAATTTTATATATATATATATGTGTGTGTGTGTGTGTGTGTGTTTATATTATTATTATATATATATATATATATATATATGTGTATGTGTTGTGTGTTATATATATCGGAAGGCGTTCCAAAGAGGACGTCCGCACTTTCGTTAAAGTGCGGACGGCGCTGCTGCAGCTCGGCTTGGGGCGCGACGGGGCGGCGGAGGTTGCCGGAAGGATGCCAGGGGTCGAGCGGAAAGGTCTGCAGTCGGTGGAGTCGCCGGCGACGTCGTTGCAGCGCTAAACCTTGCAGTCAGGTCGTAGCGCGCGAGAACTCGCCTGCAACTCGGACCTCCTCCGACCTCGAATGCTGCCCAGACCCGTCCGCCAAGCCCCGAGCCGCCGTCGCCCCTGGAACGCCGCTGCTGCGTCGCCGTCCGCACTTTAGCAAAGTGCGGACGTCCGCTTCAGAACCGGCCTGTATATAGATATATCTATATATGTGTGTGTGTTTATAAATATATATATATATATATATATATAGATATATATAAAGGAATGGATTGGACAGTAGCTGTTTCTGACTATTCTTAAGATATATATAATATATTTGTGTGTGTTTATATAGATATATATATATAGTCATATAGATATATATATATATATATATATATATCAATATATCATATATGTGTGTGTGTTTTATATATATATATATATATATTTATATATATACAGGCGGGTTCTGAAGCGGACGTCCGCACTTCGTTGAATTGCGGACGCCGGCGCTACAGCCCAGCTCAGGCGTCGACGGCGGCGCGAATCGGGCCGGAAGGAGGTCGGAAGCATCCCAGACGGCTTCTGGGCACTGTTGGAGGTCGGAGAAGTTCGGGGTTGCCGGTTTCTGGGCAGCCACCTCACCTGCAACTGCAGGTTCTATGCAGCACCGGAAAACCCTTCGCCGGCGACTCCACTCGACCGCAAACCCCTCCGCACGACCCCTGGTCTCCCTCCGGCAAGCCGCGCAGCGCCGTCGTGGCCTTAGTTGGGCTGCAGCGCCGTCGTCCGCACTTTAGCGAAAGTGCGGACGTCCTCTTTGGAACGCATCCGTATATATATATATAGAGATATATATATGTGTGTGTGTGTTTATATATATATATATATAGTCATATAGAGAGAGA
This sequence comes from Rosa lucieae, assembly GCA_024704745.1. Classification (NCBI taxonomy): domain Eukaryota; kingdom Viridiplantae; phylum Streptophyta; class Magnoliopsida; order Rosales; family Rosaceae; genus Rosa; species Rosa lucieae. The sequence continues at coordinate 5,236,228 of CM045492.1, forward strand.
TATATATATATATATATATATATATAGATATATATATATATATATATGGATATATATATATATATAATATATCAATATATCATATATGTGTGTGTGTTTATTTATATATATATGTGTGTGTGTGTGTGTGTTTATATATATATATATATATCAATATTTGTGTGTGTGTGTATAGAGAGAGAGAGATATATATATTAATATATATATATATGTGTGGTGTGTGTGTGTGTATGTGTGTGGAAGTTTCTACTATTTACTTCTTATATATGTGCATATATATATTCTAAATATCGGTTGACCAATTCGATCGAATTCGAAATATGGTGAAATTAACTAAATTTTTTACCACACTCATAATTTATTGTAATAAACTCATCCAACGGTCGGTTTTTCCATTTTCTTTGAATTGATAGGGGTTGCTCTTTGGAGTGTATGATATATAAAATTATAAATATAGATTTATATTTAAATTATGTAAAATTATATATATGTTTTTAGAAAACTGTGAAGTTACCGTTTTCTAATCCTACCGTTGGATCCGTCCGTTTTATAATCCTACCGTTGGATCCTTGGATACCAGCTGTGAGACAAATCAGACAATGACCTAAACCTAAACTAAGTCCTAAAGTCAAACACTTTCTCTCATTCTCTGTTTCTCAAGGCCTCAAGCCGCTCAGCCTCCTCTCGACGACTCAGTCACTCAGAGTCTCAAATCTAGATATCCATACCTCCATAGCTCCTCAGGACCTCAGCCTCCTCTCGACGACTCTACCTAAGCCTCCATAACGGATCAGCCTCCTCTTGACCTAAACCTCCATACCGGATCAGCCTCCTCTCGACCTAAACCTCCGGTCCTCCATACCTCCTCAACCTCCTCTCGACGACTCGATCTAAGCCTCCATAACGGATCAACCTCCTCTCGACCTAAACGGCTAAACCTCCATACCGGATCACCCTCCTCTCGACCTAAACCTCTATACCTCCTCCGCCTCCTCTCGACGACTCGACCTAAACCTCCATAACGGATCAGCCTCCTCTCGACCTAAACCTCCATGGCTCCATAACTCCTCAGCCTTCTCTCGACGACTCGACCTAAACCTCCATAACGGATCAGCCTCCTTTCGGCGAGTTGGATGTGTTCACGGCGAGTTGGTTCTTTTCACGGCGAGTTGGATCTGTTCACTGAGAGCTGAGGTGTTAATCGAGCAGGTACTGGTTTTGTTTCACATGTGTTGTTAAGATTATAAGGAGTTATATGTGTGAAGATGATAACGGGTACCTTTGGTCGTTGTTGATTTGGTCTGAGAAAAATCAAAACTTTGTTTTCTGAGGTGTTAATCGAGCAGGTACTGGTTTTGTTGATGTCTTTGGTCAGTGGTTTTGTTTCACATGTGTTGTTAAGATTATAAGGAGTTATATGTGTGAAGATGATAACGGGTACCTTTGGTCGTTGTTGATTTGGTCTGAGAAAAATCAAAACTTTGTTTTCTGAGGTGTTAATCGAGCAGGTACTGGTTTTGTTGATGTCTTTGGTCTGTGGTTTTGTTTCACATGTGTTGTTAAGATTATAAGGAGTTATATGTGTGAAGATGATAACGGAATGATTCGTCGACCGAACTCAAGTCTTCTACTTATTTAGTTTGAATTGGTGCACAAGTTTATAAACCAGACCACTTACTTGGTCAATCCGACACCAAGCCAGTGGGCTTATTTAGATTGCTTCTAGAATCAGCAGAAGTACTTACAGGCTATTAATTAAGTGCTGTTTCCTTTTGGCAACGTTTGATTAAAGATGTGCTTTCTAAATCATATAACTTTTGATAGTTTTCTGGAAAATACAAAACTGAGAGGAAAATGTGCTAGATTTGCGGCATTTGCCTCATTCTGTAATGAAGTACATAACAGGTGAGGTTTGAGATATAGTACATATTTCCCAGAAACATGGTACTGGTCACCACAAAAGCATAATGAATCTCAACAAAAACAAAAACAAATCCTATATTCTATTTATATATAGCTAGCTACTTCGATCATCCAGTTAAAAAGGACCTCTTTTCTAAAATATATAGGGGTTCAATCCAGATTGGCAACGTGGTGGTGTTCCATGTTTTCAACTCGTGATAATAATGAATTAGATTCTTGTTTTGATTGTGATCTCTTACATTGCAGGATGAGTAAGAGCAAACAAAGGATTTTTGTTTTGATATGTAATAAGCATGTTCAATTTTATGCCCAAGTAGAAATAAAGCTGGAGTTTTAGGTATTCTGTGTAGTCCGTGCATTACAAATAAGTGGCTCATTTCAAGAATTTTTTGCAGGGATGTACCAATTATGCAGGGCTGCAGGCAGATTCTAAGTGTGAGCCTCAATGATACCAAGTCTGAATGGAAGACAATATGCTTAATTAGATAAATTCATAGAAATTGTATTAATAATTTGCTTTCGTTCTAAGTTGTAATTTGTAAATTGGGACACTTTGTATTCTGTCTTTTTATTTTAGTACATTAAAACGGGCGTGGGGATGAGCCTCCTAGTTCGGCTAGGTTCCAAACCCCTTAAAACTTTAAAAGGAAAAAAATAGCATCCTTAATATGACCTGAGATGATCTAGAAGCAAGATTAGTTGAATGAGGTTGAGTAAAATTAGTTGATGTGGACGAGGCTAAATATTGCACAATAAAATGCATTATAGAAAAGCCCGGCCCGGCCCGTAAAAAGGTGGGCTACCCGGCCCGGCCTGAAAAAGCCCGCAAGGCCCGCCTTATATGGACGGGCTTGGATCCGTTGATTTACAATAAAGCCCGACCCGGCCCGGCCCGTGACTATTTAAAAATGTAATTAGGCCCGGACCGGCCCGGGCCCGCTACGAATGGGCCGGGTTGGGCCCGACCCGGCCCGTTGATGAGGCCTACTCCGCAGCATCGCGCAGATTCATTACCTAGTCATAGTAAAACCAAAACCATGAACAAACATACAGGAGGCTGAAAAGCCAGGGCATACGCTCAGCAGCCAGAGCAAGAGAGATATAGCTAGATAGAGTCAGAGAGATATAGCTAGCCGGTGACATAATCAACGCTCATGATCTCCTTATACCTTTATCCAATGGCTCTGATGCTATTTCATATAGTGGATCTCAGCTCTCACTTTGCACCAAATTTTAAGGCCATACAAAACAAAGTGCTCATTTATCGACCCTTTATTTAGTGATACCTGTCTGAGACAGGAGGGCAGTGACGAATCATATCTCTTTCCGCCGGTTTTTGTCCTTTGTTTTGGGAACATTTCTTTCCTGGCCCGCGAATATATTGAATCATCCGCTGCTTCACTTGTATTTTTCTCCCCCATTTACCTCCCAACATCACAATGTGATAAGCACCGATGTTTGGATTCAGAATTCAAAAGCTCATTCATTTCCATGGTCGTTCTCGCTTCCTTTCTCTCTTGTAGTTAGTCTTCTGCACTGCTGGTGTGTCTTCGTTGATGATAGACCCAGCCATTTTATGCTGTATATATGGAGGTCGGAGCATTCGCCTTTAGCAGCAGCAGCGGAGTTTCAGTCTTAACTCCCAGAAGAAAAACCAAGATGTCAAGGTTTGAACAGAGTTCAAGTTTCAAGAATCAAGAGCTGGCTCACCCATATTGGACTGATGACCAAGTTGAAGCATCAGGTTTCTTTTCTTTTCTTTTCTTTTAGCAGTGTTTTTTCCCTTCTTTTTCTGGAATCTGCTTCATATCAGAGAAGAACATGGTGGCTGATTCTGTATCCAAGACACCATCAATAAGGTGAGCGTGGAATAACCTATTTGGATCACCCCCTTTTGGTGTTTTTTCCTTCTTTTTGTTGGGCCATCCAAAAGAAAGAAGGCTATGAACCGGGCTACTAAAGCCCAGCCCAAAATAAACTAGGGTATAATATAAATACACTCTATTATATTATACTATAATAGAGTATAATATACAGTTGTACACCATACACCGGGGTTTACTACTTGGTATGGATAATACTTGGTGGCCAGCCATTGCTAACCAAGGCCAATGAGGTCCTTTTTTTATTTTATATTCTAATTCAGGTCCTTCTCTTCTTCTTCAAGATGCTTGCGTGGGGTAGCCGGACACTGATCAATCAGTGCCGAAGCAGGGAATATTTTAGATACTTCACATTTAAAAATCAGGGACAGTTTGAAATAGGGATAAAAATTTATGAGATTGATTGGACAGCTGCACTGTCAGTGTGGCTGCCCGTACCTAAGAATTTTTCCTCTTCTTCCTCTCGATCACAGTTCTTCTACTACTCTTGATTATGGTTTTACCAATCGAAACTTCTCAATGCAGCATGGGTAATGGGCTGTATAGTCTCTGTTGTCTGATCTCTCATTCCCAATGCAGCTTCTCCTTCACCCATTCTCCATCTCTATTGTTTTTGTGGGTTGCATATATTCCAATCCACATCTGGAAATTGCTACAGATGGAAGATAAAAGTTCCACATCCCCAACTTTGGATTCTCACCTTCCATTTTCACTTTCATTTTCAGTTAGAAGTGTGCTGGGTATTGTTTCTCCGTTGCAAAGGGCAGAGCTGTGAGAGGAAGAAGGGGAAGGACATGAATTAGGGTATAATAAAATTAATAAACACGACAGGTGTTTAGTTTTCATTGGGTGACCTTAACCTTGGTTGGCATTCCCAAATCCCAAGTATTGTCCTACTATAAATACACCACCCACCCCTTCTTCAGTTCCGTTACTAACAACGCTTGCCCCACCCAAGATTTTCCTCGTCTTCAAATCCTTCCCTGTAAGTTTCTCTTTGGGAAGAATCCGTTAAATCTTCAATTTTTCAATATGTCTTTATAGTAACCAAATCTTCAATTTTTCAATACGTCTTTATATTAACCAAAGTACCTCAAATTGCTGCCTCACGCTTTAGACAAACATCAACCCTTATGTTTTGCGCAGCGGCGGCGGCGGCAAAGTTTTGATTCTCCCCGATCCGTGGTGACCTCTTCCGGCGTCTGCGCTTTGAGGTTAAGGGCGAGGGCGAGTAGGAGGGGCACCCTATCTTCCTCTTCCGCGCGTTCCGGTTTTGTTTCCGTCTTTGCTTGGTTGAGCGTGGATTGAGTGAACCGTCGTCGCTACCACAGAAGCGTTGTGCAGTACCAATGGTTGGGTGTCGTGAATTTTTTTTTCCTTCATATAGATTTGACAACTTTATTGCCAAAAAAGAATAGATTTAACAACTTTGGAGAGATTGAATTTTTATTTTTGTAGAATTGGTGATGAATGGCTGGTTGATTGGGTTTAAGCTTTGTAAGTATGTCTTAGTAAGATACAGATTGCAGATTATTACTGTGGTTCAGTTTGTAGTTAAAATTGGATATTATCTCAGGCATTTTTACTTTAGATTTGACTTAATCTGCTATAGGTATTGAAATACTTAATGTGTTGTTATCTGTGCCAATATATCACTCTTAGATATTTCATGCCATAATCATAGGGATTCTGTTACTTTAGAATAAGGGAAAACGGGCTATATCCTTTGAAATTTGAAGAAAGATTAGATATTATAGCTACATTGAGGAATATGCAGTTATGATTGGATTTCTTCTTATGTTGGTAACTACTCCTTCTATGATCAAATTAACATACATCAGTGATTAAACCAAATACATGTGTCATTTCAAGCAAATGTAATCAAAGCATGTTGCCCTCACGATAAGTAGGTTTGAAATGGAGGATCTGATTAATCTTAGAACTGAACAGCCCTTCATCTAAGTTTTAACAAACATTATTACTAAAACACATGACTAAACTGAAAATTCTTCTGATACAAGGAGAAAAAGAATTCTCAGTTTACATTGATCATTCATTTTCCACACCATATATTTCCTTGCAATAGTTGTCTTTTTATTCTGTGGTTCATACTCTATATGTGCAGTCTAGAATTTTGGCGTTTGAATTGACTGATTAATTTATTCTTATAATGCAGATTTCCTTGAGGGCTTCTAAGCAGGATATATTTGCCCCTTCATCACCTTCTCCTTCAATATCAGTATTGTCTAATGCTGATATATCAAAGAAGCTACTTGAGCAGTGCCGTGCACCTAACAATGTTGCTACAGAGCAGCGCTGTGCACCTGACAATGTTGCTACAGAGCAGCGACGTGCCCCTGACAATGTTGCTACAGAAAAATCCCCTCCCCTATCTCAAAGGTAGGAGCTTTAAATGTTATTTTTGCATTTTACAATCCTATATTGTAGAACTTGTGGCATGGTATGTGTACTCTGTAATACATACATGGTGGTGTGTTGGTAATTTTTGTGGCGTAGATTTAAGGTGTTGTTCTTCTTAGTGATATACCACGAAACTTTTAGTTTTGGATTCATTGTCTCTTGCATCATGTTATCACATTTTGCTTAGTAAAAATTTTCTTTGTACAGCAACAACAGCTGGTGGGCTGGATGGTTCTCATGTGGGAGTGGGAGTGGGAGTAGATGACGCAGTTTTGCTGTATAGCGAAGACCAAGCTGAACCATGGTATAAGTTCACAGGAGAATTTAGCTAACAGGAAAATGTATTCCCATTACTCATTTATTTGGATTTGTGTTGGAGAAATTAGTTAGGATACAGAGCCTTGAATTTTGGTTTGGTTATAATGGATCAATTTTGGGTTGGTTATAATGGATGAATTTGATTTTCTTTGTGTCTGGTGGAATCAGAGATTCCATTAGGGAGTGTGGCTGAATTTGATTGGTGGAATGCTGAGTCACTTGATCACCTATGACCCAATTTTGATATTAAACGGGTATATTTGACCCGCTGGATTGTTTTTGAGTGGACAGTCTAAATTGGTACCTCTTTCTGCTGCGAGGTTGGGCCCAGAATTTGAGATGGGCTAGCGAGCTTGCTTCCTATCTCGCTGAGGCCCATTACTTATGTCGTAACCCTCATTCGGCCAGTCAAAACTCAAAACGGGGATTTTACTTCCAGACTGTTCTGTTTACTTTTGGAACCTTTGGGTTTGAGATTTATTGAGCATCTTTCCTTCTTTTCCTCGTGGTTTGTGTTAAACACTTCAACTTCAACTTAGCCCCTTCAAATCACCTGCTAGTCTACTGCAACCACCAGCTAGCCTTCTTGGAGTGTTGGGACAATTCCTGTAGCCTTTTAGTTGTTTCTGTTCCGTCTAAGGTGTGGTTGCCGGTGCTGCAACTGAAAACAAAAGGTGGTGGAGTTGGAAGGCATCTTGACTGACCGTCGCAAACTCCTTCTCCGAAACTTTTTGCTTCTTTGCTGCATCCCGTCCTTTCACGTCCCTCTTTTGGCTGTAGAGTGCTCTATTATAGGCAACGTAGGTGAGACCTGTAGTATAAAATGTTCTAAAACTCAACCGTTACACTGACTTGCACGGCAAGATAGGAAACAATTAATAATCCAAGCGGTGGTATTGGTATTGTCTCTACAAATAAAATAAAATAAAAAAGCTACAAGTGGAAACAGACCCACAGATAGTTTGTGAGACACGTACTACAGCTTTTATTATTATTATTTTTTTTGGATAGACACTACAGCTTTCACTCGTACTACAGGTCTGTTTTTTCTTTAGCAAGCACCGTACCTTTCTTCTTCTTTTTTTTAGCAAAAGAACAAAAACTTAAAATAAAGAAAAAAGTATTACAATAACAAAATCTCAATCGAGTCTTCCAAAACAAACATAGAGGACAACAAACACTCAATTTTAGCCCAAAAAAAGTAAAGGAAAGAGTTAAACAAAGAATTGCTACTATTTGTTATTGTCCTGTTTGCCATGACCAATCTGAGACAATTTTACATGTGCTTAGAGATTGCCCTGTTGCCCAGATGATTTGGAATAGTGTTATATGCTTGGATTCTATTTCCAGGACTATGCAGCTTGATTGGTATGCGTGGTTCTTTGCTAATTCTCAATGCAGGAAAATTTGTTATGGTAATCTCCAATGGTGTTCAATATTTGTGTATACATGTTGGCACATATGGAAGTGGAGGAATAAAATGGTATTTGATGAGGGGTTTCACTATCCTTTTAATCCTGGGAAAGTTGTTATTGATTCTGCCAGGGAATGGAAATCTGCTAATACTTTCAAGCCTCAACAGTCCAGTAAAACTTATGTTAGTTTGTTGTGGAAGAAACCTCCTTAGCATTACTTTAAATTAAATGTTGATGGTGCTAGAAATCTTAATGGGAAAATTGGTGCTGGTGGTGTCTTGAGAGATTTCATTGGTGCTTGGATTTTTGGGTTTTATGCTAACCTTGGTTGCGGTTCTGTCCTTCAAGCGGAAGCTTGGGGATTACTTTTGGGACTACAAATGGTTCTGGGGATTACTTTTGGGACTACAAATGGTTCTGTCCACAAAGTGATGTAATGATGCAAAATCCTTAGTTTTCACATGCAGTTTTCCATGAAGTCCTATTATTGATAAAATAATAATAATTAAAAAATTAAAAAATAATAATAATATTAACCAGCGGAATTAACACTAGTGAACGTAAACAAGGGAAATAGACGAAACAAAATACTGCAAACAAATACCATACCTGAAGGGCATGTAGAGGTTGATAGTGCCAACACAGTTGAATTATCAGCGACTACAATGTTTACTCCTTTCAGATGAAGTTATAACTCAATCAAGAACCATGAAGTAAACATTAGAAGCTTGTAGAAAGTCGAAAAGTAAAGCACAAAAGCCTGTTGAAATTGCATTTGAAGAAACAAAGTGTCAATATATATATAAAGGACAATTGACTTGGGGCAGTGAAAACTGGGAAAAATACTATAGAAGAACTAACAAGATTTCACGTGCCAAAGTGCATCCTGACACGTAGCAGATAAATGTTAGCCATTTAATCAATCAGAGAAAATGGGATATGAAATAACGAAGTCCAATTTTGCCAATACGGTATCGTATGTGCTATGCCAAACCTCCCAAGTAAAACAAGAATGAGGCGTAGAATAGACATAGCTATGTTTCATTTATTTCAAGGCAACAGACACTAAAAGGAAAGAATCATGAACTTTGACTGCGGAGACAAATTTATACATGTCACTCCTTTTGTCTTGCATAACAAAAGAAAATCTATATACTTGATCTCTTTTTCCATACTACATCAAAGATACGTAAAGTCAAAAGGTTAAAGAGAGGGTTGAACCTGTAAACAGCGGTTACTATTTGATTGGCACAATAGAAGGGCAAATTGTAATAGTTAGCCTGTCAAAGTTATAAGCAATATAAGCTTTTTGGCGTATCAGCGTATCCCAAAAGTTTCAATCAATTTAAGACATTCCTAAAGCATAGCATAGGGACGAAAGGTCACAGCTAAAGTTATATCAAATAGGAAACAACGATTAAATTAAAGGTATATTCTGAAAGCAAGTTACCTCAGAGAGAACTGGGTGATGAGTGGTTACTTGCTTTAAGGGTTTCAGTTGCATTAGTTCTGGCTGTTGGAATAAATCCCTAGCTAATAGGGTTGTTAGCATTTTGTTTGACATTTTCTTAGTTGCAGTTATCACGTTGAATTGGACCATTTATGTATTGGGCGGGCCATACCAGGATCTCCCGGAAACCTCAACACAGGCTGATAAGAAAATGCACAGCCAAAAGCTGGCAAAAGACTAAACATTGAAAGTCATAACAATTTGAGTAAGTATTTAGTAAAAAGAAAAATTACATTCACTTCACAATCTTAGCAAAAAAAAAAAAAGTTAGCTCAAACATTTAAAGATGTCCTCAACTAGATAAAATAAAGAAAGAAATAATTGTAAAATTATGGAAGACAAAAATTTCACTCTTGTTCATACCGCAAAAGTAGGAACACAAGCTCACATAGGAAGGGTTTTTTTTTCTTTTGATTTTTGTTTTCTAAATTCTAATAGTGCTTCATTTCCACTGGACAAAGCAAAAATTTTCTTCTAGTATTAACTTTTGTGGCTCCCTATTCTTCTATTTTATTTTGAAAATATGGAAGCCTTTGAGAGGTATTGAATACTCAAATTTTGTAGGCCTTATTTGGTTTTCTTCTTTTATTAAATGTTGTTTATGTTGAAGGAAAATCAGTTTTGTGTGCCTATTCAAACTACGAGTAGTTACATGATTGTAACAGGAGAGAATGTTCTAGAATTTCTAGTCTTATTCTGAATAGTTTTCATTGAATCATTAGAACATGTACTTTGTAATCCATATATATAGGGCTCATATTCTCAATAATGAAATACACAATTCTCTCATCAATCTCTCTCAATTCTCTCACTCTATTCTATGGATGACGCCTTCTCGATCTTCCATGACTACGATGGTTGGATCATCTCAATTGATTCATGGTAGAGGACTAGCCCAATTTATGTTGCCAAATGGCACAACTTTAAATATCACTGAAGCTCTTTATGCTCCTAGGGCAGGAAGAACCCTATTGAGTTTCAAAAATATAAGAGCCAATGGTTTTCATGTGGAAACACATTGTGAGAATGGACAAGAGTTCCTTTACATCACCTCTAATGACTACGGACATAAAAGAGTCTTAGAGAAACTTATGTGTCGATCTAGTGGGTTGTAGGCAACCACTATTAGAATAATTGAATCCAATCATGTTATGAGAGATGATTTATGGGATTCCGACTCATACAGGCTTTGGCATGACCGTTTGGGACACTCAAGTTGTGATATGATGATCCGAATATTAAAGACTTCACACGGACATCCATTTTTCAGAACGAAAAGAAGTAAAAATTAGATTTTGGACCTCGAATGAGCCTCTGCTCCTCATGGCGCCGTTCACCCCCAAAACCGGCCATCCTTGGTCAGCGCCGCCGTCCCCCTGTGGCCCAAAGGTGGCCTTGACGCCACTCATGCTCCTTTTACTCCAAATCCTACTTCTAAAGTCAATTGTGACTTGGTGGCTCAACCAAAATCCTCATTGGTTGTTTCTAAAGTCCATCATTCATTCTGCAAAGCCTGCTCTTTAGTAAACTTAGGATCGAGACCATCCTATGCAAAGGACACTAAAGAAAATATATCATTCTTGCAAAGAATCCAAGGTGATATTTGTGGACCTATTCAACCACCTTGCAGACCATTTCGATATTTTATGGTGTTGGTTGATGCATCGACACGCTGGTCACATGCTATTGTCCACTAGGAACACTGCATTTGCTAAACTCCTAGCCCAAATTATTAAATTAAGGGTTCACCACCCTGATCATCCTGTTAAGTCTATAAAATTAGACAACGCTGGGGAGTTTACATCAAAAACTTTTGATGATTATTGCATGTCCATTGGGATTGATGTTGAACATCCTATTCCTCATGTTCACACCCAAGATGGTCTCGCAAAAGCCGTCATTAAACGACTATAAATGGTCGCTAGAGTATTGGTAATGCGCATCAATCTCCCTATTTCTGCTTGGGCCTATGCAATATTGCATGCAGCTATGCTTATTCGTCTGAGGCCTACTGCCACTCAACCTTTTTTTGCGTCCCAGATGGTGACTATGTATGAGCCTGATGTCTCACACTTACGCATATTTTGGTGTGCTGCTTATGTGCCAATTGCGCTGCCACAGCGCACTAAAATGGGTCCTCAACAACGATTAGGCATTTTTGTTGGATATGATTCTCCAACCATTGTCCGCTACTTAGAACCCTTGACAGGCGATCTCTTTACCGCTAGATTTGCGGATTGTCACTTCGATGAGATAGTCTTCCCGTCGTTAGGGGGTGATAAGAACATAAATGTTCAACAGGAACGACTGGAATTGTCGTGGTCTGTCCCCATTTTGTCTCATCTTGATCCCCGAACCGCACAATCTGAAATTGAAGTGCGGAGAATTCTTGATCTTCATAATGTAGCTGAATCGATGCCTGATGCGTTTTCTGATATCGCTAAAGTGATGAGATCACACATACCTGCTCAAACGTGCCTGCAAGGATTGATGTCCCTAAAATTAGAGGACATGACACCATCTCAAGGGCAACTAAGCATGGCGCCAACGTCCCCTCTCACAGTGATGGTGACGTTGTGGCTAGGCCCACGGCTCATGCCAGGAAGCGCGGGAGGCCCATAGGTTCGATGGATTCTCGCCCAAGAAAGAAAGCGAGTTTAGCATAAAATAATCCATTAATCATCTATGTGAATAATCCATATCATGAGAATATTCCGGATTATGGTTATGTCCAAGAGATATCATTAGGGGACGCTCAAATGTCAAAACCAATTCCAGAGAATAGAGAGATCTCCATAAATTACACTAGTGTACATGAGATGATGGATAGAAATTCTATGGCTATTGATGATGCATTTGCATATCATGTTGCAAAAGGAATTATAGAATATGATGATATCAAACCTCGCTCTGTCGAAGAATGTCAACGAAGAACGGATTGGCCTAAATGGAAAGATGCGATCCAGGCTGAATTAGATTCACTAGCAAAGAGACAGGTATTTGGGCCTATAACGCAGACACCCCCAAATGTAAAACCTGTTGGCCATAAATGGGTCTTTGTTAGAAAGCGTAATGAGAAAAATGAGGTGGTTAGATATAAAGCCCGCCTCGTGGCGAAAGGTTTTCTCAACGCCCTGGAATCAACTACAAGGAGACGTACTCTTCTATAATGGACGTTATAACGTTCCGCTACCTTGTCAATTTGGTAGTTTCTGAAAAACTTGACATGCAGTTTATGGATGTGGTTACAGCATATCTCTATAGGGATCTAGATTCAGAAATATATATGAAGTTTCCAGATGGACTTCAATTATCCAAGTCAAGTGGCTCTAAACCACGGAGCAAGTTTTCAATAAGATTAAAACGCTCACTATATGGATTAAAACAATCCGGACGGATATGGTATAATCGTTTAAGTGACTACTTGATTGGCAATGGATATATTAATAATGAAATATGCCCATGCGTGTTCATTAAAAGAACAAGTTCCGGATTTGCAATGGTAGCAGTTTATGTCGATGACATGAACCTAATCGGAACTCTAGATGAGTTAAAGGAAACTGCTAAATACTTGAAATCTGAAATTCGAGATGAAAGATCTTGGGAAAATACGGTTTTGTCTCGGTTTAGAACTCGAGCACCGCAGTGATAGGATTTTGATCCATCAGTCTGCATATACTCAGAAAATTCTAAGGTGCTTTAATGAAGATAAAGCAAAGCCTGTGAGTACTCCCATGATTGGCCGTAGTCTTGAGCCCAGAAAAGTTCCGTTCGTCCAAAGGATGAGGACAAAGAATCATTAGAGGCTGAAGTGCCCTACTTAAGTGCAATAGGCGCATTATTGTACTTAGCTCAATGCACAAGACCGTACATCTCATTTGCAGTGAACTTGTTAACTCAATATAGCTCTGTGACAACACGCCGCCATTGGATTGGTGTAAAGATAATCTTTCGATACCTAAGAGGTACAATTGATATGAGCCTATTCTATCCCTACAAAGAGAACAGGAATGACGGAAATTTGGGATAGGACCCCAAGAGGCAAAATGCCACCGTCCAAGAGTTGGCAGCATGCCATGTTGCCGCTGCCGCAGTCCATAGTGGCCGGTGTCTTCCTACTCCCCTCCATCAAAACGACAATGATGTTTTGAAAAATTTGCTGATGCAAAGTACCTCTCTGACCCTCACAAATGTCGCTCCCAAACGGGTTATGTCTTTACCATAGGAAGCACTGCGATATCTTGGAGGTCTACAAAACAGACCCTTGTTGCTACTTCCTCAAATCATGCAGAGATTATTGCTCTACATGAAGCAGTGCGTGAATGCATATGGTTAAGGTTTGTAATTAGACATATTCAAGGAAGTTGTGGTTTGAAGTCTACCACGGATGAACCTACATGCATTTATGAGGATAATGCAGCTTGTATTGAGCAAATGAAGTTAGGTTTCATCAAGGGCGACAACACCAAGCATATATCGCCTAAGTTCTTTTATAATCAACAACAACAATCACTTCTAAAAATTGAAGTGAATCAAATCCGATCAGAGGATAATGTAGCGGACTTATTTACTAAGTCGTTACCTAAATCCACTTTTGAGAAACATGTGAAGAGCATCAGATTGAGAAAGTTATCCGAACTCCCATGATTATACCAATCAGGGGGAGATATCGACATCAGGGGGAGTTATGATATCTACTGTTCGATCTCGAAGAGTGAAGGACGTGTTGTACTCTTTTTCTCCTCCTTGAGCTTGTTTTTGTCCCACAGGGTTTTTCACTCGAGCAAGGTTTTGAACGAGGCAACGGACGAAGAGTCACCACCAAGTTTAAGCGGTGCAAGGGGGAGTGTTGAAGGAAAATCAATTTTGTGTGCCTATTCAAACTAGGAGTAGTTACATGATTGTAATAGGAGAGAATGTTCTAGAATTCCTAATCCTATTCGGAATAGTTTCCATTGTATCATTAGAACATGTACTTTGTAATCCCTATATATAGGGCTCCTATTCTTAATAATGAGATACACAATTCTCTCATCAATCTCTCTCAATTCTCTCACTCTAAAACAGTTTAATAGCACTTTGTTAAAAAAAAAAAAAAAAAAAAAAAAAAGTCTTTTTGGCTGCAGCAGGCTTGCAGCTTTTGGACTTGTCTATCAATTTGTATTAGATATTAATATATTATTTGAACCATTGGGGCATATCTCTTTATTTTAGAGTTTAAAATATTGAGCTATGGGGGCATCTATATGATGGAACAATTGTATGTGCTGGTATAACTATGTTTATAGGAGTTATAGCAAAGAGTTAGTGGGCGCATAAGCCCCCGGTTGTCCTTAATTGGGTCCGCCAATGTCTCGAAGAGCTACACTCAACTCAAGAAGCTCTTCGTGCCTCCACGGATGCAATCCAATCGCGGATCGAATTGTCAAGTCTGGTTGATTTGGTTCGGGATTGAATTTGGTTAGGATTTGAATTCGAGATCTTTGTTATGATGGATTTGTTAATTAGTGGAATTAATATGTTGGGTTAGGTGTGTTTGAATCATGGTCGTCGATTCCAGATTCGAGTTTTATGATGGAGAACAAAGCGAGTTGCTTACAACACACACCAGAGGAGGAAAAAAAATTCAAAATCCAGCCCCGGCGCCTAGACCGTCTAGGCGACCGCCGAAAAACCAAATGCCCAACTCAATCGACTAACCCGAAACAGTGTGACTGAAAAATTAGGGAAGTGGATTAGGTTAAACTGCCATTAAAAGATGGACAAAGGTACCCTTCCAATTTTGAACTTTAAATTACTTCAGAATAAAGGTAACGACCCTACATACCTATCTTCTGTCGGAATGAGAATCTCAGGTACCGTTCTGATGCTTTCAAAACATGAGGTATCGAAATTTATTAGGAGTAAAAGATCGGGTACCGTAGGACTAGTCGGGCTAAATGCCTGTATTTGCACTCTAAGTGTCTTGTCCGGCCTAGCGAGGCGACGATCCATTATTAAATGGTCGCAAACTCTTAGTGGTAAGATGAAACTAAGTGTTGTCAGATTTATACTTCAGTGACAATATAATAAGAAATATATGCTTTATGGTAACTATGCTACGTTGAAATAGGATTACATATGAATATATTTTTGTTATGTCATTGTTATGCCAAAACAAATAGAGTAGCTAGTAGAGTATTTTTTGCTAGTTAGTGCTTCGCTGAATTCATTTATTTGGTAAAGAATCCTGTTATTATTTCAGGATGTTCTCTGTATGCTTATTATAATCAGAGGTTTAGACTCAATGTTACCTCCTTGTACTTGACAGTTTCATTAATAAAGCTTTAAGGACAGTCACACAAAAAAAATTATATAGTATTGTACAGATAATTTTTTTTTTTTGTGTTCGTAGCATTTGAGAGAGTGAGAGAGAGACAGAGATCAGCTCACGTGACTGCATAGATATCTGCATTCTCAACTCAATAATAAATAGTTAGCGTCCTTATATGTATAAATAAAGTAATAAATTTAAAATATTAAAAGTTCCTTAACCCATGCCTGTATTGTCTTGGTCTTTGTTTGGCGGGGGATAATCAGTTCTACACTTCTACACCACAATCAAAATCCACAGCCCGACCAAAAGACAGGAATAAAATAAACTCTTGATGTCAGATTATAATTATATGACATGACCAGAAAAAGGATTCCAATCCAAAGCCGAAAGAGAGATGGAATCTACTTTTCTGACACTGATCACATGATCTCCCGATTCATCTTCCCACCAATTACCCGGAGATGGGGGAAAAAGGCTGCTGCTCGTTTGGAACTATCACTATTGCCGAAAAGGAAATAAACAATGGGTATGTTGGTTTCGAAACTTCAGAAGAAAAAAGGTGTTGGTTTATTTTTCTTGTGTGTTTTCTCTTGATTTTCACAAATTTTGCTTATTTCACATGAATAGCATAAAAATAGATTAGTTAGTTCATGCATAGTTTAACTCCGGCGTGTTTTAGATGACTAGTTCTCAAGCAAATTTAAAGAAAGGTTATTTTATATTGAATATATCTATATAGGATGCGGTTATTGTCTATTCATCTTATCCTACATTATAATTTTATCCTAAAAATTTCATACTCTACCCTTACTTATAATTACAAATAATATAACTAACAAAAAACAAATACAACAATAGAAATTTAAAAACCAATCCCTATTGAAAATCACATACATGAATGAAAATCCTACAGTATTGCATATTTATGGTACAATAGGTGGAATAGAATATTAAGCAAACAAAGTTAAACAATCTTGCATCAAAATATGTTGCATGGTATTGCTCATTTAGGAAGGTTTGTCAAACTGTTGGAATTCCTTATTCATGAAATTCAATCAATTTAGGATTACTTAGATAACAACGTAAATACGTAATTAAGAAGAATTCAATTAAGAAAATGTTATAATTAGAGGAGTAGTGCACTTTCTATTTGACAATCTCAAGAACGACCAAGAACCTCATAGGCTCATATTGTGATTCTTTTCAATTGATTTAGATTTCAAAAGCTCGTTCATAAATCTCCATCTAAAGTTAATCACTACATTTTATGACTTTTTTTTCTTTTCTTTTCTTGATTAATTATGAGTACTGATAAAATGGAATTTTTAACAAAATAATTCTTTATATAGGGTGTACTAAGCATAATAGCCGATTAGCCGCACTCATCTATATATTTGTCTACCGGTTTGGAGTTCATCAGGAATGTTTTGTTTTTTGCCCCCACCCCAAAAAAAAAAAGCCTCCACGGAATTTAAAACTGGCGTTGCAATTTTTTTTCTCTAATGTGATTACACAGGGAAGAAACCTAATGGATAAGATCCTGCGGGGTCCAAGCCCTTATGGGTATGAAGTTTCTCACGGGAGTCCATACAATAAGCTGTTTCGTGGTAATGAACACAGTCCCCCGACTAATAGTAAAAAAATAGGTTATATTAATCGGATAAGAATTAGTATACTAACCACTTTACTTAGTGCGATCCCCCGACTAATTAACAAGTTCAAAATTAAACGGGCCAGTACATATTAATGTATTATATAGCCAGGGAGGCCTTTACTCTGCATACAAATGGTCTTCCTCTTCGATCAGAACCATACTGTTCCTCCCTTTTCGGTGTGCCTGTCATTGTCTTCAACAATTCCTGCATATCCAGGTATTCTGCTTCCCAACACATAGCATGTTTTTTTCTTTTCCTAAATGTTTAGAAGAGTTAAAATTTGTGCGGACAGGTTCAAGGAAAAAAAAAATTAACCGTACAATTTTTTTTTTTTTTTTTTTGAGGTAGAAGAGGTCAGTCTTTATTAAGAATTTGAAAATTACACATGATAACGTTCAGCTGCAATAGCAGCTACCAAGAAAGGAGGAGAAAAATAAAAACATTCATGAACTAGAGAGCTAGCATGCGCAGCCATTAGATGTGCAACCTTGTTGGCATTTCTTCTAGTGTGAGAAATCTGCAAATTGGGATTTTATGCCAATATCCTCATAGATACGGCCCAGAAAGGAAGTACTAATCCCTTCAGAGCTACATAGTTGTCGCTTCACCATTTCAGAATCAGTCTCTATCATAGCTGGTACCAAATTCTGATCCAAGGCAAAGTCAATTGCCATCTTGCATGCCAAAACCTCTGCATGTTCTGGCGAAATTAAACCAACCAAAGGCTGCCCTCCACCAGCAACCATACTACCATATTCATTAGGGTTGGGCATTTAAGCCTGAAAACCCGTAAACCCGGACCGGCCTGTCAAAGCCCGACCTGTACGGGCTGGGTCATATTTTTTTTTCTTCTAAACTGTTAGAGCCGGGCCATGACTTGCAAACAAATGGTTCGAGCCTGCCCTTGACTTTCAAAGTTGAGAAGGCCCGTTAGGCCCGTTTTACCTGAAATAGACATGTGTTTATATATCATTGACCATATGATAAGGCTCAAAATCCTTATCATAGGGTCGAACTCCCTAGATTATTCAATTAGGGTATTCAGTTATTCACTCTTCAACTCCAAAGGGTCCCCGATATTGTCCTTGGGCCCTTGGCTTGCCCCTCTTATTCTTCAGTCTTCAGCTGCTGCAACCCTAATTGAGCTGCCTCCGCCTTATCAGAGTTCCGACGCTGAGATTGTGCTACTCTCTCTCCCCGGCTAGCCGAGACTGATCTCTCTCTTCGATTGCTGAGACTAACATCTTCTTCTTCTTCTTCAGTCTTCAGCCGTTGCAGCCCTAATTGAGCCACCTCCGCCTTATCTGACTTCCGGCGGCCGAGACTGCACTGCTCTCTCTCCCCAGCTCGCTGAGACTGCTCTTTCTCTCCGATTGCCAAGTCTAACTTCATATGCTCTCTCTGGGACTAACATCATCTGTTCATCATCCATCGATTTTTTTATTTTTTTCACCGTGAGCCTCCGACGCAAACCGTATCTCTCTTTCTCGCGGCAACTAACTTCACCATCCATCGATTTTGTCAACCATTGCTAAGATCTGAACCTCACTGATTCTGGATCTAAACCATTATTGAATCCTATGCTTTAAAATTTCAATTTTTACTAACTGCAAATGTGCTTGTGGTTTTCTGGTGACTATAATAACATGGCTTGTGCAATGTACTAGTGCTTGTGCTGGAAACATTAACTGGAAATGTGCTTGTAATTGTGAAATCCAATCGAAGTAAAGTGGTGTTCTTGTGAAACAGGTATTTGGGCCCTGTCACGCCCCGAATTTTGAACAAAAATTTCAAAATTCGAAACATAAATTAACAACTTTAAACAAATAAACGTTCTGAATTTTTTTCTTAGAACAACCACACCCAAGCTACTCAGATTTCAAATCTTACACACCTCGAGTTAAATTTTACAACACACTCGTATAAAGTAAATTGGTAAGGCTCTAATTGAGCATAACTTACCTCACAATTTACAATTACGGTAAAACCAAAATAATACTCCGATCCGCACGATCACCGCCCTGATTCTCCTGACCTGCAGGATTTCCCGCTACACAATTTGAATAGTGTACCGGGATTGCAACAACACCAAACCCGGTAAGCTTTTGACAGCTCGTGTGAGTAAACAGAAAGAACTGTTGATTTATTATATTACAAATCCATTAACTCAAGAAATCAACCAAAAATAAACGTCTGCAAGGAGACGTCAATCCACTCACGGGAAAATCACGAGGAAATACATTAACACAATCCTCAAAATCACAACACCCCACTTGGGTCCTACAAACACTCAATCCCCACATGACACCACCCTGGTCCATCTTGACCACACGTTAGAGCTCTAACTATATCGCTACAGTCACCTTGGCCTAGGTGCAAGTAAACGACATATTCCCAGGTTAACTTAATAACCCTCGAATTTTGGGCTCTCAGCCCTCAGAACAATATACTTATTCCCAGGTTAACTTAATAACCCTCGAACTTTGGGCTCTCAGCCCTCAGAACAATATACTCCGGTTATTCTTAACCGTCGAACTTCGGACATCCCCGTCCTCAGAACACAACCACTCCGGTTATCCTTAACCGTCGAACTTCGGACATCCAAGTCCTCAGAACACAAACACTACGGTTATCCTTAACCGTCGAACTTCGGACATCCCCGTCCTCAAAACACAAACACTACGGTTATCCTTAACCGTCGAACTTCGGACATCTGTCCTCAAAACAATACAATCTCCACTCAATACATTCTCCAATGTAATCATGAATATTAACAAGAATTCATCAATCATATTCATCACATATATATATATGGTAATTCACATTTCATTCCATATAAATAAAACATCAACATTTCACACTCATCAATGTCACACCAATTCGTATATAATCACGTAATTATATATATACGTAATCACCCACTCAGGAGTGACCACTAATACCAACTATAGTTCACACAAGAAAATCGTGAAATTCATTTTGTATATATAAATCATTTTACTTACCTATGGACCGTAGTTGATCAAGTCCATGTGAATTTAAAACAAATATTTATTCCATAAATATTTTCACACATTTACCGCAGAAAATAAAGTAATTAAAAATACTCGGTTCGTAATATGAACCACGTGAGGTTTACTCACCTCTAATCCCGCTGCGTCTTCTTAGCAGCTCAATCAACGATTCACCATCGTCCGCCAAATCAATCCATTGATCACCTAATCCAATACGATCTTAACTTAGCCAACAACTCAAAAACATAATTAAACAACGATCCAACGGTCGGATCGTAATTAAACGATGATCCAACTGTCGGATCGTAATTAAACGATGATCCAACTGTTGGATCCTCACAGATCGCCCTTAGGATCATCCTCTAAAATTATCACGAAGATCCAACGGTCGGATCTTCCTGAATCATCCTTATAAACATCTCCGCCAAATTTTATGAAAATCCGACGGTCGGATTCTCACAAATCACACTCCAAATCACTATTTTGCAATTATATGAAGATCCAATGGTCGAATCTTCACCCATGACCACACAAGGTCACCGGGACAGTCATACGATCAACATATCAAAACTACAAGTCCATCGGACGGTCCGATCTTTAAAAATCATTAATTCAATGATCAAAATCGTAAAATTTATAACTAAATCATACGATATCCAAAAAATGCGTATAATGTATCAAAATGATCGTATTGAAATGTAGAATCTAAAAATGTAAAGAAATTACATTTTTAACTCCCGGATGTGGGGGGAAAGGGCCGCCGGAGTTAGGGGCAGAGCCACCGCCGACCACCGCCAATGGTGTCGGGGCTAGGCTGCTCCTCTTCATCTCATCAAGCCCAACCACTTTCCTAACTAGCATGAAGTCTGAAAATGAACGGAAGTGGTCGAAAAGTTATCTAGAACACACGGGTTTGCCAGAAATTTTACAGAATCCGGTGAAAGCTCCGTTCCACGTAAAAACGTCAACAACTCATTTCGATCCCTTCATGAAACTTGTTCAGAACTTCAATCTGAGTTCACCAGTCCAAGAATCTCGAATATTGGTTATCTAGAACTCGAGATATCGGCATTGACTCGAAATCAGGCTTAAATCGGAACAAGCTTGCCGCCGCCGCTACAGGCCGCGCCGCCGTGCAAGACCACTACAGACAGGTGCGCAAGGACCATACGAAGCCAATGGAAGAAGTTTGGTGAGGATTGGTGGCCGGAGGAGGAAGAAATAGCTCGGAGAAGGAAAAGTGCGATTTCCAGTCGGGGGAGGGGGCTGCAGCTCCAATTTCCATTTTTGGAAATTTCTGAAATTATTTTTGGAAATTTCCGAAAATGACAGATTTATACTAAATTGGAAACCTTTTCAAAAAATCATAACTAATTTATACGAACTCCGATTTTTGCGTTCCACATATGCACGCGATCGTATCGACGATCTCTACAACTTTCATGAAGGAAGTTTTCCCAAATTCCGTAAGTATAAAAAGTCGATTTTCTTGAATCGAATAATTCGAGCTTTTTGTTAAAACGAAATGTTTCGGAACTTCGATAACTCAAAAAGATGAATTATTTCGAGTAACATTCATGCAAAAGCACTATACTCTTTCCGCACAATTTCACGAGACGAAAATGAAAATTGCGGTTATTACAGGCCCGGAAGCCAGGCCCGAAATGAAAGGGGCCGGTCCCTGTTGGTGTCAAAACGGGCTTTGGGCCCGAACCGTAAAAAAAGGGCAGGGCCTGGGCCCAGTAAAATTTTAGTTGGACCCGGCCAGTACCCAGCCCTAATATTCATCACGCACCACAAACCAGCACTTCCCACCCGTAAGACATGGTGAAATGAACCATCCACATTTATTTTCAACAAGCCAGATGAAGGAGCTTCCCATCTAGCCATTCTAGATCGACCACTCCCTTGAGTAATACGTCTTGTATTATGAAACTGAAACTCATGCAATCTTACAGTAGACTGAAGAAGCATGTCAACAACATGGCACCTTTTATTGTCCCAAAGTCTGCTATTTCTCTCCTTCCAAATTCCCCACAAAAGTTAGATAAATTCACCCAAATTCAGTAATGAAAGGTCATGAGCACATAAACTTAACCAATGCACCAAAATCACAAGAGACTGCATAAGAACTTAGGCATACTTGAGCCAACACACCTCTACTTTGAAGAATTTGCCTTGTAAAAGAGCAATCACGAGTAATATGTAGTGTAGTCTCAATTGCACTATCACACAAAACACATACCTGTGACTCCAAAACCACCCTTTTAGAGATGAGTCTCAACATGGATTGAAGAATGTTATGGCACACTTTCCACATGTGAATCTTTGCCAAATTAGGAATCTTCACTTTCCACAATTTCTTCCAAAAATCAGTGTTTACTGATAGCTTAAACAAGAAGTCAAATGAGAGAAGGAAAACCTATAAGCTGTTTTAACTGAATATTTCCCACCCCTTTCCAATTTCTAGACCAATCTATCATCAATTCCAGACCAATCTATCATCAACCCTTCTCAAACTTAGAGGCACACTTAAAATGGCCTCCACTTCTTCCGAAGAAACAATCTAACAATCATATCATAATTCCAGTCACCATTAGTAGTACGCAAATTAGAAACATGAGACACTTTAGCAGAGCTTGTGACATTCCCCTGAGGCCTACCACTAGGCAAGCTTGGCAGCCAATTATCATTCCAAATATTAACCTCTGCCTCAGAACCAATCTGCCAGTATCTGCTTTGCTTCAATAGATCTCTCGTAGAGAAAATACTCCTCCAAGAATATGAAGGAGAAGAATGATTGTCTGCCAACCAAAATGAGCTTGTAGGGTAATATTTTGCCTTGAAAATTTTCGAGCAACAAGAGAAGTAGGGTTAGAAAGTACCCTCCAAGCTTGTTTAGCAAGCATCGCCGAATTAAAGTTAGCCAAATTGCGAAACCCTAGTCCCCCTTCTTCCTTCAGATTACACAAAGCATTCCATGTTTTCCAATGAATCTTTCTTTTATCCATTGTAGACCCCCACCAAAACCGAACACCTAGTTGTTGTGTGGGAGCAGAGTGAACCATTTCCAAGTGTAGCAGCCTCAATCTAGTTGTTCTTTCATAATCCTTCTCGTGGTGATGTCACTAAAAGCTATTTTGATGGTAGGGGTGTTGGTATGACCCTTGATGCTTGTGCATCTTGGGTTGTGTCTCTATTATTGACACCGAGTGTTGCGACGAAATTCCCACCGAATGTCCAATCTTAGAAATGGTAGTACTTAGTTGGTTGGTCTAGTGGTGTTTAGTGGCAGCGGCTGGGCATGATGGTTTGTGCAGGTGTTGGCTTAGTCTAGATCAGTGGTGCCATAAAACACCTAGATCAGTGGTGCCATAAAACACATAATACTCAAGTTTTTGGTGCTGGTGGAGGAGGTATTTTTCTTACCCATGTTAGGTAAGGATTCGCTGGTGCAACGGTGGTGAACTTAATTTCCCACAACATTATGTTTGATGCAATCTAGTATTCCTAGGCGTGCTGGTTTGGGTGGTGCTATTACACAACCCGAGATGCTTGTTGGGTTTGGTGACTATGTGGATGAGTTTGGGCCTCTGTTGGGCCGGGTATTGTAAAGGGTTGCCCATATTTTTTGTAGGCTTGGATGTTATTATTGGGCTTCTATGACTGGGTCTTTGGATTAGGCTGGCATAAAGTTGGCAAAGTTTGTGTTCGGTCATTTCTTAGGTGGCTCTACCATATGGGTTGTTTGACATCCTTTGTCAACTACAATGAATCACCTCATGTCTTAATGGGTTTCGAACTAGCTAGTACTTATAATTTCCTTTATTATATCAAGCTACCATTGGGCCAAGTATTTAGGTCAAGCCTTCAGGACTTAAATCCCCACTGATCCTGTTTGTAATCTATGAAAAGTACAATAGCAAAGGCTCTTGGGGACAGTTTTTTGTACTAAACAAATAGGTGAAACAACAAAACAAGGTTCAGTCCTAGAGTCCACAATTCTAGGGCCTTCCCTTTCTGAACGATTTGCATTAAAGAATAGGTAAAGTTATTTACGTGTTGTTTCTTATTGTCTTGCCTCAAATGCGTTATCTTACTTTTAATTGTTATCTTTCCATCAAATCAAATAGGATAAAAACATAGTACACTATCATGTCCTAATGGTGAGTTGCTATGTGTATTTTTCAGTCATTAGTTATGAGAGTTTTTATTCATACCTCTACATTTGGTATGTACACCTCTCCTAATTTTTGTAAAAGTTTAATCTCATTATACCCTTTTATTGAAAAAAAAAAAAAAAAAAAAAAAAAAAAAAAAAAAAAACCAAAGTTTACAACGAAATCAAGAAGTTTTTTTTTGGATTCCCAGGCCAAAATGATTCTTGGTCAGGCTTGGATGCTTCTAGACGTAGACACTCTGAGGGTAAGGAGCCCATTGTGTGTAGAGGCGGGGCAGGGGATTTCTTGTTTAATAAAACCCCAGTGAGAACAAATGGGTGCGGGGTATTTTTATGTGGGTGTTGGGATAGGTCATAACTATGATCTATCTATACGAGTTTTCACTAATTCTCTCTCATTACGACTATTTGTATTTGAATTTTTGCTAATTTTTCGCCATCTTAATCTGATAAATTTATGGTTGAGCTAAGTCATTGGAAGAAATCAATCAAGTTGAGCCAAGGTTGAGCTTAAAAAAAATAGTTCAAACTTGAGCTGAGTTTGAACTCGTTAAAGATCATATGTTCCGAGCTTGATCACCTTCATATTCACCTTGGCTGATTTACACTAAAAAATTCTTACAGTGGGGTTTTGAACATTTGGTTCAAATAATTTTTTTCTCCAAACTTCAGGACCAAACAACAATGAACTTTTGGTTCACAAATATTTACAGTTTAGGGATACCCACTCATTATAGCTATCCACATCATGTTTTTTTTTTTTTTTTTAATAAGGGCTGATGTAGCTGTCCTCAAGCCTTCATTAATGAAACTGCTGAATACAAAGAGGAGGGGGGGGGGGGGGGGGGGGAATAAAGCCTAAACCCTAAATAATAACAAGAGCTCCCACTAATGCTATGTATTCAAACACAAATTAACTAGCAAGAGTTGACGTACCAGATATCTGGGAAACTCCATTTGCTTCCAATGGCAAAATACCTAAGCAAATAGCAAAATACCTAAAAGATAAAGCTCATACAAATCCATAGAACAATTAAACGTGCTTTCCCTCGATCTATGCTGCCAACTAGAACAACCTCCAGCAACACTTCTTTTCTTCTTGTCAAGTCCTAATTTTTAAGAGGCATGAACAAAACGCACTTATCACGCCTAATTTGTCACTATCCAATTGTCCCAAACTTCACTGCAATACCTCT
Organism: Rosa lucieae; assembly: GCA_024704745.1. Lineage (NCBI taxonomy): Eukaryota > Viridiplantae > Streptophyta > Magnoliopsida > Rosales > Rosaceae > Rosa > Rosa lucieae. The sequence continues at coordinate 5,262,059 of CM045492.1, forward strand.
ACAACAAGAAATATAACTGCAAAATGAAGCTAACTGGGCCTAGACAACCAGATTATATATAGCACTTGAACAGCAATATTGTACCAAATTAGCTTAGATCGTGCTTAGAGTTGGGAGTAAGCCTCTGGTTCTTCAAATGATTCAATTGAAGCTCACAAAACCCAATTTGAAGATTTGGATTGAGCTTGACACTCAACCATTGGCAATACATCATACAGAGATGAAATAGAAAGGGAAAAAAAGGAAAAGAACAAAAGTGTTTCTATTCATACCTTCATAATTGATATTTAGATCTCCTCTCAAAATTTTTATCCTCAAACTTCGAACTTTGGCCATCTTCCTTTTCCTCTTTTCACCTCTAAATTCCACACTACCCATCTCCGTTCTTCCTTGAACCACATAAATCTCATATTCAAACACAAGACATCTATCTAAGTAAAAAGTTTAGCCATTAAAAATAGAAAATTATACAATTAAGAAAAAAAAAAACAAAATTGAAATATAAGAAGAAAAAAAATTTTGAACAAGAATTATGATTAAAGCAATGAATTACGACCACAAAATCAAGATTGAATCATCAACCCCAATTTTAAATTTTCAAAGTATTATCCATTAAAAGCAATGCACACGTACAATCAAATCAAGATTGATATGAATTTACATGAACTAAATCAAAATAATATTCATATATAATTACACGAACACAATCAATTGAAAACACTAACTCTAGGAGAGTGGATTGAGGAGGTGTACGTAGATTGAGCATGGTTGTTCGTTTGAATGTGATAGTGTTTGTATTTTTTTGATTCAGGTCAAAAGAGGAAAACTAAAAGTTCAAATAGGTTAGGACGTCCAAATGCTAATTTTTGAGGTATGAATGGAAGTACAAAAAAAAAAGTAGTAGAAAAACAAAATAAGAAAAAAAAAAAAAGGTAAATGGTGTTTAGTGATTAGAGAACAATCTCCTCAGGTTTTTGTACCAAGAAAAAAAAAGTCTTTAATTTCAACCACTTGTCATAATAAATTTAACAATGGTGACTGAAGTGTAAAATGAAGCTAAATGTGAATGACATGAAAATTAAGTTATTGAAATATGAAATTAATAAGTAATATTTGTGATTTATTGCCAAAATTCTAACTAGACATGCATGTTGTTTCGATTTTCTTTTTAAAGTATGGCAGATGACATTTTTGAAGTTGCGACAACAGATGTGGTCAGAGCAGAACCTGAAACAACTCATGTCCACGTCATCAATAATATCGGTGAGAGTGAAACTAGTGCCACCACACAAGCTGAGAATTTTTGTTCGAGGGGCTGGGGTAGTCTGTTGGGATGTCTACGGTCTGTTTTAGGTGGTCGAGCACCTAACAATGAAGCAAATTCAACTTCTGATGACCCAATCACTCATCCTGGGAATGACGGCGCGAGTGCAACTCTTCCTATCCCACCTGGTAAGCAATATGATTTGATTATTTAACCACTTTTCCTACTCACACCACTGATACTCAGAACTAGTACTTTAGAACTTGTATTGTATAAATTAGCGTTTCCAGTATTCATTTGTTTTGTATTGCGGACAACAGCACTTCGACAAGGACAACTTGTAGAGTTGTATAAAGCTGCGGTGAAAGGTAATTGGAAACTGGCTGATAAAATCATTGAACGGGATCGGAGTATTGCACATGATAGCATCATGGCAGGATCATATACAGCACTTCAAGTTGCAGCCGGAGCACAACATCTTAACTTCGTGAAGATGTTAATGCCCATGACAACCATAACTGAATTGAGACGAACAAATGACAATGGAAATAATGCATTTTGTATTGCTGCGTCCGCTGGATCAGTAGATATCGCAAAAGTTCTGCTGACAAGAGATCCAACCCTGCTGACTATACCAGGAAACCGAGGTATGTTGCCGTTGTATTTTGGTGCTTGGTTTGGACATGAAGAGATGGTGAAGTATCTATATCCAGAAGAACGTCGAACAGAATATTCAGAAGAAGACCTGTCTCCCGTATTTTTTGCTTGCATAGAATCTGGACTCTTCGGTAAGTTCAATCTTCTCTCTCTCACACACGCTTACACGAAAGTGCATAGCTTTTTCCCCTTAATAATGAGGAACCTCAATTACATTTTGTATTATGTAGCATTTCATATGCTGTGTTTTCCCTCCTTCCTAAGCAAAAGTTTTAAATAGTTGAAATAATTTTCTGCACTTTCCTATTACAATGCAATAAATTTTACATTTTAGATTCTTTTTAATCCCATAACATTCTTTCGACTCGAATTGAGAACTGTACGTATTTACTACTTTAACTAATTAGGAGTGTGACAAAGTAAAAAAAAAAAATAAATAAATAAATTTTGAGAGAAGGTGGGTGTCAATCCATCAATAATGAAATGTAAGTACTATCACACAAAAATAGCTCACCCAAACGCTGGGCTACGACAAGATTAAGGCGTTCTTAGATAACTCTAAAGCAACTAAAATGCAACATCACCATGGAAATATGTCCAAAAGTAATTAATAACCTGACACTATTAAGGGAGTTCACAAACATCTCAAGAATTAACCCTAATTTATTCGTGAAGCCCTAGGACCACCCTACGTAGAAGGGTACATCCCCCAGGCATTTGATAGACTTAGTTTCTTGAGATTAAATTAAAAAAAAAAGAAAAAAAGACCCAAGTACGCCTAACTATTTGGTCAAAACAAAAACCCAAAAAATGAGACCAATTCATTGGTCCCATTCAAACAAGACAGTAAGGCCCAAAACCAACAACCATCCTCAGCAACCCTAGCAGTACCCCCCAGCAAGTGTATAAAAGAATTGGGCCTGAAACCTAGACCTAACAAAATAGGGTTCAGACCCAATCCCTGGTTGTGTCCCATGTGTCGGATCAGGACTCCAGCTCTGCCGCTTGCAACCACACCTCCTGTGAAATTAATATCGTCATTTGCACGTTCAATGCCCAGTACCAACCAAGCACCCTTTTAGCCTTCCATGCCAGCGGCGCTCACAATAGGAGGTTCAGCAGATGCCCCCTTAGTCCAAACACCGCAGTGATCCAATACTCAGTCCCAAACGAATCTAAAGGAAAAGTTGGATCCCAACCCATAATACTCCACCCTAGAGTAGTACTGCCATGAATCATACTCTAGCTTGTCGCAGGAATCCTATAGCGGATCCAGCATAGCGCGCTAGAAAAGAAAGAAGGCAAAGCCTCCTAGTGCCAAGATAGTCTAATGAGCAAAAACTTTAGCGCCACCTTCATCAGAATCTAGAAAGGGAGGAGATCCTCTAGTCCAAACCGAAAATACCAAGTTGATGCCGCTGAGAAACTCTAGGGGACAGAGATTACCCCTATAACAAAAAACCTCATTTGTTTCTCGCTGAAAACCGACATTTCCTCGCTGTAGTATTTCCGCGAGGAAATTTTTTTCGTCTTCAATTTGTCGGAGAAAGCTCGTCAAGGAAAGTTTCAACAACGAAAAAACTATTTCCTCGCCAAACCTTTTTCGTGAGAAAATTAATTTTTCTCGCTGTTAATCTTTGGCGACAATATTTTTCCTCACCTAAACTCCTACTTTTACCTTGTTAAAAATTTCAGGGATTAGAAAATAGTCGTTAAATATATTTTCTGACAAACTTAATTTCGTCGCTAAATTATGTATTTCCTCGCTAATGATAATTTAGTAATTAAAAAATTATAAATAATAAAAAATTTAACTTACTGTTCTTGCGACGAAAATATTTTCGTCATTATAAATAGCTTTAGGCGAGGAAGTTTTTCTTCGCTCTAAATCGTTTTTAGTGATGAAATTTTGTTTCATCGTAATATATATCCTTTTAGCGAGAAAAAGTTATCTCGCTGAAAATAATCAACAACAAGGAATGTTTTTTCTGTCGATGTAGGAACTGAAGTCTATAATGAGAAAATTCACTTTTGTCAATATTATATTTAGTCTATAGCGAGAAAATATTCTTTTTGTTACAGTTGTTTGCTTATTACGATATGACTTGTCGGCGGTTGCATATTATTTCATTCTACAAAGAGGATTCTTATTCAAAACTAGTCAAACAATCAATAAAATAATAACGGAAATAAAAGAACAAAAGATTTTGGAACAGAAGAAACTTATATTGCAGCAAACATGGTTTACATATGGTTTACAGTATAAAACTCTCTTGGTAGTTCATTATTTTGACAGACTTGAAGGAAAAGATCCAAACCTATCTTTCAAAGGCAAAAGCATATACTAGCAGCTTTAGCTATTATTCAAGAAAGCTTAACAAGACAAGCCTCTCACGTCCTCATGATCACAGTCCACAAGTTGCTACTCACTGAGACTAACGAGCTCCCCTGTTGTCAAATAATGAGCTCCTTCCGGTGCAAGCTCCCCTTATCTACAAGACTACAAGCAATAAATCATCCTAGTATGTGATTCTTGTTCCTACAATCAGTGTGGAGTGCTTTAAATATCATAACAAACAAGTCAATCATTAACACACATGCTAAAAACATAGAAATACAACTCATGAATATAATTTTAGAGACTGGAGATTTGGAATATTCCATACTCATTATCAAAGTTCAAGTATGGTGTACTTACTAAAACCACATTATTAGTTTCATAGAATAGTTACAGGAAACATACAGTGGTGCACAAATACATCTAAAAGGTTATCAGGCAGAGAATCTGAGAATTACCTTAATCATTGTCTAAGGCCACAACTTAACAAATCCCAGCTTGTATGGTATCTGCAAGGCAACATTATAATAAAAGCAAAGAAAATAAAGCATCTGGAAGTCTACAATTGGTGTCATGTTTTGATTTTCCCCAAAATTGAAGCAAGCGGCAAGAAGACCAACAATGAAAGTCTTTTTGCTGTACAGAGCATGAATAAAAGAACAAAAAAAATTGAACTTTGGCAAGTCAAACTAAAAAACATACATGGCAGCAAGATCACCTCTCAAGTAGCCACGTTAAACTTGGAGGTGGAGGTGGCAAGTCAAATCTTAAAACATACATGGCAGCAAGATCACCCTCTCAAGTAGCCACCTCTCCAACCCTAATCTTGCAAAGTAAGCAGGCAAATATTTTGTTTCAGTAGCAAAAGTTGGTACTAACTGTAAGCCTGACGAAATATAACAAGGTTCATAGACTCTAACAAATACTGTATCTGTAAATTTGATAAATAATAAGGTTCAGGGTTCAAATATAATTCAATTCATACACAATGCATACTTAGCAGATTAGAAGGTAGGCAAAAAGTTTCCATTGCTCATGTATTGAAAAGGAGAAAAGAGACCCTCATGACATGTTAAAGAGGACAAGATATTATGCTAAAGGAAGATGACAGAATAGTCAATATAAGAACAAGTATTGGACTCACCATATATGAGGGAAATTGTCTTGCATTTCTCTTTGCAGCATCTGTTTCATTCATGAAGAAGAATACCATAGCCCAATTATCATTAGTCACTGAGACTTAACCCACCAAAATAATAGAAATCCGAAACCACACCAAAATCAGAAATCACAAAATGCAGGCACCAAATTAGAGAGTAAGAGAATGCGAATCGACCTAGTGGAAGTTGAGACCCCAACTTGAAACGTGGAACCAAAATATGGTAGCATAGACCCTTTTCGAACCCAGAATAAGAGAGCAATTGGTAGTGCAGCGACAGAAAAGATTGAATTGACCTGGTATCGACATCTCCTTGTCCTGGACTCACAAGATAATCAAAATATAGGTTGAGTTCAAATCGAATTGGGCATTCAATTAGAGAGCGTTTAATTGAAATCACCCCAAATTATATAAACTATGACATCGCACATTTAGATTTAGCATAAAATAAAAGATCGACGTTGATTAATCAAGCTCTACATGAATGATATACAAGGAAGAAGAAAGATGAATCTAATCTTACTCACTGAGATAGATGAGAGCTTCAAAGATGGTAGATGCTCTCAGAGACGGAGACAGAGCTTCATGAGACTCTGAGAGGAGAACGGCGGAGATAGAAAAGGGCGATATCCGGCCTATTACTCTTTAGAGTATTTTATCTTCGTTTTTTTTTTTTTTTTTTTTTTTAAATTTGGATTAGCGCTTTTTTTTTCTTTTCCTTGCCTGCCTACGATCATCACCATCCCGCTTCTCTATTTATCTTTTCTCTTCCTTTTTCTCCAATTCTTTATATAAAAATAAAAATAGATTTAGGGTTTAGGGGTTAGGGGTTAGGGTATAGGATAAGTTTATGATTGTGAATAGCTCATTGAATATTTTTTTATCATAATTTATAACTGAATACTTAAATAAGGCACATTTTGCATACTGTGTTCTACTTATGATCCCTTAAATTGAAGTTTGCATTGTTAAAGTTCTATTACCTAGTGTGTTCCACATGTGATCCATCAAATTGAACAAGAAAGACATCCATTATTGAACGACAATATCCATGTATATACAAAATAGGTTGTATCATGAGTCATTGTCATATTATCGAGGTAAGAAATATTATAAACTCATGCCATGTATGAGGCAGTGATTCTTAAGTATGAGAGATGTAGTAAAGGGAAACTCAATTACATAATACTGGGAGCGAAAATGAGTCATTCATACTAATGTTTATAAATGAACAAATCAAATTAGTATTGTGAAGGACAATCGATTTTCACTAACTTGTTTAGTAACTATGAAATCATTCATATAATACCGCCTTACGATTTTAAAGAGGTCCATGATATTTGATCATACTTTTAAAGCAAAAATATGAATAATGCTTGTGTATATGAATTTTAATGATTATGAAATCAAATATGTCAATAGTGCATTCCACACTTAAAAAGGAAAAGGAAAAATAATTACGACAAATATAAACACCTAGCATATCGTTTATTGGTAATCTTATTTGAAGTATAAAATTGTTTAAATACTTATTTATTTTATTTCTCGCAGGTCAATATTTTCTTCATCTCAAATTTTCCCTTTTCTTCGCCATTCAATATGGAGGGTCTTACCGCAATTTTTCGAACTAATAACGAGGATAACAGTTATTTCTTCGCTAGTTGCTTCCTTTGACAAGAAAATAGTTCCTCTTAGAGCAAGTTCACCTGTTGGGTCACTGGGTCCACCTACTATTCACGCTTTTTTGTAAGTATTTTCATTCTCTGGGTCACGAAATACACTGTGCCCGTGACCCAGGGCACGAAATACACTGTGCAGATCACCATGGTGACCCAGAACACTGTACAAGGTGACCCAGGGCACAAAATACACTGTGCCCATGACCCAGGGCACGAAATACACTGTGCAGGTCACCATGGTGACCCAGAACACTGTACAGGGTGACCCAGGGCACAAAATACACTGTGCTCGTGACCCAGAGGGTGAAATTAACACTAAAAAGCAGTGAAAGTTGGTGACCTGGTGACCCAACGGTGAACTTGCTCTTAGAACACAAACTGTTTAGTGAGGAAACCATAGTTTCTCGCCGTGAATTTAACAAATCATACTCAATTATCCGCCAAACTAATAACGAGGAAGTGTTATTTCCTCGCTAATTGTTTCTTTTAACGAGGAAATGATTCCTCGCAGAACATAGTCTTT